>CM048749.1:41004416-42204416 GCA_026315105.1 Locusta migratoria
TTGCTCTTTCATTGTTCTTACAAAAAAGTAAAAAGCGTCATTCCTCTACATAGTTAAATTCAGAACACACAATAAAAAAAAAAGGAACACGTGAAATATTACCGCGCGCGACGTAACGTCCAACGATTTGCAATAGACTTACTCGGGCGACATCGATAAATCTGCACATCGCTATTTAACCGTTCTCAGCGTCCTTACTCTTATGTTGTAAAACTGCACTAGTCAGTCTCATCAACTGCGTTTCTGTAGTAACGGAAGAGAAACCAAATGATTGTTAACAGAATAATCATCAGGCGAGTGACGCCTGCTTCTGAAAATCAGTTTGCCTGCTCTAGATCACATTTCACAAATATTGCAATCTAACCTTCCTGAAAATCCAATTCCTGCAATTTTTAACTGAAGGACACTTGATAATACAAACTATTGTTTCTTAGGTTCTTTTTCTACAATAATTATTAATATAGGAAATAATCGACAATCTATAGCCGCAGCGCATTTAGCCGTGCGTACTGGAGCGCCATGCTGCAGTGCGCGCGGCCTTTCGCCGTCGGGTGTTCGAGTCCCCCCCTCGGGCACAGGTGTTTGGGTTGTCATTAGGTTAGTTTATCTTAGTTAAAGTAGTTTGTAAGCTACGGACTAATGATTACGCAGTTGAGTCCGATAGACTTAACACACTTATCTTAGTAGATAGGCTAACGAAAGGTAAACTTACGTTTTTAGCATTTGTAGATTTGGAGAAGGCTTTTGACACTGTCGACTGGAATAGACTGTTTCAGATTCTGAAGGTAGCAGGGGTAAAATATAGGGAGCGAAGAGTTATATTTTATTTTAAACAAAAACCAGACAGCGGTTATTAGAGTTGCAGGGCATGAAAGAGACGTAAAGGATGGGAAGGAAGTAAGACATGGTTGTAGCCTTTCCCCAATGTTGTTCAATCTGTACGTTGAGCAAGCAGTGAAGGAATGCAAGGAAAAATTTGGAGAAGGAATTAAAGTTCATGGAGAAGAAATAAAAACTTTGCGGTTTGCCGATGACATAGTAACTTTGTCAGAGGCTGCAAAGGATCTGGAACCGCAATTGAATGGAATGGACAGTGTCTTGAAAGGAAGATATAAGATGAATATCAACAATAGTAAAACGAGGGTAATGGAATGTACTGTCAGAAAATCAGGAGATGCTGAAGGAATTAGATTAGGTAATGAGGCAATAAAAGTGGTAGATGAGTTTTATTATTTAGGTCACAAGATAACTTCTGATGGTCGAAGTAAAGGTGATATAAAATGCAGAATGGCTATGGTAAGAAAAAGGTTTCTGAAGTAGCGAAATTTGTTGACATCCAATATTAATTTAAATTTTAGGAAGTCCTTTCTGAAAGCTTTTTTCTAGAGTGTAGCACTTATGGAAGTGAAACGTGGACCATAAGGAATTCAGTCAAAAAGATGATAGAATCTTTTGAAATGTGGTGCTACAGACGAATGATGAAAATTACATGGGTAGATCACGTAACTAATGAGGAGGTGCTTAACCGAATTGGGGAGAAAAGGAGTTTCTGGCATATCCTCACTAAGAGGAGGGATACATTGGTGGAAAACATACTGAGACATCAAGGAATTGCCAACTTAGCATTAAAAGGAACTGTTTGGGTAAAAATCGTAGAGGGAGACCGAGGGACGAATACAGTAAGCAGATTGAAATGGATGTAGGTTGCTGAACGCATTCTCAGATAAAGAGACTTGCACAGGCCAGGGTAGCGTGGAGAGCTGCATCAAACCAGTCTGCGGACTGATGACCACAACAACAGACTTACAAACATTTGAATATATTTTGAAAATCTATATAGAATTGTTTAGTTTCTAATTTTTGTCTAATTTTTAATTGTTACTCATAAGGAAAGAGTTCCTGCAAACAGTTAATTATTTGATGAAAATGTTTGGCACACTATAAGGTTCAATTTGTTTTCTTCTCTTCCATGAACATTCATGATAGGATTCTCGTTCACTTTTCCTTGCATCAAGTCGTAGCTCAATTAACCCTCTAAGAAAAATGCTTTATACGAATATCTTTACGGTACTTTGAGAAAATGAAGGGTACATTTTCTTTCCATAACAAGAGAGGAAATACAAGGCGACGAATCGCAGTGTTAACGTGGACCGTACTATTCAATGTCGGGTCCTGAATAAAAGATCGTTACTTGGGTTTTACTCCTTTCATTGCTGAGAAAAAGTTTTGGTGTACACGTATCCAATTAGTCATACATCTGTAATGCATTGTTATGCCGCTTGGCTGTTGGTTTCAGATGTAATGACTGATATCATAGTGACGAGGACTTCGCGTTACAGCGTGGTGTGAATCTTTGATGAAAGTTGTCTTTTTGAAATCTATGACATCTAACGGGATTGATGACGAAAAATAACAGCGTGAGACTGAGAAAGAGTGCAGATCATTTTTATTTCCATTGTAAAAATGGCGAGTTCCGGGAGTCATGTTTGTATCCCGCCGGTTGTCGTAGGTGTCGGTGGCCGAGTAGAGAGAGACCGACACAGGAATAAAGGATGCACGCGTGTGTAGGTACGGAGGTGACCAGCCAATGGGACAGCAGAAACTAGAACACTAGGCTACATTAGAACAAGACATATATTTCGTGGAGTCTTGGTAATACTTAACTTTTACATAGTTCTTGACTGCAGAATGCTGATACATAGTTTAGATAGAGGCCTGCCTACTGATGATTCCTAGTGCCTATCCGATAGCCAAGTCTTAACTGGTGCCTATCTGATTCCCAAGTGGTCGATGCAGCAGTCGTGGCCACGAGCGGAGTTGCAGCAGAGGGCGCTCGTGGCTGACGTCGTAAGAACGCCGCGCCATGCGTGAATGGCGGCGCGTGGCGAAAGTACGTGGCGCGCACTTCATACTTGTGCTACACCACAATGATGAGCTGTTTACCTTGATTTGATAATTAGTACTTTCTGGTAATTTTAGCGAAGTTTTAAAGAAGTAAAACGACTGAAAAATGTTAAAATTTCACAACTTCTTTGAAACTACGTCTACATTAACACTCCGCAAGCCACCCCACGTTGTGTGGTGGAGGGTACTTTGCCTACCTCTGACACTGTCTCCTATCTTAGTCGCGTGTGGTTCGTGCCAAAAACGATTCCTCTATGCCTCTGAGTAGGTTCTAATCTTTCTAAATCTAACCTTATGGCCGCTTCGCGAGATATACGAAGCAGTATATTGGTTGACTCTTCATGAAACATACGCCCAAAGTGCGTACCGCGATACGGAATGCCTCTCTTGCACGTCTACCACCAGAGTTCCCCGATCACCTCTGTGGCGCTTCCGCGCTTACTGATGAGCCCGTAGCGCTGCTCTCTTTTGGATCTTTTCTACGTCTTCCATTAGCTCTACCACCCCCATGAACCACAGACATTGCCGAGGTGGGGTGGCTTGCGTGCCTCAACGATGCAGATAGCCGTACCGTAGGTGCAACCACAACGGAGGGGTATCTGTGGAGAGGTCAGACAAACATGTGGTTCCTGAAGAGGGGCAGCAGCCTTTTCAGTAGTTACAGGGGCAACAGTCTGGATGATTGACTGAGCTGGCCTTGTAACATCAGCTAATGTGGCTTTGCCACACGGTTACTGCGAACGGCTGAAAGCAAGGGGAAACTACAGCCGTTACTTTTCCCGAGGACATGCAGCTCTACTGTATGAAAATATGATGATGGCATCCTCTTGGGTAAAATATTCCGGAGGTAAAATAGTCCCCCATTCGGATCTCCGGGCGGGGACTACTCAGGAGGATGTGATCATCAGGAAAGACAATACTGGCATTCTACGGGTCGGAGCGTGGAATGTTAGATCCCTTAATCGAGTAGGAAAATTAGAAAATTTAAAAAGAGAAATGGATAGGTTGAAGTTGGATATAGTGGGGATTAGTGAAGTTCGGTGGCAGGATGAACAGGATTTCTGGTCAGGTGAGTACAGGATTATAAATACAAAATCAGTTGGGGGTATCACAGGAGTAGGACTGATAATGAATAAGAAAATAGGAATGCGGGTAAACTACTATGAGCAGCACAGTGATCGCATTATCATTGTCAAGATAGATACGAAGCCAACACCGACAACAGTAGTACAGGTTAATATGCCAACTAGCTCTGCCGATGATGAGGATATAGAAGAAATATATGAGGAGCTAAAGGAAATTATTCAGACCGTTAAGGGAGAGGAAACCTTAATTGTGATGGGAGACTGGAATTCGGTAGTAGGAAAAGGAAGAGAAGGAAAAATAGTAGGTGAATATGGACTGGGCAGAAGGAATGAAAGAGGACGTCGCCTGGTAGAATTTTGCACGGAACATAATTTAATCATAACAAACACGTGGTTTAAGAATCACAAAAGAAGGTTGTATACTTGTAAGAGACCAGGAGACATTGGAAGGTATCAGATAGATTTTATAATGGTAAAATATAGATTCCGGAATCAGGTTATAAACTGCAAGACATACCCAGGGGCAGATATAGACTCTGACCATAACTTGTTAGTCATGAACTGTAGGGTGAAACTAAAAAAACTGCAGAAAGGTAGGAAAATAAGGAAATGGGACCTAGATAAATTGAAGGAACGTGAAGTTCTGGTGAATTTCAGAGGGAGATTTAGGCAACAATTGACAGAAACAGGGGGAAATAAAACAGTAGAAGAGGAATGGGTAGCATTGAGAGATGAAATAGTGAAGGCAGCAGAGGACAAAATAGGTAGAAAGGCAAGACCTGCAAAAAATCCTTGGACAACACAGGAGATACTAAATTTAATTGATGAAAGGAGAAAATATAAAAATGCAGTAAATGAAACAGGCAAAATGGAGTACAGACGACTAAGAAATGAGATTGATAGGAAGTGCAAAATGGCTAAGCAGGAGTGGCTAGAAGCCAAATGCAAATCTGTAGAAGAATGTATAAGAAGGGGAAAAGTAGATACCGCCTACAGGAAAATCAAAGAGACATTTGGGGACAAGAAAAGCAATTCTACGAATATCAAGGACTCAGATGGGAAACCAGTTCTCAGCAAAGAAGGGAAAGCTGAAAGGTGGAAAGAGTACATAGAGCAGCTCTACAAAGGAAATGAACTTAGAGACGATGTTGTAGGAAGGGAAGAGGAAGTAGATCAAGATGAAATAGGAGATACTATACTCAGAGATGAATTTGACAGAGCCTTGAAAGACCTAGGCCGGAACAAGGCCCCAGGAGTAGATGACATACCCTCAGAGCTACTAAAGTCCCTGGGAGAGCCAGCCATGACAAGACTATTTGAACTGGTGTGTAGGATATATGAGACAGGCGAAATGCCCTCAGACTTTAAGAAAAATGTAATAATCCCCATCCCAAAGAAATCATGTGCAGACAGGTGTGAAAATTACAGAACCATCAGTTTGATAAGTCATGGTTGCAAAATTTTAACACGAATTATCTACAGGAGAATGGAAAAGCTGGTAGAAGCTGACCTAGGGGAAGATCAGTTTGGATTCAGGAGGAACGTAGGAACCCGGGAGGCAATACTCACTTTACGTCTTATCTTAGAAGATAGATTAAGGAAAGGCAAATCTACATTTTTAGCCTTTGTAGATTTGGAGAAAGCGTTTGACAATGTTGACTGGAGTACACTCTTTCAAATTCTGAAGTCAGCAGGGGTACAATACAGGGAAAGGAGAGTTATCTACAACCTCTACAAAAGCCAGACCGCAGTTATTAGACTCGAAGGGCATGAAAGGGAAGCATCAGTTGGGAAGGGAGTAAGACAGGGTTGTAGCCTTTCTCCGATGTTATTCAATTTGTACATTGAACAGGCGATGAAGGAAAGCAAGGAAAATTTTGGAATAGGGATTAAAGTTCAGGGGGAAGAAATAAAAACATTGCGTTTTGCTGATGACATTGTAATTCTGTCAGAGACAGCGAACGACCTGGAAGAGCAGTTGAATGGAATGGACAGTGTGTTGAAGAGAGCGTACAAAATGAACATTAACAAGAGCAAAACAAAAATAATGGAATGCGGTCTTAGAAAATCAGGCGATGCTGAAGGAATTAGATTAGGTAACGAAACAATGAAGGTGGTAGATGAGTTTTGTTACTTAGGTAGTAAAATAACATGCGATGGTCGCAGTACAGAGGATATAAAATGCAGAATGGCAATGGGAAGAAAAGCATTTTTGAAAAAGAGAAATTTGCTAACATCGAATATTAATTTAAGTGCAAGGAAGTCTTTTCTGAAGGCATTTGTGTGGAGTGTTGCCTTGTATGGGAGTGAGACATGGACGATAAACAGTGCGGACAGGAAGAGAATAGAGGCTTTTGAAATGTGGTGCTACAGAAGAATGCTGAAGATTAGGTGGGTAGATCGCATAACTAATGAAGAGGTACTGAACAGAATTGGTGAGAAAAGGAATTTTTGGCATACCCTAACTAAAAGAAGGGATCGCTTGGTAGGACACATTCTTAGACATCGAGGAATCGTAAATTTAGCATTGGAGGGAAGTGTGTGGGGTAAAAATCGCAGAGGGAGGCCAAGAGACGCGTATAGTAAGCAGATTCAAGTGGATATGGGTTGCCGTTCTTATGAGGAGATGAAAAGGCTTGCTCAGGATAGAGTAGGGTGGAGAGCTGCATCAAACCAGTCTCCGGACTGAAGACCATAACAACAACTACCTGGTACGGATCCCACATTGATGAGCAAAACTCAAGCGACGGCCGAACGAGAGTTTTGTAACCCACTTCCTTTATTGACGAACTAATCTTCCTGAGAATTCTTCAAATGAATCTCAATCTCGCATCTGCCGTACTCACGGCAGAGTTTATATGGTCGTTTCATTTCAAATCGCCCTTTTATGTCCACTCCGAGATTTTTGTGGAAGTGTTTCCAGAGTTTGTCCTGCTATTGCTTATATAATATAGGATAACTCTTCGTATGTAATCACAGCTCTTTATACTCGTTTATTTTGAGGCTGAATTGCTATCCCCTGCACCGAGCACCCAACCACTACAGACGACCCTCCACTTCGTTACCATTTAACAGTGTTGGGACTTCTCGCTAAGCCGCGGTGGAGTAGCCGAGCGGTCTAAAGCGCCTCGATTTGGAGCGCGCGGTTGTTTGCCGTCGGAGGTTCGAGTCCTCCCTGGGGCATGTGTATGTGTGTGTCTGTCTGTGTGTGTGTGTGTGTTGTTCTTAGGTTAGTTTACTTTAGTTGCAGTAGTATGTAAGCTACGGATTGATGACCACGCAGTTTGGTCCGATAGATTTACAAACATTTGAACTTCTCGCTAAATTACTGCATCGTCCGCAAAAAGCCCCATTGAACTTCCGATGTGATCTACGAAGTCTTTTATAAATATTGTGGAAGGCAATGTCTGTCAGATGTTAATTTTCTCATGCATGTAAACTATTAGATACCCTTTGTCCTGCAAAGACAAATTTAAGCTATTAAGGTGTATTGTTATGTCAGGTAGGTATGCTAGGTTTGACATCAAGTTTTAAATTTTCATACACTGCGCTTGAAGTCCATTCATTTCGATAAACACACATATTTTCACACGAATAGCGTAGAAAACATCAAAAGCTTTTTCCGGAAAAACGCAAAAATATCACACACGGCATGACTTCTTTCATCGCAGCACCTAGTTCCACTCTTCGTGAGTGGAGCAACAGCAGTGAACGACTCTTTTCCGATTTCACTTTTGAGTTCTTTTCTGTGCGTATCTCATTATTAAGCATGGCTACTGACTCTCTGCGTACGTCACCTTCATGTTGTCCGTAATGTCTTGCGTCATGGCTTCTGTGATGACGCCGTAAGTCTTACTTCTTAGCAGAATTAAATGCATTGTGTCATACAAGACAATGCGGATGTCCAGATATCTCCTTGACTAATCGTAGTTGTTACCAATTTTCAAATGTTTGTAAACTTAAGGGACCAAACTGCTACTTCAGCTAACTTAATGTCAGGAAAACAAACAACTCTTGCCAGAGGAAGCACTCCTATTTGTGACGAGGTGCGCCCGCACAATTCGTGGCGCCTTAGCCCACGCGGCCTTTCCCGCGCGGTTGTTGCATGAGTCACTGCATCCTGCGGCCTAGGAGCACTACTGCCCTCCATCTTCACCAAACGGGCTCCAAGCTCATGGGTCACTATTTCCTGGCCCTGGTCGCGAGAGCGTGACGTCAGAATAATCACCGTTGACACCGCCGGCCGCGGTGGCCGAGGGGACTGAGGCACTCCAGTCACGGTCTGCACTGCTACTACGGTCGGGGGTTCGAATCCCCCCTCGGGCATGGATATTTGTGCCGTCCTTGGGATAAGCTAGTTAATAAGTAGTTTGTAAGTTTAGGGACTTATGACCCCGTAGTTAAGTCCCATAAGGTATACAAACATTTGATCAATTTAAACCGTTGACAACTTTCAGTTTTTCTTTACGTTATTTATTCCCCCGTGTTGTGGGGGTGCACGAGCACCGTGGCACCTACGGATTCGGCGTACCTGCTAATCACACTACTCGACAAAAGGGAATGCCGCTCTGTTGGGTGGAACTGATTTAGTTCGTTAACAAACATTTGTACTTTACCAAAGGGAGTCATATATCAAAATGGACAGAGCCAATTAATTTACACGCCACAGCGTCGGGCGTGAAACAATTTGCGCGTAAAAGCGAAAAAAAAGCGTGGTAGCCGAACTGATTACTCATTTGCCCGGCGGGTTTCCACGTACGGAATATTTCGGCCGTGCTGCACAGAACGTGTGCTACGACGATGCGAATTAATTGCAGTGCTCCATCACCATACCGAGTGTTTCAAAACATTAAGGTGAAAATACCGAAATGATTATTTTATAAGAAGGAACCATTGGTATGATGCGATTACAGCAGTCACTAAGAACTGCGGTTATGCGAACGATTTTTGCGATCGAACTGAACCGGAACTTTTCGAAACACTGCCGACACCGGTACAGTATCGGACGCGATTCCGACAACCACGAAATATTTAACATGTGTGACGCTGGTGGAAGCACTATACCACACATGGGAACTGTCCACGAGAAGAAGTTGTATTTAATTAGATTTTGTCTCTTTTGTTTACTACTAAACAAATGAAGTTTCTGTCTGAATAAATTTACAATACAGGGTGACGCAAAAGTCTTAGGACAGCGACACTGATTTAAACAAAAGATTGAGCCTGTACATCATTACAAACACAAACAATACATACAAGGGGCACCTTTGACCTCAAATGCCCGGAATCACATAAAACCAAGCTTAAAAATAGCAAGCAACCATAAACAAAGCAGTTGTTTGCGTCATCTCCATGCAAAACGCCGCACGTGTCTGCTAGCTCACTAGAAGGTGGCATAGTGTTGCTACACTAACCATGAAATAGGTGCAGTACGAATTTGCCTCTCGGAGTGTTCGCTAGCAAGTTATAGTGTAAACTGTGTGCAGTGCAGTGGCATCATGAAGAGAATTAATCCTATGCACGTGGTCTAAATATTAGGGACGAAGTTGCGACGTGCTGAATATGGAAATGACATAGGGGCCGAGGATATGGAGCTCGTGGATATATTAAACTAGCTTAAACCCACGGCTCCGCTCGCGTGTTGGTTGATTATGATAGATAATCTATCTTTCAGTAGTGTGCTATGAGATCACATCACACGTAAAAATGCACTCGTTTCGAAGAATCCAATGACGAAATTCAACAATAATGATTGTAATAATATCACTGATCGATCACTTGATGTAATGCGCGAAACGTCAAATCAATTTTTTAAAGAGATGTATTAAAAGAAATTTCTTTTTTACTGCTTCATTTATTTATTCTTATATTTCCTTATTCGTATGCTTATCCTCACAGAGAAAGAGCTGAAGACATTGTAGCACGCATAGACCAAAGATATGGTCTGTGGCATCACGTTTCGCTGTATGTAACCTCCTTGCTATAGAGTCGCAAACGTCATCGCTGGCCTTCAGTTCGAATTTTTTATAATTTGACGACTTTCGACCACAATATCTTCCACCCCCTTATAGCTATCGGCATGGAACTGCTACGGTGTTCAACGGGAGGCTTCGGACAATAATTACACACAGACCATTCGCTTGCGTTCTGTAGTTTTCGCTTCAGAGCGAAATATTAACACACGCACACGGAGAATTTTATATAACTTTCCATCCCAATATAATCCACCCTTTTATCATTATCAACTCTTAAGCAACAATGCAACCAATAAAACCATTTTCAAGGAATAAATATAATTTTCAAAGAGTAATTATTGTTTCGCATTTCGCTTTATATTCTTCAAATTAATAAATATCTATCAGACCGGTATAAAACCATGCCTAAATCCTTCCTCAGGTATAAATTAGTAACTGTACAAATATTTAAGTCTCTGCGTCTTGTCCTTCGGACGTGATAAGCATACACCAAACAGACATTCATATTAATATATATAGATAAATAGCTATCCGATCTCCATAAAACCGTGCCTAAAGCCTTCCCCGGGTAGACATTAGTAATTGTACAAATTTTTAGCTCTTTATGTCTTGTGGTTCAGACCTGATAAAAGTACACCAAATAGACATTCACATTTATAGATATAGATAGAAGATAACATAATAATTCAAGGGTATAATGGCGACGACACAGAAATACGTGACGGATGAACCTATGTTGCAACGTACTTGACAAAAGCGAGGGAATAACATTGACATACCAACATTTGAAAATGTAATTCAAATTCAAATGGTAAATTCACATGTTTGTTAAGCTTAAGGGACTTAACTGCGAGGTCATCAGTCCCTAAACTTACAAACTACTTATGAACCACCTTATACTATGGATGATACAAACATCCATGCCCGAGGGGGGATGCGAACTCCCGGCCGTAGTGGCCGTGCAGACTATGACTGGCGCGACGCAGACGTTCGGCCACTGCGGCCGGCTGAAAATTTAATTAGTGAGGCTTTTGATACTGGACTGCGTGAATGCGAAAGTCATTTGGAAAGTGACAACGAGGCTTTAATGAGGTGTGCACGTTGTTGTCACTTTGTTTTAATCACTTCATTGGAATCTAGTATCTGCACTTATATAAGCAATTTTAGGTGTGTATATGTGTTTTGCGCTATTATAAGTGCTTTAAGCCCTGTGGTTTTGGCGCTGCTGATTCTACATTTAATGATACACTGACACACACACACACACACACACACACACACACACACACACACACATATATATATATATATATATATATATATATATATATATATATATATATATATTACTGTTCGTTGTCTCGCTAAAACTCGAGAGCAGCTGAACCGATTTGGCTAACTTTAGTCTTGAAATATTCGTGGAAGTTCAGGGAAGGTTTAAACGGTGATAAAATATGGAAAAAGTTGGCCGGAAAAGAGGAAAATCTGGAAAAACTGAAACAGCTTTTTTTCCAGTAAGATGCCAATACCGTGGTTGCGTCGACTTTCCAGGCGTAATAACTGATAATATTCATCTCGGGTTTGCAGCCGGATACCATCGTCAACTGAAGATGGCAGCCAGTTGGTCTGCCGAAATATCATGTTCAGTTGACGATGGTATCCGGCTGCAAACCCGAGATGATTATTATTAGCTGTCGATACCGTTTGTCCAGTTGCGATAAAATTTTGTACATTTCATGTTGAAAGCAAGAGGAGGGTTCGCATGTAATAAAAATTTTGTAGGAAATAAATTTCTTGGAATATCTTACGGATAATTGGAAAATTTGAGAAAAACTGAAAGTGCGTTTTTAATGTGCTTTGGATTGAATTTAGCACTATAACTGTCTATTCTCACGATGGAGAGGGGTAATTCTTTTTCTGTTTTGTTCATTAAGGTCTAGGAAAAGATTTGAGTAAAACAGTTAAAAAGGAAAGTCGCAAAATTCGAACCAAGTTCCATTTTCAAAGTGTTTCTAAATGTACTTAACATTAGAAGTTGAGAACCGTTCATCCGATTGCGACACAATTTTTATAATTTGACGTTCAACGAAAGATGAACGTTCTTATGAACTAAAAATTTTAGGAATTTACCCGGAAAATTTGAAAATTCACGAGAAACTGAAAGAGCCTTTTTTCATTTGGATATCAATATAATTCATCTGATTGCGACAAAATTTTGCATATTTGACGTTCAAAGCAAGAGTAACGTTCTTATGAAATAAACATTTGGAAACGTTTCCCAGAAAATTGGAAAATCAGAATAATTTTTGATCTGTCTATGAAATATCAAAACCATTTATCTGGTTGATAAAAGTTTGCACATTCGACTTTCAAGGCGAGAGGAAGTTTGAGTGAAGCAGAAGTTTGTAATAGTTGGCCAGAAAATAGGAAGATTTATGGAAAACTGAAAGAGCTCTTTTCTTTGGAATATCAATAACATTCGTACGATTGCGATAAAATTTTGCACATTTGACGTTCAGAGCAAAAGTACATAAAAATTAGCAATTACGAATCATTGCCGGGACGGCTAGTTACATATAATTTTCTTCCTATGGCACTGATATCTTGTTACTTTGTTTCTCTGTGTTAAAATGTTTCTCTCTATTGAAATGTTTCTTGATGTACGATAGGACGTTTTGTATAGAAATAAAGCGCAGCGCCGGCCGCGGTGGCCGAGGGGACTGAGGCGCTTCAGTCACGGTCTGCACGGCCACTACGGTCGGGGGTTCGAATTCCTCCTCGGGCATGGATATTTGTGCCGTCCTTAGTGTTAGCTAGTTCATAAGTAGTTTGTAAGTTTAGGGACTGATGACCCCGTAGTTAAGTCCATTAAGCTATACAAACATTTGAACATTTTTGAAGCGCAGCGCTGTCTTGTTTCCGACATGGTTTCGTGTTGTTCCGAGCGTACGACGTCAAAGGTGTCCCTATGCATTCAAACTGTTTTCCGTCTTCATTAACCCTCGCACCTCCCCCGGAGTTCTGAGGCGCCAGTGGATTTTTGATTGTCCATTACGAAGAAGAGATTGTCTATAATTTTTTGAAACACCAGTGTCTATTAAATTGGTAACAGTGCCTAAAAGTCTGCGGTTGTTTGGTCTGAAACACTGTAGTGTTGTGATGATGGTGTCGTGTTGTAAAGAGTGTCACGCGTGCGTGTTGTCTGCTGAATCTCAGAGTGAGATCTGTGCAGGTCTCTTTTGCAGACTGTAAAAGCACACGTTGGTAAGTAATACAAAATTGGTATAAATTAAAGCGTTTTTAAATTAGATATTTGTTACCCTATTGCTATTTATTACAGCTTGATGACGAAAACGTGTATACTTCTGTCCGTAAAATATTGTGTAGTGTAGTGCTACATATTTCTGATTTCTTCATCTTTTACAGTCGTTTTTGCACATATAAACGGTAAAAGAAGCTGATTTTTGTGGCCGCTAAAAATGAAATAATCCAATAACGTTAATAAACACAATCACGTTCAAACCGTGTTATGTTAATTTGTGACAAGTAACAATTCTACTCATGGAAATAATCTATTTTGCAAACTGAAATTACCAATAAAGTGAAGTACGACATACTATTGCATTTTAAGCACTATGTGTATGGAATTAGAGCATTAAAACCACAGAATATGTTTTCTAAAATCTACTAAGTACAATTTTGTAAATAACTATGTTACTCATTGTTGTAATAATAAAAACGCATCATAGGAAAGTATGTATTTATTTAGTACCTCCCACAAACATAATAAACTTTAATGAATATATTATTTAGCTTAAAATATTTGATTTATGACAGAAAATTACTGGAGTCTAGTAGACCCCGGTGTGAGGTGGAATGTAGTTGAAATAAGTGTGAGCTGCGAGGGTTAAAACATGTATCAAGCCTTATTCGAACACTGTTACATACTGTAGTCTATGGCGGTGGTGTGATGTGACTGTTGAGATCATATAATGCGTCGTGTATGTAGCCTTTTTAGTTCACCAGAGACTTTTTAAATTAAATAGAGTCCTTGACGACACCTTCCGGGATAAATAAAACGAGGAAGCGTATCGGTATCTGCCCTTCAATCAATCACTAATATATGGAACGTTTTGTTCAAATAATAGCGGACGGCAATTTTCCTGGAATGATTAAGAGGAATTAGCGGAGAACCTAAATCAGAATGGAGAGAAGGTGGATTTGAACAACCATCTCTAAGGCGATTTTGGATTGTTTCTGTTGATTTTGCGGATTCTGTTGCTGCCTGGGTGGTGTGTTGCAGCTGAGTTCAGTAAGCCTCCTATCTCGACGGTCTGTTAACCGGACGTAACGGTCATCTGTTACTGATGTTCACCGTGGACGACGTTCAAACGTTTGTTAAGCGGGGTCATGAGTCCCTAAACTTCAAACTCCGTATAAACTAACTTATACTAAAGACAATACAAACATCCATGTCCGAGGGAGAAATCGAACCCCTCGACAACGAACGGCCTCGCGCATCGGCCACTCCGCCGCACTCACGGTGGACGATTTCCTTGCCTTTTTTTTAACGGTTGTTATTGTCTGAAATGGATCCATATCCTGGATATCACACTTTGGGACACGCCAATAACTGCAGCCGCTGCCATCTATGTCTGTCCCGCTTCCAACTTTCCTACGGCTCTCCATGCCATAGCTTCGGCTAAGTGACTTTGTTGGATTGCCCTACCTGTTCACTACACTATCTCAACCCAAGTGCTTGTGTAATTCGTTTGGTAGAGTGATTACAAGTCAACCCTATAGTCGGTCATCTCAGTCTTCAGACTGACTCGTTGCTCGTAGAGTCTCGTAGAGGCGTAACGCTCGTAGAAACTCGCACCTGTTTCTTACAGAGCAATGACGACGAAAGAGGACGTTCTGCGAATGTTAGCAGGCGGGACGTATCTTTTGCTGGACAGGTCCGGAACAAGCCGCGGTAATTCCTGCCTGAATAAGTTTAACGTGGATATTTAATCAGAAATATGTGTAATTTAATGTTAGATGAAGGAGGTGCCCATGATAACAACCGATTCTTAGAGTTAATTTTTATAGCAATATTAAAAAAGAGTGCTGAAGATTTATTTTCATATAACTTAGTTTCTAAACAGTTACACATTACAACTTCAAGAAATTATGATATTTAAGCGGTCAGTTTATTTGGGAATGTTGTTAGAGATGCACACGTTGCGCGCATGTAACGGATATGCCTTCCGATTAAGAGATCCAAAAGAGAAACAGGTGTTAAAATGTTGTACTCTTTCGTATAAATTTCTTCACGTGCTCATCTACATCTACCAGAAAGTGCACGACGGTGCGTACCTCGTCCCACTACTAGTCGTTGCCTTCCTATCCCACTTTCAAATACAACGAGGGAAAAACGAATGTATGTATGTCTTTGTAAGAGACCTAATTTCTATTATTTTATCTTTGTGGCATTTACGAGAAATGTAAGTTGGCGGCAGCAGAATCGTTCTGCAGTCAGCTTCAAAGTCCGGCCCTCCAAATTTCCTCAATAGCGTTTACTTTTAGTGGTCACTTCGTCTGATAAGGACTTTCTTCGAGAAGTACGACTTTTACTTGATAGTGGAAAAGAATCATGTCTATCAGATTTTTGAGAACATGGGTTCAACCGTCCCAATATCACAAGTTCAGTTAATTAGTGACGCACTACGCTGATTGTTGTTTTCTGACGAGGCAGCAGCTCCACTGAATGATAGTTTATTAATGATCCTGCTCTGAAAGGATACATTTTCTAAAGAGGGTTCTGCTCTAGTGAATTAATAATATTGTGGTGAGCAGTGCAACATTTCTTTATCCGGCGCTTTTCCTCTCTCCCTCTCTCTTTTTTTTAAAGTCATATAATGACAATTTGTAACCTTCACTCGGTTTGTGTGAGATGTGTTAATTTCTTTAATTTTAACTTGTAGATTCTTTTAAATGACAACTACGAGCGCAGTATGGATGCTGAACTGTTCTCTTTCTAACCTCCTGTATCTTTTCTGTTTATCCAATCGTCCTGAAATATGGCACAGTTTCCCCTTTCTTGCATACTAAAGTACTTTAATACTGACGTGGTACCATAATTCTAAGAGCCATATAATTCACAATGTTTTCATACTTTTGCAGAGCAAAATTTAGTTTTGTGTTGACAGTTTGTGAATTAAATAAAATCGAATCATAAAAACACTCCTCAAAGCATTTCACATTAATTCAAACATAAATCTGAATTTTAAAATTTTCGTAACACTAACATTGTGGGACTGAATAGTGAGCACAGTTGAGCAATTCTTCGTAAATGGGGCTGTTCAGTGGCATTGACGTGCTGATGCGGACATTATGTCTGTTGTGCGATCATTATCCAGTGTGGCCATACAGCAGACACACATCCCTTGATATCCAACTGGCATAGGGAAAGCTCGCTTCCCTACAACCTGACGGTTTTGAGAACACTGTGGATTAATAAAAAAGGTAAAGCAGTCAACAATCTGAAGATTGGTTTGAACACCACAGTGCTTTACTAGGCATGGTCCTGTTTGGAGGTGGTATGCCGTTGCCTTCCTCCGACCTTCGAACTGACTTACCCAGCCAGTTATAGGGGGACCTACAGTTTAACGTGGGTTCCGAACCACGGTGCTTCTCGGTATTTTTCACATGAGCAATACTGCCAGAGGTGAAAGAAGTGGAAAGTGGCAGATAAAAATCCTAGGACCTGGCGGGGATCGAAGCCGCGACCTATGGATTTTTTAGTCTGGCACTCTACCACTGTGCAACCGAGGCAGTCATGTGGATTAATAGCGATCTCAATTATTAAGCCTTGTAACAAGCCAGTCTAGATCGCAATTCCTTTATTTATTTCCTTGGTAACCGGTCATATGACCGTATTCAGGCAACAACTGTAACGATATATTATTTAATATTAGAGGCATTAATTATTTCTGAAGTAGGTATTTAAAATAAGAATAAAACATACCCATAATGTTTGCCACCGTTTGTTTTCAGCTGCAGCTGCATAAAGGTTTAATGTTGACTGCTGTAGATGTAGGTGCAGTCATTATTTAAATACTGTAAGCTCCACCCTCTAATTTATATGTTGGCCAATCAGGTACAAGTTCTAACGGAAGTTATATAACAACGCATTTCAATATGCATCATAGTAATTATCATATGTAATGGTTAATCAGGTTGAAATATGTAAAAAAGGTTTAATAGTACATTATACAGGGTGTCCCAGCTATCTTGACCATCCAAAATATCTCTGGAACAATAACAACTATTGCAAAACGACTTTCGCCGGTATCAATGTACGGCTGGGGCCCATGAATGTACATGTTTGGAAACATTCTAAAACGAAAGAAAATGTGTTTTAAACACAAACTTATGTTTTTTTAAATGGACACCCTATAGTTTTTCTTCAGCAATCCATAGCATGACAAATCACATAAACAATGGCGTTGATTGCATTGCAATATTCCAATTGCATCCCGAGATATTGCGACGCGAAGTTGACGCTCGAAAAACCCGAAATACGCTGCTAGCGCACGTCGTGAGGCCCGTAATCGCGATGTGATTGACATGCGTAATCGCACTTCCATACTTATCAAGAGGTCCGAAACGAATAATACGGTGAAAGTCGTTTTCCAATAGCTGTTATTGTTCCAGAGATATTTTGGGTGGACAAGATAGCTGGGACACCCTGTATATTGTCATGTAAAATACATATGTAGCATATGGAAACATAGAAAGCCATTTATCTGATTTTTTTCATTTTATAATTTGAATGTTTCTTTATAATTTGATGTTTCTTTATGAATGGCCGCGACGGTGAAGCCGAGCGCATTGACGCGCTATGCTACGGTGCGAGAGGCCTTTCCCCATCGGGGGTTCGAATATTCCCTCGGGCATGGATGTTTGTGCCGTCTTTAGTATGACGTAGTTCGTAACTAGTTTGTAAGTTTAGGGACTGATGACCCCGCAGTTAAGTCCCTTAAGTTTAATAAACATTTGAACATTTTATTTGTGAATATTCTCTGCATTATATTATTCATTAATGTGATTCGTAAAAATGACCTACGAAAACTTTTTTTTTTAATTATTTTTATTTTGGACATTAAGTGTAGGGAAACTGTGAGTGATGCGGCTTTTTGGGAAGCGACTCCCTCGCTAAGGTATCGACGTAGCACAAAGACAGCTGGGCTCCGCTTTCGCGGCGGCCGTAGTCCGCCTGCAATTATAATGGCGCCCGGATACCTCCTGGAAGATCAGACGGTGCGCCGGGAGGCCGTAACGCAGCTGCCGGGGTTAATTGGTCTAACTTAATTGCCGCGGTGCTACCCCTTTAACGAAAAACAGGATTCCCCCAGGTTATTTGTGTTCGTGCCCCACGCGTTACTCGAGTGCTTCCGGTTTAGTGCAGGGAGAATTGAACTGCGAGTACCAGGTGTGGTTAACGCGATTTAGCCATACTCGGCTGTTTATGAATACGACAGGGTACCCCAAAGAAACCGGGTTAATTTTCTAGAGGGCTGAACTTTCGTACTAACTGGTTTGCCGTTAGTAGCGCATGGAGCGAACATCCGTTCAAGTGTATAGCGTTTCAGTAGAGTTTATGACAACCACTTTGTGTCTTCATCGTTTATACTGTAGCTTAATTTCCTGAACAGCGTGCAGTGGTAAATTCTGTCTTAGCTCGGGAAAAGTGGGACAGAAACTCTTGAAGGGTTAAAAAATAAATAAATAAAAATAAAAATAAATAAATAAAAAACCCGGCATTGAATGACGACACAATAAGGAAAACTCGACTCTGAGTGATTTTCCAGATTGAAAAGTGGTGAAAAGTCAGTTGACGAGAAAGTTACTTCTCGTCGTCCTTCCTCAGCAACACATGAAAATGGATAAAAAAAATTCGCGAAGTCATTAACATAGAACGCCATATGGCAACGGGTCAGACTATGGAAGAAATTTTGCAGAATGTAAATACATAAAAAGTACTTTGCTGAATTACAGGGAAAAAGAGACGGCAGACACGTTCTCAAGCTTCACAAAAGGTAAATATAGAAAATGTTTTGAAAAACGGAACAAAATATCAGACACGTAGAGGTGGAGAATACTTTGTCGGGAATTCAAGGTTAGTGCTTGTCACTCAACCTTCAGCAAAGTAAAGAAGTGGCTCACGTTTATAGTTATCACTAGAGCCCAGATTTCCATAGAAATGCATGTTTGCCACGTTTTGACCTTTTGAGAAGTTATTTCATACTTCGTAGATTTTCTTTCGATGTAACAACATGGATTTAGACAATAATTTTCAGCCTTCAGTGCATCATTACCATGATTTGCAAGGTATCACCTATAAACGATATTTCAAATATGAGTTATAGGTGTGGAATATGATTAATTTTGTGACATTTGTTAATTACCGTAGTCCGGCTAGATAGATATCGGTGGAAGTCACATATAAACAATCAAACTCAGAAAACTACAATAAAACCTACAAAAAATAGCTACCGATACGAAATTCACACACAGAATAGGTAATATATTCAAGAAACATGCCATAAACTTTGCCTATAAAACAAGGAACTCTGTTCAAATCACAGGTCCAAACTAAAATAAAAATCAAATACCAGCAACCTGCATAGACTGTGATAAAATCTACATTTGAATGAGCGGGAGGACATTTTACTCTAGTTATAATGAATGTATCATGTCCAAGAAATTTGGTATAAATCATCCAGTAGCCGAGAGGTCTGGAGCACCACGTTGCAAATCGCGCGGCCTCCCTCGTAGGAGATTCGAATCCTCCCTCAGGCATAGATGTTTGTATTGTCTTTTGTATAAGTTAGTTCATAAGTAGTTTGTAAGTTTAGGGACTGATGACCCCGCAGTTAAATCCCATAGGTTTTACAGACATTTGAACAAATCATCCAACATTCACATACCACGTTAAACAGGAACACAAGAGTCGTAGCAGTATAGAAGCAGGAGAATCATGAAAATTAGTAGAGACAGACAACACACTATGCGTAGTTACTAATCGGATTAAATAAAGTTGTAATAAAAGTTATTCACCTCGAAGAGGGGCATCCTTTAGCATAAAACTCGATCCCCTCCCCGCACCAAACCAGGGAAGTTCTATTTATTGCCGATTTGGATTCCTTAAGAAAAAAACGTAACTTTCGTACGAAACTTTTTTATTCCATTTCATATTATGTGTCGCTGTAAACAACAAAAAAGAAAACGAGTTGAAAATTGTTGAAAAGCAGTAATATCTCAAACAAATACACATCATTTTAGGAAAATCAAAGAACATGTTTTTCATATTTTTGATAATGCTATCATCTGATACCGTCTACCCTCCCGCAATACATTCTATGACTACTTTTAGCGCTACCCAGGAACAATGACGCGGACGTATCGGAATGTGTTCCCCAATAAATACTGGAAGCCAAAACTGTGTATAAAATAATGTAAAAAAGCTCAAATAAAACTCTATTTTCACGTCTCTCTAAATCAATTCCATCCCCCACCCCCAGTAGCACCGCACTTCTTGCCCCTCACTCTACTGCTCCATGCCCCATTTACCGATACTACTTCATACTATCTGTTCACTCACACCTCCCGACAACTGCTCATTCACCAACAGGTTTTCAATAGATAAAATTCTGTCGGGCTTCCGGAAGCATCAAATGTTTTGATGCCGATCTCCTCGGCCGTTGTCAAATGGTGACCGTCGAATCATTGCTGTCGCCGTCCTTATACAGCTGCGCGGCTTCCTGTGACGTCACTGGTGCTCAGCCGCAACGCCATATATTGCGATGTTTCGGTCTATTGCCTGCCGCGCCCGCTACAATCGTCCGATGACCGGGTCCCAAGCTGTGCTCAGCTGCAAGTCGCCGCCGTTATTGAGAGTTTTGGCCCACTTTAGGTTACGGTAGTAACACTAAAAGTGGGCCTTTGCGATCGTCTTTTGACAGCTCGAAATTTAAATGAAAATAACGGCTTAACCATTCATCTGATACAAAAATGGAATAACCGAATTTGTAGAGGAGAAAATTATCTACAACTTTTCTCTCTTATGGTTTTTTCATATCTCGTAGCGTTTCAAAGATATTTTTTGGAAAATAACGGCGATTTTGGGATGTCTGTCTGTCCGTCTGGACAACAATTCAACCGATCAGCACCAAATTTTACAGACATGATTGTAGGCCGCCAGAGACAAGAACCTCCATTTTTCAATTTTTTCGGACAAAAAATACGGTAGTAATACAAAAAAGGCCGTTTCGATTTGACGATATCTGTCTGGCTGTAACGTGTTTCCAATTTTAGGTCGAACCTTTCAACCGATCGGCACCAACTTTTACAGACGTAATTGTTGACTACCAGAGACCAGAACCTCGCTTTTTCAAATGTTTTGGACAATAAATACGTTAGTAATACCATCAAAGCAGCACTGTTAAATAGTACGCAGTGTCAAACTGATGTAAAACTGTCCTCACCCTCTTGCACACACCTGGCGTTCTAAGGGCTGCACCATCTTTCACAGGTCTCATCAACTGTCGTAATTTTATAGAAGGCATATAAGACCGAGTTGATGTTGTCTCTCTTACAGAGCCGGCTAATCGTTGCCGTTACCGAGAGAGTTTCACGGATATACCGACAACCGCAGAAAGTATGCAGCGACGTTTATCCATGAATACGACAACATTAGCGCAGAGACAGTTATGAATGTCGGAATGTCTTTCAGACACAGAGTAGCAGTGTGCATTAGAAACAACGGACATTGTTTCGATAACGCGCTTCAGTGAAACACTTGTGAGACGCAAGGGGGGGGGGGGGGCTCACAGCAATCAAGCAGCTAGAGGTAATGAAAGGCAAAGCGACTCAACTCATCAAAGTAGAGCATTCCGAAGGGAACATATGTCTGGTGCGTCCACGTCGTTGTTCATGGTTCACGCTAAAAGAAATCTAAGAATGTGTTGCGTAGGGTAGACGGGGTCAAATGATAAAGTTATCAAACATATCAAAAACCTGTTCATTGAGTTTCCTAAAATGATGTGTATTCCTTTGAGATATTACTGCTTTTCAACAATTTTCAACTCGTTTTCCTTTTTGTTGTTTACAGTGACATGTAATATGAAATGAAAAAAAAAAAAAAAAGTTTCGTACGAAAGTTACATTTCTTTTGTAAGAAATCCAAATCGGCAATAAAAAAGTAGGGGATCTCCAGGTGGTGCAGGTGGTGGAGTTTTATGTTAAAAATGCCCCTCTTCGAGGTGAACAACTATTATTGCAACTTTTTTTAATCGGATTAGTATTTTTCCAAATATTTAGAAAATTAGTTTAAATGCTTCACACTGTCTATACGGAGAGAATTAAGGTTCCATGCTCCGAGATAATCGTTAGGTAAGAAATCACGATGCTAAACTTAAATACTTATTTTTCATGCCGAGGGCAGTGTTCGTGAAAAAATAAATAAATAAATGAAAAATAATAAAAAAAAACAAGCAAAATATCCTAGGAAAGGAAGAATACCACTGTCTCAGTTTTGTACGTGGATCGTGGAATGCGTGGTATGCTTTCGTTGGCATCTCATTAACAGTGCAGTGAGCAGATCAGTAATTACTCACAACCATCATAACGTGAAGGAAGATTCGCATTTCCACCATCGTTATTAGAAACCCATATCATTGTTTCACATTTCAATAGTCGCTACATATCAGGTAACCTCCGACCTTTGCAGCGGTGGAATTCGAAGGACTTCAAGAATGTTATTAAAATACGCATAACGAGAACAACGCAAATAAAACAGAACCGATGAAATGTTAAATATGCGTAGACCTATGACATCCGCTAACAGAAATGGAAACAACTGCTAAACCAGAACACCCCAAAACTAACTTTTTATCAACTGCGAAGAGAAAACCGGGGTGACCATACAATGTGACACTCGTTCATAAATACGGAGAGTATTGTATACCGTTTATGCAAACACAGTGAGATGCTACTAGACTGCAAAATATACTTGATGCAATGACTATAAAATATGCGTTGTTGTGATCTTCAGTCCGGAGACTGCTTTGATGCAGCTCTGCACCCTACTCTATCCTGAGCAAGCCTCTTCATCTCCTCATAAGAAGGCAACCTACATTCATTAGAATTTCCTTACTATATTTACCCCACACACTACCCTCCAAAGCTAAATTCACAATTTCTTGATGCCTAAGAATGTTTCCTACCAATAGATCTCTACTTTTAGTCAAAGTATGCCAGAAATTCCTCTTCTCCCCAATTCTGTCCAGTACCTCATTAGTTACGCGATCCACCCACTTAATCTTCAGCATTCTTCTATAACACCACATTTCAACAGCCTCTATCCTCTGCCTGTCCGCACTGTTTATCGTCCATGTTTCACTCCCATACAAGGCAACACTTCATACGAATGCCTTCAGAAAGGACTCCTTATGATTAAATTTATATTCGATGTTAACAAATTTCTCTTTTTCAAAAACGCTTTGCTTCCCATTACCATTCTGCATTTTATATCCTCTATACTGAGACCATCATATGTTATTTTACTGCCGAAGTAACAAAACTCATTCACCACCTTTATTAATTTGTTACCTAATTTAATTCCTTCAGCATCGCCTGATTTTCTAAGACTGCATTGCATTACCCTTGTTTTCATATTATATGCTCCTTTCAAGACACTGTCCATTCCGTTCAATTGCTCCTCCAGGTCGTTTGCTGTCTCTGACAAAATTGTAATGTCATCAGCAAAACGCAAGGTTTTTATTTCTTCACCCTGAACTTATAATTCCTTCAAATTTCTTCTTCCTTTCCTTCATAGCTTGCTCAATGTACAAATTGAATAACATTGGGGAAAGGCTACAAATTCTGACTTAAACCCTTCCCAACCTTTGCATCCCTTTCATGCTCTTCAACTCTTATAACTGCTGTCTGGTTTTTGTACGACTTGTAAATTACCTTCCGTTCCCTATATTTTACTCCTGCTGATTTCAGAATTAGTGTATTCCAATCAACACTGTCAAAAACTTTCTCCAAATCCACAAAAGCTAGAAATGTAGGTTTGCCTTCCTTAATGTGTCTTCTAAGATAAACCGTAAAGGAGTACTGCTTCCTGTGTTCCTACATTTCTCTTGAATCCAAACTGTTCTTCCCCAAGGTCGGCTTCTATCAGTTTTTCCAGCCTTCTGTAAATAATTGATGTTATAATTTTGCAACCGTGACTTATTAAAGTGATGGCTCTCCCAGTGACTTCAGTAGTTCTGAGGGAATGTCGTCCACTGCAAGGACCTTGTTTCGCCTTAGGTCTTTCAGTGCTCTGTCAAATTCTTCTCTCAGTATAGTATCTCCTATTTCATCTTCATCTACATCCACTTCCCTTCCTATAATATTGTTTCTCAATTTATTTCCTTTGTAGAGCCTCCCCATATACTCTTTCCATCTTTCAGCTTTCCTTTCTTTGCTGTGAACTGGTTTCCCGTTTGAGTTCTTTATATTCATACAACAGCTTTTCTTGTCTTCAAATTTTTCTTTTATTTTCCTGTATCTATTTTTCCCTACTTATACATTCTTCTACAGACTTGTATTTGCCTTCTAGCCACTACTGCTTAGCTATTTTACACTTCCTGACAACCTCATTTCTTAGTCGATTGTTTGCCTGTTTCATATACTGCAATTTTGTAGGTGTTGCCTGTCTACCTATTTTGTCCTCTCCTGCCTTCACTATTTCATCTCTCAATGCTATCCTTTTTTCTTCTACTGCTTTATTTCCCCCCGTTTCTGTCAACTGTTGCCTAAGGCTCCCTCTGAAATTCTCAAGAACTTCAGGTTCCTTCAATTTATCCAGGTCCCATCTCCCTAGTTTCCTACCTTTTTCAGTTTCAGCCTACAGATCATGACGATTAAGTTATGGTCAGAGTTAATATCTGCCCCTGGGTATGTCTTACAGTTTAAAACCTGGTTCCGAAATCTATGCTTTACCATTATAAAATCTATCTGGTACCTTCCAGTGTCTCCTGGTCTCTTCCACGTATACAACCTTCTTTCATGATGCTTAAACCAAGTGTTTATTATGATTAAATCATGTTCCGTGCAAAATTCTACCAGGCAACTTCCTCTTTCATTCCTTTTGCCCAGTCAATATTCACCTACTATTTTTCCTTCCCTTACTTTTCCTACTACCGAATTGCAGTCTCCCATCACAATTAAGTTCCCCGCTCCCTTAACAGCCTGAATAATTTCCTTTACCTCCTCATACATTTCTTCGATATCCTCATCATCGGTGGAGCTAGTGGGCATATAAACTTTTACTATTGTGGTCATTGTTGGCTTTGTATCTATCTTGACTATGACAATGCGATCACTGCGCTGCTCATAGTAGTTTATCCGCATTCCTATTTTCTTATTAATTATCAGACCTACACCTGTAATATCTCCAACTGATTTTGTTTTTATAATCCTGTACTCGGCTAACCAGAAATCCTATTACTCTTTCTACCGATCTTTATTAATTTCCACTATATCTAACTTCAGCCTATCCATTTCCCTTTTTAAATTTTCTAACTTCCCTACCCGATTAAGCGATCTAACATTCCACGCTCCGATCCGTAGAATGCCAGTGTTGTCTTTCCTGATGATCACATCCTCTTGAGTAATCCCCGCCCAGAGATCCGAATGGGGGACTATTTTACTTCCGTAATATTTTTATCATCATATATTCATACAGAAGAGCTGCATGTCCTCGGGAAAAGTAACGGCTGTAGTTTCCCCTTGCTTTCAGCCGTTCGTAGTATCTGTGTGGCAAAGCCACATTAGCTGATGTTACAAGGCCAGCTCAGTCAATCATTCAGAATGTGGCCCCTGTAACTACTGAAAAGGCTGCTTCCCCTCTTGAGGAACCACATGTTTGTCTGTACTCTTCACAGATACCCCTCCGTTCTGGTTGTACCTACGGTACGGCAATTTGCATCGTTGAGGCACGCAAGCCACCCCACCTCGGCTATGTCTGTTGTTAACGGGGGTAAAATATACTCGATGCAATGAAAGATATGCACAATTTCACATATTTCGTAGATCTTAAAGAGACATATAAAGAAAGGATTTTTTTAGTCATAGAAGTTTCCTAGATGTTAACTGTAGTGTTCGCAGCTATTTTACTTTTCCTCTGGGATGGGTCTATTCGCTTTTCCGCTACTTCTTCTCTTCACTGTGTTGTTTCTTCCTCCCCTCTGACCAACTGTAACCAGCATTTTCATTTGGTATTCCTTGATATTTCGTCGCACACTTCTTGCTTTTTATCACTTTTTTAATTGTCGTTTTCGTTGTGGTCTTCAGTCCGCAAACTGGTTTGATGCAACCCTCCACGCTACCCTGTCCTGCGCACGCCTCTTCATCTCCGAATAAGAAGGCAACCCACATCAATTTGAAGCTGCGTACTGCACTTGTCTTCGGTCCCATCTACGATTTTTGCCCTCCACACATTCATCCATTGCTAAAGTGACTATTCATTGATTGCTCAGTATGAATCCCATTAATCTATTCCTTTTTTTTTTTTTACTCAAGATATGGAAGAAACTTCTTTCTTCCAAATTCTGGGCAGTACCTCCTCCTTAGTTACACGATCAGCATTCGTCTGTAGCACCACATTTCAAAAGCTTCCATCATCTTTTTGTTTGAACTCCTTATCGTCCACGTTTCACTCCCGTACAATATTACACTCTAGACAAATGCTTTCAGAAAAGATTTCCTAACATTTAATTTAATATTGGGTGTGAACTATTTCGCAGCCTGAGAAATGCTTTCCTTCCAGTAGCCATTCTGCCTTTCATATCTTCTTCTGCCATGAGTTTTTCCTACCAAAATGACAAAGCTCCCAGTCACGGCCTGCACGGCCACTACGGTCGGGGGTTCGAATCCCCCCTCGGGCATGGATATTTGTGCCGTCCTTAGGATTAGCTAGTTTGTAAGTTTAGGGACTGATGACCCCGTAGTTAAGTTCCATAAGCTATACAAACATTTGAACATTTCTTTTTTTTTGACAAAGCTCATCTACTACTGTTATTTGTACCATTTCAGCATCGCATCATTTACTTACAATAGTTTCTATTACCCTTGTTGTAACTTTGTTAATGTTCATCTTATACCCTCCTTTCACTACATTGGCCATTCTCTTCAATTGCCCTTCCAGGTTCTTTTTGTATCTGACAGAATTACAACGTCATCGGTAAACCACAAAGTTTTTATGTCTTCACTCTAAACTTTAATTCTAAATTTCTTCTTGCATTGCTTCACAGCTTTCTCAGTGTACTCTGATTCCCTTCCCAACCATTGCGTCCCTTCCATGCCCTTCTATTCTAATATCTGCTTTTGGTTTTTGTACAAGTTGAATGTCACTTTACGTTCCCTATATTTTACCCCTGCTACCTTCATAATTTGAAAGAGTGTATTCCAGTCTGCATTGTCAGGAGCTTCCTCCAAATCTAGAACAGCTAGAAATGTAGGTTTGCCTTTCTTTAATCTGTTTTATAAGTCTCAATATATTACCACTCATGTTCCTCCTAAGTCCTAACTGCTCTTCCTCAAGGTCGAATTTCACCAGATTTTCCATTCTTCTATAAGTAATTCGTGTTAGTATTTTGCAAACATTTTTCACACCAGCTATCCTTACTTTCGTTGCAATTCGAATTGTTATATTCTTCTGGAAGTCATAGGTTATTTCCCCTGCCTAATACATCTCGCACACAATGTGAAACAATTTCTTCATGACTGACTCTCCCAACGATGTCAGCAGCTCACACGGAATATCATCTACTCCTGCGGCCTCGTTTCGATTAATCTTTGAGTGCTCTGTCAAATTCTTCTCGCAGTATTGTGTCTTCTACCTCATCTTATGTTACTTCCGCTTCCATTTCTACAATTTTTTTTTCTATGGGACTTAACAACGGGGTCATGAGTCCCTAAACTTACAAACTACTTATGAACTAGCTAATCCTAAAGACGGCACAAATACCATGCCCGAGGGGGGATTCGAACCCCCGACCATAGTAGCCGTGCAGACCGTGACTGGAGCGCCTCAGTCCCCTCGTCCACCGCGACCGGCTCTACAATTTTGTCATCAAGTTTATTTCCCTTTATTCCTTCTACCTTTCAGCTTTCCCTTCTTTGCTTAGTAATGGCCTTCCATCCGATTTCTTGAATCTCATACAGGTACTTTTCCTGTCTCCAAACGTCTGCTTCGTCTCTTTCCCCTAGTTATACATTCTTCTACGGTCTTTCATTTGTCCTCTAGCCTCTCTACACTGCTCACAACCTCATTTTTTAGCCACCTGTACTCTCTTTTGCCTGCTTCACTTGCTGCATTTTATATTTTCTCCTTTCATCAGTCGAGTATTACCTGTGTTATTTAAGGATTTCTATTAGGCTATGTCCTTCTACGTGCATGGTGCTCTGCGGCCTTCACTATTTTATCTCTTAGAGCTACCCATTATTCTGCTACTGTATTACTTTCCCCCGTTTCCGCCAATCCTTGCCTGATGCTCTCTTTGCAACTCTCGATAACCTCTAGTTCTTTTAATTTATCCACTAACTTTTGTAGCTTTTTGCGGCTTCTTCATCTTACGTCTACAGTTCACAACCATTAAATTATGGTCTGAGCCTATATATGCTCCTGGATATGCTTCCAGTTTAAAAACTGTTTTCTAAACCTTTGTCTTACCATAATGAAAACAATCTGGTATCTTCCAGACTCTCCTGGTCTCTTCTACTTTTTAAATTATTTCCTCTAATTACTATTTTAATTCGTGGCTCTAACTTCTTTTTGATCTCCTAGATGACAAATAATTAAAGATCGTTTTGGATTAATTCATAGTTTTTCATTTGACATATATGCACAAAAATACAAGTCATCTCTTTCTCATTACTTACGATCTGGCTAGTATATTTCGAAATAATTCATAATTATAGCATAATGCCCAACAGATCATTGTTTGTAATGCTTCTAATATTTTTGTAATGAGTCTAGTATTTCTAATTTATCAAAATTAAAATTGAGGCTCATCATTGGTTTGTTTATAGATAGTCTGGCTTCACTACTGTATTTAATGTTCGTTGTTTGAACTTTTTATGGTAAATGTCTTTGGCATATTTCATATGCCTTTCCTTTTTTATGTATTTTTTCTCAAACAATATTCTTGGATTATCTCCCCAAGATATTGGAATTTATTTAAGATTTATTATTTGGCCAACACCTGGTTTCGAGTAAATAATTATAAAAAAATTAGGCAGAAATTATTAAGCCGGTCATAATCCCTATTTCTTCGAAGATACTAATTTGGATTCCAGTATATGTCACCTTTTTAGAATCTACAGCAAAGTCGTTTGCGGATTTAGGACAAATTTAGCACATTTTTTAATTCTTCCCATCGTATGGGTGAAATTCTATTCCCTTTCATATTTTCATTCCAAATAATCAGTATTATTTTTATAACACTATCAGATGTGTCATAATATCAGCGTAGTAGGTATATATTCAGAATTTATTTTGAAGGACATATATGGTAATTTTTGCTTTTGTAATAGAAATAATTACAGAGCTAGTGAATATTAACTCCGTTGATGCTTGATAAAAGCATTGAACGATTGTTCCGCTTTTCTCATGTCCGCAGTATGTCTTCTGAGTTGTTACTGAATTTTTACTACATTTCTGTTGCATCCTGTCTGTGCCACTGATATATTGGAGCCCAGGTAACAAAAATAATATCTGTATTCTTCTGCAAGCTTAAACCGACTCAGTTCGGACCACTCAGTTACCCGTACAGCCCACGTCAAAAATAGAAGGCCCATGACAGATTTCCATACTGCTATCGTGGCACTGGCGATAAAGGGAACATCTCTTAATACGACATTTTAATGAATTATTTTATTTTTGAATGCTGCTAAGTAGTGTTATTTATCCAATACAGCTATTTCACGATTGTGACATTGTTAGGTGCTCTGCAAAATTATAAATAAGTTTTCACTAATTTTTTTCGAAAGGAAATATAGCATCTTACCATAATTTTAAATGTATTACTTATATTTTATCTCTTGTCGTCACATACAACATCTGTACCTCTATATGATATTATGCGACACATTTGTCAGAAATTCGTTTATAATTATTTATTAGTTAAATGACTTTTCTGTTTGACAACTCTTGTGATACTATAATTATGTTTACAAACATTTTACATTCTGAATTACGTGGTGTCTTTGTTTGTGATCTACTTTGTATTTCAGGTCTCTGAGGTATTTGTTTTTCGAATTTTGTGCTGTGAATATGTCAAACAGAAAAGTAATTTAAATAAAATAATGACTTTCTGACAAATGTACCCGCATATTACCATATATGCAACAAGAAGAGATAAAATGTAAGTACTGCATTTAAAATTATGGTAATGTACTGTATTTCGTTCTGAAAAATGTTTGTCAAAAAACTTATTTATACTTCATCAGACCACTTGACAATGCCATGATGGTGAAACAGCTGTAGCGGATAAAAAAACTACTTAGCAGCATTCAAAAATGAAATAATTCATTACAATTTCGTATTACGAAATATTCAATGATGCAGACCCTATAAATAAAAAAGGGAACATCATTTGACGCATCACAAAATCCTTGGCAGTCAGCGTAACACAAGCGAAAACTAACCGACCTGCACAGAATAAAGTTTGCTCTTGACACCCTAAAGTTTACACGAGTGACAATTCAGGTCCGCGGTTTCACGTTTGCTCGTGCTCCCTGTGGTATGAAGGCGGCTGCTTCTGGACCGTGAACAGTTGGTTCTGAACAAAGGACTCTCCGAAATATTATTTCTCGTGATGCTAGTCACTGAGTTTCCACTGAATACATAGCAGACAAAAGCGTGCTGCGGTGCGTGTTCATTGAACCAAATAGTAGCAGCGCTGAATTGTTGTCATATATATGGTCGCGATGTAACCGTAGTGTTTGCCAGTAACGAGATGGGTGCGCACCGCATGTAAAAATATGGGTACTGCACAAGCCGAACCAATGAAGTATTTTCGAACTTTTGTCTGTACGCAGCAGCAGCTAGTAAATAGCCCAGATAAAATAGGTCACGGAATTGGCTTCATTGGTCAGGTCTTTACACTAGGCTGAAAATGCTACAATAATGGAATAAGATCTTTTTTCCTCTACTGGCTGTTATAAGGGCAACAGAAAAAAAAAAACACTTAGCATGTTCCAATAACTGTCCTTTAACGGCGCATCGTAATTGTCGTGCTGATTTATTTCATTTTGGATTATTGACAAAAATAACGCAGCAGTTGTCATTTACATAAGATGTTATGTTACTACGACATATTTCAGGACGATAGTATCTCATACTCAAGTACTGAAAACAAACAAACCCATATTAACATAGGGCGCACGATTTCGACGATTCGCGAACGAAATATGCGAGTCGCAGTACTTCTTCTTCTTCTTCTTTTACATGATCAAACCAAATGCCGCTATCTGCCACCTGCTCACATCTATTTCTGCTTGTTTCATATCTTCATGGAGACCATCCCTCCAATGCTTCCTTGGTCTTCCTGGGGTCTCCTTCCTGTATGAATGAAATCCAGCAGCTTCTGAGGTCATCTGCCATCTTCCATCTGGGCCACACGACCGGCCCACTGCATATGCTTGGCTTTTATGGTTTCTGCTATGCTGGGCTGTCGGTATAATTTCTGAAGCTCTTGTTGTGCCTGATCCTCCATTTCCCCGTGTCTACATCCAAAACAGAACCGTAGCACTGGGCTCGCATTCGTAAGGATGGTGGTTCAAATCCATCTCCGGTCATCCAGATTTAAGTTTTCCATGATTTCCCTAACTCACTCCAGGCAAATGCCGGGATAGTTCCATTGAAAGGGCACGGCCAATTTCCTTCCACATCCTTACCCAAACACCCCGAGCGTAAGCTCCGCCTCTAATGACCACGCTGTCAACAGAACGTTAAAACTCAAAGCTTTCTTCCTCCCTCCAGAACCTTAGATCTTCCGAAGAACTTTTCTCTCAAAGACAAATACCTTTTTCGGATACTGCATGTCTCGCAGACATATAGAACCTGTCTGAAGAGACATCTGGAGCAAAGGAGTCCCGATAGGGTGTGGTAACATCAGCTTCCAGCAGTTACTGGCAAGTAGAAGTACCCCGAAGGAAGATTCTGTCATTTTGCGATTTAGAACGCCAACTGAGGATTAAAATGAAGTTCGTTATCTGTTGCGTATTTGGTATCACGAAACGATCGCTCGATGTTTATATACATCATGTTCATTCTAGTCTCCAGAAAGGCCAACATACGTGACTACGGTATATTATTATGAAAGAAATTGACACCAGAGAAATTTACTCTTGCTCATATACCTATGGATTATTCTAGCAGCTTAAAAGTATCTTGAAGGATCTGAGAATGCACAGGAAAACTACAAACGAAAAGCCATTTAAAAATGCTCCTTGTCAATAAACGTTTAGAGCCTTAATCATTGTTTCACCAGTTACCGTATCGCCGATTGACTGGCAAGAGCTAACTGAAACAGAAATAGTCAGAAATTAAGTAAAATTTTCAGTTAAAAGTATTTCTCCTGCCATCTACATATTTCCTACGGTATCTGGTGATACCGAAATAAGGAGACGACATTTCTAAAATTCCCTTAAATACCAGCTGACGACATATTTATTTAATTGTAAATAAATAAATAAATAAATATGTCGTCAGCTGGTATTTAAGGGAATTTTAGAAATGTCGTCTCCTTATTTCGGTATCACCAGATACCGTATCGCCGATTGACTGGCAAGAGCTAACTGAAACAGAAATAGTCAGAAATTACGTGAAATTTTCAGTTAAAAGTATTTCTCCTACCATCTACATATTTCCTTGATGTCGTCAGCTGGTACTTAAGGGAATTTTAGAAATGTCGTCTCCTTATTTGAAAACTTTATTATCCACCATCACAAGGAGATATAAACATTGTTCTATTAAGCACAAAGGAGAAGTCAATTAAATTAACACAGTTATATGCACAGGATTCTATAATTTAAAATGCCATCTTCAGATGGTTTACAAACTGAACCATTCTATTGAAGTGAATGCTTCAATATACTGTGTCTGTAAATGATCCGACATTACCTTGCGATCGTGATTTGTAAAGTTATCAAGTAAGAAGACAACGGTAATCACATGTTTTCGTTTTTTTCTTTTGCTTTACCATCGAAAGGAAGTTTTGTTTTTCTTTCTTTTTCCAGGAAGTAGGAGGACATAAATTGTTTGAATGTAAATTACTACAGTTCATAAAAATACATGACTCACCAACAAAAAATCCGAATTCCGAATATCAATTACTAGTTCGTTTCATTTTAAATGCAAATGCAGCACTCGTTTTTCCTAGTATTACAAGTGCTTTTGAATTCGTTAAATTTTATTTTTCTTTCTGACAGAACCGACACCGTTATATTGACATTCAAAAGCATTTGATAAATTATTGTGAAACACCTCAAATGCCTAATTTTTTCTTTTTTAAAAATTCATTTACTGGGAAATGGAAATAAACGTTACTGAGATCGTATAGGATGCCGAAAAATTCTGAATTCAGTATTTCTTTGTATGTGCTAAAAATAAGTAATTGTAAATTATTCTTGTGGCATCATTATATATTATACAAAAGATGTATGTTCTGTATGTAGGAGCGTGTGTGCATGTGTGTTTGCTTGTGTGTGTATGTGAGTGCGCGCGCTCGCACGCGCGTGTGTGCGTACGTGTGTGTGTGTGTGTGTGTGTGTGTGTGTGTAAGCTACAACATGGCAAGATGTTCCACATATGCTCCTAAACTAATGGACCGATTTCAGTCAAACATGGAACATATGCTATTTGTGGTAGGGCAATAATAACTGTAGCTGTAAGAGCCACCTGTTCCGTATACTTCAAGCTATGTGATAATGTGAAGAATGAGAGGCGCGGAAAACTGCCGATCATGAGACGCCTGAATAACGAGACCTGACTCACCCTCCCTCTATTGGGGAAGGAGAGCACTCAGCCACTTGCAACAAACTTTTCCCTTTAAAATCTTCAGGAAATTTTTCCTTACTTACAATGCCCGCAAAATACTGAAACTAAAGAAGCTCATCGCCTACTACTTTTACACTGTTCACACAGTAAAACTACGGCATTCGGCATGACGTTACAGTTTATTAATTATGCTCCACTAAATGTATTCGCGATACATTTTACAAATGGTGTTCACCTACACCATTGAATGTACCGTCGCAATTACATCGAAGTATTCCAGACAGTTCAGAAGATATGACGTCATAATCAATTAGCTGCACAAATTCCGCGCCGTCGCTATGAGGTTCCACAGACATTTTCCTAACGCTACTTATCCAGACAATTGCGTTATTCTATTTTAAATGCAAATTTATGTCATCATAAGGACTGAGCTGTAAGACAAAGAGAGGCCGAAGGATGGAATAAATACATACCCTGCAAACTCCAGAACCTCACGATAGTAAAAAGATAAAGTTACAAACTTAATATCTGAATATTAGTGGAAACGGGGCAGAAGGTTGAAATAGATGGAAAATAACGTTTAGACATAGTAAGGCGATAAAGACAGCTGAATGAAAATAAAAGTAACGATGTTTCACGTAACTTACCACTGAGCCAGGTATTTTAAGACAAAATCCGTCTGGTTCGGAGTTTCTTCTGACAAAGCTTACACTTAAGTAAAGGACGTTGTTTTTCCTGGAGACGAAAGTAAAGAGATCGACAGAGGCATCAGATGAACGATGGACTTCAAAGTCTTATGGAGTCGTGTGCCTATTAAGGATGGGTCACCGAAGAAAGAGGGCTATTTACGAGCGTCCACAAAGAGGAAGAACTGTGTGACGTAAATTCGATAAACTTAGAAGACGGCAAGGGTCCAGTTTGAGCCGTGACGTGTTTATAAATCTGATTACGACGCAGGTATCTCGTGCATGAGGGGCAGGGAGTCTAAGAAGAAAATAATGCTTCATTTCATCCTCGTATTGACGGACATCATTCTAACTAGAAGTTACAAATAAATCTTACCTTAACACTTCAAGTTCCAGCCATGTAGGCAAATCCATGTACACCAGACTATTTTAGTAGCGTCCATCACTCGGTGACGGACATATTTAAATTACTGTGGTCACTTCACACAGAACCAGGAGTAACTGTAAATATGTTTTCCATAGACAGGAATAAATCTTATTTCACCTGCGTCTACATAATTTCTTTGCAAGCCGCTTTTACGATATTTCTCTACCACAACATTCTGTAATAGTGTGTCGAAAAGAAGACGCAAATTTAAACAGTTCGTGTGTGGAATACAGAAGTTCGAGGTGTATATTTAGTGTGGCACGAATATGAAGCATTAATTCCTAATAACTGTATATACAAACTCTACACGACTAACACCGAAGAGCTTTTAAATAATAGTTCGGATTAGAGTTCAGGATGATGTGGACTTTGGCTCCGACTAGACTTCGTTACAGCACGCCTTTACGTGGCGAGAAAGCATCCTGTTTATAATAGTTTAACAATGACTCTGAACATTACGCATTGTTAATTGAGTCCATTAAATTAATTATAATGGAAAAGTAAACGATTTCATGCAACTGGCTATAGTAAACGGTAACGTAAATAATACTGAGTAAATTGATATACAAGTCTTGTTTATATTACCTGTCGGACAATAATCTCTATACTTATAAGACGCATTTGTTGTCTGTCTGTGTGTTCTCTTATAACTCAAGATCCAGACAACCAAATAACGTTAAATTTGGTACATGTATAGAAAATTACATGGGGAAGGTTCTTGAACAGGTTTCGTTCCATTTTTTGGAAACCCAACCGGAAAATTTGATAAAAAGTGAAAGTGCGTTTTCAGTGTATCTGTGTAAACCTATATCTTCGCACTGATCTAGATGAAATTTTGCACAGGTGACCTTCAAAACAAGAGAAAGAGCACTGTCTACATTAAATTTCGTTCATTGCATGCTGGAAGGTACTTATGGATTCCGCCAAAATCGACAGTTTTGCTCCAATCTTGATGAAATTTTGTACACTTGACCTTGAAAACAAGATGAAAGTTACTGTCTACATAAAATTTCGTTCGGTGCATGGGCGAGAGTTCTTTAGACGAAAATCTTTTTGTACGTACTCCAAATGGAACTGCCAAAAATGTTTATCACATTGCTTTAACATAAATGTACCCTTTTAGTACACGCAAATGAACAGCTTTGTACGTTTCTACAGAAAACCTTATTTTAAACCCGGGCAAAGCTGGGTACTTTTCAGCTAGTAATCAATAATTTCGCGTGGCTCTTTGGTTTGGTGCAAGTCTTTCAATAAGTGAAGCTGACGCCTTCTTCGGGTGTAAATAATTATTATGTACATCTACATGGGATACTCTGCAAATCACATTTCAGTGGCTGGCAGAGCGTTCATCGAATCACCTTTGTACTATTTATCTCTCATTCCGTTAACGAATAGCGCGCGGGAAGAAAGAACTCCTGAATCTCTCAGTTCGAACTCTGATTTCTCGTATTTTATTCTGATGATCTTTTCTACCTATATAAGTGGGAGTCAACAATATATTTTCGCATTCGGAGGACAATATTGGCGACTGGAGTTTGGTAAGTAGCCCACGCCGCAGCGATAAGCGCCGTTGTTATAACGATTCACATCCCAGATCCTGTATGATTTCCGTAACGCTGTCTCCCCTGTATCGTGACAATACAAAACAAGCTGCCCTTCTTTGGACTCTTTCGATGTCCTCCGTCAAACCCACCTGATAAGGATCCTACACTGGGCAGCAATATTCCAAAAAATGACAGGCAGACGTAGTGTATGCAGTTTCTTTAGTAGTTCTGTTGCATGTTTTGAGGGTTCTGCCAGTAAAATTATATTGGTGTGGTGTCCGAAAGAACAGACATCATTGAAATATAATAAGTATCTACGCGCCAAGACGGCGTTAGCTTCACTTATTTCACCGCAGATGCGGTCATACGTTCGTCCTCGTACGGGAATCCGTAAAGGCGAGTGTAAGAGGACATGGACGGTAGGGGCGCTACAGCCATAGCGTGTGACATCTGGAGGTTTGAGACGGACGGGAGGCGAGCAGCGTGCCAAGTCGTTAAGGCGACTGCTGGTCCGAAGTGGGAGACCCGTGGTCGACTCTCGACCCAGCTCATTTTCACTTGTCGCCATTGTTTAATTTAAATGCCCTAACGCAGCCACTGTCAATCATTTCCTTCCTGAGCCTTCTTCCATCTCATCCTTCATTAATAATTCGCAAATGCAATACATCTGCGATGCACACCAATATAATAAATTTTTCAACTCTGTCGTCACGGGGAAATAGCAGACTTATACAGTGGTATAACGATAATCTTGATTGACGTTTACCATTAGTAATCAGAACAGGAAGAGCCGCACCACAGCTTGCTGAGTGGGGATGCAGAATGAGATGCAAACCGCAGAACGCCGGGTGGCGTGGTTACGATGCGCTGCCTTTATGAAGCCCCAGTTTTTCGTCCCTTTCTCTGCTAAAGTAATGAGGCCGTATGACCTGAATAGAATAAACGTTGAGCCAGCCCCTCTGAGGGGGGGGGGGGGGTAATTCCGCCCCCTTTGTCTGCCGTGCGTGTTGTGGGACCAACAGCGGCTAAACTCCAGAGTCCGGTGACGAAGTAATGAGTTTCCCTTCAGGAACCTGGAATTAATGAATTAGCTAACTCCGTTAACTTTATACAGGATGAAAGCCTGAACTGACAAAGAATAAAGGGACTGGTTCCGAGAAGACCTCTTACGTCATTTTCTATTGTTTTCAGAAATGAAACACTGTTGAGGCTTTGTATAATGTTGTAACATCTGCGATTTTCTTTTCTTAGAGCTGGCTTCTGATAGAAACATGTGAATTGTTTTATAATACATGCGTGCTCATTGGTGGCGCAGTGGTAACACACTGGACTCGCATTCGGAAGGACGGTGGTTCAAATCCACCTCCGTCCAAATCACTCCAGGCAAATGCCGGGATGGTTCCTTTCAAAGGGCACGGCCGATTTCTTTCACCATCGTTACCCAAACAATCCGAGCGTAAGCTCCGCCTCTAATGACCACGTTGTCGACGGAGCGGTAAAAACTGATCTTCCTTCCTTACATGATAGACGTAATAGAATTGTATGACATATACAACTCTAGCGGAAGCGGAGAAAGTCGGATTGCTGTTGATACTTCAAAATATTCAAATGTTTGTAATCCTATTCGACCAAACTGCTATTTTCATCAATCCCTAGACTTACAAAACACTTAAACTAATTAAAAATAACCTAAGGACAGAACACACACACACACACACACACACACACAAACACACACTAGTGACCCAGGGAGGACTCGAACCTTCGACGGCGAGCAACCGCGCAGGTCCGTATCAAAGCGCCTTAGAGCAGTCGGAGTCATGGATGTGTCCACTGTGCGTTCGTAGTTGCGACAATTCCGGAATAAAAAAATAAAAAAATAAAAAAAATAAAAAAAAGGAGAGTGTGGAGAAAATTGTTTTGGAACATATGTGCACACAGTTCCGCCAGAGGGCCTGAAAATTCTAATGGTGTCTTCCAGATAGTGCTGCGAATACTGACGGATGGCCGAAAGGCTGTGCGCGTGGCATATTGTCACTCTTCATGACAGCATGAATGGGTCTTTGTTTACACCGATTGTGACAATGGATGAGACATGGATACCGTTTTTCGATCCTGAATCGAATCTCCAATCAGCACAATAGACGCACGCAGCCAGTGGTCAAGGCAGACTCCAGAAGTATCGATCGCAGCGGACGTGGAGTCATGGCATCGTCGTTGCGAATAATTTACAAGACGGAAGGAAGGAAGTCTACGATTTTCTGTCCCGTCGACAGTGTGTTCATTAGAGGCGGATCTCAACGCTCAGATTATTGTGTAACGATAAGGAAATTGGACCTTTCCTTCGGAAGGAATGATCTCGGCATTTGCCTGAAGCGATGTAGGGAAATACCGGAAAACCTAATCTGGATGGCCGGAGGTGGATTTCAACCATCGCCCTTCCGAATGTGAGTCAAGTGTGTTACCACTGCGCCACCTCGTTCGGTGAAAAATTTACAACTGCAGAGAGATTACGTAGAGAAGTGACAGAAGTTTCACAGCTTGTCTGCGATAAGTTTGTAAGGAAAAAAATCGGAGATGTAATTTGAATGTATCTCGTACTTACACCAATCGATTATTTTTCGGGGGACTGAGTACGTACCGCTATTTGTCTTTTTTACTTTGAGGGTTTCCCCAATTTCTACCTATATGAAAGCGAAAGGACACTCAGTCACTCACTCACTGACTAAACACGAAATCTCGAAAACCTCTTCATCTCTAAAGCTGATATTTGGTACGAATGTAGTTTGTAGGTAGAAGAAGGCACCTAACAAAGGAGTTTGCGATAGGGCCGATAGTTCAGGAAATATGACGTCATAAACAAAGAAAACTTCCCCGTCTTGCAGCACGTGATAGTGTGACTTTATCAGTCTACTATTTGAGAAGGAGAGCACTTAGCGACTTGCAACAAATTTTAAACTTAATCTCAAACCTTTTGGAAACTTTTTCCTGCTGACAACCCCAGCGAAATTATGATAGGAAAAAAGTTTGTCACTTCGTACTTTCTTGGCGTTGATGTAGTAAAATTACGGCATTTAGCATGACGTTACAATTTACTACTCATACACTATTAATTGTAATCGCGAGAAATGTTACAGACAGAATACACACATACCACTGGAAGGTACGTTCAAAATTTGATCATAGTACGACGCACAGATCATGAGATATGCAGTCATAAACAATTAGGTTCATGAAAAACCGCCTCGGCACTTGTGACTTTTGATTTATTACGTCTTTCCTACTAACTCTATTCGCGACGTATTTAGCAGACTTTTACATATACACCAGTGTATGTACCTTCGAAATAATATAGTATTACGACATATGGTTCAGCTGTTATGACGTCAAACACAATGAAATGCATGTAAATTTACCCTAACAAGTATGAGGTCGTAATTTACTACGTCTTTACTACCAACTCCATTTACAACACATTTCGCAGGCAGTTTCCTAATATTCCACTCTACGAACCTGGTAAATAATGTTTTCGCAGGATATAGTGTACTTATTGCACACAAATCTACAGTATTGTTTCAATCTCTATGATATTATCCACACGTAAGCTTCAGTCCGGTCGCCATAAATGTAAGGATCACCATAGAGGTGAAAATAAGACCTCCTTGAAGGATCACGAACAACACATAGTTCACGAGATATGACGTCATAAACTATGAGTTGCGAGAAAAACTGCTACATTACGCGACAATGCTGCACATTTCCTCCTCAACCACTGGACGATTTCCAACCAAATTTGGTACACATATTCCTTACCGGGAGGCCGTTCGCCGTCGTGGTTCGAGTCCTCGCTCGGGCGTTGGTGTTTGCGTCTCCTTAGCATAAGTCACCCCGTTTACATGGGCTCCCAAAACTGGATTTCGTAAACCGATTTCCCAATTCCGCTTTTGGTTGGTCATGTAAACACTCCAAAATCGATTTTGGAAATCCGCTTCTCTAAAGCGGTTTTCCAGTTCCACAATCGATTTTCGTACCCACGTAAACGCAACCGTTTTTGAAGCGTTCTTGGCTTGTCAGATTGTGTTTTCTTGTTAAAATTTTTCCCTTAGATTTACAAAAATTTGAACATTTGGATCTTACCGTGAGGTATCAACTATGTAATCACATACGACACATGGTTCACGAGATATAACGTCTTAAACAAGAAGAGTTGAAAGATACTGCCACACATTGCGACGAGACTGTATTCATACACTGCATGATAATGAGTGTACTTAGCGACTTGTAACAAACCTTAAACATAATTTCTAACCTTTATTAAACTTGTTCTCACTGATAACCACATCAAAATATTGGAAGGAAGAAAGTTTCTCGCTTACTACTTTTCCGCTGTTCAGGGACTAAAACAACGGCATTCGGTATGTCGTTACAATTTACAATTCCTATACTACTAACGGTGGTCGCAGGAAATGTTACAGACAGCATACACAGGTATAGCTGAATGTACCTTCGAAATTGTCTCACAGTTCGACACGTAGTTTATGAGATATGAGCACATAAACTGTAACGTTTATGGAAAACCGCCCCATCACGCACCTAGTTTTAATCTATTACTTCTTTATTACTAATTTGTTGTATTCGCGACAGATTTTACAGACATACAGCATTTATACTAATGAATATATACCTGAAAGATTATACAAGCCTACAGCATACAACTCAATAAAAATGAGATCGTGCGAATTTTTATGTCATTTGTATTTTGATTACTTTCATTGTTTGGATACTGAAATTATAATTTTGTACATTATGCAAGACACTATTATTTCTTACATATTCTCACACAAATATAACATGGTTTTAGAAAAAAAAGAGATGTTCAGAGAGATAATGGATAGGAGAAGTACTAACTCAGGGCTTGATAAATAAATAAATACCCGGGTTTTCAGCTAGTTCCTCTATATTAACCGCGAGGTTTTTTATTATTTAGAGGAAGATGGAAAAGCTGGTAGAAGCTGATCTCCGGGAAGATCAGTTTGGATTCAGGAGAATTGTGGGAACACGGAAGGCTATACTCACTTTACGGCTTCTCTTAGAAGATAGATTAAGAAAAGGAAACCTAAATTTCTAGCTTTTATAGATTTTGAGAAAGCTTTTGACATTGTTGACTGGAATACACTCTTTCAAATTCTTAAGCCATCAGGAGTTAAATATAGGGAGCGTAAGGTTATTTACAACTTGCACAAAAGCCAGACGGCGCTTGTCAGAGTTGAAGGGCATGAAAGGGATGCAGATATTGCGAAGGGAGTAAGACAGGTTTGTAGCCTTCCTCCAGTGTTGTTCAATTTATACATTGAGCAAGCTATAAAGGAAAGCAAGGAGAAATTTAGAGAAGGGATTAAAGTTTAGGATGAAGAAACAAACATTGTTTTTGACAATGACACTGTAATTTTGTCAGAGACAGGAAAGGAAATGGAAGAGTAGCTGATCGGTATGACTGTGGGTTGAAAGGTACGTATAAGATGACCATTAACAAGAGCAAAACAAGGATAACGGAGTGGAGTCTCAGAAAATCAGATGATGCTAAAGGAATAAGATTAGGTATCGAACCAATAAAGGTGGTAGATGAGTTTAGTTACTTAGGCAGTAAAATAAAACGTGATGGTCGCACTACAGAGGATATAAAGTGCAGAATGGCTATGGAAAGAAAAGCGTTTTTGAAAAAGAGATATTTGTTAACATCGAATATTAATTTAAGCGTAAGGAAGTCCTTTCTGATGGCATTTGTGTGGAGTGTTGCCTTGTGTGGGAGTGAAATATGGACGATAAACAGTGCGGTCAGGAAGAGGATAGAGGCTTTTGAAATGTGGTGTTACAGAAGAATGTTGAAGATTAGATAGGCCGATCAGGAAACTAATGAAGAGGTACTGAACATAAGTGGGGAGAAAAGGAATTTGTTATACCTTGACAGAAATTCCTTTTCTTCCCACTTATGAGTAAAGGAAGGGATCAATTGGCAGCAGACATTCTTTCAAGGAATCGTGAATTTAGCGTTGGAGGGAAGTGTGTGGGGTAAAAATCGCGAGGGAGCCCAATAGACGCATTTAATAAGCAGATTCAGGTGGATGTAGATTGCCGTTCTTATGAGGAGATGAAGAGGCTTGCTCAGGTTAGAGTATGGTGGAGAGTTGCATCAAGCCAGTCTCCGGACTGAAGACGAGCAGCATATAAAATTAATGATTTTCCTCTTAGTAGTTTTTTTCTGTCACTCGCCAGAGTAGAATGATTTCTAATCTATTGTATGTGACGGAACTCGATACAATAAAGAGACGAATAATTAAACATTAAACTGTGCGACTAGAACATCACTTATATAGAAGATTTTTCTGAAGATTGATTCATCATCATCATTATTTTTATTGTGGTATAATTGAGTCATGCCGACGGGAAGAGATGGTTATTAACATTTCCTAGATCTTGTCAGATTCTTACAAAAAATGTTTTGACGCAAGCTGAGAAGATCTTCGATATTAATCGAAATTACATAGTGGTCGACTTCAGTTAAACTTGACTGACAGATGAGAGTGTGAAAATACATTTGATATTTGCACGATCTGTCAGTAAACTTCAAAAATAATATATACTTCATTATCATCTGGAAGAATTTCTGATGATATAAATTTACTGAAACCGGCGTCTGAAACTTCACTGTTCGTATGGAGTTTAGTTTTAATGAAATGTTCAAATGTTTGTAGAGTCTATGGGACTTAACTACGGGGTCATCAGTCCCTAAACTTACAAACTACTTATGAACTACTTACAACTAAGGACGGCACAAATATCCATGCCCGAGGGGGGATTCGAACCCCCGACCGTAGTGACCGTGCGGACCGTGACTGGAGCGCCTCAATCCCCTCGGCCACCGCGGCCGGCTAGTTTTAATGGCTGGTGAAAACATGTGTCGGTGAGGTAATACAGTCTCACAGAGACGGGTAAACCCACGTCATTCAACTTTAACGGGTGTGAACAATGAAGTATTAGAACTTCGTGCCCTTCACCGAACTTTTCAGTAATACAGCAGGGCGAGTGAACTAGAACGTTCATTTACTTGTAGTCTATAAGACTTATCTAGTCAGGAGAAAGTTGAGCACGACAGACACCTTGAACCAGACTGACGGCTGTGTTTCATCGCGCTGTCCGTCGCCTTGCAGAACTGGGGTGCAGTTTGCTGCCACTACGACATCACTGACGTACCTTTCTTCCCACATGATGTACTGACATCAGATGTCGGTGCGCTTTGCTCCGTTACAGAGGCATGTTATGTGCACCTTGGAGCCAAATTTCAAAGTTCTCTGCGCCTGTGAGAGACAATAGTAGTTTTCAAAAGTGACCCGTTACATATTGTGCAGTGTACGTAATTTTATGACCCTTTTGCGGTAAACGCCAATCTCTTCAGTAACTATACGACGTAAGAAACTAAACTGGTAATCAGTTGTAATGTTTCCACACACAGATGGAGTTGACTCCTGCCCTTAACACTCCTTTCCTCCCACATCCACTGCCCGAAACACCGACATGTTCCCACACCCCGCCAAACAGTTACAAGACGACCCACACATTACCCCCTCGGGATTTTTTAAATTAATTAATTAATTAATTTTATACGCTGCCGGTCACTGTTCTATGGCCACAATCATCCACGCCATGATCATCGTCATTTATATTTTTAAACCTCTTGCCAGTGTAGGCGTAGGCTTTTGCGGCTGTTGTCAGTTGAATTCGACCGCATTGTCAGTCTTTAAAACTGCCCGGCATATACCCAGAGAAAGGCCATTTCAACAGTGACTGAAACGTTTAACAGCGTTAAAGATCGACGATGCGGTGACACGCCGTGAAGAATTTCATTGACAATTGTAAAAAAATTGTTGGCCGAAGAGTGGCAGTCCAACTACTAATAGTCCGCTTCCTCGAAAATTGGGGGGAATGTAAATTACTTTTTAAGGTAACTTGCCTGTGAGCGCCTGGAAAAATGCGACGAATTTTCATAAAGATTAGGTAGCTGTAACTTATAACCCGTAACTCTTAATAGAATAAACTTGCAGAACCATGTTCCGTCTCTCTTTCTGAACAATTCGATATACAGACAGTTTCACTAAACCACATATTGAACTTTTTAGAATATTATTTATTTATTTATTTATTTATTGTGAAGGCCTGTAAATTATTTTCTTTTTTTGCGGGTTCATACTTCGATTTTATGCACTGACCGTCTCACTTTTATGCACTGACCGTCTCACTTAGATACTTGAGACTTTAGGTACATATAAGGAACATGTGTAACTAGAAAGTAGACTACAATTATGTAATTTGATTCACAAGTTTTAATTCTAGAAATATTTACATTTGATGTCCAAAATGCTACATATTTTATAATTAATCAGTAGATATTTTTGCACCTGTTGATAGTAGGATAGTGTCTGTAGACTACTTTTCTCCAAATAGTATCCTCAAACATTACAAAAGATTTCAGATCTCTAGCTCAAATAGTTCAGTTTTGCATAAAATAAACATATAAAAATTTATTTGTCGGGAACTTATATGTAAAGTATATATTTTATCTATAATTCACTTGTGTTGGTACTAATGCATTCCAGGTCTATATTCTTCTTGGTTTATATGTTTCTCATCTTCTCACTTTCTTTTCTGGCTTCTTCTTGCTGTCATGACTTCTTTACTTATCTTGAAAACCACCTTTTCAGCTTCGGCCACTCTCAATTATCATTACTACCAGTGATTGTTTCATAATGAACCCAGAAGATATTCCTAGCAACTCTAAAACTTCACATCTGCCTACTGCCCCATCATTAAAACAAATTACAACGTCTAGTACACCCAACACGGTTTTTAGCAGGCGTTCCCATATCAAATGGTCGAAGCATTCGTTCACGTTTTGTGTTTTCCCATGTAAGCATCGCGACAAGAGTTTTTTGTCACTTAAGTCCCTGTATATGGGCTTCATTGCCTCCAATACTGTAATCGGTAGAGAGTAGTGGTGTACATAAACTTTTACAATTGCGAGTGCATTTTTGTACCTACACCAGTGTCACAAAGCGCATGCTGTGAATTGTCATCAGTAGAGGCTTTATGGAAGAAGGTAGCCCAAACTGATTGTCGTAAAACTTACGTTTTCCAGAACCAAAACCCTTTTTAGCAGGTATAACAATTTCCGATAAAGTCAAGGTAACACTAAATCAAGCTACGGAAACGTTAATAAACAAAACAACGCTCGATAACCAAAGATTACAAGAGAAAACATAAGAGAATCGAAATGTGTCTTCCAACAGCGCTGCCAACTTGGAAAACAATTGTTCTTATGTTTTTGGGAGAGAAGTCTAATGACAACAATTGAAGTGTGAGAGTAGCAGGAAAACGGGTGTGGTTGCGCACAGAGTGATCTTTGAATCTATATTTAAACAACTTCACGTAGTTCAATGTAAATGTTTTAACCACCATTGTGATCAGAAAAGTCTAAACTTTAAGATGAAAAACAAAATATCGATTTTAAGACGATCCACGAGCAAGTGACCTTAAGTAAAAAAGTAAATAAATAAAATAATTGCAATTTATGTGATGCATTTTATATAAAGAAGAAACCTACTTTAATCTTAAACCGCCTTGCGTATCATGGAGGACCCTTTGTAACTTGTATAAAAGATTCAGTTTAAATTCACCACGGGCTCCGGGGTAATCTTTATTAAAAACATCCGAGCGAGGGAGGGAGTTTGTGTTGGTCCCTCGATAATCTCCTCTTAATAACATACGCGGCGGGCGGTAGCAAAATTTGTAACAGGGTTAATCTCTGATTTAGTTAGGACCAGGTGGCGTTTTTACAACGTCGGTATAGACGTATATACGGTTTTTGACAGGACTAAGCGGAAACATTCCGGGAATTGTCAGTGATATTAATTTTGAAGAAAAACCTCAGGCTCATATGCGTTCTGTCGTGAACGTTATTACAGACATTAATGCTATACTGAGCTACCGTTTCATCACAATGTGGGATGTATCTGTTCACCACGTGTCTTTTTGATGGCTAAAAAGTATTTCCCTATGCTAGAAGCCAATAATAAATAATAAAAAAAAATAATAAAAAAAGTACCACGTCTCTCTCAATCAGTTTTACCAACGTGAGGGGAGCGAGGGAGGCAAATGAAATCATCTGGGAAAAAATGGTTTGTGTTTCTATTGGGGAAAAAATTTTTACACACAATTACTGTTACTACTATTTTGTAAGACAGTACTAGTAATTGTTAAGTTACAATTAGTTACAACTATTCAATTACTAGCCTTAAGGCGCGACCCATTGTGGTAGTTGTTCCAGCTTGCGAAAAGAATGTTTGCATACCTTCTGCTTAACATATTCTATCGACTACACAAATAATTTTCATCACGAATCTATGACACTGAAACTGATACATACAGGGCGTTCGAAAATTCCCTTATAATTTTCGAGGTCTTTTAATTGGGTAACAGTAAGTAATATTTTGATAATAAGTCCATGTCCGGTAATGCGATTCAGTGGCGCTATGAATACTTCTTTATCTCTGACACTGTGAAACTGACCTCTTCTTCTTCAACTTCTTTGCTTTACAAATTTTGGGAGGAGATAGTATGGACCAAAAAAAGAAAAAAATGTTTCGTATACATGGTATTTCAAATGCATGCCATAAGATCTGTGAGCTAATGACCAGTGAAAGTGTTCGTAGTATTGAAGAGAAGGACATGCTCGTGACCCATAAGGTATGCATTTTGGAGCTCTCATTAGACATCTCATATATTTTATTTATTGTTTTGGCCATATTGTCTTCTCCAAAATATGGAAAGCAAAGAGCTTACGGTAGATTTGTTTCACTGTGCCTCTGTGTGACATTTCTGGACACGGGGTTCTTTACCAAATTATGTACTCCTTCCCCTTCATATGTCCTTGAAGTCTGTAACGGGAATTTCCAAACAGCCTTGGTGGTTACGTCACAAGTGCTTGAAAATCTCATGAAAAGGCCTTCTCTTAGTTGTACCTAGCTGCCCCAATTGACCAGATATACAGTGATTATTGACTTCGCAACAAATATTAAAAAAAAAAAAAATGAAATTTGTCGCTGTAAAGATCAGGAAGACCAACTAAAGAGATTTACACTGTCTTGAACGGATGATACAAGAGCAAAGTACGGACACTGGAATGCAGTCGATCTTGAGGGAAGGACTGTGCAAAAAGGAACTTTTTGAAATAATACAGGGAGTACAAACCGAATTCATCCGTCTTTCAGTGGGTAATTAAGCGGCCACAAGGACAATTACGTTGCGGCTCACAGAAAGAGGGCTGAGGTGATGGTGCCCTTAACCATGGCACACCGAGAAGGTCGTTTGTATCCTCTGACAAGTAGCGCGTCGACGTGAGCCTCGATGGTGAGCTAAGTTGTGTCTGAAGGTACCGTGGAAAGCACTAGGATACCAAAGCAACTGACTTATTCCATGGAGTACAAGTAAACTTTTGATTGTAATCCGTGCGACTCTTACATCACAGGGGCTCGCCGGCGATATTCTAAGTGCCGTTTGGTTGCCGTGCATGACAAGCCGTCCTGGGGTTACGGTTCAACAAGATAATGCTCGCCCTCAAGCGGCGGTAGGTTCATCTGCTTCGCTTTGTGCTTGGCAAATCCTAAATTGGCCACTGAGGATGGTTCAAATGTTTGTAAATCTATCGGACCAAACTGCGTGGGCATCGGTTCGTACCTCACAAACGACTTAAACTAAGGTAAACGAACCTAAGGACAACACACACACACACACACACACACACACACACACACACACACACACACACACACACGCACGGAGGACTCGAACCTCCGACGGTGAGCAACCACAACATCGTATTCGGGATTTATTTAGGATGCGATCTTTATATGATACTTATGACTCTCTTACGAGATCTTTATTTGCCATAGATCGCTTTTATACATTGATTTTACATTGATGACTAGTTTCCACTCGTTAATGAGTCATTATCAAATCTGTAACAATTTAAACACAAAACTACAGTGAATACACGGTACCTAACTGCACTATAAATGTAGTATATTTTTAATCTAGATGTTATCATGTCAGCTACACAATATGTAGATAGCAGTCAAATTTTATATTTGTTGAAGATTCCTGTCGAAGGTAAGGAAATGTATTTTATAAACAAAAATTGTTTGTCAAGTTCGTACCTTAATTGTCCAGGCATGGTAGGTCATATGTTTCAGATGAGCTGACACTACAGTGGCAAGCTATAAATGGTATGCACATCACCAGTCAAATATGCATCAACGTCATGTTGTTCAATACAATGTTTTCCTGAATGTTGGAATATTTGTAAATCTGTGGGACTTAACTACACTGGTTATCAGTACCTAGTCTTACAAACTACTTAAACTAACTTAAGCTAAGGACAACAAATACACCCATGCTCGAAGGAGGACTCTAACCTCCGACGGCGAGCAGCGGCGTGCTCCGCAGCAAGGCTGCTTAGAGCGCTCGGACACTCCACCGCGGCGTGTTTTCCTGTCCCACATGTCCAGACAGTGTGTAATCATAGCAAGAAATGGAGATGGACTGATGCAATAAACCATAAATATTTATATCTGATCTATGTGCCACCAAGCGGCAGCAGGATGGGAGCATGAATCGATGTGTGTTACATGCGATGATGTACAACATCTATACTTAACCACAGTGAATGATAATCCTAAACTACCTGTCATTTTCCATAATTTGTATTGAATTTGGGTTTAAAAGAAGTCTAGAATATCATTGTTACACTGTATATTATTCATTTCGTTTTCAATTGAATTATTAGCACATCAAAATATTGCAAACCCTTAATATCCAAATTAAATGAGTACAAAGTGTTGCAATATAATGCAGCAAAACGAAACATCTTTCATAAATATAATATACGAAAATATCACATTCAAGTTATAATGAAAGAACATGTAAGTTGCTTAAGTTGCTATTTCTAGTGACAAGTGACTGAATGTCTAAGTTACTATTCATCCCCCCCCCCCATATTTCTTTCGCTTAATTTAATACATGATTATAAATATAGTCTAGTGCGATATCGACCATAAAACAATTTACAAGAAATATTATTTACAATAAATATTATATCATAGAACTGTGTCGCCCAGTGTTTAGATTCCATACAATTTACTATATTAATATAGATAATTTCTAGTTGTTCGTCAAATAGCTTGCTATAAAATATTATAAATTTTCATATTTTTGTTTTTAGTTAAGGCTTGTTGAGAAGGTTATATTACAATGTCCACAATAAATGACCTCATGTCTAGGATGACTTAAAATGATAGATCTCTTAATATCTAGGTGAGACGATGCAATTGCGGAAATGTTCAAAGAAAGCTTGAATCACATTTCACACAGGTACCCGAAGCATACTGTCATAATCGATGGCGACTTTAATTTACCCTCGATGTGTTGGCATAAATACGTATTCAAAACTGGAGGAAAATATAAAACATAGTTCGAACTAGTTCTCAATGACTTATCTGAAAACTACTTCGAACAGCTAGTTCATGAACCAACTAGAACAGTAAATGGTCGTGGAAATGTCCTTGATCTCCTAGCAACAAATAATCCTGAGCTAGTAAAGAGCTTCAAAACTGATACGGGGATTAGCGAACAGAGTTGTAGTAGCGAGACTAAATATCGAAATTCCCAAATGCTCCAAAAATAAACGAAAAATATATCTATTCAAAAGAGTAGATAAAAATTCGCTTCACGCTTTCCTGGGTGATAGTCTTCAGTCTTTCAAAACTAAAAATGCTAGTGTAGATCAGTTGTGGATTACTTTCAAAGACATAATATCAGTAGCAATCGAATAAAAGAGGGGGCTGACCCCACGTGGTACACAAAACAGGGCAGATCACTGTTACAGAAGCAAAGAAAAACGCATGCAAAATTTAAACAGACACACACACACACACACACACACACACACACACACACACACAAAATGTTCAAATGTTTGTAGAGTCTATGGGACTTAACTGCGGGGTCATCAGTCCCTAAACTTACAAACTACTTCTGAACTACGAAGTCTCTGCGGGTTTTCTGCCGGATAATAAAATCAAACAAATTCAATATTTCGACGGTACAGCAGTCCGCCATCTTCAGGAAACTGCTGCTGCTGAGTCCCGCTGAATACCGAGTATTGAATCAGTTAAATTTTATTATCCGACAGAAAACCCGCAGAGACCTCGAAGATTTGACACGCCGGGAAAGCCTACGGAGTTACTTATGAACTGGCTAATACTAAGGGCGGCACAAATATCTATGCCCGAGGGGGAATTCGAACCTCCAACCATAGTGGCCGTGCAGACCGTGACTGGGGCGCCGCAGGCCGCTCGGCCACCGCAACCGGCTAAACAGACTCAGAATCCCCAAGACTGGCAATTTTTTACAGAAACTCGCAATCTAGTGCGGACTTCAATGCAAGAAGCTTATAATAGTTTCCAAAACGAAATCCTGTCTCGTAATCTGGAGAATATCCAAGGAAATTCTGGTCGTGTGTGAAGTAAACTAGCGGCAAAACACAAACAATACCTTCACTACACAATAGCAATGGTAATACTACCGATGACAGTATTTCCAAAGCAGAATTGCTAAACACAGCTTTCCGAAATTTTTTTTTCCAAAGAAGACCAAGTACAGTTGCCAGAATGCGAAATTTAGAAGTAGAAGTTCCTGGGGTAGTAAAACAACTTAAGTCACTAGACAGTAATCAAATGTTTGTAATTCTATGTGACCAAACTACGTTGGTCATTAGTCCCTAGTCTTATAAACTACTTAAATTAAACTAACCTAAGGACAACACACAAATCCATGCCCGGGGGAGGATTCGAACCTCCGGCGCGGGAGGCCGATAACGTGGCGCTAAAGACCTCTCGGCTACTCCCGCGTGGCCACTAGATAAAAACAAATCATCCGGGCCAGATTGTATACCAACTAGATTCCTCTCTGAGTTTGCTGATGCAATAGCTCCATACTTAGCTATCACATACAATAGATCACTCACAGAAAGATCCGTACCTAAAGACTGGAAAGTTGCCCATGTCACTCCAATATTCAAGAAAGGCAACAGGAGTGATCTCCATAATTACAGGCCCATCTCACTGACGTCGATTTGTAGTAGTATTTTGGAACATATACTTTGTTCGAGAATTATGAACTGCTTCGAGGAGAACGACCTATTAACCAATAGTGAACACGGATTCAAAAAGTATCGCACTTACGAAACACAGCTTGCCCTTTATTCACATAAAGTGATAAGTGAGATCGACAAGGGAACTCAAATCGATTCCATATTTCTGGATATCCGGTAGGCTTTTGACACTGTACCTCACAAGCGGCTTCTAATGAAATTGCGTACTTATGTAATATCGCCCCAATTGTGCGATTGGATTCGCGATTTCCTAACAGAAAGGAATCAGTTTGTTGTAATTGACAATAAGTCATCGAGTGAAACAGAAGTGATATCTGGCGTTCCCCAGGGAAGCGTTATAGGTCTCCTACTCTTCCTTGTGTTTATAAATGATTTAGGAGACAATCTAAATAGTCCCAGTAGACTGTTTGAGGATGATGCTGACGTTTATTGATTAGTGAAGCAATTTAGCGATTTAGACAAAATTTCTATATGGTGCGAAAATTGGAAATTAACACTAAATAATGAAAAGTGTGAAGTAATACATATGACCACTAAAAGAAATCCACTGAATTTCAATTACGCGATAAATCAGTCAAACCTTAAGATCGTAAATTCTACCAAATACCTAGGAGTTACAATTACGAACAACTTAGACTGGAGAGAACACATAGATAATATTGTGGGGAAGGCGAAGCAAAGGTTACGTTTCATTGGCAGAACTCTTCGAAGATGCAACAGCTCCATCAAAGAGACTGCCTACATTACACTTGTGCGTCCTCTCCTTGCGTACTGTTGCCCATTGTGGGCTGACGGAAGACATTGAGAAGGTTCAGATAGGGGCAGCTTGTTCCATTTATCACATTTTAGGGGGAAAGCGTCACGGATATGTTGCATGATTTTTGGTGGAAATCATTAAATGAACGATGTTATTCGTTGCGGCGAGATCTATTTGCGAAATTCCAATCACCGACTTTTACTTCTGAATGTGAAAGTATTTTCCTAGTACCCACCTACATAGGGAGACATATCATTACAATAAAATAAGAGAAATCAGATCGAAAACGCGACGATTTAGGTGTTCTTTCTTCCCGCGCGCTATTAGAGAATGGAACGGTAGAGAAAGGTTATGAAAGTGGTTAACGAAACAACTGCCAGGCACTTAAATGTGATTTGCAGAGTGTCTATGTAGATGTCGATTAATAATATGTAGTGGTTGCTTAATAGGAAATGTAGATGTTTCTAATTACTTATATCTAGGTCCGATATAAGTGTATTATATCCCATATTGAAACCTCAGTCAGATTGTTATATAAAACTGTGTAATTAAAAATCATTTAGGTACTATGTTATAGAACTATCACTCTGTGTCTAGGTTCATATAGATCTACGTATTACTAAACCTAAATTCAAGTTGTTCATCAGTAAAATGTTATAAAATCATCCAATGTCCATCAGAAGAATGCAATAAAACAATATAAATTGTGATATGTATAAAACTCACAAATTTAATATACCGTCTAAGAATATTTTTTGTTTATAAAATACATTGTTTTACATTCGAATGATAACTGTCTTCAATCATTATAAAATTTGACTGTACATGGATGCATCTAGATTAAATAATGAACTTCATTTATTGTTCAGTTAGGCAACGTGTAATCTCTGTAGTTTTGTCTTTTAATTGTTACAAATTTGATAATGAATCTTCAACAAGTCGAGACTAGTCATCAATGTAAAATCAGTGTATATAAGCGATCTATGACAAATAAAGCTCTCATAAGAGATTCATAAGTGTCAAACATTGTGTTTCATTAAAGGCCGCAGATACAGGAAAGCGATATTGAGTTACTCATTTTATAAACGTCTCTCTCTTGAATAAATCACATAAGTTTTCTAAAACTATATCTGTTTTTCGGTTCATGCGCATAACATATAGCGAATTCCGGCCCATTTCGATAATTCAATCATAGTGCGCCGTTTTCTTTAAGCTTACAGAGTGATTTATCAAAACTATCTGAACACCCCTAAAACATACGGCATGTCCAGTCTAATACCGGTACAGTTGGAGCCATTCCATTTAATATAAAAACAACCCACACCATTACGAAGCCACTGCCAGCTTGCACATTGCGTAGTTAACAGCTTGGGCCCATGGCTTCTTTGGATCTGTGCCACAGTCGAAACCTAACATTAAATCACAGTAACAAATGCGCGCTTCTCCGGTCGCCTAGGGTGAGGAGTTGAAGGCAAGAGCCACAGGCGACACCGCAGAGGCAGTGGAGTCGGTGGTCTGGAGCCACACCTCTGCTCAATGCTGCTGTTGTCGGTCTTTACGCGCAGACCGTCTGTGGTGAGATGAGACGTCTGAAAATCGACATTTAGACACACTCTCCACACTGCTGATTTCGGAATATTCAATTCCCTAATAATTCCCTTATAATATTTTGGGTCCAACAAAATATGTTCGTATTCGGAGATGAAAGTTGGCGAAAGAAATGTTACAGACAAATCGTGCCTTGCTTTTAATGGCATCCATTCCAACTCATCCATAATGTCCGTGACACCCTCTCTCCTGTATCGTGATAATACAAAACGAGCAGCTCTTCTCTGAAGTTTTATGTGCTCCGTCGGTTCCCCCTGATCAGGATGCCACACTACTCCGCAACAGGACTGACGTGTACAGTGTATGCAGTATTTATGGTAGAACTGTTGGATGCTGGTCTACTACATGTAGACCAGCAGGAAATTACCATTGCCTATACTTAGATAACGCACCGTAAAATAAATAAATAAACAACGAAATATTGTGAAACATAATCACCTATACATTACAGGCCACTGAATATGTCTTACAAATAATAGAAAAATGCGTAAGGCAAAATAGAGTTTTTTTATTCAGTTCCATAGACGGCTTACATCAATAAATATTGAAGATGTCTTACAAATAATAGAAAAATGCGTAAGGCAAAATAGAGTTTTTTTATTCAGTTCCATAGACGGCTTACATCAATAAATATTTACATTATATTATAAAAAGCTGAGGGACGACAGGGCAAACACGAACTAACAATATAAATAATTTGTTAAGAGAATACTTGACTGCAGATAGCTGAACAGTAGACAACAATAATAGACACACATAAAATATCTGACTGGCTACATATGTCTGCCACGCCTCTGACTATAATGTTAAGTGCTAAGTGTACGGAGGTTGCTTGTCTAGTTAACGGAGCACGGAAATGAACCTGATTCTTGCAGAGGAGAGCAGCGTGGAGAGATCTATTCAACCAGCCGGACTGAGAAAACCACAAACACGACATTTGAGTGGCAGTACGGTGCAGCAGCGACTACGTAATTAGTATAACGCTTAGGCTTACCACGTCGACTGCCACGATGACGTCAGAGGCGTGCTACAGCCGCTTGCTGTGGACGCCGGCGGCCACATGGCAGCCAACGTGTTAAGGCCTATTCTGAATTATTATTATTATTATGATCATCATTGCGTATGGCAGTGCTCATACACAACGCGTTAGTCGCCTGAAGACTTTCGATTTCTACCGGTTCAGAACTAAACATACCAGCAATGACATTAAGTAAGCATAGAAAATAGAGAGTTGTAAATTTTAAGTACTGAGAAATCCTTCATCTTGTTAAAAGGCAGAGAAATTAAGAGAGTCGAATAAAATGATTTACATTCTTACGTTTGTTGGGAATGGTGAGGGGATGGGATACTAATATCTAGTAGGTCCCGGAAAGGTAGGAAACCATCGGTCTACATCAGTCGTCTGTCTGTTTGCCATTAAACACGTCGACCCCTGTCTGCTGTGCTAAGCTTTGAAGCAAACACCTGATGCGTCGCACACATCCCGTCACGGTCGATCTGTTAACGAAGCGAATTCAACCACTGCTGCCAACGCGTCTGCTTTGCGAGGCTCTGCTGTGGAAAATGTTGAGTAGCGCATCCAGCTGGTCTTCGTATCTCCACGAACTGAATTTAAAACAGTCATTAGCCTTGTACGTTGACGAAAAATTAACGCGGTAGTTTCGGAAACGAGATATAGCTATGGCAATGTTGTCAATAGCGATAGTGTTCATTTTGATCTACATTTGTGTCCGGTTTAGTTATGTTATGAAACGTCATGTGACAGTGCACTGAATGATAAATATCCCTTATATGTTCTATTTGTAACCAAATTTTATTGGTGAATGCTAATGGGAGATAAAGTATCTGCCACACGATAGGGGCAGTGTATCGACGCATCCGCGGGGAATGTGCCTAACAACGATTACATCGTGCTAGGCCACGCCTCTTCATGGTTCTCTGCGCCACCGCATTATCATGTTTTGTAAGGCAAACCTCTGCAAGAATCAGGCTCATTTCCGTGCTCCGTTAACTAGACAAGCAACCTCCGTGCACTTAGCACTTAACATTATAGTCAGAGGCGTGGTAGACATACGTAGCCAGTTAGATATTTTGTGTGAGTCTATTATTGCTGTCTACTACTCAGCTATCTGAAATCAAGTATTCTCTTAACAAATTATTTATATTGTTAGTTCGTGATTGCCCTTTCGTCCCTCAGTAGCTTTTTATAATATAATGTATATATTTATTGATGTAAGCCGTCTATGCAACTGAATAAAAAAAGTCTATTTTGTCATACGCATTTCTCTATTATTTATAAAACATCTTCAGTGGCCTGTAATGTATAGGTGATTATATTTCACAATATTTCGTTATTTATTTATTTATTTTACGTTGCGTTATCTAAGCATAGGCAATGGTAATTTGATGCTGGTCTACATGTGGTGCTGTAGAATTTTGGTTGGCCGGCCGCGGTGGCTGAGGGGACTGAGGCGCTTCAGTCACTATCTGCACGGCCACTACGGTCGGGGGTTCGAATCCCCCCTCGGGCATGGATATTTGTGCCGTCCGTAGTTGTACCTAGTTCATAAGTAGTTTGTAAGTTTAGGGACTGATGACCCCGTAGTTAAGTCCCATAAGCTCTACAAACATTTGAACATTTTTTGAATTTTGGTTGTTTTGTTTCAGTCTTTTATTTCATCGGCTTTTCCGTTTTTGCACTTCATCACTGGACACATTCCGTGAAGTCAATTAATTGTCGTCAGGAACCCAGCCTCGTCTTGTATACAATTATATATTTGTGACAATATTACAGCGATCAGTGAATGAAATAAATCGCAATTTGCGATCAGTTATGGCTTCACTGTACTAGGTCAAAAATATATAATTGTATACTAGTCGAGGTTTGGCTCCTGACGACAATTAATTGTGTCTCGATATCTCATGGTCTGTTCTCTCTGATATGGGAATACAGTATTCAGGCTGCGAGAATTACAGAACAAATAGGCTGTGTTAATAGGAAAGAGGCAGCGTGGCGAATGGAGATTTGTGTGTGGTGGGAGACGTGCAGGGAAGAGTCCTCTGCAGTCGGGCTGATCACTGTGTCCTTGGTGGCGGAGTGGTCAACGCGTCTGCCTAGTAAGCAGGAGCTCCCGGGTTCGAATCTCGGCCGGTAACAAATTTTCAATCGACGCACTTTGGTATTCCAACTAAACCTGCTACACTGAAGCCATTTCTGATCGCAAATTGCGATTCATTCCATTCATTGAACACTATAACGTCGTCAAAAATATATAATTCGATATGCCATGATACTTCTGCTGATTGTATTGAATATTTTTCGTTTCCTTTATGATCCGTTGATCCCGTGAGATACCATTTAATGTCCCAATAATACACTTCCCAGAATTTATTCTGGGAGTTGCTAGTGTCCCATCGGGCGCCTCCTCAGGTGGCGGATAGGGGAACGCTCACTAGATATAGCAGGTTCAAATGTTTATAAATCTATCGGACCAAACTACGTGGTCATCAGTCCGCAGCTTACAAACTACTTAAACCTAGATAACCTAATCTAAGGACAACACACACACACACACACACACACACACACACATTCCCCAGGAGGACTGGAACCTCCGACAGTGCTCCTCAGGGAGGCGCCTTAGACAGCTCAGCTACTCCACCTCGGTGATATAGCAGGTACCGGGGAAATAAAATACCCGAGGTGGGCCAAAACTAGCGGCTGCTGCCTTTTAGTTTAGATATTGGCTTATCAAAGGCTAAAGGAAGACAACCTTGAATAAAATATTTCCTGGTCCTCCAGGTTGGGGGTTGATGCAATGGGCCAAAGTCAAAAGATCCATTCATCCAACGACCACAAAAGTATAAAATTTGCATTTTCTGTCGGTACCTCTATGAATATCAATAGCTGCAATGACATGATTATTATAATGATACGCCAACAACACTGCTTTATACTTGCTGTTATTATTTATAAATCACAATGAGCTCATTTCGGCCTTAGCCATCATCAGGTGCTCTGTAAATACATTTGTAATGGTCTGAATATACATAAAAGTATTGTAACTATAGATGGTAGTGGTTTACAATTTCTTAGTATTTACCTTTAATGGAATATCGTATGTGTCACTGCTGTCTTTATTTTTCACCTAGCCGGCCGCGGTTGCCGAGGGGACTGAGGCGCTCCAGTCACGGTCTGCACGGCCACTACGGTCGGGGGTTCGAATCCCCCCTCGGGCATGGATATTTGTGCCGTCCTAGTTCGTAAGTAGTTCATAAGTAGTTTGTAAGTTTCGGGACTGATAACCTCGTAGTTAAGTCCCATAGACTATACAAACATTTGAACAAACATTTTTTCACCTAGATGTCGATTAGTGCCTCGTTTGTGTCTATGCTGTCTTTATTTTTTACACCTGTATATCAATTGTTGACTGTTACCTTCTTCGTTATTTCGATCTTGACAGCTTGGTTGACAGTGTATTTGCAATATTCCATGTTTACATAGTTACTATTGAAGTGTTTTGTGAAGAACTCTGTTGTAATATGTTTGTTTTATTGGGTTTGGCTTTAATTAACAAACAAATTACAACAGAGTTCTCCACAAAACACTTCAATAGTAACTATGTAAACATGGAATATCGCAAATGCACTGTCGACCAAGCTGTCAAGATCGAAATAACTTAAGAAACTAACAGGCACCAATTGACATCCAGGTGTAAAAAATAAAGACAGCATAGACACAAACGAGGCACCAATCGACATCTAGGTGAAAAATAAAGACAGCAGTGACACATACGATATTCCATGTAAGGTAAGAACTAAGAAATTGTAAACCACTTCCATCTATAGTTACATTAAATATATGTATATTCAGACCATTACAAATGTATTTACAGAGCACCTATGATGATGGCTAAAGGCCGAAATGAGCTTATTGTGATTTGTAAATAATAACAGCAAGTATAAAGCAGTGTTGTCGGTGTATCATTATAATAATCATGTCATTACAAGACATATTTTACACTGCGTGCCCCAAAGAACGTAAAAATCAATAGCTGCATCATTGTGCGTCTTTTGCCTTAGAATGTACTCCAGACAATCATTAATCTCTGTTGGATTTGTCATATCCAGTACAGGTATCAATTACAGCTTACGCTGTGTGTTTTGTGATGATCCACGGGATTTGTGACGCTTGTGACCAGACAGAGCGTGCAACGCGATTAGTTCGCGGTATTTGGCAAACACAGCTGGAGACTGCGGGTGAATGGCAGACAGGACAAAAGGGCCGGCCTGCTCTCGCAGTAATGAAGTCCGCTGGTCTGGTCTGGTCTGGTCGCGAGGCCCACCGTCACCACACGGGCCGCTCGCTATTCACGCCGCGACTCGCTGTGATGGAAACCGGGAAGCGGGCAAATTGGAGCGCGCCCGGCCTGCCGGGAGCCTCGTGAAAGCGAGGGAGCTGAACGGCCGCTGTGCACTCAAAACGTACGCTACCGCAGTGCGGGGCGGTAGATCACCTGCGAGGAAAGGCCAGTAATCCAGGTGGCGTCACAAAACGCCCTCTGCAGCGCAATTCAAAATGATACACGAGGACCAAGACTGGTAAAAATAGAATAAAAATATCGCAATGACCTGTTTTACGGCCCACTTTCGATTTGTAGTTTTATAAGTTTTTTCAAAAATTTTGGATCAAAATAATAATATAAATAATAAAAAACTAATCAGTAAGAGTGTATGAAACCCTTTTAGGGAAAAAAAAAAAAAAAAAAATTAGATAGCGGCAGGTTCCGAATCACCGACCTTTAGCGTCATAGTCCAACGCCTTGCCCACTACGCTACGGCTATTTCTTTTTCTCCAATAGGTGGTTCCTGTCCTTGCGGACGCTGATCGTGTTTGTTCTTTTTGGTTCTACGTGTTCTTTGGCTCAGCTTTTTTTTATTACAGAGAGTGTTTAGCCCTCTGACCGGGCGCGCTGAGCCGCGGCGCCCGGCTCAATCAATAGATGAGTCCGATATTCTCATAGTATTGATGGCCGTTGTTAACTGGTGCTAATATGGTATTTTTAGACACTAGATTATCATTTATCGTATGAAGAGCGATGTGTTTTTGTTAATTCTTCAGTGCGCCATTGCTTTGAAATGGCAACGTGTAAGTTACAATAAGACAATCATCAAATACACTCCGCAAGATGGCGTATGCCAGGACAGTTCTGGGCGAGTAATGTCACGTGACATCTCCGAACGGCTGGTTTTCGTTAATTCAATGGAGGGTGTCAAGTCTCCGTTATTTTTGCAAATATCTCTCAAACCATACGAGATATGAAAAAAACATAAGGGAGCAATTAGGTTATTCAATTTTCGTCTCAGATGAACAGTTCGTTTGCAATTACAATTATATTACAAACGGCCTTTTTTGGTATAACTACCGTATTTTCTGTCCGGAAAATTTGAAAAGGGAGGTCTGGTCTCTGGCGGCCTACAATCACGCCTGTAAAATTTGGTTTTGATCGGTTGAACGGTTCGTCTTAAAAACAGGGAACACGTTACGGACAGACATTCATCCCAAAATCGCCGTTGTTTTTGCAGATATCTTTGTAACGATACGAAATATGGAAAAAAGGAAAAAAAAAAACATAAGAGAGTAAATTCTTTAGTTTCTCCCGGCGTATTGGCCAATCAAAATATCCACGGGTGTACTGCCGGTCTATAGTGTCCAACGGGCACTATATTTCGGCGATCATACATGTCGCTGATTGACCTCCCATTGCCTTCTTATGGGCGGAATCCGATGCAACCGAAGTAACACCATCAATCCAATCCCAGGAAAAAGACGTGAAGTGACTAGCCAGTTGCAAATGCAGTTTAAATAGGGCAACGGGACGTCCAACAGCTATGTTCTCACGCCTCCTTGACAAACCATCTCTGCAGGTTCCGTGCAAGACTGTCATCAATTTGAGTGGCATGGAGTTGAGTGATAATGCGGTCTCAGTTTTGGAGAAAGGGCTCAACTTTGCTCCTACCCCCAAGTTCACACCGGTCGCAGAAATTATTAGTGCTGTTGAACAGGTTGCAGCTCGACTTCCACCTGAATCAGCTGAGGAAATACGTCGTGAAACTTGCCGTGTGTTGACGAAATCCAAGCCCATGAAGTCGAACATCACTAGTAATGAGAGGGCGGCTATTCGTGACCTGAGGGAGCGTCCTGAAATTGTTGTCTTACCGGCTGACAAAGGCAATGCTACGGTTGTTGTCTCCCATAAGGACTACACTGAAAAGATGCAGGGCCTGCTAAATGACGATTCCTACCGGAAGATCAGCGTTGACCCCACAAAGAAGGTGGAAAACAAGACGAGGGCGCTTCTTAAGGATGCGGATTTACCGGAGGGTGTCGCCAAGAAACTGCTACCTCAAGGTCCGGTACCGTCAAGACTTTACGGACTCCCTAACGTTCACAAAGATGGGGTGCCGTTACGTCCCATTGTCAGTAACATCAGAGCACCTACATATTTGTTGGCCAAATACTTGACGGAAATATTAAGTCCGTATGTGGGTAAATGCCCTCATCACATCCGTAATTCCGTGGATTTTGTTAAACGTCTTAACAGCTTCAGGCTGGATGAGTCAGATATCATGGTGAGTTTTGACGTCGTTTCCTTGTTTACGAGGATGGCTCCTTCGAGAGACACTAGATTTGATTGGCCAGAAGTTTGACGAGAAGACCACCGAACTTTTTAGGCATGTTTTGACCTCGACGTATTTTCTTTTCAATGGCGAATACTACGAACAAACGGAGGGAGTCGCCATGGGTAGCCCACTCTCCCCTGTGGTCGCAATTTTGTACATGGAGAATTTCGAGGAGGAAGCCCTGGCATCATCTGAATGGAAACCTAATTGCTTTTTCCGTTACGTGGACGACACTTTCGTCATCTGGCCACATTGTATGGATAAACTCCTTGACTTCCTTACACATCTGAACTCCATACACCCCAATATCAAATGCACTATGCAGACTGAAACGGAGGATAAACTGCCGTTCCTTGACGTCTTGGTCAAGAGAAGAGCTGATGGCACCCTTGGTCATAGTGTATATCGGAAGACAACGCACACTGATCTGTATTTACACGCAGACAGCTGTCACTACCCTTCACAGAGGAATGGGGTACTTAAAACTCTAGTACATAGGGCGCGCACTATCTCCGTCGCAGAGAGTCTACCTCAGGAATTGGAACACCTGAGAATTGTATTTCGAAAAAATGGGTACTCAGAGTGGCAGATTCAGCGGGCTCTGCCCAACCACTACATCACAACCTGTGGAAACGGATGGAAACACGAGGGAGGATGTGGGCACTGCGTTCGTTCCATATACCGGCGCACTCTCGGGGAAGATCGCCCGCATTTTGAAAAAACACCAGGTTGGAACTGTTTTTTGTCCGCCGAATAAAATTCGTGCTCTGGTGGGGAGCGCCAAAGATGATCTCGGTTTGAGGAAGGCCGGCGTGTACCAGATTCCGTATCAGTGTGGAAAGTCATATATTGGACAGACGATGCGTACTGTCGAGGATCGTTGCGTTGAACACCAGAGGCACACACGATTGATGTATCCGAGCAAGTCGGCGGTCGCTGAATATTGTCAGAGAATCATGCGATGGACTATGAAGGCACTAGGATTCTGGTACAGACGTCGAGATACTGGGACTGCATCGTTAGAGATGCCATTGAAATTCGCACAAGTGAGGACCTCATAAACCGTGACTGTGGCTATAATCTTAGCAAAGATTGGTAACCAGCGATTGGGTTAATTAAGAGTAAATCTAGCAAACGTAACGAAGTGACGACCACGGCGGACAGAACCCTCACACCGACGTCATCTCAGACGCCGGCGCAATCGGTTCCACTGCGCGGCCGCGGCGCGGGGCGCGGACCGCGGAGGGGTCGCTCCGCGGGCCGAGGGTATTTAAATGGCCCGCTACCGGGCTAGAACCCAGTTCCCTTCGAGCAGTCGTAGCGTGCGGATCTCCGTGCCGGCGCGTTTCCAGGAGCTCAGTCCGTCAGTTCACCTGATGATGACGACATGTATGATCGCCGAAATATTGTGCCCGTTGGAGACTATAGACCGGCAGTAAACCCGTGAATATTTTGATAAGAGAGCAAAGTTGTAGAGAATTTTCTCCTCTACAAATTATGTTATTCAATTTTTGTGTCGGATGAATAGTTAAGCCGTTATTTTCATTTAAATTTCGAGCTGTCAAAAGACGATGTCAAAGGCCCATTTTTAGTGTTACTACCGTAATCTAAAGTGGGCCAAGATGTTTTAAAGGCGAAAACTGATTTTATTTCTCGACATAGTTTCCTTACAAGACTATACACTTGGTCCAGCGTGTTTCCGCCGGCCGCGGTGGCCGAGGGGACTGATGCGCTCCAGTCACGGTCTGCACGGCCACTATGGCCGGGGCTTCCAATCCCCCCTTGGGCATGGATATTTGTGCCGTCTTTAGTATTAGTTAGCTCATTAGTAGATTGTAAGTTTAGGGACTGATGACTCCGTATTAAGTCCCATGAGCTATACAAACATTTGAACATTTGACCAGCATGTTTCCAATATTTTCAGCCCTTCGGCAAAGTAGGCTATCTCAAACTCTGCAAAATAGTCTGTCACAGCAGCGGACACTTACACGTTCGATGAAAATTTCTTCCCACCGAGCTGAGCAGGCATATCAAAAAGTGCGGGACATCGCATATTATCACGAAAATTTGAACATGAGGATACCTTGTGCACGATTTGTGCAGTGTTTGCTCACTCTTGAGCAAACACAGTGTCGTGAACATGTTTTAGCTCAGTCTTCAATCATATTTCGCGTGTGGCTCATTGGCCTGATGCAAGTCTTTCAATTGGACGCCACTTCGGCGACTTGCGTGTCCCTAGCCTGCCCCAGTTATCCAACCAGGAAAAGGGGACTTACAGCTTAACGTGGAATCTTCAAACCACGTGTCCTCACATCGTAGAGAGGTGAAGGATGGGTTAAAGTGCAGACTGAAAAAATCCGAGACCCGACCGGGTTTTAAAGACGCGACCTGCAATACGCATTGAGGCGCTATGCTACGATGCGCGAGGCCGTTTCCCGTCAGGGGTTTGAATTCCCCCTCGGGAATGGATGTTTGTGCCGTCTTTAGTATATGTTAGTTCATAGGTAGTTTGTAAGTTTAGGGACTAATAACCCCGCAGTTAAGTCCCATAAGCTTTACAAACATTTGAACATTTTATTTTTTTGAACACGCGACCCTTTTCCAGTTGAGCGCTTTACCCCAAGACCACCGAAGAACAATAAAAACCATTGACATGAATTGTAGGATACATTCCAAGGATTGTGAAGACTGCTTCATCTGCACGCAAGATCATAGCGTCATGGGAGAATTATTTTCATCGACTACATTGAAAACGGAAAAACTATCAACGGCGAGTAATTTTCGAAATTATTTCAACGTCTGGGTGAAGAAATCAAGCAGAAACAGCCTCATTTAGCCAAGAAGAAAATGTTGTTTATTCAGGACAATGCACCAGCTCATACGCTCGTTTCTGCAATGGCCAAAATGCATGAATTAGAGTTTTAATTGCTTCCTCAAGCACCCTATCCGGCAGAATTAACACCTCAGGTTATTTTCTGTGTCCAAACTTAAAAAATGGCTCATTGGTGGATGATTTTCAAAAAAATTAAGAGGTGATTTCATATTTAATGGCGATTTTGGTGAAGTAGACAGTTCTCGTTATAACAGACAGTATTATTATTATTACAGGATTAATTAATATACAGATTAATTAATAACAACATCTTGTAGTATTCCTGGTATCCTCCGCCAAGCCTCTTTATCCAGCGCTTCTTTCTTGTTGATGCCGCGATGTTCCATCACTCCATTTATCTGGTCTGTCCAAAAGCGTCGTGGTCTTCCGCGCTTACGTCTGCCGGGTGGTTTCCATTCATAAACTTTCTTAGGCCACCTATGATCTGGCATTCTCATCATATGTCCGTAACGCGGTGGAGTAGCCGAGCGGTCTAAAGCGTCTCGCTGCGGAGCGCGCGGTTGCTCGCCGTGGAGGTTCGAGTCCTCCCTGGGGCATGGGTGTGTGTGTTGTCCTTAGGTTAGTTTACCTAGGTTTAAGTAGTTTGTAAGCTACGGACTGATGACCACGCAGTTTGGTCCGATAGATTTACAAACATCTGAACATCTGAACATCTGTCCGTACCATTTCAGTATCGAAGATAAATTTGCTTTCTGAGTATGATCTGAATTGAGCAAACACACTTGTTTTAGTTTTTCCCAAACATGTTTCGCTGGCTTTGCAGCATCATCAGTGGGATTTTTATTGTATAGTGTCTGTCAATTGAACAATGAAATGCAACGGGACTATATTTTTTGCATTCAAAGAACTGACAGAAAACCCATAAAAAACAACCACACACACACACACACACACACACACACACACACACACACACAGTGAAACGAAAGAAACATGCTTCAAAACTCCCGCCCACATTACAGTCAGCTGTTCTCTACACTACTCTCGGAATTCAACTGCCCGCCATCTTGTTTTCGTGACATAAACATTTCGTGAAGTTAAAGTGCAAAGTGTTTATTCACAAAGTGAAAACACCGCAAATAGATCAAAGTAAGTTATATAAACTTTTCATAATTACACAGACGAGTTTTGTCCTAGAAACAGTCGCAACAGTAAAGTAACCCAAACACAAAAAAATAACGTTGTATATTTACGTATAAAATCCCGATATTTACCAGTTAACCATCATCCCATTAATTTCACACGTTTTGGTTTGAAAATGACAAACTGTCATACAGAGGCGTATTGTGAGATAAAGAACCACAAATACAAAGATATGTGATATTAAGGCAGGCCTAGTGTACCTATAAAAACAAGAAGCGATTTATATTGTATCACAATTATCTGCACTTGCTACACTTCATGTACACAAAAGTAATAACCATTTCATTGTTCAGTTGACGGAAACTATACAGTAAAAATCCCACTGATGATGCTGCAACGCCAGTGAAACATGCGTGGGAAAAACTAAAACAATTGTGTCTGCTAAAGACAGATAATACCCAAAAAACAAATTTATTTGTAAGCAAAAACGAACATTGAAGAGCTATTCATACCTCAAGATGAACGTTTCGAACTTACTGAACATAGCTGGGATTTTTTTTTTTTTTTTTTGGTATGGTTTGTTCTATTCGTTGCGGACGCTTTTCTAGTTTGTTCGTTTTTGTTAGGTGAGTTCTTGGCTCAGCTTTTTTATTACAGAGGGCGGTAGTACAAAACACATACAGTAGTATAATATGAAACTCTGCCCCTCTTTCTCTGGTCGGAGTGTCGTGTGACACTCAAAAATAAGACGTTCAGTCTGTCGTGCTGGGACTCGGCAGTTCTGTATGGTGTCTGTCAACCACACTTATGCCTTTAAGATCAAAAGCTAGTCTAATGTTCTTTATTTATAAATTAAAATCTTATTCAAAACTTCATACAAATAAGGTCAGATGCCACAGTCACCATTGCTGTTTCGCCATTCGCGTGTTTTCAAAAAATCAATTTAGAGGTTTTGTCCTAAAAACTGAGTAGTTTTTAATGATTATTGCGAGCCTTTGTACGGTAAGTAAAAAGTTTATTTTATTCTTTGCTTTTTCACCTAGGCCTTACATTTTCCAAATACGCACTGGAATCTAGAAGCTAATCAGGTATATATTCACGTCGTTCTGATCCGAAATGGGAGCATAGCTATATCAAGGAACGCTTAGATAATTTTCAGTTATTTTATTCGTGATAATTTTACAGTCAACAGTACTATGGTTTCCGTAAATAATGCATCGTAAAAATGTTATGTGGAAACAGGGGTGATCGGCAAGGTATAAATATGGAAAAAAATGTTCAGCACTTAAGACGATAATTACAAGTGGGGAATTGATGAAAAATTAGGGCTTCACTGCTATGTAGTTAATGTTATTCCTTCTATAGGTCTCAACATTTCATGCTTCTTAATTTGTAAGAAGATGAACAAATTTTGTAAGATGTGCAAGATGTATTACAAACAGGACATCACTAGTAGTTTCAGTTGTCAATACGAGAGAGAGAGAGAGAGAGAGAGAGAGAGAGAGAGAGAGAGAGAGAGTAGGTTCTTATATGAATCTAGAAATGTCCTCTTTTCTGAAGACGGACATCTGGTAACACTAAGTCCGAGACAGCACCGGAGGCCTAGAGGAAGACTACCGGACAGATGGGACAAAGATATCAGGAGCGGTGGCCGAGAGGAGTGAGGCGCTTCAGTCACGGTCTGCACGGCCACTACGGTCGGGGGTTCTAATCCCCCCTCGGGCATGGATATTTGTGCCGTCTTTAGTTGTAGCTAGTTCTTAAGTAGTTAGTAAGTTTAGCGACCCCGTAGTTAAGTCCCATAGGCTTTACAAACATTTGAACATTTAGATATCAGGAAGATCAAAAAAATGTTCAAATGTTTGTTAAGCTTATGGGACTTAACTACGGGGTCATCAGTCCCTAAACTTACAAACTACTTATGAACTACTTACGAACTAGGACGGCACAAATATCCATGCCCCAGGGGGGATTCGAACCCCCGACCGTAGTGGCCGTGCTGACCGTGACTGGAGCGCCTCAGTCACCTCGGCCACCGCGGCCGGCTCAGGAAGATCGCTGGTAGCACCTGGCAGAGAGCTGCGCAAGATCGTTCCATTTGGAGAAGACTGCTGAAAGCCTACCTAAATCCACGACTCGAAGAGGCCACATCATTAAATGATTGAAATGGCTGATGATGATGATGATGATGATTGTTGGTTTGGGTTCTTATGGGACCATTCTCATATTACGAAACACTGATGTCGATGTATGAGTAATTCCTCTTTGTTTACGCCTTTTGCAGACACCTCTTGCTGGAGTGGAGTCGGTGCCCCCAGACTGCCGGGCTCCGTTGAGCTGCTCCCCAGCCGCACGCAGCTCACCGTCATTAGCGTCGGCCACAGCGCTGCCCGCAGCCTCGCCTAATGAACGCAGCGGCCCCGCAGTATCCGTGCCAATCAACCCGACCGGGCATTCGCTTCTGGCTCCATTTCGCCGAGAGCTGGCAGCCTACTATTGCAGCACAGCATATTATTTGTCTCGCACTGCCAATAACACGGGTACCCGGTGTGTCGATTACATTAGAACTAGTATTGCCTGTGGTCGAAAATCGACCAATTGTGTTTACAATGGTCACTTGGGGGTAAACTTTTACGTACCATGTCGCCGGCCTCGCGTGATTATGTTGGCAATATCAACGACACGATAGAAAATCTTTGCCCATTTGTTCGAACCACATAGAATGACTCGATTAGTTATATAAATTTTTGACGAATTACAGCGTTGAAATGAATGAAATAAATCGCAATTTGCGATGTTATGGCATCACTGTATTAGGTTTAGATGGAATACCAAACTGTGGCGAATGAAAATTTGTGCCCGGCCAGGATTCGAACCCGTGCAGGCAAGAGTCCTCTGCAGTCGGGCTGGTCACTGTGTCCTCGGTGGCGGAGTGGTCAACGCGTCTGCCTAGTAAGCAGGAGGCCCGGGTTCGAATCCCGGCTGGGTACACATTTTCAGCTTTGTCCAATCGCAGTTGATGTCATATATTCTATGAATGTTGAATAATAACAACTGCAGGATCAGAACGGAACAGACGCCACACGTATATATAAAAAATAAAATTTTGATATGTTTATTATGCAAAAATAAACTATTTGAGCTAGAGATATGAAATTTTTTGAAATGTTTGAGGATACTATTTGTTGCGTTTTTCCATGCGCTCACAGGCAAGTTACCTTAAGCTCAGTTAATTATAATGTTCAAGAGTTGTAACTGGATTATACCCGGATGTTACTGAAGCACCCGATACTCTCCATTATCTTTTACCGAAAGACGCGATTTCAGCAGCACACTCTACCAGCATCTGTAGATACAACAGTTTAGGAATACCATTATATATATTTAATGATTCATACTTATGCAGATTACTCGTATTTGTAGCGTCAATGGGCCGCGTAAATAAATAAGCGAAGACCAGAGTGTGTGTGTTTGGCCTGCTTAGCTTAGTGCTTGCGTTTGTTGCGCTCAGCTGGTTTTATGGGTAGTGGACCAGGTGATACGCTCCATTCACCGTAAGAATAAATCTAATATAAACATTGCGCTATGCATTCTTCTGCGTCTGCTAGAATCTCATTTGTTTTAGTTTCACGTGAAACGGTAAACAAGTTGTCTCGATTACAGTCAACTATAATATTGATACTTCTCATGTTGCGCGATACACAAACACACCGACTAGGCAATAGTACAGGACGACAGCTTCACCAGGGCTTTTAACTTGGACTGCAGAACAAGCTAGCTGTTCCATTTTAATTGCAGTAACCTTAATTAGGAGGCGTCCATTAATTACGTGAGACGTTTAGGTGGGGGCATGGGAGGTTGTCAACACGAATCTCACCAAATCTGACACCTGAGAGGGTCTCAGCTGTAAGTAAAAAAAACTTATTCTTTTCATTCTCCACTCCGAGGAGTGGAGCGGGCTATTTGAGATCCGTCCCATAAAGAGTCGCGCTTCAATTCATCCAATAATCAGACAAGCTGACAGAGGAGAAAAGGGGGGATCCCAATTGGGAATAAGTGGGAGGGGCTTACCAGTTCCGGCATACGTCTTACAACCAAGGAAAACCTCCCGAAAACCTTGGTCGGAACCGGCGGATTGGGACCAATTTCGAGCACGAGTGCACTCACGACAATCAAGGACCGGGCGCCCGAGATATTCTCGTAAACTCGTAGAGATCAGCTCGACCAACAGTGGACAAGCATCCCCTTAAAGGAACCGCACCCGTGAGCACGGTATCCTCAGCGTCCGAGTGAGGGTCTCAGGAAGACTAACCCATTTTTTAACGCAAAGAAACAGTGTGAAACTGCGTGATAAAGGCGACGACAGATAGGAGAGAATACTGTACTTTGGAACGTTTCTCCACATTTAGAATAACGCTACTTCGCGGAGTAATATTTTAAATAATAAAAAAAGACTGCCAAATGATCCGGTAGGCATTTTCCTGTGAAATGCCAGTTTCTTTTCTTCTTCCAAATAACTTGGTACCAGCCAGTCGTCAGGTAAGTTTAATGGGTAGAGTGTCACCCCAAGGCCTTTACACCTATTACCACTGAACTCCGTCCCACAGAGGCCTCGAAAGGCCGATCGAGTGCCGACCGGCCGCCGTGCCCTCCTCCGCTTGAAGGCGTCAGCGGATGCGGTATGGAGGGGGACGTTGTCAGCTCCCCGAACTACCGGCCGTTGCTTTTCGCGACTTCGCAGTGAAGTAGCTCCTCAAGTGGCCTCACAAGGGCTTAGTGTATCCCGCTTGCCAACATTGCGCGGCAGACCCGCACGGTTACCCATCCGAGCGCTAGCCATGCCCGACATTGCTGAACTTCGGGGATTTAACGCGAACCTCCGTTTACACTGCGGCACGGCCTCTGGCCTTTAACCTACCGTGGATTATAAATCCTTAGGGAGGGTAGCTAGTATGGAGTAAAATGAAAGACACTCTCATGCCTATAATCATAATAAGTTTGGGATCGAAAAGCAAGTGAAGCAATGGAGTCCGGTAGAAAAGGAAACAGAAGAAACATATCCCAGTGGAAGAAACGTCAGATTAGCAAAGGGCCCATGCGGTTTCCACCCATATAATCGCAAGATGACCCTCTGAAAGGATTACTTTCTTTTAATGAACTATTTTCGGCTTTAAGTTGTACCTTATTCCACTTTATTATTCAACCGGTTTCACTTGTTGCAAGTATCATCAGGTAATACTAGAAATCCAAAATGAAAAATGTTGTACATGTGTTATACACAATACAGTCACAATGAATGATTTATGTATAGAAAAAATATCATGTTGTACTTACAAAGTATATATCAGAAAGTCTCGAAATAATACTTCACGCGTCACAAATATAAAAAGGAGTATAGACGCTAGTCATTTACTACACTTCATCTGCCGTAATAAAAGGCTTAAAATTATGTATCCAAAAATACTTTAAAGCTTTATACATGACGAGCATACTCGTTGTCGCTTGAACGCTGTTGAGATTTTTTGTCTCGTATGTTTCTTTCCTTGTGATATAATTTTCGGGAACTGTCTTTCTCCACGGTTGTTTTCTAAACAAATTTGCAGATTATCATTTTACCTCCTCCTTTCAACATTTATTTTAAAATATCTGCTCCAAAGTAAGTACCAGTATTTTCATTTATATCACGAACGGTATCGTATTTGATAACATCTTCGCATGGATTTACAGTGATCTTTCTCTTGTAAATTACTACCGATATAGTTAATAAAATGTGTTTTTCAGTTTCCTTCACAATGCTTAATATTGTTCGTTGGTCCTATAGCGTTTCTTATATATCTTCTCACAACTATTTAGAGAAATATCGCTACGAACAGGTTTAGGTCGCATTTTACCACCACATCTGTTTTATTGTCTGTTTTAACCCGACCATGCGAGGTGGCGCAGTGGTAACACACTAGACTCGCATGCGGAAGGACGGTGGTTCAAATCCACCTCCGGTCATTCAGATTTAAGTTTTCCTTGCTTTCCCTAAATCACTCCAGGCAAATACCGGGATGGTTCGTTTCAAAGGGCACGGTCGATTTCCTTCTCCGTCCTTACTCACACAATCCGAGCGTAAGCTTCGCCTCTAATGACCCCGCTGTCGACGGGGCATTAAACACCAATCTTCCTTTTTCCCTCCTATTTTAAGCCGACTCTTCTCTTTAAGAATTACCTTTGAGACCTTCATTCCGCTCATTTGCAACTTGTCAATAACTTCATTGCCCCATCTATATGGACACACAAAGTTTTATTTGGCTCCTCATTGTATGGTATATTTTCTAATGATAATTTTTAAGTCTTAGAAGTTTTACACTTTGTCTAAGGGAACTCGTCAGTAAAATTCAAATCAAATGTTCAAATGTTTGTAGAATTTATGGGACTTAACTACGGGGTCATCAGTCCCTAAGCTTACTAAGTACTTATGAACTAGCTAAGACTAAGGACGGCACAAATATCCATGACCGAGGGGGGATACGAGCCCCCGACCGTAGTGGCCGCGCAGACCGTGACTGGAGCGCCTCAGTCCCCTCGGCCAACGCGTCCGGCGTCAGTAAAATTCATAAACAATTTATCCCTTTGAATCCATATGACATACAGGGTGGTCGGAAATTCCCGTTACAAACTTCTAGGACTTGTAGGGGGTAGTGAGTATATAACATTTTGAATAGGAACGTATCGTTTCCGTTCTACGACAGTTTCATTTCGAATGTGTAGCTCGTCAACGACTGCTGGCACGAGTTCTGGCCGCTGCACAAGACATTGAAGAGACAACAGATGCCGGCCGCGGTGGCCGAGGGGACTGAGGCGCTCCAGTCACGGTCTGCACGGCTAATACGGTCGGGGGTTCGAATCCCCCCTCTGGCATGAATATTTGTGCCGTTCTTAGTCTTAGGTAATTCATAAGTAGTTTGTAAGCTTAGGGGCTGATGACCCCGTAGTTAAGTCCCATAAGCTCTACAAACATTTGAACATTTTTGAGACACCAGGTTGGATGGGGAGAGAGTACCAGAACATGCTTCGGAGGTACAATGTGTGTAACAGTGTTGGTTGCCACCACATCGAGCCACTGTTGTGATACATCAGTACTTTGCGGCTGGTGCCGTAGATGCTGGGTTCTTGTGTTGTCGACTAATGTAAATCATAATGTGTAAATTGTAATGAAAATGCATAAGTAACAACAGAACGATTCAGTATTCTTTTCAAATTAATTGCAAAAATTGTACTGGGTCACTCCTAATTACATTTCTTAAATAGGAGTGGATGAGATAATCATCTGAATAGAAACGGTCGAGGAACAGAAACGATAAGTTTTCGGTCATAGGTTCCTATTCAAAATGTTATCTACTCACTACCCTCTACAAGTCCTAGAAGTTTGTAACTGGAATTTACGACCACCATGTATATGCAAAATTAAATTCTAAATGAATGAGTAATTCAATGATCAACTAATCATGTTTCGACTTGAATCTCATATAACAACAGTACAACATGTGGTGTCGCACAAGTACAAAGTGCGCGCCACCTACTTTCGCCGCGCGCCGCCATGCATGCACGGCGCGGCGTTCTTCCGACGACAGCCACGAGCGCCCTCTGGTACAACGCCGCTCGTGGCCACCACTGAAGGACATCGGCCACTTCGCACTTGGACTTCGAACTGGGACAGCAACGAGTAAGCACTTCGGACTGAGCTAGCAAACAGTTACGACCTTCGTAATCAGATAGGCACGATTGAAGACTTCGCTATTGTACAGGCACTAGGCAGGCCTCCAACAACTATGTATCAACATTCTGCAGTACTATGTAAAAGTTAAGTATTGTTACATTCTGTGCAATATATCTCTTTCTAATTTACTCGAGTGTTTATAGTTTCTGGCTGCTCCCCTCCGTACCTGCACCAGCGTGTCGGTCTTATTCCACTCGGCCACCGACACCTACGACGAGGCTGGGACACAAAAGCGGCGACGAAGTTGGGACACAAAAGTGGCGACGAGGAGTGATAGACGAACCTTGGACCAGCCCTCTTGCAGCAGCCAGACAGCAGCAGTCGGAGCACGCAAAAATTGCTCCCGCCCACCCACCCTTATTATAAGAATTTTGGGGGAAGATATTTTGTTACGTGTTTTGTGGACTTTTTTGTTGCAGAGCGTCCTCATTTATCTTACATTTGTGTTTTGTTATAATTTACTTGTATGCGCGGCGCCTAATCGGTCAGCATGGCCACTACCCCGAACCCAAACTTAATGGAAATTATTCAGTTACAGACGGCGCAAATTACACAACTTCTCCAGGCGGTGGCGCACTTGACGTCAACTCAACAACAGCCGTCGCATCAGCAGCCCACACCTGCCGCCGCACCGCTTCCGACGTTCCGGCAGTACAACGAACGTGAGGAAGAATGGAGTGATTACCTGGCGCAGTTTCAAGAACTCGTCGCGGCTCATCAACTTACAGGTCAGACTGTTAAGCATCTTTTATTGTCTGTGGTGGGCCCCAAAACTTTCGTGTTACTGCAAAAACTATTCCCGCACGCATCTCCTCGTGATGTAGACTTTGAACAAATTGTAGATGCACTGAATGCTCATTATGAGAGAAAAGTTCTTGTAGCCGCTGCACGGTACCGATTTTTCAGACTTAAAAAATTACCGCAGCAGTCACACCAAGAGTGGATTACGGAATTGAAGGGCTTAACCCGCCAATGTAAATTTACTTGCTCTTGTGGACTTTCTTATAGTGACGTTATGTTGCGAGATGCGATTACGCAGAATATTCAGGACCCCAGAATTAGAGCAGCAATTCTGAAACAGTCAGACCCTTCATTAGACAGTGTACTGCAGCTTATAGAAGCGCATGATACTTTTGACTTAGCAGATGTAGAAATGCAAAGCCACAGTGTAAATTCAGTGCGCCGCAACGGACGCTTTCCTAGCCGTAGTTCTCAGTATAGCACTAGTGATTCTTATTTTTCTACCGGCCGTGCTGAACAGACAGTGAACAGTAGCCAGTGTAAAAGTGCGACGCAAAGGTCGCCCCGTCGTGTTAGAAACAGTAATTTGAATAACGGGCGCCAACGCTCATTTCAGAAAAATGTACGTAAATCTTGCCCCCAGTGTGTGTCTCGCCACAAGCGTGCTCATTGCCCTAGTCGCAACGCAACCTGTTATCAATGTGGCAAATTGGGACATGTGCAGTCTGTGTGTATGCAAATTAAAAACTCAAAGAACAGTGACGTTAGAAACAGTGCTTCGCAGAGTGCGAGAACAGTTCATTCTGTAAATGTTATACGGGCTGTGGAATTGAACACTGCTTTCCTTGGATCTCCATTGCAAGAAAGTAGTTCTGCGCCTATGGCAAATCTATATAGGGCACCACGTAGCAAGCGCCGACGAGCGCGTAAAACAGTGCAACGGAAAAGGGTTCGGGACAAGCAAAATGACTATGAACAGTGCATTCCTGTAGTGAAAATAGTGCCTTCTGCAACTGCTCCTTGTAATAGTGCCCAGTACTGTGTAGCTAGTGACAGTAGACACCAAGAAGCTACTCAAAAGTGTAGTGCAGTAGTTAGTACATCTGGAGTAGCTTCGCATTGCGCGGACGCCGATCCGGCGGTAGTGTCATCTAGTGATAGTGTTGTTAATCCGCTGCGTGCCGAGTCTGCGCCGCTTACTTCACTACGCGGCCCGCGCAAGCGCAGCACACAAACCGTAGCAGACGTTGCCCACATTCGCGCACCAGTCGAGCGCCGCAAGCAAAAACTTTTTGTGAATCTTTCCATTGACAATAAGACTGTGCAATTTCAGCTCGACACTGGTTCCGCTGTTACCTTAATTAATAAAGATACTTATGAACTTCTGGGTTCGCCAAAATTGTCGCCGTCACAGCAAGTGTTAACAGCATATACAGGACAAACTATTCCCGTGCTAGGAACGTGTAGCCTGCCTGCCTCTTTTCAAGGTGTAACGAAAACTGTTGCTTTTGTAGTTATACAGGCCAAATCTACGCAGAACATTTTTGGACTAGATGCTTTTGACTTGTTTGGTTTATCAATTCAACGAGATGTGCTTCAAATTTCGTCAATAGTGCCTCAGGATAAAATCAATGCATTGTGTGACAAATACAGTGACTTGTTTTCGCCGGAGCTAGGTTGTGCAAAAGACTTCGTGGCACATGTGACTTTAAAAGAATCTGCAGTTCCAAAATTTCGTAAAGCTAGACCAGTGCCTATCGCATTGCGTGATTCAGTTGCCGAAGAACTTAAACGTTGGCAAGATAGTGGGGTGATTTCTCCTGTTTCTGCGAGTCAGTGGGCCTCGCCTTTAGTAATTATACCCAAGCCGTCAGGAAAACTTCGTCTCTGTGCGGACTTCAAATCAACAGTAAACAGTCAAACAATTGTAGACACTTATCCCCTGCCCAGACCTGACGAACTAATGGACAAATTAGGACAGTCTCGTTTCTTTTCTAAGATTGATTTAGCAGAGGCATACTTACAGATTCCACTTGATGACGAGTCCAAAAAGTTTTTCGTCATTAATACTCACATGGGCCTTTTTCAATTTCAACGCCTACCCTTTGGCAGTTCTTCCGCTCCCGCTATTTTTCAGCGCTTTTTGGAACAGCTGACAGTTTCTGTACCGTGTTGCTCGAACTATTTAGATGACATTGTGGTATCCGGACGTACAGTTGAAGAACATTTAGCAAACCTGGAGTGCCTTTTCAAAGTTTTGACTGCAGCAGGTCTACGTTGCAATAAAGCAAAGTGTTCGTTTTTTCAAACTGAAATAGAGTACCTAGGCCATGTGATTAATGCCCAAGGAATTCATCCCTTACAGTCACATCTTAGAGCAATCAAAGACTTGCCTCCTCCTAAGAATGTGCATGAATTGCAAGCAGTGATGGGAAAGCTTAACTATTATTTCAGGTTTATTCCCAATGCCTCTCAGATTGCAGCTCCACTGCATCACTTACGTAGGAAGAATGCTCCTTTTGTATGGTCTAAAGATTGTCAGGTTGCCTTTGACAAACTAAAGTCTGCACTACTCAGTGATGCATGTTTGATTCCCTTTGACCCACAGAAGCCTGTAGTGTTAGCAGTTGACGCCTCATCGTACGGTGTCGGCGCAGTTCTGTCACATCGTATTGGATGTCATGATCGTCCTATTGCCTTTGCATCCAAGCTACTGACGCCGACGCAACAGAATTACAGTCAGATAGAAAAGGAGGCCTTAGCAATCATTTACGGCGTCACAAAGTTTCATCATTATCTCTATGGCAGAAAATTCTATTTGTTGACAGACCACAAGCCTCTCACGTCGTTGTTCTCACCCACAAAGCCGATTCCGCCCCGTACGGCACAAAAGCTTCAGAGATGGTCCTTGATATTGTCTAATTATCAGTATGAGATTTTGTACCGACCTACCACTAAACATGCCAACGCGGACACACTTTCCCGACTTCCGGTTGGCCAGGATGTATCATTTGATTCTTCAGAAATGGCATGTTGTCAGATAGACTCCAGAGATGCTTCCGCTGTCGCAGACTTTCCTTTGAACTCTCGTCGGGTTGCACAGGAAACAGCTGCGGATGCAGACCTAAGTGTGGTAGCACGTTTTGTTCGCTCAGGGTGGCCTGCCAGAGCCAAAGACATTGATCGGCCTCTGGTTCGACGTTATTTTTCACAACGTCATGCATTATCTTTAAGTCAGGGTGTACTGTTGTTGCATACCGACAACGACCAAGCAAGAGTGATTGTTCCTCGTTCCCTGCAACGAGAAGTGTTACGCCTCCTGCATCAAGGACATTGGGGCATTGTTAGGACAAAGCAATTGGCCAGACGTCATTGTACCTGGGTTGGTATGGACGCTCAGATAGAGAGCATGACGTCACAGTGTACTGTTTGTGCGGAGCATCAGGCGGCTCCTCCGCAACGTTTCTCAGATTGGCCACGCCCCAAGGGACCATGGCAACGTTTACATATTGACTTTGCCGGACCTTTCTGGAACACGCGCTGGTTAATTGTTGTAGACGCTTTCAGCAAGTTTCCTTTTGTGATTGCCATGAACTCAACGACAGCTTCTAGTACAATCAGTGCCTTAACATCAGTGTTTTGCATCGAAGGCTTGCCTGAAACTATCGTCAGTGACAATGGGCCTCAGTTTGTTAGTGCGGAATTTCAACAGTTTTGTCGTGTGAATGGCATTCAGCATATCACCACCGCACCTTTTCACCCTCAGTCCAATGGTGAAGCAGAACGTTTCGTTCGAACATTCAAGTCTCACATGGAGAAGATGAAAGGTCAGCACTCCAGGCAGCAAGCTCTTCAAATTTTCCTGTCTACGTATCGGTGCATGCCACGTGACGGCCCGTCTCCTGCCGAGCTGCTACACGGCCGCCGTCACCGCACTCTCCTTCACCTGCTGCAGCCTCCCACGCACCGAGTCGGTTCGTATGGCGCTACGCGTTTTCAGGTTTCCACGCCGGTGCTGTACAGGGTGTTTGCTGGAAACAAGAAGACATGGTTGCCGGGCACCATTCAACGCGTGCTTGGGCGCAATATGTTTGTTGTACGTTCTTCCACAGGGTCGGAGCTGCGGCGCCACGCAAACCAATTGCGCCTGCACAGACCGCGCGATCCTGTCTCCGGTTTCTTGATTCCAGACCCAGTTCACCGCCAGGGAGCACAACCACATCGTTCGTCCCCGGACTACGAGATCCCTATGGACGTCGACGTACATCCGACGCAGTCGTCGCCGCCGCTGTCGCCGCCGCAGATGACAGCGTCACCGAGAGGGACTCCGGGACCGTGCGGGCCCCCCCAGCTTGGGCCACGCACCTCAGAAGAAGATGACCTGCTCCCTCTGGGCGGGGGCGGGCGCCCTTCCCCAGGTTTCGGCGGGTTCCCTGGAGGATCGCAAGGCGGATGCCGGGGCGCGGACGGCGTCTCGATCCCGGCCTCAGCTACGACGCCCGTCCCACCAGTAACGCCCCCGCTCAGGCCCTCCTCCCAGTGCCGTCGCCGTGGCCCTCAGCCCTACGCCACGACGGCGCGGCGGTTTGGGGGGGAGGGGTGTGGTGTCGCACAAGTACAAAGTGCGCGCCACCTACTTTCGCCGCGCGCCGCCATGCATGCACGGCGCGGCGTTCTTCCGACGACAGCCACGAGCGCCCTCTGGTACAACGCCGCTCGTGGCCACCACTGAAGGACATCGGCCACTTCGCACTTGGACTTCGAACTGGGACAGCAACGAGTAAGCACTTCGGACTGAGCTAGCAAACAGTTACGACCTTCGTAATCAGATAGGCACGATTGAAGACTTCGCTATTGTACAGGCACTAGGCAGGCCTCCAACAACTATGTATCAACATTCTGCAGTACTATGTAAAAGTTAAGTATTGTTACATTCTGTGCAATATATCTCTTTCTAATTTACTCGAGTGTTTATAGTTTCTGGCTGCTCCCCTCCGTACCTGCACCAGCGTGTCGGTCTTATTCCACTCGGCCACCGACACCTACGACGAGGCTGGGACACAAAAGCGGCGACGAAGTTGGGACACAAAACAACAGATTACTGAAAGCACATTTTTTTGGGTTCGTTTGGTAACGATTCATGATGTATGCTACAATTATTTACCGCTGAGTATCCACTGTCTAATTTTCAAAGTGCTATAAATCATCAAAAAGCGTATACAGGTAACATACAGAACATTTAGATGATCGTCTATAGCAGGCCGCGGTGGCCGAGGTGACTGAGGCGCTTCAGTCACGGTCAGCACGGCCACGACGGTCGGGGGTTCGAATCCCCCCCTCGGGCATGGATATTTGTGCCGTCTTTAGTCTTAGCTAGTTCATAAGTAGTTTGTAAGCTTAGGGACTGATGACCCCGTAGTTAAGTCCCATAAGTTGTACAAACATTTGAACGTCTATATTTTTAAGAAAATAATGTCGCGTATGTTGTCTATTTTTCAGTATTGCTCAATGAAACAAATCCTTGTAATTTGGTGCACACATGATAGAAGTACAGTTACGTTAAGTTTTACTTTAACAAGAAACTGGTATAATTTTCAGGTACAACAAAGAGCATACTTATGGTATTGATGGAATTCTCTGTAAAGTATCTTTACATCTATAGGTATAAACTATATTTATATAGATGATATGTGTCCCTTTTTACTATTTTCTCGTGTATTTGATGTAGATTACTAATATGGTAATGCAGTTGGTTCCATTCCACGTATCGCAACTGTTTTCCTTTTAATGCTGGGACACAAACAGCTAGCGAATGGAGTGGAACCGAGCACGTTCACCAAAGTTTCCTTAAGCGAGGTACGTGCTACAGAGCATTATACAGAAAACTTTTCGTGACGCCAGAAATCGCGAAACTCGCCCCGGAATTCTTCACTGCGGAACGAAGTGCCACGTGAGGAAGGCGGCTTTTCAGCCGGAACGCCTCGTCGGCAGTAATGCACGGCGAGGCTTAGCTGGACTGGGAATTCTCTCGACCGCCAGTAGGGCAGCGTCGTGCCTGCGACAGCCACGGACAAGTTTTAATGGCGCCACGCGCCATGTTTGCGCTCTACTTCCGTTTTTACTGTGTGATATCGCGTAACTTGGGAATAAAACTTGTGTCTGGAAATACTGCCGAGTTAATGGACGTGCGAGCAGATCGTTCCACTGCGTAGGCCGACGTGGCACTTGCTCAAAGAATTTGCAAAGTCTGGATAACAAGGAGCAAGAAATTTTTTTTTCTAAAAAGCTTTGATTAAACTTGTATCCATTGTGGAAGTGTGGAACCTGCGACTGTGTTGATTCAAGAAATCAGAAAATAACAGCAACCAGTCCCCTTTCGTATGTATTTATTACCACAACCGGTTTCGAACTGCCTGGCAGTTCATCATCAGGCGGTGTACATGTTTTAGGTTTTAGATGTTGCTTATAAAATTGTGGAACACGTTTGTAGTTGGTTCACATTTCTGATTGATGGTATGTGATTTTTCTATTGAGCACTAAAATGCTTGAAAAATCACATACCATCAATCAGAAATGTGAACCAACTCCAAACGTGATCCACAATGTTATAAGCAACATCTAAAGCATGTACACCGCCTGATGATGAACTGCCAGGCAGTTCGAAACCGGTTGTGGTAATAAATACATACGAAAGGTGACTGGTTGCTGTTATTTTCTGATTTCTTGAAAGCTTTGATTGACTCGGATTCTTAATAGTTACATAGAGCGACAGTACCGAGTGTGCAAATACCCGTGTAAGCAAAATGATTTCAGATAAAAATAAAAGCTCTCGTTACCTTTTACCAGCCCTTCTATTTAGTACAATCCAAATGATGACTAAAAAAGCTGATCGGTTGCTTTAAATATACAAAATTGTTGAAAACTTCCTTATTTTCTTTGTAATGACCCATCTTCTGATGACCTATTGTTGTACAAAATATAAAATTAGGAACCAGGCAACTTTACGAGAAACAGAAGTATAAATGAACTTTTACTTACCATCAAACGGGGTGATTTCGGACGCTGTGGTTTATCTTTTCTTTCCGACTGCATAGCAACGAATTAGCGCCACTTTCCACTTCCGCGCGCTACTTATTTTATGCACGAGACCGTAATGTCCGCGTCCCGCATTCCCACGTTTGTATCGAGTGCTTACCGACGCAATAATCAGTCGGACAGTCTCCTTGTCAAAAGTTTCCCTGTTGTTGCTACAAAAGTATTGCAGCGTCAGTTGCCACCGAGATCAGTAGGCTGCGGCACTGTCAGAAGTTTTGTACCGGTTTGTCACGAGCTTTGTGTAAAGTTTCAAAGTAACGGAGGTTTTTTCGAAATTGTGTACTTTGTCGGGTGATTTTGGACAATGCCGAGAACGTATAAAAGCAAGAAAAGTGTTCAAGATGGGTGTAATTATGACCCGGAATTTTTGAAGAAAGCAGTTGGAGATATTCAGTGTGGCAAATTAAGTCTTTAATAAATAAAATTCCTTATCTGAGACTGTATCCCTCACTTTAATGATAGACGTCCTTAAAATGTGTTAAAAGTCACTAAAATCAAACGAAAAGAAAGTAGAATAAAAAAAGTCAATTAATGTCCGAAATCGCCAGATACCCTTCGAAACATCGGACAGAGATTTAAAATACACGTGTGTCCGAAATCACCTTAGTCTATTGGGTGATTCCGGACACTTTATTTGTCTGTCTCAGGCAAAAGTAGATGTACATAGACGTTCTGTCTATATATCCTAGAAACAGAACGTCTATGTGTATCTAATTTTGCCTGAGACAGACAAATAAAGTATATATATATATATATATATATATATATATATATATATATATATATATATATATATATATATATATATATATATATATATATATGGTTATACATATATCCAAAACACAATGAAATCTGACAAAACCTATGAAAGTTATGTGGAAATTATATCAAAACTGTCCGAAATCACCCAGTTTGACGGTACAAAAATTTACGAAAAGGCGACACAGTGTTAAAGTTGAGTCGTGCACAGTTTACATCAGTATAAATATTGTCTTAACTCTACAATGTCATTTGCAGTAATGACAGCAATTACGCTTTGAGCAGCATCGGATGACATGACAGTCGCGAGAGGACGCTACTGTACAGTGTCTCGATGCTAAGCGCCACAGGTGGGCGTGGTTTACGTGGATTTTTTTAAATATACAGCGTTTGTCATTATGTAATATATCTAGATCACAAACTAGGCAATCAGAGCAATATAATGAAGCTACAAAAATTTTCTATCACAAATGTAGAAATTGTTATAATTGACAATTTGAAAATCAGGGAGTTAAAATACAATATAAAATGGACCATAATACTGAAGCCTTTTCATACGTATCTCTGTATACTAGTATTACTTGTTTTAATCTGCAATAGTAATCCTAGGCTATATTTGGTTACTATATGGCAACTTAATACCAAGGGCCATAAGTGGGCGTAGTTTACATTGCGATATTTTAAAACGACATCATCCATCATAATTTCCCCATGACTAACACGAAATTATGTACTCTGATTACATGCCAGACAACATTGTCTACATAATGAAGCAACAAAAACTGTTTCTGTTATAATGAAAGAAAATTGTGGTATGTGTAAGAGAACCCTGCCTCCGTAGGCATTCTTATTGTTAACCTTATACAGCCTTTTTTCCTAATCCAGCATTTTGTATTTTTTACAGTAACAGTTACTGTTGCTTTTTTATGTAGACACTACTGTCAGAATATATAAATTCGTATAAGTCAGCGGAAATTTTGATGGATAATGAAGTTTTCAAAATATCACAGTGTAAACTGGATCCACTTATGGCGCTTGGTATTAAGTTGCCATATAGCAATCAAATATAGCCTAGGATTACTATATATTGCGGATTTCAAAAAAAATGGCAATAATATACAGAACTTTTACACATTGACATGACTCCACTATTATGGTCGATTTTATATTTTAATTTAACTTTCCAAATTTCAAATGGTCAATTAAAAATAATATCTACATTTGTGATGCAAAAATTTGCTTCAGTGTATTTCTCTGATTGCCTAATTTGTGATCTAGATATATTACATAAAGATAAACGCTGTATATTAAAAAGCACTACGTAAACCACGCCCATCTGTGACGCTTAGCATCGAGAACCTGTTCATTGGCCGCCTCTAGTGACCGTCTCGTCTTCGTATGCTGCACGAATAGTAAGTAATTCCTGTCATGACTGCAGAAGACCATGTCCAGTTGAGACAACATTTATCCTGATGTTAACTGTGCACGACTGCGACTCTAACACCGTGTCGCCTTTTTATAATTTTTGTTATGTAAACGTTCTTTTATGCTTTTGTTTCTTGTAAAGTTGCCTGATTATATGAACCACGTATCTTGTTTGTAATTTTATATGTTGTACATAGGTTATATGTTGATTGGAATAAACTCTTTCAAGTTCTGAAACAAGCAAGAGTAAAATATAGGGAGCGTAAGATTATTTACAACTTGTACAAAAACCAGACAGCGGTTATCAAATTTGAAGGGCGTGAAAGGGATGCAGTGGTTGGGAAGGGAGTAAGATAGGGTTTTAGACTTTCTCCAATGTTATTCAATCTGTACATTTAGCAAGCTATAAAGGAAAGCAAGGAGAAATTTGGAGGAGGAATTAAAGTTCAGGGTGAAGAATTAAAAACATTGCGTTTTGCCGACGACATAGTAATTTTGTCAGAGACAGCAAATCACCTGGAAGAGCAGTTGAACGGATTGGACAGTGTGCTGAAAGGTGCATATAAGATGAACATTAACAAGAGCAAAACTAGGGTAATGGAGTGCAGTCTAAGAAAATCAGGTGATTCTGAAGGTACTAGATCAAGTAACGAAATAATAAACGAGGTAGATGAGTTTTGTTACTTGGGCAGTAAAATAACAAATGATGGTCGCAGTACAAAGGATATAAAATGCAGAATGGCAATGGGTAGAAAAACATTCTTGAAAAAGTGAAATTTGTTAACATCGAATATTGATTTAAGCCTAAAGAAGTCATTTCTGAAGGCATTTCTGTGGAGTGTTGCCTTGTATGGGAGTGAAACATGAACGAAAAACAGTGCGGACAGGAAGAGGATAGAGGCTTTTGAAATGTGGTGCTACAGAAGAATGCTGAAGATTAGGTGGGTGGATCGCGTAACTAATGAGGAGGTACTGAACAGATTTGGGGAGAAAAGGAATTTTTGGCATACCCTGACTAAAAGAAGGGATTGATTGGTAGGACACAATCTTAGACATCAAGGAATTGTGAATGTAGCGTTGGAGGGAATTGTGTGGGGTAAAAACCGCAGAGGAAGACCAATAGATGGATACAGTAGGCAGATTCAAACAGATGTAGCTTGCCGTTCTTATGTGGAGTTGAAGAGGCTTGCTCAGGATAGAGTATTGTTTAGAGCTGCATCAAACCAGTCTCTGGACTGAAGACCACAACAATGACAACAACGTAGTTCATCAGAAGATGGGTTATTCCGAAACGCGCCATTACAAAGAAAAATAAAGAAGTTTACAACAATTCTGTATATTTCAAGCAACCATCCAGCCGTTTTAATGAAATCGTTTGGATTGCAGTAATTATGATTGAATTCCTCTTAAACGACTTCCAGCCCGACGTAAATAACCTTTTATTTAGGTTCTTAAATCTTCAATTTATTGGTGTTTAGCGTTTGTCATAGAACCATCCATCACATCAATGTAGTATAATTATAATATTAATCGAATTCGCTGCTATGCGGTATCTTATACTAATGTCAGTCCCTATACAAATTTCATTAATCAGTAGCCGCGTGGCCTAAGGCGTCATGCTACGGACTGGACGGCCATTCCCACAGGAGGTTCGAGTCCCCCTCGGGCATGGGTGTGTGTGTGTGAGTTGTCCATAGTGTAGGTCAGTTTAATTAGTTTTTAAGCCTGAGGACTAATGACCATAGTAGTTTGGTCGGATAGCTTTAGAAACATTTGATTAATCAGTACGTGAAGTCAAATAAAGTTATTTGAGTTATTAAAATGTCGATGCTTACTGGTAGTTTATTTTTTTCTGGTTATACTATTACAAATTTGGCTATCTAACTTCTGGAAAACAGTTAGTTCTTAAAATTTCGATATTAACAATTAAACGTACTATTAACAGGAAGTTTCGTATCAACGCACACTCCGCTGCAGGTGAAATTTCATTTCGGAAGTAATTTGATGTTGTGAGATTAACTATAGTTAATTTTAACAATTGTGTGTTTCCATTTTCGCTCGAAGTAATAGAGAGTGATTGCGTTATTGCGTGACGATATTATGCTGATTATCAGCAGTCACATCTCACTCACAGTTAATAATCGAACTATCACTGACGGAGTGAGCTGGGTGCCCTATTTCTGAATTTTTTAATCTAAATTAACACAACTTTAAATCATCCATTTCGATATTTCAACTAACTAATGCATTTATATAATTTTTTTTCAAACTTCTTCATCTATCGTTGTATGCAAAAGAGTGGTGTGGCAATGAGTCAGTAATAATTTCAATATATCTGGGTGTTATTACTCTTCGGAGTAGATCCGTTTCACAAATAATGGGGAACATAGGTACACCTTTCAATTATAGGTTCTAATTAACCAGCGACTTCTGGTTTGTTGTAGAATAAGCGAAAATGCACTCATTTTCCGTGTTTGCCTCAAGCATTACGCTAACAAAGTGCTCAAGCTACTGCATCACGTACATTCCCCACTGAATATCAGTAATACCTCGAGTCAATATGTTACTTTTCAGTCACTTTTAAAACTTGAACTTCGAAAATTTGTATTTGGAGGTTTTTTTATTTTTTTTATTTTTATTTTATTTTATTTTATTTTTTATTTTTTTAGTAGTAGTAAGGGTAAAATACAGGAAAATCTCATACAAGAAAAATCGGACTCAACATCTAAGTTTTCGCCACACTTCATGTATTTTAATTATAAATCTCTTCTGTAAATATGTTGATAAAGATAAATAGTAAACGAAATATTTTTATATGTGTATATTGTTGTGGTCTTCAGTCCGCAGACTGGTTTGAGGCAGCTCTCCACGCTACCCTGTTCTGTGCAAGTCTCTTCATCTGAGAATACGTTCGGCAACCTAAATCCTTTTGAATCTGCTTACTGTATTCGTCTCTCGGTCTCCCTCTACGATTTTTTCCCCCGCGCACTTCCTTCTAATGCTAAGTTGACAATTCCTTGATGTCTCAGTATGTGTCCATCCAATCTATCCCTTCTCTTAGTCAGGATTTGCCAGAAACACCTTTTCTCCCCAATTCGGTTAAGCACCTCCTCATTAGTCACGTGATCTACCCATCTAATCTTCATCATTCGTCTGTAGCAAGCTTCTATTATATATATGAAGGAAGGAGGAAGGATAACCGTTACTATTCAAGCTTAAATCTATGGTCCAGAAAGGGGCGATTTTTGCTGCCACAAAAAAGGCTATGGTCACTTGCAAATATCATCAAACGTCTGACATAACCAATTACCAATTAATAAGAACATAAAAGACTTTTGAATTTAATATCCTTTTACTAAGTAGATGGAGTTCTGAATATAAAATAGTAATATGAAATAAAAATAAAACAATGAATGTTTTCAAATATCATGTGAAGATACCTTTTATTAAATTAACACGAGTCACATCATTACGAAAAGTTTAAGTCATGATCCATGGAACAAGCATTGATGTTATCTAATCTAACATGAAAAACTACATGTAGTCGTTTTCCTCGCGAACAGATGCGACTGGAAGTGGACAAGCAGGTTGCGCTGAACATACCGTCCGCCACCTGCCCTGAGAGTGCAGGTGTCCACAGCTCTAAGTAATTAGGGGATCGGGTGAGATAGCATACACAATATACATATGATGACGAATTTTATTCACGTATCGGTTACAATTGTAATTTGTGTGTGATACAGTGCGATATTTTGCTGTCTCAACTCGTTACTTGAGGTTTACATGGCGTTTACTTAGAGAGACGCATCATGGGGTTACCATGATAGTGAAAAAGTCATTCTTGTTGCCCTTTGATATGGAGTGTGATAACCTCGGACGGCCAGTACAGTTGCCCACCTGCGTGGTATGGACAGCTCTCGAGGGATATTTGTCCATTCTTCCATGAGTGCAGTATCCAGCTCTGGAACGGTTGTGGGAGGAACTGGTATGGCTGCATTGCGTTCGGCAAGTGCATCCCAGACATTATCAATGAGGTTTAAGTGCGTTCAATTCCCTCAGCTTGAAGCATGTTGTTCACCAGTGCAGCTGTGTGGAGAAGAACATTATCGTCCGCCACCTCCCTTGACAGAAGCGTAGGGCACAACAAAATGTCGGAGGATCTCGTCTCTATACCTCTGAGCAATCAAAGCGCCATTATGAACGGAATAGAGGTTCGTACGTCCGCCAATACAAACTCCTGCCCACACCATTCGTCCATCACCATGATATGGTGATGTTTCCTACACGTAATCAGTATTGATGAGAGATCGACGATCTCCTTAGATGAAGTGACGACGATTGTCCTACTGAACACAAAATCTTGACTCATCTGTGAACAAAACCCGGCGTCATTCGTGACCAATCCTTATGTTCCGCCGCCCGGTTTCTGCGTGCTAAGCGGTGTCGTGGTGTTAATGGGACAAACACCGTAGACTTCTGTGCATCGCGGCCATTTCGGAAGGTCATTTCGAGCTGTTTGTGTTGATATTGCGTGTCCTGTTGCTGTCTGGGTTCTTTGTTGCAGCTCAGTTGCACTGATCTTACTGTCTCGATGGGCTGTTAACCGATAATAACTGTCATCTGTTGGTGGTGTTATCCGTGGTTGACCTCGATCTTCTTTTAACGGTTCCTCATGTCTGAAACCGCGTCCAAGTGTTGGAAATCACACTGTGAGACACTAAAACATCTGCAGCCACCTCACTTTATGTCTGTCCCGCTTCCAACCGTCCTATGACTCACCATACAATAGCTACAAACTACAGCTAGGCGCTAACTCTGATGAGCACTCGCCTGTCAGCATTCAAACAGCGAATTCAGGCCACGTTCGGTACAAAAATTCGAACATAAAAATATTAGCCGCGAACTTACAGAGTATTAGAAACAAAATTCCCGAATTTGCAGCGCTGCATGGAAGTTATTGCGCTCAGATAGTTTTAGGCACCGAAAGCTGGCTAAATGATGATGTGGAAAGTTCAGAAATATTTAGCGAAGCGTGGAATGTATATCGGAAAGATAGATCTGATACAACCGGAGGAGGAGTGTTCATCGCTGTGGACAAAGATATTGTTTCTACTGAGATCGAGGTTGAAAGTAATTGTGAAGTTATCTGGGCACGCATAACAGGTCTAAAAGAAGTAAAGTTAATAGTTGGGTGTTTTACCGGCCCCCCAGTGCTGCTGTAGCAGTTTTAGAATCATTCAAGGAAAGTCTACACCAGGTAGTGCATAGGTATCCGGGCCATGCAATATTAGTCGGAGGTGACTTCAACCTTAAGAGTATAGATTGGGACCTCGCTAGTTACATTTCAGGCGGTACAGACAAGCAGTCTTGCGAGCTACTTTTGGACACATTCCCCGAAAACTGTCTTGAGCAGTTAAACCGGCAACCCACGCGCAATGGAAATATTCTAGACCTTATAGCCACAAACAGGCCTGACCTTATTAACGATGTCTGTGTAGAGACAGGAATTAGTGATCATGATATCATCATAGCGTCGATGGTGACCAAAGTTCATAAACCAGTCAAGAAGGCTAGGAGCGTGTTTTTGTTGGGAAAAGCCGACAAGCAAGTGTTACGATCGCACTTAGAAAATGAATGGGCATCGTTTAATTCTGGGACTATGGATGTAGAGGACTTGTGGACTAAATTTAAATGCATTGTTAATGAAGGGTTAGAGAAATATTGTCGATTTTTTGCCTTTCGTGCTTTCTTTTCTTCGTGTTTTCGGCGGTGTGGATCACTTTGTGGTTACAGCCGTAGGCCAGTTTTTTGAGCTCATCTATTTTGTTATCTTCATCACGTAGGCGCTGCTCGCGAATTGCGAGTGATCAGATGACAGAGTTCTTTACCGCGGCGGAATAGCCGAGCGTACCAAGGCGCCATGCTGCGGTGCGCGCGGTCGTTCCCCGTTGGAGGTTTGAGTCCTCCCTCGGGCATGGCTGTATTTGTCGTTCATAGTTTAGGTTAGTTTAAGTAGTTTGTAAGTCTAGGGACTGATAACCTAAGTTGTTGAGTCTCACAGGATTACAAACTTTTGAACATTTTTAACAGGGTTCTTCTGTGCTGGGTGGTGGTTGGCTTGTTCGTTAAGATACCTGTCAGTATGTGAAGGCTTCCGCTATTCCCTGTGTCTCAGTGTGCTATGCCTTGTTCTATAAAGTTCCACATCTAGGAATGGAATAGCGCCGTCCTTCTCAGCTTGTAGTGTAAACTCGATTTTCTTATGCAATTTCTTCAGATGGTCATAAAATCTGTGTAAATTCATCTCACTGTGTGGTCATACAGTGAAATTGTCGACCACTTATCTGAACCAGTATCGTGGGCATAAAGGAACGGCACAGAGTGCCGTACTTCGAAAGTCTCCTTATGTAGACTGCTAACGGGGATAATGGAGATTAAGGATGGAAAAGATCCACCGTGGTATAATAATAATGTTAGAAAGCTGCTGAGAAAGCAAAGGCTGTTGCACTCTCGATTCAAAAAAGAACACGCAAATGATGACAGGCAAAAGTTAGTAGAGATTCGTGCGTCTATAAAAAGATCGATGCGTGAAGCATACAATAATTATCACAGCCATACCTTAGCAAAAGATCTTTCCGAGAACCCGAAAAAATTCTGGTCCTATGTAAAATCGATAAGCGGGTCAAAGCCCACTGTCCAGTCACTAGTTGATCATTCCGGGGCAGTAATAGAAGAAAGCAAACGGAAAGCTGAAGTTCTAAATTCAACCTTTAAGAAATTTTTCACGCAGGAGGTCGGCGCAAATATACCATCATTTGATCAACGTACTAATTCTGAAATGGGGGACATAGCAATAGGTATTTCCGGTGTAGAGAAGCAGCTGAGAGAGCTAAATACGAAAAAGTCTGCTGGTCCGGATGGAATACCAGTTCGGTTTTACAAAGACTATTCTGCGGCATTGGCCCCCTACTTAGCTTGCATTTATAGCGAATCTTTAATTCAGCGCAAAGTTCCTAGTGATTGGAAAAAAGCGCAGGTGACTCCCGTGTATAAGAAAGGAAAGAGAACTGACCCATACAATTACAGGCCAATATCGTTGACATCGGTTTCATGTAGAATTTTGGAGCATATTCTCAGTTCGAACATAGTAAACTTCCTTGAAACGGAAAAGCTTCTTTCCATGAATCAGCACGGGTTTAGGAAACATCGTTCATGTGAAACTCAGCTTGCTCTTTTCTCACATGACATCTTGCGAGTCATGGACGAAGGGCAACAGGCGGATTGTGTTTTTCTCGACTTCAAAAAGGCGTTCGACACGGTGCCACACTGCAGACTGCTAACGAAGATACGAGCTTATGGAATAGGTTCACAGATTTGTGACTGGCTGGAAGACTTCCTAAGTAATAGAACGCAGTACGTTGTTCTCGACGGCGAGTGTTCATCAGAGACGAGTGTATCGTCAGGCGTGCCCCAGGGGAGTGTGATAGGACCGCTATTATTTTCTATCTATATAAATGATCTGATGGACAGAGTAAGTTGTAATTTGCGGCTGTTTGCTGATGATGCTGTGGTGTATGGGAGGGTGTCGTCTGTAACTGACTGTAATAGCATACAGGTTGACTTAGACAAAATTTCTAGTTGGTGCGAAGAATGGCAGCTAGCTCTCAATGTAGAAAAATGTAAGGTGATGCGCATGAGTAGAAAAAACAATCCTATAATGTTCGAATACAGCATCAGTAGTGAGCTTCTTGATGCGGTCGCGTCGTTCAAATATCTAGGCGTAACATTGCAGAGCGATATGAAATGGAACGAGCATGTAAGGACAGTTGTGAGTACGGCGGACAGCCGACTTCGGTTTATTGGGAGAATTTTGGGAAGATGTACTTCACCTGTAAAGGAGATCGCGTATAAAACGCTTGTACGACCACGCCTTGAGTATTGCTCAAGTATTTGGGACCCGCAGCAGATCGGTTTGAAGGAAGACATAGAGGCGGTTCAGAGGCGAGCAGCTAGATTTGTTACCGGTAGGTTCGACCAATGCGCGAGTGTCACGGAAATGCTCCGGCAACTCAATTGGGGATCGCTGGAAGAAAGACGACGTTCTTTTCGTGAATTTCTGTTAAGTAAATTTAGAGGGCCGGAATTTGAAGCTGAGTGTAGTACGATCTTGCTGCCGCCTACTTACATTTCGCGTAAAGATCACAAAGACAAGATAAGAGAAATTAGGGCTCGTACGGAGGCATATAGGCATTCTTTTTTTCCTCGTTCAATTTGGGAGTGGAATAGGAAAGGAAATGCCTAGTAGTGGTACAGTGTACCCTCCGCCACGCACCTTACGGTGAATTGCGGAGTATGTATGTAGATGTAGATGTAGATGTACATTATCCGAAGCCAACTGCTTGTTTTATTCGATTGGTAAACACAACACTAATCTTCTTTGCAGCAAATTTCTGTTATTGCCACTATTTCGGTTGTCGTGATTTTGTTATCTCCACTCCGTAGAACTCGAAGAAAGACGTCGAACCATTTTAGTTCATTTTACCGATGACAAAATTTTGATAACATACGGTCACTTGGGGTATCTGGACCCAGGGGGTAACTGGGTCATGCGCTTTTCTCACAAAAGTTGTGAGACTAATTTCAGTTCAAGTGGATGGCAGCACTGAAGAACAATGGCATCTCCTTTGAACAAGCAGTCTGACATAAATGTTGTGATTTTCGTGTGGTAGTTTTTCTCAATTTTGTAGTGCTGGATTTCTGTAGCAATGTGATGTCATCCTTATTTTACGGAGCACCTACATGTTTACTGTTAGTATTATCACTGTGACAGGTATTTTAGCGTAACGTAGAAGCACAACAGCTACTTGGAACATTACTGGCAACATGTGTTCTCCTTTATTTTATTAGTTTGAGGAGGTGGCCTAGTTACCCCCAAAAATTTTCCAAATTGGGTAAGTGGGCCAGGTGCTTGGAATATCTGGGCCCGCCTAGAATCCATTTACCCCAGGCACACCCATTTACCCGAAGTATATTATCATTATTGCTTGTGAATTATGTTAATTTTAGCTAGTGTAAAATTCTTGAATATCCGTCTGCAAATCTCTTATATTTTGTATAAAATGACCTGTTTCGGGACAGCTGCCCACCTTCAGATCTGTTAACAAATGTTACAATTAATTGTAAGCTGCTGTTTACAACGTATAAAATCCAAAAAAAAAGTTAATGGAAAATAAAATTATGAGAAAGTATCGATTGTATGAAGTTACAGAGTAATCTGTCGAATGATGAACAAGTGTTCACAGTCGTTACCAAAGATACAGTAGCCTCCTGAGGCTTTATATAGCGTATTTCTGGTGGATTCATTTTCGTTAAAATTACTCGCAATACGTGACTATTGACTTACATACAAAACCATTTCTAAAGTTAAGGTGTAAAATAGCAGTCAAGGTATAAAGTAGCACTTACAACTGGTATACATTAGCAGTCAAACTGCAAGAGGACCTAGAAAAAAAATATAAATAATAAAAGTTAAGTTATTAAAAAATTCGAATTAATTTCACACCCAGTCATTCTGTAGAGGATCACTTGCATTGTCGATAACTCGACTACAGTATCACTGAAATGACTTGTTTTAATTTTCTCATGGAGTTTGAAAGTAGCCTGTTATTAAAATAAGCAAGATCTCGGGCAGCTGAGATCCGCAAATGTAAGTTAAAACGCTCACTGCTGCTCTAAATTACTTTATGAGTGGCCACAGTACATGGGCATCGGAAATTTATCTGACTGCTCACTCCTTAAGGGAGCACCCAACGTTTTAACAAACACAATATCGTAATATAGAAATCCAGGTTTGCTGCTAACAATATTTATTAAGCTTATCCAAATTTACTCCACTACAAGCTGGTTTCGGCTTATGCCATTTTCAAGTGGACCTAGTGATGTATAATAAAATAATTACCTACGTTTACAATATACAATTTTTTTAAAATTTTTTTAACGGCTACACTTACGTTTGAGTTGGATTGACGTCCATAAAGCATATTAGAGTAAGTGTCTTTTTGTGACAAGATGCTGCGGGCCCAGTAGAAAAGAAACACAATATCAATGTTAGAAAATAAATGAATAGATAATTAAACAACAAGAAAATAAATGTGAAGAGACCAAGTTAAGCACACACCTTGTACAAAAGTGAATAAAACATATAATAACTGCCTGTGATAAAATTGTTTCTGCCCTTTATGAATATGGAGGTAACGAGGTAGGAAGTTTGTAAACACACAGTAGATAGCTGGAAGCACATTCAGTCATTCACAGACAGGCACATAATACTTGGCAGTACATTACAATGGTGGAACACATGAAACCAGCGGCGAAACGAAGCGTCGACGGCGTCTTAACGAGATGGCAGGTGTCTTGATCACAAATTTAATTATACTGTGCACTAAATGGACTCATGTTCAGGGAGGCAGCAGCTCACTATTTCTTAAGTACCACTTGGTGTGCGACCACCAATTTCATAGCATTTACACACAGAAATTAATTTAGAATAAGCGAGGGATGCACACATGAGAATTCGTATAGAAGAAACCTACTATTAACAAAAGCATGGCTGAAGGCCGAAGTAATGACCAATACGAAAGCATGTGGTGCAATCGCTTATAAAAGACAGGAAAGACGAAATCAAATCAGAAAATCTGAGAAATATTTAGCAGACTCGTGGATACAGAAACGTTAGTTAAAAATACAAAGGAAATTCAAACTAACTAGGTTTACACAAAGGCTGAAGGCCACACATGTATTCCAAATTGAGCAAAACTGGACACAGAATCATCACTGGAATGAAAATGCAAATAATAAATTTACACTGAATTTACTCGAATTCTGTAAACTAAGAAATACCTCGCCTCACACAGTGAGAGAATTACACAAGAAAACTATCACTGGAAAAAAATGAAAAAAAAAAGAACAAGACTGCCTGATCACAAAGTTTTAACAGCATGCCTTCCCCTCCACATGATCCAACAAAGTACTTATTTCCAAGGCTGCAGCAAGAGTCTAGACTGAAGCTCTAGGGGCACGGGAAAACCTCCCCTGGCTATACACCGGATGTATAGCGCGCTAAAAGCGACGCAGACTGTGTTCAGAGACTAGTGTTTACCAACCCTTTCTACCTGGCCAAGACAATTCCCTTTATTAACGCTCCCAGAGAGGGCTCCTGTCACCTCTTTCGTCCCAGATTAGGTTAATACGACACTAAGAACACGTCCACCTCGCCATCTTGTTAAGTAAGCTTGTCTCTGGCCAGCCAGCAGAAGCCAGCGGAGACGAGAAATGAACTCATGCGTTCTTAACTAAAGCAAAATGAGACCTAAAGCGGGAGACGGCAACCGAAAGCCATTGCGCGGCAGTCAGTCAATATTAAGAGCAACCTTCCACATTCACATGAACACACAAGTTCAATCACATTGGTGGAAACATATATAAATATGGGGCAAACTTATATAAACATGGGGCATTGATCATTAATAAAAAGAATAAAATAATTAACACACAGATAGATAACATTGATGGTGCAGAAACACTTTAGGTTAATGAATAAATCAAAATGGAAAACGACCACACATTCACTGAACGCGTTTCAAGTTTACATGTTACCCTACAGACCCAATTACCTCAATCGAGACAATAATATTTAGGAACTAAGACCCCTATGGTCCAGTTACCCCACTCTATGCGGGTATCTGGGCCTATTGGACATTTTTTTTCTTTTCTCCTTCTCAAGTTTAAATATAATGCAGATTATATTCTTTTATAACATATTATTTTGTAGGTAGAATGTTGTATTATAAGAAAACAAGTTTTCGATGGTAATTTATGTTAGTAATACTTCGTAGACTAGTATTAAGTGATGAACTACGCACTCACGATGTAAAATCACTGCCCAGATGCCCCAACTGACCTAACCTACACTGATCCGCTACTGTTTTGACCAGTGTGGATGTGTAAGCATTCAGATTGTTCCGGTACGGCGCAGTTAGCGCGCCCTGGTGTTGTGAGGCTTCTTAGCCGTCCGGTCAGCCAACACCACCTAAAAGACAAGGCCTCACAACAGGCCGTGCTACGTCACACTGACCAGGCCGCCGCCGCCACGGGGCAGGGGGCGTGCCCCAGCGGAGTTTGTGACACTTGCGGGGAGTGACACTTGCGGGGAAAGGGAATGTGTAGACACTTATGGGGAGACCCGGACTCTGCAGGTAGTGAACAGGGTGTTCCAGAAGTAAGGATACACCAACATACTCCACGCCCTCCAGCCGCTACCTGTGCCGTATTCAGGGAAAGGCCCACCGGACCGGCCACGCAAGTTGTGACAAAAATTACATGTTTGATAATATTAATGCATAGAAGTATGAAATCACGTCAAGACTACTTCCTGCAGAAATTTCGACAAAAAAGTTGGCACTGAGTTTAGAAAAACAAAATTCTGGTATATTGGATTTTAACATTTTATCAAAAAATGAATGTTACTACAAGAGATACAGTCATTCAAATTTACGGGCACCATAACGTTTTCCCTTCCTGAGTAAATGAGCTGCTTGTTGTAGTTTCAACACAACAGTAGCCTTTTTCTTGAATGTTCTGAATATAAATCTTCAAATTTTTGTAGAGCTTATGGAACTTAACTACGGGGTCATCAGTCCCTAAACTTACAAACTACTTATCAACTACTTACGAACTAGGACGGCACAAATATCCATGCCCGAGGGGGGATTCGAACCCCCGACCGTAGTGGCCGTGCAGACCGTGACTGAAGCGCCTCAGTCCCCACGGCCACCGCGGCCGGCTGTAAATCTTCACACAGACTTCTTGAGGAGGAGAGTGATATGGATATCTGATTGTAAACCACTGCCTATTACCTTAGACCTTTTTGACTGTACTGAACAAGAGTTCCACATATTCCGTAATTTATATTTATACAGTTAACAGGCAATGTAATTTATAACCAACTATTGGCTTCCAATTTCGCGTAATTTTTCCTGGAAGTCTTACAACATGTTTTTCTCTGTTGCTTTATGCCAAGTTCGGAGTAAAACTGGTTCTATATCACGGTGATAGAAATTAGTATTTATCTTTAGCATTTTTCGGTGTGTAACATTCCCTTACACATTCCGTATTTCATACATTTCTTAGATGTATTTGTAATTTGCTTTGGGGTCTACGAATAAACGTTTCAAGTATGTAAAATACTCACTGACTTATTATTAACGTTTTTTAATTGAAGGTTTAAGGTTGCGTCTCCTATTAAAAAGCATAGTAGCTATTTTTAAAGAGATAGAAGTTATAGTGAGGTTAACTACATAGCGGTCAATTGCATCAACCTATCTGCGCAGGATGCATAATATATTTATTGCTCGCGCAGGTATCTTGATATGCTTAGTGTTCTGAATAATATGCTTTTAGGAGGTATGACTGTGGAAAGTCATCGTCTTGTAGTAACAGAAAATGTCTTAATAACTTTTCAAATATTATCACTATTAAAATACCTTTTTGTTTTCAGGAGGAACACTCAACGAATTAATATGTAGTTGCTCTTCAGCTTGCAATGGGTTGTGCAATTTCACTGAGTTTCGTGTTATGTTGACAGTATGGAAACTTGACAACAGCAGTGCTAGACTTCCTGGTGTGCCTGTACCCAGGAAACCGCCCCGATGGCCCCGGGTTCCCCGCAAGCGTCACTCAAGTGTCACTCCCCTCAAGTGTTCCAACCCCGCCCCAGCGGACAGCCATTCAGCTGGCGGCCGCGGCCTGGCCAGTGTGACGTAGCACGGCCAGTTGTGAGGCCTCGTCTTCTACGTGGTGTTGGGTCAGCGTGCTGGACGTTGCTGGTGACACGTCGCGTGTCTCCCTCGCCCGCATGCACCCCGCTCGATGCGCGCGTACAACCCGGCAGGACAAATATTTGCAATATGAACCGCTGCCAGCGGCCGCCGGCTGGCGTTCTACACGGTGGTCCAGTCTGCTATATTGCCACGCCGACACTCCTGTAGCGGGCCCAGCAGTCAGCCACCAGTTCAGTTTACGGACGCAAGGTATTCTGTCTCGAACGGAGATGCCGTTGCCACCAATGAATTTTTTTTTATGTTGACGTAACTCTATATCTATAAATGTGAATGTCTGTTCGGTGTACGTTTATCACGTCTGAACCACAAGATATACAGAGCTAAAAATTTGTACAGTTACTAATGTCTATCCGGGAAAGGCTTTAGGCACGGTTTTATGGCCATCTGATAGCTATTTATCTATGTATATTAATGTGAATGTATATAAAAACATTACCGCATATTTAATTTCCAACGTCAAAAATTCTTATTTGCATGTTGCGCAGCGGTAAGGTATTGTTACCATTGGCCGACGACGATACTCTTCTTTGTCCTGTGATTCGCTAGCCACATAATCACGTGGTCTACAACAAATGAACATCGCGTTGCGCAGCCTCAAATTCAGGCGATCGGAAGCAAATGTGCCGTATTTGGTGGATTTTTTATTCATACTTCAATATTACAAAAGCTGGCAGCCTAAATGTAACGACGCCTGAAAGACATTTGCAAAACGCGTACTTTAAGGTAAGGTATGTCGTAATTAAGTACTGAGAAATTATGCCTATGTATATGAAACCTTTACCCCCGAGAAATGGTTTAGGCGCGGTTTATAGTGGTCTGACAGATATTTAGTAATTTGAAGACTATAACGCGAAATGCGGAACAATAATTATTCTTTGAAAGTTATATTTACTCTTTGAAAATGGTATTATTGGTTGCATTGTTGCTTGAGGGTTGATAATGATAAAACGGTGGAATATATTGGAATGGAAAGTTATCGGTGTACATAAAATTCTACGTGTGTGTGTGTGTGTGTTTTAATATTTCGCTCTGCGGCAAAAACTACACAACGGAAACGAGTGGTCTGTTTGTAATTATTGTCCGAAGTCTCCCGTTGCACACCATAACAGTTCCATGCCGATATCTATAAGGGGGTGGAAGATATGGTGGTTGAAAGTCGTCACATTATTTTAAAAAATCGGACTGAAGGCCAAAGGTGACGTTTGCGACTCTATAGCAAAGAGGTTACATACAGCGAAACGTTATGGCACAAACCATATCTTTGGTCTATGCGTGCTACAATGTTTTCAGCTCTTTCTCTGTAAGAATAAGGAATTATAAGAATAAATAAATAAAGCAGTATAAAAGAAATTTATTTTAATACATTTCTTTAAAAAATGGATTGGACGTGTCACGCATTACATCAAGTGACCGATCTGTAATATTATTACAATCACTATTTTAATTTGATGATTGGATTCTTCGAAACGAGTGCATTTTTACGTGTGGTTTCTTATATATTCTCTGATAAATGTAACATATTTTTAGATAAAAAGGAGATGGACAGAGAGAGGGAGAGAGTGGTTAGGAAAAGTACTAACTCAGGGCTCGAATAAATAAATAAATACCCGGGCAACGGCGGGTTTTCAGCTAGTATTAAATATTTATTCAAAATTAGTAACCTGCTTCACCTTTGCACATGTGGCAGAGTATATATGCCAGCCCGTATCGTCGAGCATGTTCGGAAGATTGACGAGTAACTTATGGGCATCTTCCTTGGAGTAGGTATTTCTAAAATGTAAGATATAAAGCAGAGCAGGGACGAGCGATATCGTCCACCAGAAGGAAGCCATGGCACCGGCGTAGGGCATGATGGTCGAATGATGTAATTTTTATACGTCTGAGAAGTGGGAACACCATTCTGAACGACATAGAAGGCCGTTCGTCCGCCAATACTGACTCCCGCCCACACCATTCGTCTACCATCAGGATATGGTGATGTTTCCTGCTCATAACCAGGATTGTTCTGAGTTCCATGTTCTGTTGAGACGTTGATCGGTTTAACACAAAATGTTGACTCATATGTGAATAGAACACTGCGGAATTTTTCCCCATTTTTTTCATACTGAACGTTGCTTCCTGTAGGCTGGCAGCAGCGTAGGCGCTATTCTTCAGCCGACGACTTCTAAAAACATGGACATGAGTATTTTAAAAAACAATGATAAGTGGTAAAAAGTGATGTACGTAAAACTTTGACATATGGAAGATTCCGGCCGCAAATATAAACACAGAGAGATGAGTAAAAACACATGTAGTCTGTTAAAAAGTTGGTGAAGGCGTGGCACAGGCTCGGGGTTAGTCAGGATCGGGTAGAGCAGAGGATTACAGTAATCTGTTTTCGATTGATGTAGAGGATCCGGATGTGTTCTAGGTTCTGCAGGAGACGAGGGAACGGGATAAGATGTGGTAGACAAGGCGTAGGGCGTGGTATTCGAGGTAGTGGGAGCGAAAACCCTGGTGGGATGGAAGCTGCAGAGGACAGGACGCATGATGGATCTGTAGGTATATAGGATAGTGGATGGGTTGAGGCCCCACGTCCGGCCAGTGAGCAGTTTGAGGAGGTTGAGGTGGGACATTGCTTTCTGGCGGAAATTGCCAAAGGTGGGGGTCTAGGATAGGGCTCGATCGAGAGTGAGGCCGAGGTATTTGAGGGTGACGGTATGGCGGATGGGACGATAGTGGAAGGTTAAGTACAAATCGTGGAGACGGAAGTAGGAGGTGGTAAGGCTATGATGTTTCCCAGGCATTCGTCGGGATTGACGGAGAGGAGCCACTGGTTGCAATACGCATCAGACTCTGTGAGGTGGGACTGGAGCAAATGCTGGGAATGGGCGAGGAAGGGGGTGAAGGCTAAGAAGGCGGTGTTGCCAGAATATTGCAGGAGGTGGAGGCTGAGGTTGGGGCGTAACGGTGGAGCAGATTAGGTAATGAAGGGGAGAGAGGACAGAGCCTTGAGACACCCTGGCGGGGGGGTAGAACAACTGGGCTGTGGCGGATGTTTGTGTCGTCTTTAGTGTAAGCTAGTTCATAAGTAGTTTGTAAGTTAAGTGACTGATGACCCTGTAGTTAAGTCCCTTAATTTGAATAACTGGACGCCCTTCGCATTGCCTTCTTTTAATAGTTCCTGTTGTCTGAAATCGCCTCCAGGTCCTGGAAATTACACTTTGGGACACACCAATAGCTGCAGTCACTTTCCTCTGTATCTGTCCCACATCCAACATTCTTGTCGCTCTCTACGCTATAGCTTTGGGTAATTGACATTGTTCTTTCATTGCAGTACCTGCTCACTATACTATCTGAACACAACTGCTCGTGTAATTCGTGTTGTAAACACAAGCGCCCTCTGCAGCAACTTTCTGTTATTACCACTATCTCGGTTGCCAAAGTGCTGTCGTCTCCAGTCCGTAGAAGCGACAGAAAGACATAGAACCATTTTTGTGTTCTGCCGATGACATTGTTTCAGAAGGTAGATATCTCAGCTGATGCCCTAATTGATTTGACGAGTGTAGTTGCCCCATATCTTCGGACAAAGGATGGTCCTCACAATATCGTGAGGTGTCCCATAATTTCGGTCACCTCATGGCTGGGGAGTGCCGCCGCTTAACACGTCTGCAGAGCAGGCAGTTCCCGGGAGCTCGCCGCCCAGGCCACGCGTATGTTGGGCGTGGCCTCCACTGCCGCCGTGTCGCCCCCTGGGACGGCCGCACTCAGCAAACAGCGGAAAACCCCGCCAGGCTAATGAGGACACGCGCGGACGTCGCGTGACGGGATTAAAGCCTCACAACAGAGTCCTCTGCAAGCCGAGGGCTGCTGATTCCTGGAGGCGACGTAGCGGAGGAAGCGCGAGAAAGGCATTGCGTGGGAGCCACGCTGTCTCCAGGTCAAGGTTCGTGATCGATACGTATACAACCAATCAGTCAGAGGCCTAGCCACCACTACATGAGACTTTCAAAAATTAAATACATATATACCGGGTGCCTCTCCCATGAACCACAGACATTGCCGAGGTGGGGTGGCTTGCGTGCCTCAACGATACAGATAGCCGTACCGTAGGTGCAACCACAGCGGAGGGGTATCTGAGGAGAGGCCAGACAAACATGTAGTTCCTGAAGAGGGGCAGCAGCCTTTTCAGTAGTTACAGGGGCAACAGTCTGGATTATTGACTGAGCTGGCCTTGTAACATCAGCTAATGTGGCTTTGCCACACAGTTACTGCGAACGGCTGAAAGCAAGGGGAAACTACAGCCCTTTACTTTTCCCGAGGACATGCAGCTCTACTGTATGAAAATATGATGATGGCATCCTCTCGTGTAAAATATTCCGGAGGTAAAATAGACCCCCCCATTCGGATCTCCGGGCGGGGACTACTCAAGAGGATGTGATCATCAGGAAAGACAATGCTGGTATTCTACGGGTCGAAGCATGGAATGTTATATCCCTTAATCGGGTAGGAAAATTAGAAAATTTAAAAAGGGAAATGGATAGGTTGAAGTTAGATATAGTGGGAATTAGTGAAGTTCGGTGGCAGGATGAACAGGATTTCTGGTCAGGTGAGTACAGGATTATAAATACAAAATCAGTTCGGGTATCACAGGAGTAGGGTTGATAATGAATAAGAAAATAGGAATGCGGGTAAACTACTATGAGCAGCACAGTGATCGCATTATCATTGTCAAGATAGATACGAAGCCAACACCGACAACAGTAGTACAGGATTATATGCCAACTAGCTCTGCCGATGATGAGGAAATCGAAGAAATATATGAGGAGCTAAAGGAAATTATTCAGACAATTAAGGGAGAGGAAAACTTAATTGTGATGGGAGACTGGAATTCGGTAGTAGGAAAAGGAAGAGAAGGAAAAATAATAGGTGAATATGGACTGGGAAGAAGGAATGAAAGAGGAAGTCGCCTGGTAGAATTTTGCACGGAACATGATTTAATCGTAACAAACACGTGGTTTAAGAATCACAAAAGAAGGTTGTATACGTGGAAGAGACCAGGAGACACCGGAAGGTATCAGATAGATTTTATAATGGTAAGACATAGATTTCGGAACCAGGTTTTACAGTGTAAGACATACCCAGGGGCAGATATAGACTCTGACCATAACTTGTTAGTCATGAACTGTAGGCTGAAACTGAAGAAACTACAAAAAAAGTAGGAAAATAAGGAGATGGGACCTGGATAAATTGAAGGAACCTGAGGTTCTTAAGAATTTCAGAGGGAGCTTTAGGCAACAATTGACGGAAACAGGGGAAAATAAAACAGTAGAGGAGGAATGGTTAAAATTGAGAGATGAAATAGTTTAGGTAGCAGAGTACAAAATAGGTAGGAAGGCAAGACCTACATAAAATCCTTTGATATCACAGGAGATACTAAATTTAATCGATGAAAGGAGAAAATATAAAAATGCAGTAAATGAAACAGGCAAAATGGAGTACAGACGACTAAGAAATGAGATTGACAGGGAGTGCAAAATGGCTAAGCAGGAGTGGAAACTGCAAGGATATAGAAAAATGTGTAAATAGGGGAAAAATACATACAGCCTACAGGAAAATGAAATAAACATTTGGAGATAAGAAAAACGGCTCTATGAATATCAAAGACACTGATGGGCACCAGTTCTCAGCAAAGAATGGAAAGCTGAAATGTGGAAAGGGTATATAGAGGGGCTCTACAAAGGAGATGAACTTCGACACAGTATTGTAGGAAGGGCAGAGGATGTAGATGAAGATGAAATAGGAGATTCTGTACTGAAAGAAGAATTTGACAGAGCCCTGAAAGACCTAAGTCGAAACAAGGCCCCTAGAGTAGATGATATTTCCTCAGAGCTACTGAAGTCTCTGGGAGAACCAGCCATGACAAAATTGTTTCACCTGGTGTGTAAGATGTATGAGACAGGTGAAGTACCCTCAGACTGTAAGAAAAATGTTATAATCCCCATTCCAAAGAAAGCAGGTGCAGTCAGGTGTGAAAACTACAGAACCATCAGTTTAATAAGTCATGGTTGCAAAATATTAACGCGAATTATATACAGAAGGATGGAAAAAGCTGGTAGAAGCCGACCTCCGGGAAGATCAGTTTGGGTTCAGGAGAAATGTAGGAACACGGGAGGCAATACTCACGTTACGGCTTATCCTAGAAGATAGATTAAGAAAAGACAAACCTACATTTCTAGCTTTGTAGATTTATAGAAGGCTTTTGACAATGTTGATTGGGATAAACTCTTTCAAGTTCTGAAACAAGCAGGAGTAAAATATAGGGAGCGTAAGGTTATTTACAACTTGTACAAAAACCAGGCAGCGGTTGGCAGAGTTGAAGGGCATGAAAGGGATGCAGTGGTTGGGAAGAGAGTAAGACAGGGTTGTAGCCTTCCTCCGGTGTTATTCAATTTGTACATTGAACAAGCTATAAAGGAAAGCAAGGAGAAATTTGGAGATGGAGTTAAAGTTGAGGGTGAAGAATTAAAAACATTGCGTTTTGCCGACGACATAGTAATTCTGTCAGATACAGCAAAGGATCTGGAAGAGCAATTGAACGGAATGGACAGTGTGCTGAAAGATGCATATAAGATGAACATTAACAAGAACAAAACTAGGGTAATGGAGTGCAGTGTAAGAAAATCAGGTGATGCTGACGGAATTAGATTGGGAAACGAAGCAATAAAGGAGGTAGATGAGTTTTGTTACTTGGGCAATAAAATAAGAAATGATGGTCGCAGTACAGAGGATATAAAATGCAGAATGGCAATGGGTAGAAAAGCGTTCTTGAGAAAGAGAAATTTGTTAACATCGAATGATTAAGCATAAGGAAGTCCTTTCTGAAGGCATTTATATGGAGGGTTGCCTTGTATGGGAGTGAGACATGGACGATAAACAGTGCGGACAGGAAGAGGATTGAGGCTTTTGCAATATGGTGCTACAGAAGAATGCTGAAGATTAAGTGGGTGGATCGCGTAACTAATGAGGAGGTACTGAAGAGAATTGGGGAGAAAAATTTCTGGCATACCTTGACTAAAAGAAGGGATAGATTGGTGGGACACATTCTTAGACATCAAGGAATTATGAATTTAGCTTTGGGGGGAAGTGTGTGGGGTAAAAACCGCAGAGGAAGACCAAGAGATGGATACAGTAAACAGATTCAGACAGATGTAGGTTGCCGTTCTTATGTGGAGATGAAGAATCTTGCTCAGGATAGGGTATTGTGGAGAGCTGCATCAAACCAGTCTCCGGACTGAAGACCACAACAACAACATATACCAGGTGATCAAAAAGTCAGTATAAATTTTAAAACTTAATAAATCACGGATTAATGTAGATAGAGAGGTAAAAATTGACACACTTGCTTGGAATGATATGGTGTTTTATTAGAACAAAAATAAATAAATAAAACAAGTATTGCTAGATGCGTGAAAGATCTCTTGCTCAGCCGCCACTTTCGTCATGCTTGGTCTCCCAGGTCCCCAGACCGAGCGATTATTGGCTTTGGGGTTACTTGAAGTCGCAAGTGTATCGTGATCGACTGACATTTCTAGGGATGCTGAAAGACAACAACCGACGCCAATGCCTCACCATAACTCCGGATATGCTTTACAGTGCTGTGTTATTCCTCGACTACAGCTATTGTTGAGGAATGACTGTGAACATATTGAGCATTTCCTGTAAAGAACATCATCTTTGCTTTCTCATAATTTTTTATGCTAATTATTGCTTTTCTGATCAGATGAAGCGCCGTCCGTCAGACTTTTTGAACTTTTTTTGTTCTAATAAAACCCCATGTCATTCGAAGCATTTTGATTACCCAGTATAAAACACAGAGACAAATAAAAATCAACAAAACGACTGAAATTTATTTCCAATTTTGCTTGCTGCTAAACTGAGCTTGTGGGTGTGGTATGTAGTGAGATGGAATCTTATCCCTGCTGTTGCCTGGCATTACATTTGTAGGTAAAAACATTTTTGCCTAATTTTTTTTAAAAAGTTCCGTTTCTATTTCAATCCGCGTCAGCGCTACGATCACAGTTCCGAGTATGCGCGGCAGCTATTCTCACTTGTCTGTAACATTTTCAGACCGCTGCTGCCGACATGTCTTTTGTAGTGCTTTTTTTTATAATGTCAGCCGTAATTGAAAATACCGACGCGTGTAAAATCAGATCTGTGATTACGAAGAAAGGTAAACCAAAGGAAACAAATCAGCGAATTTGAGAGGTCACACTATTAAAAAAAGGACGTGATAAACTGCACGATGAAAAAAACCGAAGTGGACGCCCGTCTGTGGTTACTGATGAACTGGTTCACGCAATTGAAGGAAAGATTAAGCAAAACCGTAATTTTACACTTAGTGACCTTGCTATGCAAGTTCCGCAAATGTAACTACCACTAGTTCATGAAATTTTTACGGAAACTTTGAAAACTTTGCACACACTGAGTATCCAATGTTCTTACTGAACAACACAAAAAACAACGGATGGGCAGTTCACTTCAGTTTTTGACGCGCTACCGTGAAGAAGGCGATGGTTTTCTTTCTCGGATAGTCACAGGGGATGAAACTTGGGTGTCGTACGACACCCCTGAAACAATCAATGGAATGGAGGCACACTTCATCCCCAACGAAGGTTAAACCTAAGCAAATCTTGACACACATGTCAATCTTTTTGACAAAATAGCATAAATCTCGACACCTCGAAAAGTTATATGCACCTTTTAGTTATTTATTTATTTATTTATTTATTTTTCTTTTTTTCTTTTTTTTTTGACACGGAAGGTAGTTTGCTCATTGATTTCTTGCCACCAGGCCAAAGATTCAAAGCACATGGTTATTGCGCCGCGCAATACAGAACAAGCGCCGAGGATTAGTGTCAAAAGGTGTTTTCTACGATAATTCCCGACCTCACAGGACGAATGTAATCAAACGACTTTGCGGGAATTTCACTGGAACGTGTCTGATCATCCTCCGTACAGCACAGACCTCGCTACTAGCGACTTTCGTCTCTTCTTACACCTCAAATATGTCCTTGGTGGTCACCACATCAACGATGATGACGAGCTGAAAGAACGTGTTACCACATGGTTGAATACGCTGGCGACAACCTTCTATGAAGAAGGCACTCAAAAACTTGTGCCACGCTATGACAAGTGCCTACAAAATTTCGGAAGCTATGTAGAACAGTAGTTTCACAGTTGTAGATTTTTGTACAGTATTCCTTTCCTTTTTTATTTTATTTTATTTTTTTGAACACTTTTTTTATATAACCGAACGGAACTTAATTTGTGGACATACCTCTAATTTAGGAGTTGAATTTAATTCATTTTTTATCATAGGTAAAATATCATTTTCTTTTGAAGAACACGCCAAAAGTAGTGTCCAAACCTAGGTATATGTCAATAAAATTTTTACCTAGAACTGATTGAGTGTAACTACCCAACCTGAAGATTTGTACAATTGTTGACAATAGTCCTGTTAAACAATCTTAATGGTTTGTATAGGATGACCCAAGAGGAATGATCCATATTCAGGGATACGACAATAACCCTCATTTACAGAAAAATAAATTAATGTAGTGAACTCGATCATTTGAGACATGATGTGGTTGATCTTACTACTATGGAAGGCCATGAAGTTTTTTAATGTTATAACAAAAATATCGGAAAGTTCGTGAGCGATTTATTACTGAGCTTCACACCATAATACAGATAATTGTGTTATCTTGTAATAGCTTGTATTAGTAGTATATATCAAGAGACGATAAAGAGAGTGCACATTACCGTATTTTAATTACGTAAAATTAGTGAAATGATCATCGTGGTAATTAGTCACGTACATTGCCGGTGTTGCCGTAATTGGCAGAGAAGTATTTTTCGTCACTGATGTGCCTAATGTAAGTACTGTAGTCTCTTAATTTTGTGTCTTCTTCCACATCCTAATGTTGTATTCATTTATTTATGTTTATCCCGTTGAGGAGGAAATATCCAGGGTCATAAAACGATTTAATACATCAGATTGTAACAAAATAGTAGTAAAAGATGAATTGAAACATTTAGCAATCCAATGCACATGACAGGCCGCAGCATAAGTAAAATGAAGCAACATCGTTACACGGAAATTAGCATGTTTAAAAAAAATGGAATTCCTCAACAGAATAGACAGAGTAAGCAGAAAAGAAACTCTTCAGTTTAGCCTTGGAAGTGCATGGATTACTAATAAGCTTTTTGAATTCTTGTGGCAGTTTATTAAAAATGGATGCAGCAGAATAATGGACATATTTATGCACAAGTTTCAGAGAGGTGTGATCTAAAATTTTGATTCGATATCTGTTTAATATTAATTGAGTGAAAATTGCTAACTCTTGGGAATAACCGAATATTACTAAGAAAAAACGACATTCAAGGAGATGTGTATTGAGAGGGCAATATCTCAATTTCCAAGCTACTAAATCCGCCAACTGCTCGAGCTGCCCTTTGCTACGCAATAAATATCCCTTTTGAATCAGAGGAGTTACCTGAAAAATGACTCCACATGTCGTAAGCGAATGAGAATAAGCAAAGTAGATTACATTCCGTGTTCTACTGTTAAACAACACAGAGTTTAGTTTTTGTTACAAGATCTTGAACACAAGCTTTCCACGACAGCTTACTATCAACCTGAACGCCTAGAAATTTAAACTGTTCCGTCCCACTTATCATGTGCTCATTATGCGTAATGTCAGTTTTGTTGCACTGTGTTTTAGAAACTATAAAAACTTACTGTCATTAGCATCAGTTTATTTTCTACAAACCATGGACTTATTTGTCAATAAAATTCTTCAGGGTTTTTGGCTGCATTGTCAATTTATAAAATCCGGCGTTTCGGCTACTGTTTCAAGTGGCCTTTATAAAGGTGTTTGGCCAAACACGTTGACAAAGGCCACTTGCAACAGTGGCCGAAACGTCGGAGTTTATGTATTGACAATGCGGCCAAAAACCCTGAAGAATTTTATTGACAGTGACAATGGCCGCAGAAGCCTTCGTTTACATCATGGACTTACTTATCTAACTGCAATATTAGATATTACGCCAAAAACATCCTTCACTAGAAAGCTGATGTTACGTCATCACATCTGCATTCTTACTTTGTTATTCCAGTACCTCCTGTGACGATGCCAGCCAGAAGCCACCGAAAATGATAGGGAATAATCAATAAAATAGTACAGCTGTTAGGACATTTTGTTAAAGTATTAACCTTTTGTAGATAACCACTTGAAGAAAACTTTTATCTCGTTCACTGTTCATTTGCACTTTTTTGCTACAATAATCTTATCCCTTCATCTGTTTCTGATTTCCTCGTTATTATGATGAGCCATACATATATCTGAGCGTTCTAAGTAAGGAATATAACTACTCCTGCGTTTCGATTACATTACGTTCTTCGAGATTATACTGTGTAAGAATGATTAATGGAGAAATACAGTTATTTTACGAAATGTGAGTCTAGTATAGTCAACAACAGCATGTAGGATCTTGTGAATGAAATTTCGAATTTTACTTCTGATAATCACTGAAATAAACCTGCCAGTTACTTAGCGTCACTTAAGTAGCGCATAAAGTCGACATTCATCAATATTTCACTATATAATTAGCACCGGAGGTGATTAAGCAAATACTTTTTGGAGATAAACTAGCTACAGGTGTTTAGCAGAAAATTGTGAACTTATGTGCAGATGGAATTACGTGCGTTGCTTCGCTTTTTTATCTGCTGACTTCAGTCGACTGTTGGTATCGATCGTTGCAGGCCTATATGCCAACCCTCTAGTATTGGCGTTCATATTTTATTAATAGCTACGCTCTCCTTTCTCCAGCTGAATATTTTATGCTGCCTCAGTGCCTCAATGGATTCTCTTTATGAACAAGGAGATTAATTGTCTGTCGGCTTGAGAAACTTTAATTTCTATTTCTTGCATCCTAAGGGTCCTCCACAAAAACGTACTTCGTCGCATCATCTAAGCGAAAATGTATTTCGCCTGTGACAAACTCAACTTTAATGTATCCTGTACACGGCAAATTCTGCTCTCTCCTTGGCACGGTCATTTATCGTGGGCTTATACAGGGTGTCCTAATTATTATGACAAAATGAAATAACTCGAAACATACGCATCTTACCCAAAACTGTTCCGACACAAAAGGAATATCCCCAAGGGAGACATCTACCTAGCTGAAATTAAACTACCATCCTTGCTCCTTCAGTGAGGAGAGGAGGTGAGGTAAACGCCACTTGTATTGCAGATTCCGATCCCTCGCTAAAAATACCAACTGTTTTCCGGAACATTGTTTTCCATTCGTGGTAGATGGCGTTGTAATCCGTTAAATTCGATACAGCATAAGCTCTGCGTATCGAAACATTACACTTTAAAATGAAAACGCACTTTTCCATTAATATAGGACAAGAGACGCAACGAGTATCACTTTAAAGTCCTTCTACCCGCGGGGCGGAGTTGGACTTTGCAAATCAATGATTAGAGAATCTCAAGAAATTACACATCAAAGAAACACACAACAGACCTGTTGAATGAAAATCACACGTTGCACCATCCATGAATGTTGTATACTTATTTTTATTCGTGGTATATTTGGTAGATGGCTGTCTGTCAGACATTTTATGTTATGTTGTAAGTGACCAAAGACTTTTGTTGCTGCATAATTCACCCTATTCTGTGCCAAAGTTAGATTTAACCTTGAATAGTGTAGATGATCCTTTCTTCTAGTGTTGTAGCTATGCACACTACTATAACTTTTGAAATGGCTTTAGTTATTAATAACAAATTTCATAAGGGAACATATATATTATGAAGCTACTGTGAAGATTCCTAGCTCCTTAAATAAGTGTCTGCAAACTGATCTTCTAATCACACGTTTTTGTACAATGAATACTTTATTGCTGAATGATGAATTACTCTAAAATATGACGTCATATGAGAGCAGTGAATAAATAGGCATAGAAACTAATTTTTTGAGATGTTTGTCACCAAAATTTGCAATAATCTTATCAGTATAATGTGCTGAATTCAAACGTTTCAGTAGATCATCAATGTGTTGCTTACAATTCAATTTCTCATCAATGCACACACCCAATAACGTTGTATGTTCCACGTTAACTACAAACTTCTGTTCACAGACTATATTTATTAATGCTGTTACCGTATAGAACGTATGTATTGTGTTTTATCAAAATTTAATAAGAGTTCATTTGTGGAAAATTGCTCAACAATTATCTGAAAGGTATTTACAATTTCATCAGTTAATCTTGTTTGTCAGGAGTGATTACTATACTTGAATCATAAGCAAAAAGCAGTACCTTTGCATCATCGTGAATATACAATGGCAAATTATTAACATATATATCAAGAACAGGGAAGGACCCAAGACTGAACCCTGTGGGTCTTCATTTAATAAACTTGGGTTTAAACGCATACCTTAAAAGCTGTGAGCTATTTTTGATGTCCAGTACTGTAAAACACAGATCGTCTACTGCACAAGCTGCAGTAGAAATGTTGGGAGGAGGTATGGACCAAAGAAATAGAAAATAATCCAGTAAATATAGTCTCCAAAATAAGAGCTATGAGTACCTATTCGGTAAAAGAGCTGTGTTTCCCATTATGGCAGATCAAGTACACGTAGATACTAGTATTCATTTTAGAGCTCCTGTGTATTTGACATTCTTTCTCTTTTGGATCCTTTCCAAGACACCCTAAATGCGTTAGTCCGCATTTGAGTAAATAATAATAATAATAATAAAATGGAATCTATTTCCCTGATTAAATGCATATGCGTAAATGTTCTGCAGAAAGTAAGCTGGTATTTTTCAATAGGCACGTCAAATGGTTAAGACTCACCAAACTTTCGACCTAACACTTACTGACTGTTGCCAAGTGGTATGATTGCGGACGTACGGACCTCTGTGTCATTCAGAATGGCGCTTTAACTGCTCAGATGTATAGAGACGATATCCGTTAATCTCTCTTGTGCCCTACGCTGAGAGGATGAAAACTGACTAACAGAAGATTTCAGCACAGAAATACCTGCCGCAATCGTGAGTTTCAGCAAGTACATGGTTATACTTGGACATTTCACACTATAACATATAAAACCTGGTGGTTTCATTGAGAAATGTGTACGCCGGAAGGATTGTTCAGAAATATACTTCAAGAAGAAACTGAACGAAACGTGCACAAGAACGACGACTGACACAGGTACTTTCAGTTGTGTACTGATGTGCATGAATCAAACGTACTGTCCACAACTATGCGAATAAATATATTCTTGACGTGGTTCATTGTAGGCGAGACATCGAGGAGCACTGTAACAACTGGAAACTTCAGTGCATCCTCTAATAACGTAAAAGTTGACGCTGCTCGAGCAATTGAAATAGCAAAAGTTTAAAACTGTTGAACATCGAAGTACCCCGAGAAATGTAAACTTAAAGTAACAGAAAACATCACTACGGTTCTGACTGGCACACCAGATACAAATTAAAGGAGCTGTACAGAAAGACATCACACACTCACACACACAAATAGGTGGGAGAGAGAGAGGGAGGGGGGAAAGAAAAACCTAAAAAAAAAAAGTACTGTTACATTTGTATCTCCATTTCGACAACGGATGAAATGCATATTAGATTCGACATTTCGGAACTAAATGGAACGATCCGCAAAATAATGTTGCGAAACATTTTCATATAACAAGATTGTGTTTATATTTTGATTTGTTAGCTCTCGAAGCATGTGGACAGTAATATCATTTAAATGCAAATGATTAACTGCTGGTATGCAATAACGCACTGAGAGCCCCATTTAACTCAAATAACAATATTACGGTTGTGATTACAGATTAAAATGTTTTTACGTAAAATTTCGTTACAACGATGTATATCTAAAACATATTAACATTTTTTGGACGTGAATAAAGAGAACCTATTAATAATTGCTCAAAAGTGCTGAAACATTTTTCGTTTTATGCGAATAAGAGTCGCTTGCATAACAGGCAGACATGAATCCTATTATCTATTATTCAGATTTAAAAAAAAAAAAAAAAAAAAAGGGTCATCAGCCCCTAAACTTACAAACTACTTATGAACTAGGACGGCACAAATAGCTATGCCCGAGGGGGGATTCGAACCCCCGACCGTAGTAGCCGTGCTGACCGTGACTGGAGCGCCTCAGTCACCTCGGCCACCGCGGCCGGCTATTCAGATTCTAAGGGCGATATTAAGAAAATATAATTCAATTGTGAAGAAATGTTTTACAAAACAGCTGTCGGTCTGATTATTCGATGTTGTTCGAAGTACTCTTGAGTCGAATTCTGTGAAACACTGTGATACCTACAACTACCTTGACCAGCAAAGGAAAATGTTCACTTTAATGTTTCTACTATAACTTTGTGCTCCTCTTTTAAATTTGTTGCCAGTCTGTTACATTTACAAAATAGTTCTGCTCACCATTTGGTTACTGTCGTGATATGTGTGATATTTCCGCTTCAGGGGTAATACAGCCTCTTCACCCGCAGGTGACTGAGAATACACGGTAGAGATGACTGCCAAATACAGACAGAACTTGCACACCGCCACACCTGTGCCAGACATACTGTATGCCCAAGTTGAAACGCCGGCGCTGCCGGCCACTAGCTGTGACGTAAGAGAGTGCACAGTGATATCGAGTCTGTTACTGCCACGTCTAATAACTCATAACTGGCATTAACTGCAGTGAATGCTAACTTCAGTCAAATTCCAGAGAGGCAGTAATATTGCACATTGCAGCCTGACTGTAAACCAAGTACAAGCCAACAGTTCGGTTCAGTTATGTAAATAGAGGTAATTCGTATTATATCACGCGAGAAAACAAAACCAGCGCGCTATGAGAATGCAGTGAAAGTTGTCACTTATTCGCATCCATTCTAAACTGTCGATCAACACCGATTCCCGTCCTTTTCATGTCTTTGCCGGCGGCCGCAAGATTCCGTCACAGACAAAAATATACAGACGGGAAACATCCGTAAGGGCCTGGTCACATACTCAGGGGTGCGGGGTAGGGGGTGCTGAAGCAGTTCCGTAAGATGTCCCATGATGGTGCTGAGGTCAGAAACAGCCCTTTACAACTGGCCAGAGCAGGCGGCAGGTAGTGGCTGACCCCACCACCACCTCCCCTCAACGCCAGCAAGCCGGACACAGCTGTGGTCTCGTGGCAGGCGGCACGAGCTCTCCCCTCAGCCTCCCCTCCACGCTACCCTCTAATGTGCGAGAGGCACCCTCAGAAGTGCCTCTAGTCACAGAGTAACATATACAGAGGAGAAGCCCCCCCCTAAACCACTGTACTACACTCCCCTCATAGTTCTGTAAGATGCTAGCATGTGTCAGGCGGTTCCCTGGCTTAGGGTGCCTCTCACACGTCAGAGGGTAGCGTGGAGGGGAGGCTGATGGGAGAGCCTGCGCCGCCTGCCATGAGGCCAAGGCTGTGACCGGCTTGCTGGCGTTTGAGGGGAGGTGGTGGTGGGGATAGCCGCTACCTGCCGCCTGCTCTGGCCAGTTTAAAGGGCTGCTTCTGACCGCAGCGCCATCATGGGACATCTTACGAAACTGCTGATAACCCTCCCTCCCCACACCCCTTTTTATGTAGCGTACGTCGTGAATAATAACACAGATTCACTGTTTACGTTCTGTATTTCAAAGATAAAACTACATCAAAGATTCAATTATTAATCCAGACATATTTACAAAGACATTACAAAATAATATATTATCAATTCCTAACATCCTCCCCACCCTGGTCAACCTCCAGGGGGATGACCAGTTGAACGGGACGAACTATTTGGTGTCCTTCTGGTGTACATAGAATTACTGTTCGTACTTTCTGATCTCTTCCTTCGACTAGTCTCTCTATTCTTGCTTTCTTCCATAGGTGGCGCGGGCGTCCATCTTCTTGTACCAGAGCAACATCACCGGGGCGGAACTTGATGACTCTTGTCGAAGTACCCCGAACTTCGTGGAAGCTTCTAAGTTGCAATAGATATTCTTTAGTCCATCGCTTCCAAAAGTCATCTGTCAACTTCTGTTGCAGTCTGAATTCTTTTGTCAAAAGAGATTTAGTCGACGGTTCTGGTCCTGTTGGCACTGTCAGTAGTCCTTCACCAATAAGAAAGTGGGCTGGTGTTAAAGGTTCATCGTCGTCTCCTTGAGAAATTGGTCTCGAATTCACTGCGGCTTCGATATTAATCAGCGTGGTATTGAGCTGCTCTTCCGTTAACCTTGATTGACCAAGTACTTTTCGTAGGCATCGTTTGATGGTACCAACCATCCTCTCCCAAAACCCTCCCCACCAAGCCGCACGGGGGGCGATAAATTTCCATGAAATGCCATCTCTGGCTAGGACACGCTTAGTCTTTGGGTTAGATAACGCACTCCATATTTCAGACAGTTCAGCATTAGCTGCATGGAACGTCTTTGCATTGTCTGTGTAGATTGTATGGGGCAGTCCACGTCTACCAGCGAATCTCTGAAGAGCCATGAGGAATGCGTCTGTTGTCATGTTAGAGCACAATTCCAAGTGCACTGCGCGTGTCGTCGCACAAGTGAAGAGTGTTATATATGCCTTTTCCATGGTAGTGCCAACCTTTACATAGAGAGGGCCTGCAAAATCTATGCCAGTTATAGAAAATGGCTTAGATGGTCTTACTCGATCGGCTGGTGGGGGTGCTTCAACTTGTGCGACGACCCCGGTGATGTTGCTTGGATTTAGTGCGAACATGGAGAGCTGCCGCGGTAGAGGTGTAACTTGATGACGTAGGCGTCATGCAACGGATCTTTTCTGTGGTGAGAGCTGCCTCTACTTCTGCTCTGGCCAGTTTAAAGGGCTGCTTCTGACCGCAGCGCCATCATGGGACATCTTACGAAACTGCTGATAACCCTCCCTCCCCACACCCCTTTTTATGTAGCGTACGTCGTGAATAATAACACAGATTCACTGTTTACGTTCTGTATTTCAAAGATAAAACTACATCAAAGATTCAATTATTAATCCAGACATATTTACAAAGACATTACAAAATAATATATTATCAATTCCTAACACCCCTGAATGTAGGACCGGGCCCTTATAGAGGTTTCCCGACTGTATATATTTGTCTGTGCTCTAGCGTGGTCTACCAGTACTAATCTGGAGAACCGCCTGACATCTGGTGGCATCTTATTTAGGGGGCGCTTCTTCTCTGCATATGTTACTATGTGGATCCGTCGTTTCTCCCCTTCTTTACCTCCTGCATACAGCAGATATGCCCAAGCCCGCTCCCCCATGCACCTGCTCCAATACGCTGATGCCACCGCTCCCACCGTCCCCCATTCCAACCGCCTTCTCCAAGAACACCTTCACCTTCTCACCACTTGGTGCAACCAGTAGCTCCTCTCTATAAATCCTAGCAAAACCCAGACGATCATTGTACATCGCACCACCCCTTCTTCCGCACGCGTGACTTCTACCTCACTCTTCATAACCGTCCCACCCGCCTCACTACCACTCTTAAGTACCTGCGCCTCACCATAGATCGCACTCTCTGCTGGACCCCCACCTATGCACCATCCAAGAAAAATTCTGTTGAAACAAATAACTGCAGTCATTAATTAAAACTTTCCGTCTAAGTTGCCGTGGTCCATCAATAAAACTTCTTACTCTCGACGTTTCGTTGCCTACTGCGGACAACATCTTCAAGGGTGAGTCGACGACTGCCTACTAGGCGCTGGAGGTCCTGCTTATATAGAGGGCATAGATGGCGCCACCACTTGTCACGTGCTGCCGACTATGAAGCTATCTTTGACCAACGTCATCTCTCTCGATTACAGGTTTGAAATTAGATAAGATTTGGCGGTCAACTTTGAATCAAAGATATGACGCTTACCTGTAATCGAGAGATATGACGTTGGTCCAAGATAGCTTCATAGTCGGCAGCACGTTACGAGTGGTGGCGCCATCCATGCCCTTTATATAAGCAGGACCTCCGGCGCCTAGTAGGCAGTCGTCGACTCACCCTTGAAGATGTTGCAGGCAGTAGGCAACGAAACTTCGGGAGTAAGAAGTTTTACTGATGGACCACGACAACTTAGCCCAGAAGTTTTAATTAATGAAGACACCGGCAGTAAAAGCCTACATTCTATTAAATAACTGCAGTGTTGAAACAATTGTAATTACACTTGAAGATTCCGATTATTCACTTCGATGCCATTACTTGACGGCTTTTAATCAAGACTAATGCGCCCTGAGACTCACATATTGCGTTAAGAGCGCGAAACGCTTTATTGATAAAAACAGTTGCAGAAGAGGTAGTTTGTTATTCCTGGAGTCTGAAACCAAATTCTTGTTACTGTCGAGACAGCGGTTATAGCCTCTTGTACGAGTATCTACGGAATTGCATTTAACCACCAACTTTATAACACGGAGCTGCAAAATTCAGAGCAAACAAAATTTATCAACCTCATTTTGGGTTTCATACCCATACATTTACGCTCAATGTTTTTCTGAATTCGTGCTAAGCAGGTGTTGAAGAATGTTCTAGTGTGTGTTGCAGAGCTGGTGGCACCAGCGATTGCCGTCGCCGTCCCAGTTGGCAACAACAGTTCTGGAGTGCCACTACAGACAGCGTGGGCCACGCAAAAGGCGCTCACGTGGGTGTCATCTGACTAGATGAACTGCAGCTAAGCCGCGGAGGGGTGGCCGAGCGTTATAGCACTCCTTGCTGCGGAGCGCGTGGTTGCTCGCCGTCGGAGGTTCGAGTCCTTCCTCGGGCATGGGTTTGTGTGTGTGTGTTGTTCTTAGAATAAGTTACTTTAAGCAGTTTGTATGCCTATGGACTAATAACCGCATTAGTTAAGTCCCTTACATTTTCAAACATTTGAACTACAGTTAAATGGCTGGTACAAATGTCAAGTGACTGACTGAAGAGAACGTTGGAATAGGAGTCAGTGACTGGACCTTAAACCTTATCAGTCTGGAGTTACTACATTTTCGCCAACCCTAAAAATGAATAGTTCTTTGTTTCGTTCAGCAGTAATTACGGTTAATGTCAGTTTAAATTAGGCAGCAACCAGTTGCAGGATTATAGCTTTTATTTGTTATTTCGGGCAATTCTTGCTCTACTTCAGGTGCCTCTACAGTAAAAAGTTAAGTAGTTGCATAAAAATTATAAATTTCGCAGGAAATATCGAAGTAGAGAAACATAGTGGTAAATATACAACGTATACAGGGTATACAATTTATCTTGACCACCCAAAACATCTTTGGAACAATAACAGCTATTGTAAAACGACTTTCACCGGTATCAATGTAAGGCAGGGACTCATGGATATAAATATTTTGAAACTTTTTTAACACAAACTTATGTTTTTAAATGGAAACCCATTATTATTAGAAATCTACAGCATGACGAGTCACATAAACAATGGCGCCGACTGTTCGCAAAACGCTAATTGCATCCCGAGATATTGAGAAGCGAAGCTGAGGCTTGAAATACGTGAAACGCGAGGCTAGCGCGCGTTCTGAGCACAAGTCGTTTTGCAGTAGTTGTTGTTGTTCCAGAGATATTCTGCGTGGTCGAGATAAATCGGACGCGCTGTATATATACAAACGACAGCTTCGCCAATGCACCGGACTTTTATACCTCGTGCACGAAATACTTACGCCATATCTCTGCGTATCGCTGTCACATGGCTTTTCTTACAATGTAAATCACATCAACAGTGATGAAAATCGAAACAATATTGGCCACAGAAACGATAGCCATTACATTAAAAAACATAGAATAAATAAAAAAGCAGTATTGGTAAGGGAAACAATAGCCACACCAATAAAAACAAAAGAAAAAAGGGCAATAAATTTGTGATGCGGTTCACAGCCCCCAGGAGGCCCATAAAAAAACCCTACCTTTAGAATTTGTTGTCTGTGGCAACTGGCATCGCCGGCATTTCCGTATCGTTCGCCGCGCCGATAAATCGCAGTCTTTAATCATCGCTGATACAGAGTATTGACGCGGGGCTGTCTGTGCAAAGACTACGTTCGCCCTTCTTTATTGTCTGGCTTCTCCTACCTATTTTTATGCAGATCCATGATTGACATGCCCTCAAGCTACAACCATCCATATTAAAGTTTATGTTTTGATCTTCTTTACACTGGTTCCGAAATCCTAATATGGAATACTATGTGTTCTTATGTAGACCCTGCTCTGCGATAGGTTTTCTGGCAATAGCAGCAGTTGAGACGGTCTTTCGTACTATATAACCTTTCAACAAGGAAGCTACTATTTTACACTTCGACATGCTTTTGATGGATACACACCGTTAATGTACGTATACGCAATTTTTTCCCTGATACTTCTAGTCCTCCCTCCGGCATGCGTCTCTGTGTTGTTGTTAGTGAAAGTTAGATTACGTAGTTTGTAAAAAATGTTCAAATGTTGAGACTTAACTAGGGGGTCATCAGTCCCTAAACTTACAAACTACTTATGAACTAGCTAATCCTAAGGACGACACAAATATCCATGCCCGAAGGGGTATTCGAACCCCCGACCGTAGTGGCCGTGCAGACCGTGACTGAAGCGCCTCAGTCCCCTCGGCCACCGCGGCCGGCGCAGTCATAGGCCTTCTTGAAATCTGCAAGTAAAATTTGCAGTTCTTTACAATGTTCACCCAGTTTTTCGGTGAGCTGCCTGAGAGTGAAGATGTGATCTAGTGTTGGCCGCCCTGGGCAGAAACCTCCGTGGTAACATACCAATAAAATTATCCTTCCATTAGGCAAAGGAATTAAAATACATGCAGCATATATGCTTTGTAAATCTAAAGTCGTCGCTTGGAAGAAAGCATTCTATAAGTTACATATGTATGACGCCACTTTTGATTCTGCAGTTATTATCTATTCATATTCACGGAATGTATGGCATTAACTGCGAATGGGTAAAGTTGAAAATGAGTACCCAGTCGTGATTCGAAACCGGGTCTCCTGCTTCCTAGGCAGTTGCGCTGAACCCTACACCACTGGGGACACAGCGATCACTACACCTGCTCGGATTTTCCAGTCTTTTATTTGTATCTGACGGAAAGCGTACTTGGGCAATTCCGAGTGTGTCCCGCTGTGTCCCCAGTGGTGTAGGGGTCAGCGCAACTGCCTAGGAAGCAGGAGACCCGGTTTCGAATCACGACTGGGTACTCATTTTCAACTTTACCCATTCGCAGTTAATGTCATACATTCCGTGAATATGAATAGATAATAACTGCAGAATCAAAAGTGCCGTCATATATATGTAACTCATAGAATGCTTTCTTCTAAGCAGCTTTACCCATTCGCAGTTAATACCATACATTCCGTGAATGTGATGAGGCGGCAATTATGGATTATCGGACAGCAGATCCCACATATCAAAGATTATCATTGTGCATCGAAATGGTCAAAGGCGACCTACGATAATACAGTCCTGACGTATGAAACATTATGCTTCTGGTCATTCAGCTACGTAGTTTGTAAGTCAAGGGACTGGTTACTATAGCAGTTTGGTTCAATAGGTTTGCAAACTTTTGAACATTTTGAGTTGTGCTTTCCTTTCAGTAAATAAAAACTTACATGTTAGTGTAGTGTCAGAGGACACGGCTGCTGAGTATCGACGTGTTTGGTAGCATGGTAGTATTACTGACAAGGACAGTGCCCGTCTAATGTGTGTCCGTCTGTGGTCATCCGCCTCCGTAATCTATTGGAAAGCCACGCAGGGGACCAGGGTTCGATTACCTGTCGGGTCGGACATTTTCCCCGCCCGGGGACTGGGTGTTGTGTCGCCGTCATCATCATTTCATCTTCAGTGACACGCAAGTCGGCGAAGTGGCGTCAGCTAAAAGCCTTGCAGCAGGCAGCTGAACATGACCCTAGCTGGTGTCTGACGGCCATGAATGCCACACGGAAGCGTCGTCAGTCCGCAGTCGGCGAGAGTAGTGGATGTTGTTAGTCATAATGATGAAATACGCTTGGTTCGCAGCGAAATTGATTGAAGAAATTAAGTAAATCTTTTTTCGATATCGCTTCCGAAATATCTGATGGCTGCAAGGCAGTGTTGTTTGTTGTTGTGGTCTTCAGTCCGGAGACTGGTTTGATGCAGCTCTCCACAATACCCTATCCTGAGCAAGCCTCTTCATCCCCACATAAGTACGGCAACCTACATCTGTCTGAATCTGCTTACTGTATCCATCTCTTGGTCGTCCTCTGCGGTTTTTACCCCACACAATTCCCTCCAACGCTAAATTCACAATTCCTTGATGTCTAAGAATGTGCCCTACCAATCTATCCCTTCTTTTAGTCAAGGTATGCCAGAAATTCCTTTCCTCCCCAATTCTGTTCAGTACCTCCTCATTAGTTACGCGATCCACCCACCTAATCTTCAGCATTCTTCTGTAGCACCTTATTTCAAAAGTCTCAATCCTCTTCCTGTCCGCACTGTTTATCATCCATGTTTCACTCCCATACAAGGCAACACTCCATACAAATGTCTTCAGGCTTAAATCAATATTCGATGTTAACAAATTTCTCTTTCTCAAGAATGCTTTTCTACCCATTGCCATTCTGCATTTTATATCCTCTGTACTGCGACCATCATTTGTTATTTTACTGCCCAAGTAACAAAACTCATCTACCTCCTTTATTGCTTCGTTACCTAATCTAATTCCTTCAGCATCACCTGATTTTCTTAGACTACACTCCATTACCCTAGTTTTGCTCTTGTTATTGTTCATCTTATATGCACCTTTCAACACACTGTCCATCCCATTCAATTGCTCTTCCAGGTTCTTTGCTGTATCTGACAGAAGGCAGTAGCTTTCATTAAATGCTCTACGAATTTGTGTTTCGGTTGCTCCTTCGGCCGGCCGCAGTGGCCGAGCGGTCTACGGCGTGCCAGTCACAGTCTGTACGGCCGATACGGTCGGGGGTACGAATCTGCCCTCGGGCATGGATGTTTGTATCGTCTTTAGTATAATGTAGTTCATAAGTAGTTTGTAAGTTTAGGGACTGATGACCCCGCAGTTAAGTCCCTTAAGCTTAACAAATATTTGAACATTTTTGAGCTCCTCCGGGAACTAACTGTAGTCCTGTTCTAGCACAGCAAGTGCTACTAACGATTTCGAGGAAGACGATCCTGGAATCTATTCAATAACAAACGTAATGTACATCTGAAGAAAGTTCACTGCAATGGTTGTTATGTTAAATTGGTTGAATAAATTCCTACGATGAAAATGATTTATTCTTGAATAATTTATTATAACTTACTATTTAATAAATTCCCTGACGACGAATTAGGAAAATAAACTTTAAACTGTTCCGTCAGAGTTGCAGCGATCAGCCATTGCACCACGTTCGCATACACAGAACTTCATTATCGTTACGAGGCATAAGACTTCATCATCGATTTTCTCGGTAACTAGGAGCCTTCGCATGAAAAACTATTCACCAGATTCACAGAACAAGTCTCTCTGCAGAATTCTCATTAAAATCCTTGATTAATAGGTCCGATGGTCCCATTGCAAGACCATTACCTGGTTATATAAGAAGGGAGGGAGAAAGAGAGAGACAAAGAGAGAGAGAGAGAAAGAGAAATTAAATTAAGAACGTTTAATAACATGGGTGGTACGGAGTAACTGAAACAAAAACCGTGGTAACTATAGTTGCAGACGATTGGAGACAGGAGTTGCAAAATTGAAATTCCAAGAAGGGCCAAGCAACATGTGACAGGGAATGAGAATTAAGGCAACACCTCACTAAAACACACGGAGAACTGGCTGCGCTTTCTAGGGTAACGATAAGTACTCCAACAGCAACGCAGCGGGGGAAGCATAGAGCAAAGATAACACAGACTGAGCATTCCCTACTTCTGTCGCGTGATGGTTTGACACCAAAATCTAAAATTTCCCTGAACCATGTGCCTGAGTTTTTGTCATTATGAGCGACAGTGTTATTGTTTACCTGTTATTGGAACAGTAAAATGATCTCCATATTTCTATTACACATGTAGAATTCAAGAAACATAATTTCACCAAGGTACTAACATTAATGCGGTGATTATCATTTCTACATGTGCTCATATGAAACGTATCGTCAATTGTTTTTACAAGCAACTGAATGACATACCCTCTGTATCTGTGTTACACAATGAATCTTTCACGTTTTGCAACTTATGAATGTCATTATCTACAGGAATGCTATTCAAGCTGCTGTTGGCTGAGTTTATATGTCATCAAATAAGTCATTTCTGGTGCAAATCTGCATTCAATAGTATTATACAAAACTAAACATACATACAGACTATTCATTATACCTATACCTATAATACCACTTCTTGTTGAGTGAATCGATGATGTTTCACCACATTATTACCTAATGTAAACAACCAGTATTTTACTTGTTTTTCGTTTTGGCATCACCACCTGTGCCAGATTTCAGATCTTGCAAAAGCACAACAAAACATTTCAGATGTATTTGTTTCTGCTTGTCAAACTGATATTTCGTCTTCTACTCCTACGTAAACTACAAACCAAAACACTCACAGTACAACGAAAACAATATTTCGCTTCAAATCTGCAGCTGTATTGCTTGTAAGAAGAACATCAATACATTTCATCTAGGCTCTTGTAAAAACAGTAGCCATCGCATTAATATTTGCAACTGCGGAGAACTAACGTCAACTGTATGACTGACTGTGATAAGTTGTTTTATTGTTAAAACAAAGATAAATTTCCACTACAAAGGGTAAGAACTGCAACTGTCAAATGCGCCGTGCGGGAGTAGCCGAGCGGTCTGGAGCACCACGTCAGGGATCGCGCGGCCTCCCGCGTCGGAGGTTCGACTCCTCCCTCGGGCATAGATGTTTTGTGTGTGTTGTCCATAGGTTAGTTTAACTTAGTTTAAGTAGTTTGCAAGACTGGATACTGATGACCAACGTAGATTGGTCCCATGGAATTACAAACATTTGAACATTTGAATTGCAATTCACTTTGCTTGTAATGATGAAATTGGTTTCCTGCCCCGAGTCTCGTAACTTAGATATAGGAATAGCCGTGTGCACTATGACGCCTTGCTATGGTGTGCGCGGCCATTCCATGTCGGAGGTTCGAGTACTCCCTCGGACATGGGAGTGTGTGTGCTGTTCTTAGGATAAGATAGTTTGTGTGTGAGTTTAGGGACTGATGACCACTGCTGTTAGGCCCCATAACTTTACAAACATTTGAACGTCGCTAGCAGTCTGTGTTACCTTTGGTTTACGGGAAGAAGGGTGGGGATGGTGAAACTGGTAGAAGCGGCACCCTTTCTTTTTGGGTACCGCACGGAAATTGTAGTGCAGTTCTAGGCACCATATCAAGGACTGTGGGCCACTCCCATCGGATGTTCGAGTCTTTCCTCAAGCATTGGTTAGTGCAGGTCTCTCCAACTCGGGTGCTTCTCGAACACCGGCCGGCACCGGCAAAAGCACCGGTGCTCTGCTGCAGTAGTCGGTGATGTGTGGGGCACGTGATGTGAGCGGAACAGGCACACCGGTGATGTGGCAGCGCCCAGTGCGGCTACAGTTATCTGTGAAGGAAGCTAGCTAGGCACATCAACGCGTCAGTCGGTGTACTGTTATTAAAACAAATAATAATGCCAATTGTGTGTACAGACAGAAAAAAATTGTATTACTTTCCTCCTTATTTTTCACCAATTTTCAAGAGTCTTTGTTGATATTTGACAGTGCTTTGAAGCTATTAATTTTCCAATATTTGGAACAATCGTTTTGGCAGTTGCAGTACGAAGTATAGCTTCCAAAGAAGCATCAGACAAACATGATCTTGTCTTTGTTTTATTAATATTCATAACTGACAATGTTTGTTGACAAACGAACGTTGTTCCGAACATAGCAAGACATTTCAGGGCAAGGGCATGAATCCTCGGGAATTCTGGTTGATCAACGCCTTTATAAAATGAAATCAAATAACAATTATAATGGTAATAGCGGTATCTCAAAATTGAATCGCACTGTAGTTTGTGACTATACTGCTGGCCCTCTAATCTCAATGTTATCGTACGATACCGTCTGCCTGGTCCTCTCATCTCAATGTCATCCTACGATACCGTCTGCGTCGGATCCGGAATCGTGTGGTTCAATAGTGATAAAAGTTGCGTGTGAATTTAGTTAAAAATGATATAGCTAGCTTAGGAATCCCTGTAGGACAGTGTCTCGGTGATACTGTGATTAAAACAAGTGATAAATTTCATTAATTAAGAAATTTGTATAAGACGTTTCCAGACAGTTCTATAAACAATAGTTGCGTCATTGTATGTTATTTCAAGACTTAAACAGACGAATTGTAAAATCTTTTGTAAAAAACAAAAAGAAATGAAAATTAATAGCATTGTATGTATGTTAGGCTCATAAACAAGTTGTGTTTGACTGACGTGAGTTTTTGAGTATATTTTGTGAATGGCCATGAGATTTGTTAGTTAAATATATGTTAGGAACATGTATGATGTACTCCTTAACAAATTAATTGACATTTATGATTATTCTTTGTTGTGAAACAAATAGTACCGCGATTTCGTCTTAAAAAGATGTGCCATCTAAAATTATTGTATGTATAGTTTTCATTTTATATTGTGATTATTTTTGTGTACATGAAATATTTTCTTTGTGTGTTTGTTCATTGTAAATTAGTATATTCAATTGTTAGGAACAATGCATAATGTAAGGTCATTATTGCCGATGTTATATATTTGCCTCACCGCCTTGCGTGGGGGAGTTCGAGTTTTGTCTTTTGTCGAGTACTTTGGAATCTATGTCAGTCTGTGTTGTGGTGGTAATTTGTGTACATTATTGTAATGTTTTGCTGTAGAAGAAGTTTGATTTAAATTAAAGAAGAAGTGAAAAATTGTTTATATCGAGTATTTATTTCTACCACGACGCTCCAGGAGAATAATGTTGCAGCAAGCAGAACCCCCATACATCGCAATGTTGATAAGATGAGTATCTTGTTTGGAAGTGGTAGAATGAACTGTAATTACTCAAAAATATATTCAAATATTTTAAGTTTTACCAGCTCAATTTGCAGAATTGATGGGGACGCACCGAAAACGGCGTCATAAAAACTCTGAGTATAAGTTTCAGTTGCTTAATTTCTTTGAATTTATCTTCAATTTCTTTATGCAATGACTGTAATGCTATTGTGTACTCGACGATGTGGTCATAAATATTTAAATTCAACGATTTTAAAGAATGAAAATTCTTTAAATTTCTTTCTTGAAGCTGACAAAAGAAAAAGCTGCAATTTGAATCTTTCAATTCGATCACACAAATTAAGTTTCTAGAGATGTGACTGCAAACAGAAAGGTATATTTTTGTTTGCTTTTAGAATCAACAGTATAAACAAGCCTTACCTCTTCAGTTTGTGGCAATTTTGACCCTCGTATATTATGGAACGTTTATTTTCGCAATGACGGTGCACTCTCGATGCTTTGATATTTACAGTTGAGTGGCATACTAAGCACAGATCTTTCCCATCAGACTTAACAAAAGAAATTGTAAACGAAGGCTTCCGCGGCCGTTGTGCACCCAGAAGATGGCCGCTTGCAATAGCGGCCGCAACGTCGGTGAAGTATTTGATATATTGACGATGCGGTCAATACCCAGAAGAGTTTTATTAACAAAAGAAATTAATAATAATAATAATAATAATAAAATAAAAAATTAAAATTAATTTTTTTTTTAAATCGAATCTTCCAATTGAGCATTAAAAATGGCAGACTTAAATTTGAACCTTTTCTGCTCATGGTGAACGCTCGCAAGAAAGTAAAAATTTGATAATATTCAGAACATATACTTCAGCGCAACTAACAAGGGAACACCAAATATGGTACTAACGGATTTTGATGGGTCGCAGGTATGTTGTGACGGAATTCCTCCAGACCATCAACCTAAAAGGATTTATTCCAATGGGCCTTGATTTCTAAGAAAATCGAGATCAAATTCGCAGCAAATTACCACGCATAACGTGTCTACTTATACATGGGGGATACCGCTCAGCGAGATAGCGTGATTAATCGGCAAGGTGTTAGACTCCCATCCGGGTGACGCGGGTTAAATACCTAGCGAAAGAACAATATTTAAAAATTGTAATTGCTAATTTTTATATTTCAAAAAAAAAAAAAAAAAAAAAATAAGCGAAGAACCTAGGTGTCCAACTGATTCTCTAACTGTTTTGACCAATGTATGTCTACCTAAATGGAAATGTTTGTGAACATGAAAGGCAACGCATACCGAACGGTAAAGTTGAAAGCTTCTACTTGGTGTGCAATACAGTTGCACACAGAAAGTAAAACAAAATAATGAAAGTTAAAAGATTAAAATAAATAAATAACCAAGAAAATAAAAAATTCTTCCCCTTCGGGTCATTTATTCTTCACTCTTCTTCATTTTTCTTCTTTTATTATGCATAATTATATGCCTTTATACCCACTCGTATGTTACAGCTTGAGTAAACAGTCAGGATAATAGCAAACAACACAGTAGCAACTGATTATTTTCTTTATTGCGCAGTGTTATTTACTCACTGTCGCAATCGTCACTATCTTTAACACCTGTACAAAATTATGGGTGATAACTGTCATAGAAGCACCGAAAACACAGAACATTGTAGCACCACGCACATCTAATAAATGCTACCGCTTTACAGAAGCAAATAATAGTCCACTGGGACGCGTCACTTGGGTACACACGTCATAGGAGGAGATAAAAACATCAGGAACTGTAAACATAGGTATTAAATGTTGCCCAAATATTATAAGTATTAAAAAAATGACTTCAAATGTTCAAATATTTGTAGAGCTTATGGGACTAAACTACGGGGTCATCAGTCCCTAAAATTACAAACGAAAGCACGATCGTTCCGAGTTCCACGTTCTCTCCAGATGAGGTAACGACGATTGTCCGGCTCAACACAAAATCTTGACTCACCTGTGAACATGACCTGGCGCCATTCGTTACCACTCCAATCCTGATGCTCAGTTTCTGCAAGATAAACGATGTCGTGATTGTAATTGGAGACACACTATGAGCCTCCGTGTGTAGAGGCTGCATTACCGAAGACGATTCCGGTCCGTTTTGTTGATACTGCGTGTCCTGTGGCTGTCTGGACAGCGTGTTGCAGCTGAGTTGCATTCTGCCTCCTGTCTCGACGGGCTGTTAACCGGAGATAACGGCCAGCTCTTACCTGTGAACAACTTCGTACTTGCCTTCTTATAACGGTTCCTGCTGCCTCAAATCCCGACCAGGTCCTGGAAATCACACTCTGGGACACTCCAGTAGCTGCAGCCACACCCTCCAGTGGCTCCCCACGCCGTAGCTTTGGTATGTCACATTCGTGCTGCTCACTACGCTGGCTCAACCCACCGGCTTGTGTTGTTCGTTTCGTAGGGTAAACACAAATCAACAAGAACCCCACTTCTCCGGCAACTTTCTGCTGTTACCAGTATCTCGGTTGCCGTAATTTTGTTGTCTCCACTCCACAGCTCCGACGTCGAACCATTGTAGTTCATTCTGCCGATCACAATACTTCAGAACCTAGGTGTCCAACTGATTCTCTAACTGTTTTGACCAATGTATGTCTACCTAAATGGAAATGTTTGTGAACATGAAAGGCAACGCATACCGAACGGTAAAGTTGAAAGCTTCTACTTGGTGTGCAATACAGTTTAAAATATGTTTTGTATCTCAGCCTCGTTGCCACTTTTGTGTCTCGTTTCGCCGGTTGTCTTGGGTGTCGGTGGCCGAGTAGAAAGAGACCGACACAGGAATAAAGGATGCACGCGTGTGCAGGCACGGAAGTGACCAACCAGTGGGACAGCAGAAACTAGAAACACTAGAGTAAATTAGAACGAGATATATATTTCATAGAGACTTAGTAATACTTTACTTTTACATAGTTCTTGACTGCAGAATGCTGATACATAGATTATCTAGAGGCCCGCCTGTTGATGATTCCTAGTACCTATCCGATAGCCAAGTCTTAACTGGTGCCTATCTGATTCCCAAGTGAACGATGCAGTCCAGTGGTGGCCACGAGCGGAGTTGCAGCAGAGGGCGCTCGTGGCTGACGTCGTAAGAACGCCGCGCCGTGCGTGCATGGCGGCGCGCGGCGTAAGTACGTGGCGCGCACTTGATACTTGTCCGACACCACAATATGGAATATAGCTGACTGTATAAACCGAAGAAATATTGAAAGTTTGTCAGGAAAATTATAAGCACAGAGAGGCAAATGTAGATTGATATCACGGAAAAAAACTAATATGAGTATTTGCAACAGTGAATGGGAAAGGTGCTTCAGGATTGTTAGTTGCATAGTGTGAAAGGACAGTACAGTCATCAGTCTAATTTTCAATTTCTTTTACTAGTCCATAGATGCATGAAATGTAGAAATAAAGAACAAGTGCCCCTAAACAAATGGGCCAAAAATTGTTTCACGCAATATCTCAAGGTAACGTTGAATTCAATCTAGCCGCGGTGGAGTAGCTGAGCGATCTAAAGCATCTCGCTGCGGAGCGCGCGGTTTCTCGCTGTGGAGGTTCGAGTCCTCACTTGGGTATGGGTGTGTGTGTTTGTCCTTAGGTTAGTTTACCTAGGTTTAAGTAGTTTGTAAGCTACGGACTGATGACCACGCAATTTGGTCCGATAGATTTACAAACATTTGAACATTTTGATTTTTGAATGCAATCTATATATTTACGAAAAATGTGGTAGACAGTAGAGAAAACTGGAGATAGAGACGTCTTACGTATTTCAGGGATAATGAATATTCGTAAAAATGAGTTACAGGGAATGCAGTATCGTGCCGCTGACTGCAAGTTTTTAGTGCGTCGAGAGTAAGGCGTGGAGAAGCCTAATAAAGAAAGCCGGGAGCTCCAATTTGCGAGGTATGGGCGAGTTAATTTTCTGGCCGCTCGGAAGCCAGCTCATCCGTCAACGTCGAGGCTGGCCGAAGTATAGGACGGGCTTTTTACCGGACTCCACAGCCGGAGCAGAGCTAAACTGACTTACAGGAAATAAGAGGCGAGGTGGGAGAGCAGAGCGAAGGCAGGCGCTGAGGAGGCGAGACCGTTGTGACTGCGTCGCGTGTCGGCATAGTGTCCCCAAAAACGTATTCATTAAGCTGACGTAAACTATGATCCCTCGTCGCGATAAAGCAGTAGGTTTGGGCACAGTGGCGAAACATGTTGCCGTTCTCAAGAAACTTTATTTCTTCCAACACTACCCCTTTCCTTCATAATGCACTTAGTTTAGCGGGAAACAAAAGCCTGCAAGTTCTTTCAGGCATGGAACTTACAGGTGAATCCATGCGATTTTTTAGGTTAGAACGGAGGATGTCACTTGCTACGTCTCGCGTGCTCTTCGAAGCAGTCCCAGATTGGTTACTGGTAGGGCAATAATGTGTTTCGGTGGCCACCCAAAAAGGAACGTATCAGTTCAGCACCGGGAACACAGTTGGTGACATATTGGAAAACAGGATTTCGCAGAGCACTGAAATGAACATCGTGGTTCATGAAACTTCCTGGCAGATGAAAACTGTGTGCCGGAACCGGAACTCGAACCTGGGACCTTTGCCTTTCGCGGGCAAGCGATCTATCTACTCAGCTATCCCGATAGGAAGTTTCATATCAGCGCACAATTCGCTGCAGAGTGAAAGTTTCTTTCTGGAAACGTCCCTTGGGCTGTCGCTAAGCCATGTCTCCACCTTATCCTTTCTTCCAATAGTGCTAGTCTTGCAAGTTTCGCAGGAGAACTTCTGTGAAGTTTGGAAATTACGAGGCGAGGTACTGGCGGAAATAAAGTTGTGAGGCGGCATCGTGAGTCGTGAGTCGTGTCGTGATAGCTCAGTCGGTAGAGCGCTTGCCCGAGAAAGGCAAATGTCCCAGGTTCGAGTCCCGGTTCCGGCACACAATTTTAACCTGCCAGGAAGTTTCATATCAGCGCACACTCCACTTCAACGTGAAAGCTTGAGTCTGCAACATCATGGTTCACCTTCCTGTCTGAATGAGAGTGTAACAAAACAAGTTTATAGAGTGTGTTTCGGTAAGTGCGTGCAGAAAGTTACCGGTGCATGTTGCTCCACTGCAGAGTTCAAGTAAGGCAACGTTGGGTCGCAGATGCCGGCTGAAGGATGTATGGCAGTAAACTTGTCTTCTGCTTTGTTAGTTATTCTCTGTTCTATCTTCCCGCAGTTGCTTTTTATAATGTAATGCAGATATTTATTTACATAAACCGCCTTTGCAACTGAAATAAGACAAGTTATTTAGCCATATGCGTTACGCCTTTATTTGAAAGGCGTGGTCAGGTATTCGACTATATACACTCCTAGAAAATGAACAAAGAACACTGTAAATTCGTCTATCCAGCAGAGGGAAATTTCATTGACACATTCTTGAGGATGTATGCGACACACGACCACAGAGACATACGCACGTGAGTACAGTCACCAGAGCGTGCGGAATTTCGACTCTAGTATCGTGTATATCCTCCTTTAGCAGCAATCTATCTCCAATTCTCCCATGGAGACAATCTTAGATGAGCCGAATGTAGCCTTGCGGAATGGACCTCCGTGAGGTTTCCACCTGCTGCTTCATTTGGGCCAGACTTCGTGCCGGTCATGCAGATCGCGCAAGATGACGTTTCATCCAGTCCCAAACATGCTCATATGGGGGTCATGCTGGCCAGGGTGATTGTCATACATCTCGAAGAGCACGTTGGGTGGTATGGCACACACGTGGACATGTCCTGTTGGTAAAGCATATCGATTTGCTGGTGCATGAACGGAACCAAGACGGGTTTAATGATGGTTTCATTGTACCGAGTACTGTTCAGTCTACCCTCGACTATCGCCAGAGGATAAAGGCCAGTGCAGGATGACAGCCCAAACCATGCTTCCGAGTTTCGGCCACCTTTGCCTCTGTCGTGTACACACCAGGTTTTCGCGCTGTCCTACACTGTAACACACACGCGTACCATTGCCATTGGCGCCGGGGTAGAGGCGACTCTCAACACTGTAGACGACACGTCTCCAATCGTCCAGCCATAAGCGCCTATCGCGACACTGCTGATGGCGGGCTCAACGAGGTTGGGGCGTGAGTGGAAGGCGGCCAACGGCGTGGATGATCATGCATCATGGTGTGGAGAGCCATAGCCTACACTGGCCGTTCTTCTCTGCTGTTCGCCGAGAGACCATTTAACAGTGTACCGTATACTGAAACAGTTATTCAACCCGTGTTGGTAGCGTTCATGCACCAACAAAATGTTATCCTTCTCCGACCTGACTGTACACGTCTACCTGTATCCCATACCAACCAACGTGCTCTTGAAAGTCAATCACCTAGGATGCTCAGATTTGTTCCCCAATAATCATGTTTGGGATCGGATGAAACATTATATACGGTCCGCACGACTGGTGTGTAATCTGGCCGAACTGAAGCACCAGCTGAAAACTGACTTCATTCGGCACTTCTATGATCGTCTACAGCTGCAGCTTGCTTTGCTGCAAAAGGAAGGTATACACGCTGAAGCGGCGACACTGCGCTCGCTCTGGTGACCTCATCTACGTATGGCCCTGTCTTTGTGATCATGTGTTGCTTACATCCTCAGGAATGTTCAAATATTTGTATAGTCTATGGGACTTAACTACGGGGTCATCAGTCCCTATACTTACAAACTACTTATGAACCAGCTAATCCTAAGGACGGCACAAATATACATGCCCGAGGGGGGATTCGAACCCCCGACCGTAGTGGCCGTGCAGACCGTGCCTGGAGCGCCTCAGTCCTCTCGGCCACTGCGGCCGGCCATCCTCAAGAATGTGTCAATAAAATTTCCCTCTGTTTGGTCGACGAATTCATGGTGTCCAGTTTTCATTTTCTATGAGTGTACAAGTAATGCAGACAAGGTCACACCGTTTACAGTCTACTTCAGCGATGCGATGAAAGAGCCGCGGTGGAGTAGCCGAGCGGTCTAAGGCGCCTCGCTGTGGAGCGCGCGATTGCTCTACGTTGGAGGTTCGAGTCCTCCATAAAGCATGGGTGTGCGTGCGTGTGTGTGTGTGTGTGTGTGTGTTTATCCTTAAGTTAGTTTACCTTGGTATAGGTAGTTTGTAAGCTACGGACTGATGACCACGCAGCTTGGTCCGATAGATTTACAAACATTTGAACATTCTGAAACTCAGAGAGAAAGCTTTAACTCAAAGAGAACAGTATTTTGGAAATTCTGTACTCTCATGTTTCGGAATTGAAGAAGTCGCTTTTTTTCCCGAACGGCAGTAAGTAAAAGCGGAATCCTTTCTACATGCCAAGAAGTCAAATGAAAGTAAAACATGAGCATCAGCACGAAATTCATGCAGGTGAAAGTGTCTTTTACAGACATATTATTGAAAACCGCCGCAAGTCGCGGTATTTTTTATTCGCCGGTTTCGGTTTTTAGAAAGACAATAGCCGGGCGGGAGTAGCCGAGTGGTCTGGAGCGCCACGTTACGGATCGTGCTACATCCCGCGTCGGAGGTTCGAAGCCTACCTCGGGCATGCATGTTTGCGTTGTCCTTAGGTTAGTTTAAGTAGTTTTTAAGACTAGGGACTGATGACCAACGTAGTTTGGTCCCATAGAATTGAAAATATTCGAGAAAGATAATAGCATCATCAAAATTTTCAATTTGAGTACCGCGAGTAGCGTCAGTTGTAAAATTATATTTCTAGCTTTGTATACAATAGATTTAAACTACAATAGTTAGAGGGTGATATTGATAGCGTCGAAGACACTACGCTAGAAGGGATTTGATTTATCTAACGAAACTATCCACTGGGTAAGCCATTTCCCTGTACGCTCTTCTTCCAGAGTTGCTAGTACCCTAAAGTATCAGAACATCTGCGAAATTTGAAAAGTACGGTACAGGGTTTTGGAGGATGTAAGGATGTACCTGGATAGCTGGGACTATAACAAGCAGTATGGGCATCGAAAAGCGTGCAGAGGTCGAATGCTAATCTGACACAGAGCTTTAATCTGGCAGGTCGGGAGGATAAAGATTTTTGTACATGTTGAGCACCAACACCAAAACCTCCAGATGTCAGACAGTCAGGTCGATACTAAACGTCGAATATCGATAGAGTATCAACTAAAATTTCTTTATAATTCGTGCTATGTGCTGCCAGAACATATCTTGTCGCGCTGCTGTGGGTGAGTTGGTAAGGAGTTAGTTTTTTTATACTGGTGGTCCTGGGTTCAAGCACTGCGCACAGTACTTTTTTTTACTGCAGTATGTTGGCAGTTGTTACATGGGGCAATGAGTTCAAAATGTTCAGATGTTTGTAAATCTAAAGGTCTTAACTCCTGCGGTTATCAGTTCTACAAACTACTTACATCAACTTAAACTAACTTATTCTAAGGACACGCCGGCCGCGGTGGCCGAGGGGACTGAGGCGCTTCAGTCACGGTCTGCACGGTCACTGCGGTCGGGGGTTCGAATGCCCCCTCGGGCATGGATATTTGTGCCGTCCTTAGTTGTAGGTAGTTCATAAGTAGTTTGTAAGTTTAGGGACTGATGACCCCGTAGTTAAGTCCCTTAAGCTTAACAAACATTTGACATTTCTAAGGACAACACACACTTCCATGCACGAGGGAGGACTCGAACCTCCGACGGCGGGCAACAGCGGGTTCCGCAGCAAGGCGTTAGAGGACTCGGCAGCTCCACCTCGTCAGGCAACAAGTTCCTGATGACATGTAAAAGGACTGTTTGGGTTTTATAGCAGTGTGTTATCGGCAATTTGCTTTTGCTTCGATTACCTGAAAGTAGCAAATCTGTAGGGTTTATTCGTAGTTTCACAGAATAAACAAACGTTTTCGGTACATAAGAACAGAGAAACAACTGAATCACATGTTCAATAATAATAACATTCACGGTAACAGTAATAAAAATAATAGTAAGCATAATTAAAATAAAAAATGTTCAAATGTTTGTAGAGTCTATGGGACTTAACTACGGGGTCATCAGTCCCTAAACTTACAAACTACTTATGAACTATTTACAACGAAGGACGGCACAAATATCCATGCCCGAGGGGGGAATCGAACCCCCGACCGTAGTGGCCGTGCAGACCGTGACTGGAGGTCTCAGTCCCCTCGGCCACCGCGGCCGGCAATTAAAATAATAATACAATAATAATAATAATAAATACATTAAGTTCAGGCATGAATACAAAAACTACTACCGACAATGTCGTTGATTCACGAACAAAGGTTTCTCAGAGGTGTGTGAAGCAAATTACTCGCCGAGGCAGAATAGCCGTGCGCACTGAGCCGCCATGCTGCGGTGCGCGCAGCCTTTCGCCTTGGAGGTTCGAGTCCTCCCTCTGGCATGGGTGTGTATGTTGTCCTTAGGTTAGTTTAACTTAGTTTAGGCATTTTTTAAGCCTAAGGACTAATAACCTAGCTGTTAAGTCCCAAGGACATTAGGACGAATCGCATATTTGAGCATCTAACCTGTAGATTGCAGAATGGAAGCTTGTGTTGGAAACAGAACTGTGTCGACGTTTCAAAGGGTCTGGGTTCTTCGACGAGCTTAGCCGGTACCCAGCCGTGACAAGGAGAGTTATAGAAACATGCAGAACGCTATTGACCTTATGTGCGCGACTGCAATTTAAGAAGATTATTCCGCTGTTGAAGACTAATCATTTTCGGAAGAATCCTAAGCAGCATCCGAAATTTTGTGAACCATATGATTGTTCATTCTGAGAAAATGAAGACGAAGCGGTTGACACACGGAGCTTATGTCTGGTAGAATTACGTATGTTGTACTTTTGCCTTCTGGTTGGTTATTTTGTACGTGCAGGTCACGTGGGGCTCATAAGAGTCCAGTATTAGCTCAAACCAGGCACTCTCACAGATGTGCTTTTTCTGTACTCTGGAGGGCTGGAGTTACTCATTACTTCCTGATTACCCACGTTCGTCTGAACGGCAGGACACAGCACGAATTACTTAGAAGTTTTGGTCGATATACAACGTTTGGTACCGATTTGACTGTCTCTCATCTGAATGTTTGGGAGTAAGTACCAATTGCCACACATCTCACTGACGCTGTCACAGCCGGACCCGGCGGTTCATATTTTTTAAGAGTGGGCAGTCGTCCAAAAGCTGCACCTCCATCTAATTCCCTCACCTCCGCTCTCAGGAGCCCCTATACGTAATAATCTTCTTTTGGTTTGTGTTTAGCCGTTAATCTTCGAAAGTTCTTGACAGATTGCTTTGAAATTTTGACACAACGTTGCATCGCTATACAGGAAGAATTACAGATACATATTTCTTGAATATATGCTATAAAATCTATACGCATGTTACTTTTGAGATTTTTCGTATCAACGTTTGCCCATTATAAAATTGATTAAATTCATATATGACGTAATGAAAAATTATGTATGCAAAACATGTGCATATTCCAATAGAAGGTTGTGTTAAAATTTCTAAACATTGGGTCAACAAGTTTTAGAGATATAAAATTTTGAACGTAACACTAAACATGTCTCTACGTTATATATAGTTGTAAGAGGACAGAGAGGAGGCGGAGAAAATTGATGTAGAGAAGAGGGTGGGGGGTTAGGAGGCTAACAGGTAGAGAGTGATGGTGAGATGGATATTAACACGCAATTATTTGTTAAACGAGAAAGGTTCAATGCGACAGCTGTTTCAAAGACTGTTCAGTACTTTTAGTTCTGTTTCATTCGCTTTAATGTGTGGTCTAAAATGCATCGCAAAGTATTTACCCGCTATCAAACTTTTTAAATAAATACTTAACAAAGTGTGTCATTTTAAAAAGGCTGTTACGAATTAAAAAAAGGTTAATGTTTTATTGGAAAACCAATATATTGTAGTACTACGTGTCAAAAAATCAGATATTTAAACCGTATGCTTTCTTCAAAACAGAGCGAGAAACATTATGAAGCTAAAACCTCAAGAAGAATGAAACTGAGGTATTTTTGAATTTCAAAAGTACTGGAAAACATGTAAGGAAAATATTTGTTGATAAAACTTTTTGGGGTGGTCCTATATACAGTCAACAGTTTTTACAACGTGAAAATCGGAAAACTGATTTTCCCCTTGTGTCCTTCCTATCGGTCCTCACCAATACGACTTGGGCAACGCATAACTCAGGGTAATAAAAGTTTATGGATCGGTGTCTCTGTACATAGGGGTGAATTATGTATGTCAGCTCCTATGCCCTAAACAGCTTTTCAATCTGTTTAAAAAAGATCAATAATTAATCCGTAGTTTAGACAGTCTATTAATCTGCAAATGATGACGTGAAAATACATTTGACAAACATAAATTAAACCTCTGAATGACCAACAAAATGGATTCTACGATAACGAAGTGATTCACTGACGAAGTAATTCTTTATAAATGGAGTTTATTACTCTTATTAGACATGAAACGCGGAGGTGGTCCAACTTCATACATAGGTAAGTAACAGAATATTTGTAGACTAAGGCTTCCGCGGCAGTTGTCATTGTTGATAAAACTCTTCTGGGTATTGGACCGCATCGTCAATATATCAAATATTTCACCGACGTTTCGGCCATTATTGCAAGCGGCCATCTTCTGTGTGTTACGCAACACCCACAAGATGGCCGCTTGCAATAATGGCCGAAACGTCGGTGAAATATTTGATATATTGACGATGCGATCCAATACCTAGAAGAGTTTTATCAACAACTGAATATTTCCCCAACTATTGTTCATGAGAGGCACAATAAGTATCACACGCATTCGACTGTAAAAGTTCTAAATTATCAATCGTAAATTAGTGATGTCCATCGAACATTGTAGTTCCTAGTTAATCCGCCGTCAAAATATAGTTACACAATTAATATTTAATTTATCATGGCTTTTTATGTAAATATTGAGTTCTTGTTCACAAATACATATAATTGTTTATATATAAATTATCTGCAGCATATCTACTATTTTTAGGCGGCCATGAAATATTTAAGTAACCGTCTACATTATAAAAACGAACGTTACTAAGAATAATATAAAATAAAATAAAATACATATATAAATGTAATGCGCTTTGCTGGATTCATGATTGTGTTTCTGTGCTGGAATCTATATTTTGACACAAGAATATTACTATCTCAACGAAAAGCAGAACAAGAGAGTAAAACAAAGTTTATTGAAAAAATACGTAAATAACGTTATACGTCTTTTAAGATAGGTAGCGTGGTGCAATGCTGCCCATTTGCTTCTTAATCTGTTACTGATAAACACTACGTATCAATAATTGTAAATATAAGTCTTATAATATTATTATAGTATTGACATTTCTCGGCTTTTTATCTGTAAGGGATATTGAAATTGTAATTAGGGCGTTTGATTCCCCAAGTCTCCTGAATCCATTAATTTAATTATATTTGCCGTATGATCATTCCCTTATGTTATATTGAATTTTGGAATAATGTTTGTGGCTATATTGTACTTCAGTTGCAGTCTGGAATAGCCGCCCTCGCTCAGCCAAGCGTTTCCGGTTTCCGAGCACATTAGGGTAAACCTGATACATCCTATATCCCATTCACTAGTTACAAACTGGTATTCGGTCTGCTGGGGATCCCAACATCCTGGAAAAACCCGCCTTTCACATGGAAACAATCAGCTCCTTCCGGTATCTGTAATGTCACACCCTTTTTCTCAGCACAAACCGACAAGGAGTGACCATTCCCACGTGCCTCAGTGTAGATAGATATTCCATCAAGTCAAGAGTGGGTCAATTTACTGAGCGAGTACAGCTGCCGCGCCGGCCGCGGTGGCCGAGGTGACTGAGGCGCTCCAGTCACGGTCAGCACGGCCACTACGGTCGGGGGTTCGAATCCCCCCTCGGGCATGGATATTTGTGCCGTCCTAGTTCGTAAGTAGTTCATAAGTAGCTTGTAAGTTTAGGGACTGATGACCCCGTAGTTAAGTCCCATTAACTATACAAACATTTGAACATTTGAACAGCTGCCGCGGCAGTCACTTCAACCGCCGTGCCTAGCTGGGAGCACGTGTGTGTGTGTGTGTGTAAGGCGACACGTGTCCCTGCTGTACGAGGTGAAACGTGCTCCGGCCCATCTCCGTCTTTTCCGACTGGCAGCTGGCAGCAAACTGCGCGCTTCTCCATGCCTTATCGAAACGCTGAGCAGTGTGTCAGGGTCTACGAGATGACGAGCCAGTCAGTCGGCAAAGGCCTCTGAATGGCGCCTGATGCCGCCTCAAGCACCCCTAATGACCACCCCCCCACCCACCCCTACAATTTCGACACCCCCTCTGCCCCAGTCCTCGTGCTGGCCTGCACGGTGGAAAACTCGCCTGCACTCCGCTTGCCGTCTTACAATCCAACCAAAGACTGTTCAGTACTTTTAGTTCTGTTTCATTCGCTTTAATGTGTGGCCTAAAATGCATCGCAAAGTAATTACCCGCTATCAAACTTTTTGAATAAATACTTAACAAAGTGTGTCATTTTAAAATGGCTGTTACGAATTAAGAAAAGGTTAATGTTTTATTGGAAAACCAATATATTGTAGTACTACGTGTCAAAAAATCAGATATTTAAACCGTATGCTTTCTTCAAAACAGAGCGAGAAACATTCTGAAGCTAAAACCTCAAGAAGAATGAAACTGAGGTATTTTTGAATTTCACAAGCACTGGAAAACATGTAAGGAAAATATTTGTTGATAAAACTTTTTGGGGTGGTCCTATATACAGTCAACAGTTTTTACAACGTGAAAATCTGAAAACTGATTTTCCCCTTGTGCCCTTCCTATCGGTCCTCACCAATACGACTTGGGCAACGCATAACTCAGGGTAATAAAAGTTTATGGCTCGGTGTCTCTGTTAACGCCAACGCCATGTTCCGCAAAGTGAGGCACACAGCCGTGTCATTCTCTTTGTCGAAGCTAATCACGGCACCTTAGGAACTCCTGTAATTCCGTTATGGGTACAGCTTGAAGCTTGAATTTTCAATAACCAATAGGAAATACTACAACTAACTATATCCCTAAATTACCTGCTACAGTGAAACTTCCCTTATCGGACACTTCCCAATAGCGTACTCCTCTCAATAGCGGACATTTTACAATTCCCCTGCAAAACAACATTAGCCCTTACACTGAAATTATTCCGAATAGTGGACAGTCTCAATGACGGACACGGACACTATAATATGTCTTCCAACAACAATAAAAACTTCCAAATAACGGACAGCGTGAAAGAATCAGTGTACTCGTTCGTGTCAAAAGTCTGAGTGTCGTCAATTCGATGGTTGAAGTTTTAGCGTGTTTCTTGTTCGTATTGCGTGCTTTCATGACATTGTCATCTAATGGAACTTCTTGGAAGTACAGTATTGCTCCACGCAGCGCAGACGTAGCCTCATCGAAACCGACAATAAGAGTGCAGCGCCAAATTCTTTTCGCCTGTTGTCGGTACATCTGACGAAGCCAAGCTTTTAATAGTAAACGCTCTGTTGTGTTGCAGCGTGGGCTTGGGTTGGACATGGGAGAGGCGATAGGTGTATCGAATGTTTTCATTCGAAGGCTGCCACGGCCTGGTTTCAAAAGTCAAAAGCTTTGCCTAATGCGTCTTGAGCGTTTTCTTGTCGTTCCTCTGTTTTTTTTTTTTTTGTTTTTTTTTTTTTTTTTTTTTTTTCGATTTGAAGTTTCTCGCGCTAAATGCTTTAAAATGTCCACAGATAAAAGTGGCTAAAAACAAAATTTATCATTCGACTGTCGGTAAAAATAAATAATCAACCGCTGAGCAGCGCAATGAAATCTCGAAAAACAACGAGAAAAGTTTCACATCCTCAGTTAGCAGAGGCTTTATTTTTGTGGCATGAATAAATAAGAGCGAAAGGCGTGCCAGTTTCAGGTCCTCTACTTCGTCAAGAAGCGATGACTTTTTATGAGCTGATTGGAGGAAAGGAAGAAAAATTCCTGGGAAATGATGGCTGGCTGGATCGGTTCAAGAAGCGCCGTGGCATTCGCACGTTTTACGATCATAATTCGCGGTACTGACACAATTTGGTGTATTCCACGCGTGAAAACAGGGGGACTTTGATTTATTAGAGATTTTCGTTATCCGAACCGGCCGCCGTCCCAGTCTTTTCGGATAAACGGTAGTTTACTGTTTTTTCTTAACAGCGGACAGTTTTATTTTCCTCATTGGTGTCCGTTATTTAGAAGTTTAACTGTATTTACACATACTTCAGGGAGTGTGGTGAATAAATGAACTCAAAGATGCCTTCACATCCAGAAAGAATAGAAAATGTACTGTTATGTATGCATTCATTATGAACTGTCAGAAGGTCCGAGAAGAACAAACACCATATCAATAATTGTATACGGGGTGTCCGACTTATCTTGACCACCCAAAATATCTTTGGAACAACGACAGCTATTGTAAAACGACTTTCACCGCTTTCAATTTAAGACAGGCGCTCATGAATCTAAATATTTTGAAACATTGTAAAACGAAAGCATATTTGATTTTTAAGAAAAACGTACGCCATTTTAAATGGACACCCTATATTTTTATCAGCAATCTATAGCATAACAAATAATATAAACAATGGCGTTGATTGCATCGCAATATGCCAATTCCATCCCGAGATACTGCGAAGCGAGGTTGACGTTTGAAATACTCGGGCGAGAACACCATGCTGCTCAGGACGTGCGCTAGCCGCGCGTTTCGCGTATTTCAAGCGTCAATTTCACAATATCTCGGGATGTAATTGGCGCGTTGTGGTGCAATCAACACCATTGTTTATGTAATTTATCATGCTATAGATTGCTGATGAAAAAATATAGGGTGTCAATTTAAAAACACATAAGTTTGTATTAAAATACATATGATTACGTTTCTTGTTGCAGAGGTATTTTGGGTGATCATGATAATTGGGACACCCTGTAAGAGCCCTCATCAGGCAATTTACAGTTTCAGTGTGGACGCTTTAATACGCTCGGTCCCTTGTGAGAATCCAGTATAGGCTGCGAGGAAGACGAACTAATGGGCAGGGGGCACTGCCATCATAGTGTGCTGTAAGTTAAGAATTTGGGTTTGTAGGGAAGCGTACCTGGATAGCCAAACTGGTTACGGAGACCACTGGCCCGAAGCAGGATGCCCGGGTTTGAATCCCGCTCCCGTACAAATTTAAACTTTGCTCTTGGATTTATTTCAATGCCGTGAAACGGTCTAAATGTTTAAATATTTCGAATTCGAAAAAGAATTACGGCATTTAATGTCAACAAATTCTACATTTACTTGACATGTGCTGGAGAAATAGAGCTACCACAGAAGCTTGGCCACTAGCGAAACTTATATCTCTGTGTAAACAGGGGGACTGCATCAGTGGCGAGACGTCGCGGCGGAATGGCCGCGCGCACTGAGGCGCCGTGCTGCGGTAAGAGCGGCCGTTCGCCGTCGGGGGTTCGAATTCCCCCGTCTGGCTTGAGTTTATGTGTTGCCGTTAGGTTACTTTAATTTAGTTTAAGTAGGACTAATAACCAAGTAGTGTCCCATAGATTTACAAACATTTGAACTTCAGTGGCGAGAACTATAGAAGAAACAGCTGAGACTTTAACGCGGTGGAGTGTCCGAGCGTTCTAAGGCGCCTTGCTACTAAGTGCGCAGTTACTCGCCATCGAAGGTTTGAGTCCTTCCTGGGGCATGGGTGTGTGTGTTCTCGGTAGGTTAGTTTCAGTAGTTTGTAAGTCTAGGTGCTGATAACGATAGCAGAGTGGTTCAAAAGGAACACAAACGTTTGAATATATGAGCCGAGACTATTAGATGGATAACAAATGAGGTTTTGGAAGGGGGAAATCAACAACAGATGCACTTTTTACAGTTGACCGTAAAACTGAGAGAATATGTTCAAATCTTTGTAAAGCTTAATGGACTTAACTGCGGGGTCATCAGTTCCTATACAAACTACTTATGAACTACCTTATACTAAAGACGGCAGAAACATCCATGCCCGAGGGGGGATTCGAACCCCCGACGGCGGACTTCCGCGCGCACTGCAACACGGCGCTCCAAAAATGTTTGTAAATCTATCGGACCAAACTGCGTGGTCATCAGTCCGTAGCTTACAAAATACTTAAGCCTAGGTAAACTAACCTACGGACAAACACACACTCCCATGCCCCAGGGAGGACTCGAACCTCCACGGCGAGCAACCGCGCGCTCCGCAGCGAGAAGCTTTAGACCGCTCGGCTATTCCACCGTGGCATGGCGCTCCAGCTAATCCGCCGCGGCTGAGAGAATGTAAAAGAGAAACCAATTTGATTCATTGACTTTATGAAACCTTTCGATAATGCTGACAGAGGGAAACTGTGGAGAATCGTGGGGAAAAGAGTATGACCACAACCCACGAAATTCTCACCTGAGTGCCATGAAAATTTGAGATCGCTTTTTATTGCTCTCATGTCTCAACCCTCGAAGCAAAGTTTTCAGTACGTTGCTAATTTTTTATAAATTTATAAAATGAAAAGTAGTGCTGGAAGATTGCATTAGATTACGCGATACAGACCACAAGTAATCTTGGCCACTCAGTTTGCACACAGACGATTTTAAAATGAATAGGGCCGAAACTAATTATCAGTTAATTAAGAATACATCTATCATAATGAGTTCAAAAGTGACTGACCTCTTTCAGCAGGGAAACACAGAACTTTGTAGCTAGACCGCTGTTATAACGGGACACAGAACAAAGAAATTTATTGGCCAGTTAACTAATATTTATGCTCCCTTACTTCCTAGCGCAAACACAGACTTCGTGCTAGGACGTAACTGAAATAGAGAACAAGGGTTGTTCGCGTGACACAGTTGAGCATCTGCAGTTATTTTAACAAAATTCAATCGTCGCGAGTAACGATGTACTCTGCGTTTTAGCAAGCACTACGACAGCAATTCCCGGGCGCAGTGTATCAATAAAATGCCACGCTACATTAAGAAATGTTCTAATGCTTGTTAAGCTTATGGGACTTAACTGCGGGGTCATCAGTCCCTAAACTTACAAACTACTTTTAAACTAACTGATACCAAAGACAGCACAAACATCCAGGCCCGAGGGAGGATTCGAACCCCCGCGGGGAACGGCCTCGCGCATCGGAGCATTGCACCTCAATGCGCTTGGCCACTCCACCGCGGCCTACACTAAGACACGTGAATAACACGTCGCTGTTGAGACAGTACTATTTTGTGGCGATCTTGCAGTTCCGTCCTTCAGACACCGCGGCAGTGTAAGGAAATTTGATTTAAGCAAAGCTTCTGACGTTCAGGATCAGCAGCCAGTTCCAGCACCAATCGTCGGTACCGTGCAAATACTCCAGCTATTCTAGAGTGCCAAACTAACAACGGCTTCGTGCGCGAAAAGCGTAACGCAGCTACCGACATGATCTACTGGAGCATTCAAATATATCGACAGTAAAAAAAGTTCACATGTAAAGGCGACATCGATTTTGAACCGATGACTACAGATGACCCTGGAGGACAGCACACTGCTCAAACCAATCAGGGGATGAGGTGAGACATAATACACAAAACACACAGAGTAACTTACTTTATTCAGATATTGGATACAACATCAATTTCTTTATGATACAAAACGATATTTCGCAGTCTCAACTCTTTTCTTGAGGTTTATATGGTTTCTACATAGAACGAGTCACCATGGGGCTACCGTAAAAGGGAAAAAGTCATTCTCGTTGCCCTCTAATATGGCGTGTGTTCACCTCGTTTGGCCACCTGCGTGGCGTGGACAGTAGGAGGTTCACAATAAGCTCTTTTCATGAGCGTAATACCCATCTTTGTAACCGTTGTGGGAAGTGCTGGTCTGGCAGCAAGGCCGCGGTGGCCGAGGTGACTGAGGCGCTCCAGTCACGGTCAGCACGGCCACTACGGTCGGGGGTTCGAATCCCCCCTCGGGCATGGATATTTGTGCCGTCCTAGTTTGTAAGTAGTTCATAAGTAGTTTGTACGTTTAGGGACTGATGACCCCGTAGTTAAGTCCCATAAGCTTAACAAACATTTGAACAATTCTGGCAGCAATGCTAATCCCAGACAGGCCTCCTTTCTCGACGGGCTGTTAACTATACATGATGGTCATTTCTTGTTGATGTTACCCTGTGTTTATGCGGTATGCCGTTTTGGCTGGTTTTTATCTAGGGATTTAATTCTTGAGGTTATTTGTTTAAGTTGAATTATTTTTTTTCATTTGTTCTCTACTGGACGACGTTGGCCTTTCATTCTTTTCACGGTTTCTGTTGTCCGAAATCGCGTCCAGGTCCTGGAAACTCCACTTTGGAAGACTCCAGTAGCTGCAGCCACCTCTCTCTCTGTGTCTGTTCCGCTTCCAAACTTCCTATTGCTCTCCATGCCACAGTTTTAGATAAGTCATGTTATTGTTGCACTTCACTACCTGCTCACTACACTGTCTGAACCCAACGGATTATGTAATTTGGTAAACATACACATATCTCGGATGCCGTAATGGTTTTGTGTCCACTGCATGTTGTTATTGTTGTGGTGGTCTTCAGTCCGCAGACTGGTTTGATGCAGCTGTACAAGCTACCCTGTCCTGTGAAATTCAATACGTTCGGCAACCTACATCCTTTTGAATCTGCTTACTGTATTCGTCCCTCGGTCTCCCTCTTCGATTTTTACCCAACACACTTCCGCCTAATGCTAAGTTGACGAATCCTTGATGTCTCAGAATGTGTCCCACCAATCTATCCCTTCTCTTAGTCAGGATATGCCAGAAGCTCTTTTTCTCTCCAATTTAGTTAAGCACCTCCTCATTATTTACGTGATCTACCCATCTAATTTTCATCATTTCACTGTAGCACCACATTTCAAAAGCTTCTATCATCTTTCTGTCTGAACCCCTTATCGTCCACGTATCACTCTCATACAATGCTACTCTGCAGACAAATACCTTCAGAAAGGAATTCCTAACATTTAAATTATTGTTGCATGTCAACTAATTTCGTTTCTTCAGAAACTTTTTTCTTCCCATAACCATTCTGCATTTTATATCATCTTTACTTGGGCCATCAGAAGTTATCTTGTTAACCAAATAACAAAAGTCATCTACTTCTTTTATCGTCTCATTACCTAATTTAATTCCTTCAGCATCGCCCGACTTTCTGACGCTACATTCCATTATCCTTCTTTTACCCTTGTTGATGTTCATCTTCTACCGTCGTTACAATACCCGTGTATCAATACGCGCAGTTTGGAGTGGTACAGACTTTGCGGAATCGCCGATGTCGTTGCGACAGTGGTCTGTCGAGGTCACAGCGGCTGGCTTTTAGGAGTGATAGCTTCCGAGTTGCGAAGCAAATCATTGTTTTTCCGCATCCGCGAACAGCCAGCTACCGGCCGCCACCCCGCGACTGTACTTCAAGAGCTCAGCGTTGCCGAACGTCTTGGTGACGTACCGCAAGCACTCGCCTGCATCTGACAGGAATTGTGACGAGTTCATGAACTACAGAATTACACAATAGTCATTCGTGTCACAGTGACGTAGGTTTTAGAAAATTATTTTGTATCTTCCTTATCTTTTTTTTTTTTTCATTTCTCCTTGCACTGTAATATTGTTCATCGGCATTCATAAATCGGATAAATTTATTGTTCAATGAGTTGTGTTTCGTGACCATTATTCATAACTGTATTCCCCGTCATGCATATATTTTGGACGCGTTTCAATAGGTTTCAGATAGTGTTCATTGCGAAAATTTGGGTGATAGATTTCACTTTTATTGAGACAAGTAATATCGTTATTAAAAACAGTACGCTGTCGATCAATCAGTTAGAACATAATTATAGAATTAATACCAGTCACCTGTCATCTGTCTCCCAGCCTCTCCTCCAACGACAATTTACAATTAGCGGTCCAATTTACAATTAGCACTCCGTTTCCAAAACGTCTCCACCTTACATTTAGCGAATCCGTGCCAGGAACCATTTTTCTTTTTCAGAAACAAACACCCTACATTTTACACACTCTCTCTCTACTACGTATCTTACTGTACATTTCGCAGCCTATCGTCAAGGCAACACCATGCAGTGATGTTGGTGTGTCATCATTAATGGACACCTGTTACCCCAGTACCTCCTGAGCTATTAATTTGTAAATGTACTCACTTTATGTCCTCTATATTCACTGTTTCAACGAGGAAAACACACTTTGAAAACTTCAAGAGGGTAGAGTAATAATGTACACAGAAGAGAGTTTTCGCCCTTAATCGACTGCAGGGGGCGACTAAAAACCTTACTTTTCTGTTATCATTCGTAAGTACGCGGTAATGTACAAGTTTTTGAAACTTGCGAACCTTCAGTAAAAATGAAATAAAACATTCTGCTTCTTCCAAAGTTTCTACTCGACGATTTTCTGAAGAGTATACTATTTCATTACACTTTAGTACATAATTAAAATATGGAACTATAGGTATGAAGTTCATCAGTGGTACAAAGACTGTCACCAACACGTGGCCCCACTTCCATATACTTCTACCACAAAATTGCTCTATTTGTTCATCACATGGCAAATTCATTATATAATTGTATTCTAGCGGAAAATTAAAAAAAGTGTCTCGTGGAGAATGAATTAGACTCTGTCTGGCCACGTTGCGAGTCACAAGTTCTATTACCATATCCTAGAATTTTTCATGATGAAACACTTCCGGTATCTAGAAGGTTCTGGAACTAATTATTAGAATTTTCTACAACATTTTTGTTTGTGCCAGTAGTAGCACTCTATGTGCAGTAAGCGCGCTTTCTTTGTGGCGTGCTTGTTCTCGTTGAAGTCTCTACTGCTCGAGCTGAAACCAGAGTCCTGCTTCGATGTTGCAATATAAGAAACGATTGAAATTGTGACATTCATTACGTTAGATACTGTTTATGCATACAAATGAATCTCTCGTCATAGAAGTAAGTAGATTCGACATTTACGCAGGTTGACATCGGACTATTATGCAAACACTACTGCTGGCAGCCGCTTGTTCGGTGCATGTGAATGGGACTGCCATTAAGCTCTTGCAATGTATTCCGCTTCAAAGCTGGGACATGAATCATAAATAAACTATCGATTGACTGCCCGAGGCCAACAGATTCATTTCTGAAAAATGTATGGTGCTATGATCCACTTTTAGTCGCAAGTACTTTTCACTGCCATATCTCATTATAACTAGACGGTGACAAAAAGGCTCTATGAAATTCTTATATTGCTTGGAATTTAATAGTTATATACTCCTGGTGCCACGAGGGGGTTTAGGAAGAAAAGAATAAACTTTACTTCCTTACGATAGAATAGATCATGGCGTTTAGTGTCAACAGAATTCACCTGTGTGTCTTCCATAGGCGTAACGGTAGTCATACCCTTCTTGATCTGCGAGTGAATATTAGCAACAGAAACTCAAACGTGCTGTCACATTCACAAAGAACCAGCGAAGTAACAATTCAAAGATCTAGAAAGTAAATGGACTCTCATTGTGAAATGAAAAGCAAATTCAAATGTTCAAATGTTTGTAGATTGTTCAAATGTTTGTTAAGCTTATGGGACTTAACTACGGGGTCATCAGTCCCTAAACTTACAAACTACTTATGAACTACTTACGAACTAGGACGGCACAAATATCCATGCCCGAGGGGGGATTCGAACCCCCGACCACAGCGGTCGTGAAATGTAAATCTCCAGGATTCATTAAAAATAAAGTTTGAAACCTTCTGGGTCAAAAAGCTATGGTCATCAGTCCCTAGACTTGCAAACTACTTAAACTAAATTACACTAAATGCAACACACACCGCCAGCGGGAACGGCCAGGTTAACCATGGCACAAAACAATCACTACAACTTGAAAATCTTCTGTTAGTCTGCTTTTAATCGACAAATGTTGGATTATGGCCTTAGGCCTTAGGCCATTATCAGGTGATAAAACTCTTCAGACAGTTTTATCTAAGTCATTGTCATGGCAATGTCAGAAGAGTTTTATCACTTGATAATGGCCTAAGGCCGAAACCAGGTAGTGGAAATAAACAATTATTTCAGTCAAATGGCAGTGAATTCCTTTAAAGCGTTTTACGTGACTAATGCCCAAGATACATACAAAATCATGAAATGGGTTACGTTTCAAAGCACTGCAAAAGGCGAAAGATATAGTTTTGTGACGTGAGAGCATCAATCTAATTCTTCCAGATAACCGTCCAATCAGTGTGGGTGCGTTTCGAAAATATGTGCACTCTATCACTGATACCCTCATAACCATAACAATGCTCAAACGAAAGGTAGTTGACAGTAGTCACACTAGCTCATAACAGCCGCTCATACTGTTGCAGATGACATTATGGAGAACAAAACAAACACAGTGGAATGTGCAAGAACTAAATGGTGTAAAGGTACCATAATGACTGTTTACACAATGATGCAGCTCAAATGTTCAAATGTTTGTATAGCTTATGGGACTTAACTATGGGGTCATCAGTCCCTAAACTTACAAACTACTTACGAACTAGCTAACACTATGGACGGCACAAATATCCGTGCCAGAGGGGGGGGGGGGATTCGAAACCCCACCCGTAGTGGCCGTGCACACCGTGACTGGCGCCGCAGTCCCCAGCTGAGAGGGAAAGTGTATACTTTATACAGTTTTGTAACGGTGTTATTTCTCCACTCTTCTAACAAAACCTACTGATGATGGATGAAATTCCACTGAAACTGGTCAAAACAATTAGGGGATCAGTTGAGACATCTAGATTCTGAAGCATTTTCATCTGCAGGATGAACTAAAATAGTTCGACGTGGAGACAACAACATAACGACGACTGAGACAGTGGTAATAATAGAGCATTGCTCCAGGGGGAGGGGGTGCTGTTGATATTGACTTGGGTTTACCAAAAGAATTACACAAGCAGTTGGTTTCAGATAGTGTACTGAGTAAGTAGTCAAATGCAATAACAACGCGACTTACCCTAAGCTATGGTATCGAGAACCTTACGAAGGTTGGAAGTGGGACAGACTTAGAGGGAGGTGGCTGCAGGTATTGGAATGCCATTCAGTGTGATATCCAGAAACTGGATCCTATTTCAGACAACAGGGGGTTGGGGTTGTTTATAGGGGAACCGTTAAAAGAAGGCAAGGCCAAGGTCGTCCACGGGTAACATCACTGAGAGTGGCCGTTATCTCTGGTTAGCAACTAGTCGAGACAGGGGGCTGAATGCAACTCAACTGTAACGCACCCTCCAGGCAGCAACAGCACGCGCAATATCAACTCAAACAGTCCAAAGTCGCCTTCGGCAATGTGGCCTCTATAAACGGAGGCAAATGTTCAAATGTTTGTACAGTTTATGGGACTTAACTACGGGGTCATCAGTCCCTAAACTTACAAACTACTTATGAACTACTTACGAACTAGGACGGCACAAATATCCATGCCCGAGGGGGGATTCGAACCCCCGATCGTAGTGGCTGTGCAGACCGTGACTGGAGCGCCTCAGTCCCCTCGGCCACCGCGGCCGGCTAAACGGAGGCCTGTTGTGTGTGTCTCATTAAAACCACGACACGACACCGTTTAGCCTGCAGAAACCAGGCGGAGGAACATTAGCATTAGAGTCGTACGGAATGGCGCCGGGTTCTGTTCAGAGATGATTCATGATTTTGTGTTCAGCCGGAAAATCGTCGTGCCCTCATCTGATGAGTACTTGGAACTCGGAACAATCGTCGATATGTGCACGAAACATGACGGGTTTGACGAATTGTGAGGAGTCAGTACTGGCGGACGTACAGTTGTTCATAATAATACTTTGACTGTGCAGAGGTGCATATACGAGGTGTGTCGATCTTTTGTTGGGTCCAAAGTTGGTGACATAACAGATTGGCTCCTTCTGCTGGACGATAACGCCCGTTTCCACAAAGCTGCACTGGTGGACAACATCTTTGGAGCTGAGGGAATTGAACGAACTGGTTAGCCAAGGACTATAACTCCACTGAGAATGTTTGGGATATACCGTGACAGACGCATTGCAGCCAGACCAGCACCTCCAACAACGCTTGCAGAGCTGGATATTGCACTCATGGAACAACGGCCAAATATCCCTCAAGATCTGAGTGATAACCTCGTACTAAGCCACACAGGTGTGCAACTGTACTGTAGGAGGCACGGGGAATATAGATATTTAATATAAGAAAAGTTGTCGAGTGGCGGGCGAACTTTGTAAATTAAATGCAGAAATTGAACATGGAAGCGGTGCTGCGTTGAAAGCAGGCGTGTGACTTAAAGTGGGACAAACATGTTTACGATTTCAAAAAGTAAAGCGGAGGGGCCCAACGAGCTTTGGGTGACGTAAGTGGGTTGCCGGGGACGCCATACTGCGTAACAGCCAAACAACTGTATTGCTTAAAGGAAGAAGTGGCTGGAGCGTACGTGATCGGAAGTAAGAAACCGGTCACGTGTAGGAACAATCAGTTATGCCACACTTGTGATTCACCTGCCGACGGGGTCAATATCAACGAATAAATACAGGCGGAAAAGACAGGTTTGGCAGTCAGCCAGGGCTGGACAGTCACCTGCCGCCCAGACTGTGCTACTCGTCGACAGCAGTTTTTATTATTGTTATCGCAAAACTGAGTCAGTCGCAGGCAGGAAGCACTTCGATGCAGCGCGGCCAGCATCCCGATCATCACGGTCAACACGGCGTCCCTGACGGGAGATGCAGCCTGCAGAATAGCGGCAGCACAGCCTGGGACAGCGGGCAGCGGGGTCCCGGCCTCGACAGTGGCGCAGCGGAGCATCGAACCAACGCATGGAGCGGTAAGGCTGCAGCAGGAGGCGGGCTACTTACCCAGGGGCTCGGTGTGGACGAAAGGTCGCGGCCACACCTAAAGCGTTCCTATGACTGTCTGGAGGGCGAAGCAGGAGTACTGGGCAAAGGAGGACCCGGGTTCAACTCCCAGGCCAGACCCAGCAATGTACGACCATCGCCTAGTCGCGATACAGGCAGCATCGAGGAGCCTGAATGACAGCGGTGAGGCGGGGGAGAGAGAGCGGCGTGGAAAGCGAGAGGACGGCGGCGACAGCCAGGGGCGGAAGCAGCGCTTCGCCTTGCAAAACACTGAGGCTGAAGAGGCTGGTAGACGGCGGCGACAACGAAAGGGCCCCGTCAGCAACTTAGGGACTCGTGGCGTCAGCTGGACGCCTGCTCAGTGTGATACGACGCGCGCGCACACATACACACACACACACACACACACACACACACACACACACACCACTCGCCTCCTGCTGTATTGTAAGCATGAAGTATCAATAAATGTTTTGTTTTACTGGACCACTATTCGTCACCCCGAATTCAATAATGAGCTCACAGCCCACAGGGAAGGAAACTGTGTGTTGCTGTCCTGACATAACGTTCTTGGCAAACACTCGTCACTGGGTGTCAGATGCTCTACACACAATAGAACTTTCAGTACTGGCCTTCCGACGTAATCATACACCATATTAGAGGGCAACGATGGTGTCTTTTGGCTATTATGATAACCCCAGAGTGCCTCACTCTACGTAAACGTCATGTAAACCTCAAGTAATGAGCTGAGATAGCAACATATCGTACTGTATCGCACATAAATTACTGTTGTAAACAATACCTAAATAAAATACAATACCATATTTATAATGTGTAAGATATTTCACCTAATCCCCTAATTGTTTTCAGCATTTTAGTTTCTTACAGAGGCTGCGGTCTCATACATACTTTTTCATACAGAAACAGTTGCAGTATATGTTGAGAATGGTTTTTGACGCCAGCGTGTTCCAGCTACATTTGAGACATGAGCGCTAAAATCTCAGTGATGACAACAGTGCACAAATACGGTACTCCAGGGTCTCCAGTGTTCCATATAGACGATAGTTCTGAGACAGAAGTTGAGATCTAGTGAACCAACAGGTCATAGTGCCGCATCTCTCTGACCGATCCACTGAGCCGGTACGGAACGATTGAGATGCTCCCTGACGTTAATAGTGAAATGGGCTGTGGTATCTGAGTAGCCAGCCGTGATGTCCGAGCGTACTGCGGCGCGTCAGTCACAGTCTGCACGGCCACTACGGTCGGGGGTTAGAATCCCCCCTCGGGCATGGATATTTGTGCCGTCCTAGTTCGTAAGTACTTCATAAGTAGTTCGTAAGTTTAGGGACTGATGACCCCGTAGTTAAGTCCCATAAGCTTAACAAACATTTGAACATTTTTTAATAACTGAGTATACGTTCTCTAGCGAGGAAGCCATTAATGGCTGGAGATAAGATCTTTAAAATGTTCCCTATAATTTGTACACGGTCAGAACATCAACCGGAAGAGGCAGCGAGGCTCAGTAGTAATGCATGGACTACCAACGACTTGTTCGTCCCACTTCGTGTTGTTGCACTTCGAACGGAAAGAGTGGGGAAGTCAGACTGCTTCCATCATCTCTGCGTACAGTCACTCTTGACGGTTCAGTTGTGAGGGCAACTAAAATGAAAATGAGCCCCCGCCGCTACAACGTGAGAATGGAATGGTTAAATTTCAAAGAAGTCACACGTATTGAGACATTTTTTACACTAGGAGCAGACGTTCAGTTCCTGTTTTCTGAAATCACAGTCGGCCACTGATGCTTCAACAAACGCTCGCATTCCTGAACTCCCTACTCCACTAAAATCTAAGTGTTCGCAAGTGTCTCTTGAGGTCTCCAAAGATCGAGGCTGTTCGGATGATGGAGGGAGGCTTGCCTGCCACATCGCTGAAGCGCATCCCATCCTCCATGCGATATGCAATGTGAGAGCGGGTGTTTTCGGTTTTCATTGAATAGGACGATTCCGTCCGACCGCATTTTATAAAATAAAATAGTCCCACTATTTGAGCTGTTAACGATAAATGTCAGTTTGTTAAGGGATGCCACCTATACTTGCAGTATAGAGGAACTAAATACTCGCCGGAATTAGTTCCATTGCGGACAAACACACACTAAATACGACTTCGTACAGTAGTACTGTCCACCTCTCAGTGTAGTGTGCCCATTTCCACTCAGTCTCTCAATAAACAGTTCAATGTTGCTAACGTCAGATTTATATGTCCCATTGGATAATCCTCTCCTCGGGTCGTGGAATCTAACGATGTGCAGGTCACAATATAGGTTGCAAAACTGTAAGTTAATGAAAGTATGGTTCTGTCTACTCGGAGTTAAAGATGGCTATTTTAAAACCCTTTTAGGTTTATTTTTCTCAGCAGATTATTAGTGTGAAGCCAGATTCACATTTGTCTTACGAAATACGCGGTAATGAATTATTAGCGTTGTTGAGCACTTCACTGAATTGTGCAATCAAATTATTGTCTCATCATTTACACTCAAATCTTGCAGTCGCTATCTCGTAAGTATTAACCTGCCTTAACTCGCACAGTTCACCAAAACTTCGTAGATATGGGTATTACACTTTGACAGGGCGTCATTGGCACAATAGTCGGCAAGATACTGTTCTTTCACTGCATATAAATTTCCACTTATACTCGCGACCGACGACACAGTACTACGTCATACCTACACCATGGTCCGCTAGTACCTGGTACTTTCCACCTCCTCGCGCTTTGGCGCCTGAACTCTACAAAGTAGCGCACTATTGGCTGAATGCCAGCGTCCAATGAAAATCACTTTTTAAAACGCAACCTAATTATTATTAACCTAGCCTGTTTAATAATTATATTATTAGTTATGACAACTGCCAACATGAATGTAATCACTGGTAATGTTGAAGTTATTGTCCAGCATTTTTAAACAATAAAATCTTAACATAAAAGAGTGGCAATTACCGCTATAGAAAACACGGTGGAGTCCCGCGCTACTTGCAATGCTGCTAACCGCTGGCTTCCCGCGGTTGGGATGATCATCTGCCGCTGTCGCAACGATTCAGCCACTGCCTGTAACTGCTGCCTAGCGTATCTTAACTTGCGCGGCCAACGGCTGCCACATAGCAATAAAATAAAATTAAAATTAATCATAATCAAGTATAGCAGAAATGTGATGTAACGCTACATATTCTGAACTCGCCCATATAGGGGGCGCCATTGTTAGTATGAACCAACTGTAGCGCATTGTTTACTACTGTAAACTCGTAACACTTGAATTTAAACGGCAGCTTGCTAACATACCTACGGTACGTTTATAATGTTTACAATGTTCTTCTGTAAAAATGTATGTGGTGTACTTTTATGTTACGTACTGATTATGTGTTCCTGGTTTCTTCAAAATGTTCAAATGTTTGTATAGCATCTGGGACTTAACTACGGGGTCATCAGTCCCTAAACTTACAAACTTCTTATGAACTAACTAGTTCTAAGGACGGCACAAATATCCGTACCCGAGGGGGGATTCGAACCCCCGACCGTAGTGGCCGTGCAGACCGCGACTGGAGCTCGTCAGTTCTATCGGCCACCGCGGCCGGCCCTGGTTTTTATTTTGCAGATTTTACACTGATGATGGCTAGTTACCTAGCCGAAATCTATCTGTGATTACTAAACACATTTATTGCGACAGAATGCCGTGTGTTATTCCCAGTGATTACCGGAATATGTTTCAACAACTTGGGCGGGAGGGGGGGGTATAATAAGTTAGCATTGTAGCATTTGCCAACGAACTCGAAACGCTGGTGCCACATATACAGTAGTTCCCTTTAACCGTATAGAGGGTACCAGAGCCGTGCAGCGCGCCACATTTACCCGCCCGAGCTCGCCTGCGTCCGGCCGCTGCGCTCTGCTGCCCGCACCGCGGGTAGTCGGGCCGCAGTGTACCGCTGTACACAGCGAGCGAGCTGCGATGCGCCGTCGAGTCCCGATACTCGCCGGGCGAGCGGGGACACGCCGGGCCCGTGCAACAACGCTACAGGCGGCGCTGCGAGCGGGGGAATGCAGACAGTTCTGAGCAAGGCGTTGTAATAATCAAAGCGTAGGCTTCACGCACCTTTTGTGTTACCTACATAGCAATTTATAAGTTATCTATCGTTATGTCTGAAGTAAATAGCGAACAGGACAGATCGTACCAACGTAGGAGTAGACGATCTGAGGAAGAAAAAAACGACGTTTCCAGGAAACTGGCAGAGAGAATCTACAAGCGTTTACAGAGATCTGGAGACAGCATTGTATGGGAGCGTTTTATGATGATTGTAGGTAATGAAAATAATCCTGTGGGATTAGCAGAGTGTAATGGTCGCCGTAAATTATTGTCGTTACGAGATGGCAGTACCACTACGCTGTTACGGCACCTGAATAGCTGCAAAGCTTATCTGAATACTGATTTGAACGTTTGTAGCAATATTCCAGAGTCAGCAAAATCTTTTGTGCTGGAGAAATGTGTAAGAATGTGTGCAATAGAGTTGCGGCCCTTCAGCACAGTTGCGGGAGAAGGATTTCCAGATCTCGCACAGACTCTGATGGAGATAGGAGCACAGTACTCCAATGCAAGTGCCAAAGACGTTCTTCCTCATCCTTCAACAGTTTCTAGGAACGTAAAAAGAATACCAGACGAATACCGTGTTTGCAAACTACTGGATTTTTAAAGATTTCCTGTTTACCTTGTCAGAATTTTAGCTAGATAATTAGTTGGACAACTTTGAACAAAATTAAATATCACATCACCGTAGGGCATATAATTTTTTGCCACATACATGAAATACGTAGGTTTACTAGGAACAAGGAACTGAAGCGATTTAAGGAATAATCTTATTCTTTATGTTAGAGCCATAACTTAGTTTAATATGAAGTGAAAGTGAAACACCGTGTAAGTAAGTACTGAGCAAAGTATAAAACTACATACAAATTTGCTGGAGCCGGCTAACGCGAAGCCGACGACTTTCAACGTGCTTAATATTTCCGGCGCGAGTCGATTCGGCTACCGTTTTGCTTCTGCACCACAAAATTGGACGTTCTGCTTTTACCAGGTGCATTACTGCGCACGTCTATTTTTTCCCCTCGCAGCTGATAGTATACTGACAATATAGTCAGTGAGGAAAAATCCCAAGTGTTTCAAGATACATGAAAGACTGTCCAGCGATACAAAACTGATAACTGCGACCTTGAATGTCACTTCTCGAATAGGTGACTCCCTCGGGGTTTCAGCTACCCCCCAGCCAAAGGGAAAAGGGGGGAAAAATAAAATAAAACAACAACAATGGTCCACACGCCTGTATCGAGAAACAGTAATTAGTGTACTTCCCTTGGAGTGGTTAAGCGTAAGCTGTACCTACTAACATTCTACCAGTTAATCCTTTCTAATGCCCTCGATTGCAACTTAACGATGTTTATTTTTATTTATCTACTTATTTTTTCTTAGCAGCAAGGAAACATCAAGCAATTTAGCGAAATTTCCACAGAAACGCTGTTCGAACCCGCGCTGAATGCGTGTACATGCTATCGCAGCACTGATGCTGCTCATTAACTCGCAATTACTCATGATTTGAGACAGCTCTATTGCACTCGCGTTAATGTGTATTCTAAAATGCATCGGTCATTAAGCTGCCCAGTATATAACTTTTTCAATACATGATTTGTAAATGAAAAGTTTAATGCTTTGTTAGAAAGCTAAGTTGCTGTACTATTAGATGTCCAAAAATCAGTTTTTTTTAACCCTATAGTTTCTTCAGAATCGAGTGAAAAGCATTATGAAACTAAAATCTCACGCGGAATGAAACGCAGACATGTTATTTTTTCCAAGGAAAGTAAAGCTTGTAAGGAAAAACTAAGTTAATAAGCCGATGTAGGATGGTCGTTTGTAACGTGAACAGTTTTTAGAGTGTGAAAATCGGAACAGTGTATTGTCCGCTAAGAGCGCAGCGGCTGGCGGGCGCGTGCCCCGGCTAGCAGCAGAGCGGCACGGGCGGCCGGGCGGACCGGCACTCGGCGGGTAGTTGGGGTACCCGCGCTACCCGTCGCCGTCCGGTGGGGCTCGTGCCTGCAGGCCGGGCAGCGCGTGGCCAGGCCCGCCCGGGAGGCGCGGCTACGAGCCCGGGCGGGTAGCGCAGGCCCGCTGCACGCCTCTGGAGGGTACCGTATCACCGTGACGGCCGTGCACGCAGAGCGGCATGGCAAAACGCGATCAAATATTTTACTGCCTGCTGGGTCCCTGGTATCTTTCCTTGTTAGTAATTCTTTCGGCACCGAAACATTGTCTTGCAATTTCGATATTTCGTTGCCGTCTTCGCCATCGGTGGCGTTGTACTGTATCGACAGTCGAAGGGCGCCGCAGAAGATGGGAGAGAGTGTAGCCTGTCACTGCTGGCGGTGGACGCTTGCATAAAGAACGAGCTTGGAAGTTCTAGAGGGCACCGCGGTGTTGACTAGATCCGCTGACGTGACGGTCGCAACACGTTCTGGTTTAACGCCTGCTAGCGGTACCTTGGACAGTAAGTTCAAATGTCTACAAAACTTATGGGACTTAACTGCGGGGTCATCAGTCCCTATACTTACAAACCACTTCTGAACTAAATTATGCTAAAGACAACACAAACATCCATGCCCGATGGAGGATTCGCACCTTGAAGCTGGTTTTACTTGAAAGATTCTCTGTTTAAAGGCACAACCGCTACTAATCGTGCCCTTATTACCATCCACTCACTTTGACTGGAGACGATTCAAGAATTTATTTCCGAACATTGAACGCTAACGCAGTAGCTCAAGCGATTGTGGTTCAAAGAATGCAACATCAATCTGAAGTGTCCTCTGTCGCTCGGTATAGTGAATTATTATCTTCTGTCGATGGAAGAGGAACTGTAGACACCGTTTTGTATTCGGCTGATGTGGCAGCAATGAAGATGCACGCTACGTCACTCAATTGTCTGTGCTCCAGCCTGCAGTCGCCACAAACGAACGCTAAGGATTCCTAAACCCGAGCCTTCTTCCACCTCCTCCTCGCCCGCCCGTTCGCAGGTAGCAAAGCTGCCCTTCTTTCCGGCGATCCTCTCGCCACACATCCGCATCTCCAGCACCTCCGCCCTCAACTAACTTCTGCAAGCGTGGAACTGGCCGCCCCGGGATTCACAACGGCCGTCCGACGCCCCCTTACTTCTCACATCGTCTACCGCTTCAGCCACATGCCACGCAACATACTGTAGTGTTTCACAAACAGGAATTTACATGAAAATTTAATGAAATTATATATACCTACTGTAATTCGATGATACTAAAGACATTTGACGGAATTCTATTTCGCAGTTATACATGAAATAAAAGTCTAAATTTTTCTTCTATATGAAACAGCTCCGCGGGCCAAAACTTATCGGCTCGCGGGCCGCATGCGTCCCGCGGGCCGCCGGTTGGCTACCCCTGATCTAGGTAATACCCCGTTAAATTGTCTTATAGAAATCACTGGGTGAACTTTCTTGCTTTCAGGCATAAAAATTTGAAATTGATGGCTTTTGAGCAACTTCTCTTCCAACAAAACAGAAAATACATTATATTCCCTTGCTGGTGATTGCCAGAAATGTCTAGCTAAATCTAAAGTGGTCCTGTTAGGCATATTGTTAGAAGATTGACCTAAATTTGGCTGACTATGTTGTGATGTTATAGTCTCCTGACATGATTACGATTAGTAACTGGTGTTGTGTGTGTACTACTTCTAACACTGTTCAATTGATGATGCAAATCAGACATTTGACTGTTTACTGTCCTCTGCCAATTTGGCACCTCACCTTGTATAAAGGACTTAACATTTGTTATCTCTGGTCCTATCACATAGATAATTAGCTTGGCGGCCTTCTCCTTTCTATATTGTTGATTGATTATCATATTTTTCAATTGTAAAAAGAAAGAGAAATGCATTGCTTTGTCTTACGATTGATATTGTTCTTTCGGACAATTAGGGTCTCCTTTCCAAGCACTCTTCATGCAAGTCAGTGTGAATAATTTTTTTAAATTACTTAATGCATAATAAAAAGATTTAACTTATTTCATTATCTAAGCCTCTGTAGTTTTTTTTTCTAGTAGGTTCTATTGATTGCAGTACGACGCCATTATTAATCAGTCATAAATGTGGTAAAACTTTATTAATAAATGCATCAATATTAGTCGATTTTTGTTGCTAACGAACCTGCAGTTAACATTTCTTTTTCAAAATCTTTGCGGCATTTTTATGCATATTAAAGTCACAAATGCAAATTGGACTTTACAATGACGTACATTGTTGTAATGCGAAGATGCCGTATTATAACGCTTTCTGCCGCCCCAACTAAACAGCATTTCAATTAAAAGCAGAAGTTGAATAATCATTTCAGATAGATTTTTCTCAATTTTTATCTTTCATTTAATTTTTTCCAAACATCGACCAGGCGGGAAACGTTATAAATGGCGCCCTTGGACAGGACATTCAACAATGCGCGTTTTGTAGAGGCACTGTAGGGTCAATAATTTATTACTTAAATCGATAATTATTTTATATTATGTGAAATGTATGACAATAACGTTTTGCTGGTATATTGACACAAAATTTTATTTTTCATGTACCATACCAACCTTCAGAACGAGATCGTTTATTAAGAAGTACCTATTCTATATTTAAAAAAAAGGAAAAGTGAAGCGAAGTGGAATATGTAATAATTTGATGCCATGAAAACATTTCCTAATAATACTGAAGTTGACTGAATCGAGACTGGAAATCGTAATATCACAGGATATAGGTAAGACGAGGCCAATTAAATTACGCCCTCTGGCGTTCTTTCAATTATTAGGATCAGCATTGCTAGCAGCGACATAATTAATTGTTTAAGATTAAGAATAATTATTTTCTGTGATTTACAAAATTTACGTAAAATTTTAGTTAGTGATCAATGTGAGCAACATGGCTGCCGTGCGTAATGTTAGTGAAGCGTTCCTCGTCTGTCTTTCGTAACATTTTTTTGTCTGGCTTATACAGGTCTAAACAATATTTTATTGTGCTACGAAAGTTATATATAAGTGCGAATAGGTTAATTTACAGTCTCAATTTGGATTTCGTGATATGGTTAAGACGCGTAGGCAGACTACCAATACGTACACGGCAAATACAGATGCACAGATTGAAAATATGGAGCAGGTTCCGAATAACGATTCAAATTATACTTTGTTGGAAGGCATTCCTCCAACTGTGGATGATGGTGATTTATCTGCAGCTGGTGAATCTGAAACTGACACTAGAAGTATTCGTTCGAATACACAGTCACATTGGTTTGGTTGTATAGAATCATTAATACTGTCTACGGCACAACAACAGAAACATATGTCACAAGAACAACAACGCATTTCACAGGAACTTTACAAAAAGGTAGCTAGTTTGACTGACAACGTTACTGAACAGAAACGCATGTCACTAGAACTTGACAAAAAGGTAGCTAGTTTGAACATAAATCTTAGTAATATGTCGGAGGCTATAGATGAAAGATTTGTATTTATTGAAGGCCAACAACTTGAATTATCACAAAAGGTTGTTACTAAGGATGAATTTGAAGAGAGTTTTACAAAATTAGAGACCATTCAAAACAATTTGTCATCTCAAATTGAAGAAGAAGTGCCCAGAAAATTAGATACTAGTGTATAAGAAATGCAACGTACTCTAGTGCGCAGTACAACACGGTAGAGGAACAGGTTACTACTAACGTTATGCAAGCGGTAGATCACCGAACTGAGGGTGTGTCTAGTGAGGTAAATGCATTAAAAGACACCATGAAAACTTTTCCTACTACCGTAGAAAATCTTAATCGTGATCTTTCTAACTTGCGTATTGATCAACATGCCTTAAAACACCTGTTGCTAATATTGCACTACAAGTAGGTAATAGTGTGAATGAAACACGGCTAAGGTTCAAGAATTTTTGCAAAATAATATAGTTCAGATCCGAGAGAGACTGAACGCCGAACTCAATAACATTGTAGAGTCAGTAGCTTCTAAAGTAAATGTACAACACGACAACACTGTTAAATCATTAAAGGAAGATATAACAAATGTTAAGTCCTTTGAGGTGCCAAATTGGCAGAGGGCAGTAAACAGTCAAATGTCTGATTTGTATCATCAATTGAACAGTGTTAGAAGTAGTACACAAACAACACCAGTTACTAATCGTAAACATGTTCAGGAGACTATAACATCACGACATAGTCAGCCAAATTTAGGTCAATTTTCAAACAATATGCCTAACAGGACCACTTTAGATTTAGCTGGACATTTGAGCCAATCACCATCAAGGGAATATAATGTATCTTCTGTTGTGTTCGAAGAGAAGTTGCTCAAAAGCCATCAGTTTCAAATTTTTATGCCTGAAAGCAAGAAAGTTCACCGAGTGTTTTTTATAAGACAATTTAAGGGGGTATTACCAAGATCATGGAGTGAACGAAGAAAAATCAGGTATGTTGGAGGTTATATGCAGGGGCAAGCAGCTATCTGGGTCGGAGAAGTGACAGATTTTTGTGACAGCCTTGAAGAATTTGAAAGAGCATCCTTGCTAAATATTGGTCCCCTGGAATTCAAGGAAGGTTATATAACCCACAGACATATAACGAAAAAAACAGGAAATCTTAGTAAATACTTTGAAAAATACTTAAGACAAATTCTTTGACGAACCATTATCTTACCGTGAGGTACTAAGAGTGTTAAAGAGCAAGTTGCTAGTACATATTAGAAAACAAATTTATCATTTATCTGATCATAACATAGAAGAATTTTTGTCAAGCATAGATTCAGTTGATTTAATATATGAAGATAGTCGCGCTGGATTTGGAAACGGGGGCGGAGACGGCCAGCGACGGGGAGGTTTCGGGAATCAGCTGATGCCACCACAACAGGTTGGCAATAGTGGTGGAAATCAGTCAGTTGTTTCACGACCATCAATTGTTGGTCCTGCGCAACAGCAACAGGCAACAGCTGGCGTTGCCGCTGCGGGCGGTGGCAGTCAAAATGGTACGACGTATTTTAGAAGACGAAATGATTAACGCTTCCATGATTACCGGTTATCAAAATCAAGCTAATCGTAACGAATGGAGAAGTAATGGCTCGTCAAATTCACAAAACAATACTAGAAATACAAATTGGCTTAATAATGTTGGTTGGTCTCCATCAGAAAATTCTGAACGTGACATCCCTGTTGCACAAATAGCTAGAGAAGTCAAACGAGTAGAGATTGTGGGCTCAGGGGTAATAATCACTGAAGTGACCGAACCGAGTCACCAATCAACGAGTAATCAAACAAACTAAATCTGCTCTCGTCTTGCCTTCCGTAGTTGAGCAGAAATTGTAGCGGGGGGACCCTCCACACACAAATTATAGACAGTATTTTGTTGACATGTGTACGCACATGCGTGAAAATCAAACCGCTGATGACAGGTGGAGGAAAATCATGACCGAACTTTCACAAAATCTTAATGACTCCATCAATAGGCACTACAGCTTATATCAAGATGTACTTTTCTTCCGTAGACACCCAGAATCTGAAATCTGGTGTGTATGTATTTCAACATTTGAAAAAATCATTGATCTGGCACACGCATTATGCTTGGGGGCATTTCGGTCCACTAAAGTGTCTTCGTAAGCTCAAGTGTTATTGTTATTTTCTTAACATGTCGAGAAAAATTCATAACACCCTAAAATCTTGCCCTCTCTGTCAGAGATCTAAACCGAAGATTCTATTTTAGCTGAAAAACCTTTGGCTCCTGTCTCTATTGATCTAGATGGACCTCTTCCTGTAGCCCGTGGAGGAGTGAAATACATTTGTGGATTGTACGATATTTTTTCAAAATTTGTGAAACTCTATGCACTGAAAACAGCAACAGCAAAGGCAGTCATCAGGCGCTTAGAAAAGGACTTTATTTCATCAATTGGCAAGCCTAGTTCAATTCTGTCTAACAATGGTTCTACGTTTACCTGTCATGCATGGAAGCACTTTTTTTAGAGCCATTAACATTAAACATATTTATATTTCACGCTTCAACCCGTCAGCCAATCCTGTGGAAAGGGTATTTCGAGAACCGAACAGAACATTCACAGTGGGTAGAATATATAGGTCTTTTTGAACAAATCGTGAACAAACTGCCTCTGTACTCGACTTCAGTTACGCCATTCAGTCTTATATGTCAAATTAAGGAGTCCAACGAATGGGTAAATCCACGAATCCCACGAATCCCGAGGGATGAAATGTCACTAGATGAAAAGGTACAATATTACAGAGTCTACAAACAAACGTAAGGTTTACCATGATAAGCATTTAAAAAGAGTACAAAAATTCAGGTCAGGTGAGCTCGTTTTACTAAGAAATCATCCAAAACCATCCGCAATTTTAAGAAAAAACAAGAAATGGCAGATTTTGTACACTGGTCCTTGTCGCATCACACAAATTCCACACGATGGAAGTTATTTACTAGCCATTCGTGGTACAGGTAAGATAAAGGGATTGTACCCCCATAAAGATATAAATAATTCGTAACTTCAAAATTGTTAGTGGTATAATGCCTCATAATGCAAAACAAGTCGTAAGTGCAACTTTCGTTTGCGTTGCCAACTGCATTGATGTAGTTTATAACGCGCGAGGCTGTTGATAAAATTTTGTGTGCTTGTAATACTAATTGTATCCAGCGTGGTGCTGAACATCCGGTATCGCCGGTGGAATTACTGTTCGCTAGCGCTACCAACTGTATCGGCTGTGGCGCTACGATTGCAATGCCGATAATGGAACTTTATTCGCTCGCGTTGCCAACTGTCTCTGTGCGGAGAGCAGAGCGCGCGCGAGGCGGGTAGTAGAATTTTACTCAATCGTATTTCTTACTGACTGGCATACGGCTAAGAGAGCGGAGACGCTACTGAAGTTTAACTTACGGATATGATTATGAACAAGCTAATATACCGCGTTAGAGGCCTTTTATCAATAACAACATATGATAATAGCTACACAAAAACTACAACTACTTATTTCTAAATCAAGGCAGCAGTCCCAATATACAAAGGTATGAAGTACCGTACGATACTGAAAATGTGGTGTTGCACAAGTCTAAAGTGCACGCCATGTACTTTCGCCGCGCGCCGCCATGCACGTACGGCGCGCCGTTCTTACGACGTCAGCCACGAGCGCTCTCTGCTGCAACTCCGCTCGTGGCCACCACTGAACTGCAACGGCCACTTGGGATTAGGACAGGCACTGAAACGGACTCATCAGTAGGCAGGCCTCTCCGTAGCTAAACTATGTACCAGCATTCCACTAGTCTGCTGCCCTCCAAGTTAATCTAACGTAGTGTTTCTAGTTTCTGCTGTCGCACTGGCTGGTCACCTCCGTACCCGCAACACGCGTGCATCCTATTTCCCTGTGTCGGTCTCTCTCTTCTCGGCCACCGACACCTAGGACAACCGGCGGCAACGAGACACAAAAGTGGCGACGAGACACCTACAACTATATTAACAGTAACCAACTGATTAATACTAACAAATAAGGGTATGTGAAATTATACCCATATCAATATTTTAGAAGGTATGCAGAAGACGTACAAATTTTATATTGGGTAAATATTAATTTTTTTCTTCTTCTGTGTGAGAGAGTGTGTATTAAACTGAATATGTGTAAACATTGGGATTAATATATGAATGAAGGAATTAATATAATGTATGAATCATTTATGATCTGTGTTGGGAATATATATATAGGGCATGTAGCGAATAATGCACATCCTATATTCATTTGTTCCCCCACAGACAATGTAGGGTAAGGTGTATATTTGTATGACTGAATGGTCAGATGTGAGTTCTTTTCTTTTTGCCCAACAAAAGTGAATGCTAATGCATATCCTCAAGTTTAAATTTATTACTCTTGGTATTTGTTATACAGAATTATTGAAATGGAAAATAGTAGCCACATATTATTTAACTTATAAAATTATCAAATTAGATTAAATTCTAATATTGTAGAAGAAAAAGTGTTGCCTTGATGAATTAAGGAGGAAGAAAATAACATTACTTGTCTTATAATTTTGTTTTTACTATTAAACCTGTTATGAAGTAATGAATTTTCTTTACATAATTTTATCATGATCTGAAATTAGTGACCTGTTTCTATGGCACCGTTCTCATTAAGTGATTACATACTTCAAGTACAGAGGCTGACCAGTATTAAAAGCTCTAGTGGGTTAGGTCGTGAGGTATTGTCACGTATTTGGCACCTAAATATGCCGAGTCGCAAGTTGTAAGGAAATTTCCTTGCTTATTGCGATTTTCCCAGCTTTGTTTGGCTTTTTGGGCATTAAGCAATCGAGCGATTTCTTCCCCCTTGTAGCCGTCCATGTTGTCATAGCTAACCCCGGTTCGTGGGCGTATTCAAAGCATAGTTTTCCTGTCTCCTCTTTCCTTCCCTTTCTGCCTCATGTACAGTTTGCGCGGGGAGAGCAGCGAGGGGCCATGTTGTTCTTTCTTCATTACTTCTGTTATATTTGGGAGAGTGCTTTCATTGGGTGGTTGGTAACTCCCGTGTTATCCCATTTGCTCGGTTGTTGCTGTTGGCGGCGTTGCTCCATGACGTCGCAGACGGCTAGGGCTGCATGTACCCTCGCTACGTAACAGGTAGGAAGCAAAGAGAGGCAATATCGCGCCCAGAGTGAAGCAAAGTGAACAACCGTCCGCCATGTTATCGGAAGTCTAAAGGGGCGTGTTACATGACAGTAGGTTAGAACATTGTTAAAATATAACTGTTTGCGGCTTTCAGTTTTAGCCAGAAGAATTTTACCGCCGTGCATAGTGAATAAACGCTTTACATACATCTTTTCTCGAAAGTGTCAGCAAATTTAAGTACAGTACCAACGACGATCAGCTGCATTTGAAACTAAACGATAAGGTCTGGGAGTACAATCCACGTTTATTTTTGTACGCCGTTTCCAACAGAAACTTTTCGAAGAATGGTGGATGTTTCAGAGACTAACTTTTTACAGTAAGATTACGTTAACCTTTTATCTGGCAGTTTTGCTCTCAAGGAACATAAAAACTGCGTGTGCTTTTCTGAAACATGTTTCAAGTTTCATCCTTGTATGGGCAAAAGTGCTTGAAACTAACATTTAAACTGTCCAATAAGGTGATGTTTTGTTGTCTTTTGCAAAAGGTTTAGCAATAGACTGAATCTTTAGCGGACACTCCAATCACACGTTACCGAAGTACATGTTTGTTTCATTTTGTGACGATATTTTTCGTGATACATGGAAAACTGTTTATAAAAGGAAAAGAGGAAGCCTTGAAGTTGATTTATTATGGAAAATCGTTGATGAGTTCTTGTATGGGAGACTGAAAATGGACTTACATTTATTAGGAAGAGCAGGCTTAGTAGACTACAACAAAACGGACAACAATCCAAAAGAAACAGCATCTCCTGTACCAGTCAGTGATGTACGGTATGACAGATGTGACAATATGTTGTCACTTGACAGATTACGGGCCAAAAGGAATTTGCAAGTTTTTTATTCACTGTAAAATGTAGAAATCATGAGATTGTTCTGAACTTTTGTACCAAAAACGGCTTATTTTCACACATTTCACATGAAATAGTCCAAGATACAATAATTTCTGCTGTCATAAGAACGACACCTTAGTACTGATACTGTACCATAATGCGAAGTTTTTGGGTAATGTTACTTACAAACCAGAAACTATATTTGGAAAAAAAAAATCGTATTAGTCTTTTCCCATGGCCCTACACATTTAAGTAACGTAATACTTTTTCTTCTCGTGATTTCTGTGTGTGCCAAATAAAGGGTTAATTTCAATTCATTTAATGCTAGAAGCAGGAACTATTGCATGGGCCAAGGAAATACAATCCCAGACTGGAGCTTTATACATAAGCCACCCAGTCAGTAGAATATGCAATGAAGTTTGTGGTTTGTCGTAGGTTTAATGAAGTAGTAGGGTATTATGCTTGTCTTTCTCATGAATCAGATTACGGTACTGTGAGTCAAAATACAAGGAAACTGTCATTAGTGAATGCCCTTACTTGGAATTCATCTTGCCGTTTCAGCTTTTATGGTGAAATGTGTTAAATGTGTTTAGACCTGCTTCCTTCACTACATACAAAAATTTTGTTTAATGATTTGAAGGACAAATACGAGTGCTTAGAGTCGGAGACCAATTCTCTCTTCTCATTGCAACAACCTATTTCTTTGTCAGGAACTTCTTTCAGCCGAAGCGTTGGATAAAATAAGATGTGTTTACCTTTTTCAACATATAAATCAAATAAGCCAAACAATTAACATATAACATATATTTAAAACAGTACTCTTTTGAAAAAAGAAATATTCCCAGTATTTTTGCTTCTGCTGGTACAGTAATCTGTTACACAAACATTAGGCACGATTTCTAAAAGAAATGCTTATCTCAGTTGTTCGCACAGGTATTATCTCGATTTCAGAAAGCGACTGCATGACTTCCGATAATATGGCGACCAGTGGTACAGCTTGGCACCGCAGGGAGCGCTAAAGATCGTGTCACCGCCCCTCTATGTATATTCTGTCTCTTTGGTAGAAAGCTTTCCTCAGAGATATCCCTAATCCCTCCATAATATTCCTTGTTCTGTTCAACTGATATGTTTTATGCTAACCTTATTGATATTTCTAAGTGTCTGCTGTTGTCTGAAGCGGGCTCGTTGTCTGGGAGTATTTTTAGTGCCATTGGTATTGGTATTGGCCTTGGTATTGGATCTTACCATTTCCTGTGACTGTTCTTGTTGTGTGCTTCCTGATTAGGCTCAAAGCCCTTTACCGGCAGGGTGTGGTCTTTACATGTTTGTAACTGGCTGAAAAATTTGTAACCTACTTCTGGTAGTTTTTTTAAATATATATTCCTGCTCTTTCTATTTTATTTCTTGTTTGACGGTTCCTATTTTCTGAAAACGCCTTCAGGTCCGGGAACTCACACTTTGGGACACTCCAGTAGCTGCAGCCACCTCCATCTGTGTCAGTCAGGCTTCCAACCTTCCTTTGCTCTGCGCGGCTAAGCCACGTTGTTGTTGCATTGCACTAGCTGTTCAGGACACCGTCTGAACCCACCTGCCGGTGTAAATCGTTTGGTAGAGGAAACACAACATCAACCCCGCCTGTAGCAAATTTCTGTTATTACCACTATTTAGGCTACCGTAATGTTGTTGTCTCCACTCCGTACAACCGAGAGAAAGACGTCGAACTATTTTAGTTGATTCTCATTATGATAATACTTCAGAACTTACAAGGAAAGTACTTGGGCACGAACAAACACATATACACCAAAATCGTATGAGAGATAATGTTCAAATGTTTGTACAAACTACTTACGGACTAGCTAACACTAAGGACGGTACAAATATCCATTCCCGAGGGGGGATTCGAACCCACGACCGTAGTGGCCGTGCAGGAGAGATAATGTAAAGATCCCTCATTCCACTAGTGATACTCCCGCATCTGCAAAACTCTGCAGTCGTCCGTTAGAGGCCTCTGCGTGTGCGATGCCGCATTGCACTTTGACCTGTCGGTTCGCTAGTAGGGACGGTGCAGTGTGCCTCCGAAGTTCCGTTTTGTGATTTTATTTGTGTGATGAAGCGTCAGATGGGGCGGCGGTTGCTAATTAATCCCGCTAATGTATTGCGATTAGTTGAGATGAAGTTACGAAGAACCCTTCTTCGTGAAGATGCTACTAGGGTAGAAGATGAATCATTTGCATGCTTTCTCGTATCTGTTATGGTACAGAAATATGAGCATAAGTTAGATACCGTTGTTACAAACTCATAATAATGTTGATAATAGGGATGATAATGACGAACAACTCATTGCAAGCGGTACTGCTACGGTAATTGCGGGAAGAGGCGATGGAAGCAGTGGCAGTGAATACCAACAGTCTTTCGGGAAGAAGGTTAAAGTTGCAACTTTCATCACGGCTTCTGATGACAATTCGCTAGAGAACTTGTACGATGATTATTACATAAGTTATAGTTAAGATATTTGCATTACGTATGGCGTCTACGTCTACAGTGCTATCTAGAGCATGGTTGCAGAGCTTTGCAGAAAAACGACACCCACCAGTACATTGAGGTGTACTTAGAGAACCTGTAACCAAACGTTCATACAGTTATGTTTGTTCGAGCCCATTTAATTTCCTTGTTAAATATCTCAACTGATCCCCTGTCTTGGTCAGTGTGAATTTAGAGATATTTTATGTCGTACGGTAAATTTTTGAAATGTTTATCTCACTGCATTATATCTTTGTGACCGCTAAAAATGGGCCATGACTTTAAAGAAAAAAATCGACTGTCTCTAATGATCACTGAATCATGGGGCGTAAGATACTTATCTTCTTTCTTTCCTGTAACATTCCTGCTATTTTAGACACTGAACATCTGAACACCTTGTATATCAGACAGAAGTTCGTTCTCGCCTCGGCGGCCGCGGTGGCCGAGCAGTCTGCGGCGCGCCAGTCACGGTCTGCACGGCCACTACGGTCGGGGGTTCGAATCCCCCCTCGGGCATGGATATTTGTGCCGTACTTAGTATTAGCTAGTTCATAAGTAGTTTAGTCCCACAAGCTATAGAAACATTTGAACATTTTGTAGAAAGATATAAAAAGCCAAGATCGCTGATCATCAATTTTTATTTAAGACGGCCGGTTTCGGTGAACTATGTCAGCATCATCTGGTCCAATAAAATCATTTTACAAGGCCATAATCTTGTAATGTCAATCAGTTGCTATATAACATAATTTACAGTGCATAGGTGCACTATGTCATTATAATAAAACATAATTATCACTGTCTACATCTACATCTACATGGGAATCTCTGCAAATCACATTTAAGTTCCTGGCAAAGGGTTCATCGAACAACAATTATACTATTTATCTCCCATTCCATTCTCGAATAGCGCGCGGGAAGAAAGAACACCTCAATCTCTCAGTTTTACCTCTGATTTCTCGTATTTTACCCTGATTATCATTTCTACCTAAGTAAGTCGGAGTCAACAATATATTATCGCATTCGGAGGAGAATGTTGGCGATTGGAGTTTCACAAGTAGCCCACACCGCAGCGATAAGCGCCGTTGTTGTAATGATTCCCATCCCAGATCCTGTATCATTTCCGTAACGCTGTCTCCCCAGTATCGTGACAATACGAAACGAGCTGCCCTTCTTTGGACTCTTTCGATGTCCTCCGTCAAACCCACCTGATAAGGATCCCACACTGGGCTGCAATACTCCAAAAATGGACGGACAAGCGTTGTGTATGCAGTTTCCTTTGTAGTTCTGTTTTATGTTTTAAGGGTTCTTCCAATAAAACGCAGTCTCTGGTTCCCACGATATTATCTACGTGTTCTTTCCAATTTACGTCTGAAGTAATAGTAATTCCTAGGCATTTTGTGGAATTTACGGTCTTCACATTTGATTGATTTATCTTGTAAACAAAGTTTAACGGATTTCTTTTCGTACTCATGTGGACGACCTCACACTTCTCATCATTCAGAGTCAATTGCCAATTTTTACACCATACTGATATCTTATTCAGATCGTTCAACAGTTGGTTCTGATCTTCAGATGATTCTACTAGATGGTAAATGACGGCGTCATCTGCAAACAACCTAAGAGAGCTACTTAGATTTCCCCCTAAATCGTTTATGTAAATAAGGAACAGCAAAGGACCAATAACACTACCCTGTGGAACGGCCGATATCACTTCTGTTTTAGTCGATGCCTTACCATCGATTACTACGAACTGTGTCCTCTCTGACTAGAAATCCCCTATCCAATCGCAAATTTGTGGCGATATACCATAACCACGCAATTTGATTAAAAGCCGTTTGTGAGGTACGGTGTCAAAAGCTTTCCGGAAATCAAGAAATACGGAATCGATTTGCAAACCTTTGTCGATAGCACCCATCACTTCGTGTGAATAAAGAGCTAGTTGTGTTTCGCATGAACGATATTTTCTAAATCCGTGTTGACCTTGGGTCAATAGTTCGTTCTGTTCGAGATAATTCATAATATTTGAATACAGGATATGTTCCAAAACCCTGCTGGAAATTGACGTCAATGCAATAGGCCTGTAGGTTAGTGGGTTACTCCTACTGCCTTTCCTGAATGTAGGTGTGACCTGGGCAACTTTCCAATCTTTTGGTACTGATCCTTCTATGAGAGAGCGGTTGTATATGACTGTTAAGTAAGGAGCTATCGCTTCAGTTTGCTATTGTCACTCACAGTGATAATTATGTTTTATTATAATGACATAGTGCACCTATGCACTGTAAACTATGTTATATAGCAACTGATTGACATAACAAGATGATGGCCTTGTAAAATGATTTTATTGGACCAGATGATGCTGAATTAGTTCAGCGAAACCGGTCGTCTTAAATAAAAATTGATGATCAGCGCTCTTGGCTTTTTATATCTTTCTACAATATCATAATTGGATCGCCTCCTAGAACATAAAGAAACTCATTTGAACATTTGTTCTCGCCTCATTGGGCAGCAAGCGCGCAGGCTGTGCGCCGTCGCCAGCAGGGCTTCGCGGGTTGCCTGCCTTCCGGGGCGCGCAGGCGCGGTTCCAGACGCAGGCCTCCTCTCTTCCTGCCACGCGGTTTGTTTTGATGTCCTCCTCCTGAGAAAACACCACTAACGAGACCAGCCTAAACATTTACGGCCTGGCGACATGAATGCGAGTGCCCTGCCGCTACAAGCGAGCGGCGGCGGTAAATATTTGTCTCCTGGAGCAACAAGTAAATGGACCAACATCTGTCCCCTCGCATTTCTCCTTCGGTGAAATAGTGGCCGGCCTGCGGAAAGTCGCTGCCATTTTCCTGCTGTCGGAGCAACTTATCAGTGTTTTTATTTTTTATTTATTTATTTATTTATTTTAGTTACAGTGAAATTCTGTTAGAGACAGTGAAAGACTTGGAAGAGGACCTAAACGTAATTGATAGTATCTCATAAACACGTTTTAAGACGTACATAAATGAAATTAGTGTTATTCAATTGAATTAGACGATACTGAGGAAAGTAGTTTACGATATAAAAAGATAGAAACTACGCCAGTTTTACCACATGGACAGCAAAGAAATGGCCAAATATTGATGTAAAAGGTGTCTAAAATGTAGACGCAACGGCAAGAAAGGCAACTCTGGAATATACATGTGGATATTAAAAGGCGTTTCTCAAATTACTTGTTCAAATGTTTGTAAATCTATCGGACCAAACTGCGTGGTCATCAGTCCGTAGCTTACAAACTACTTAAACCTAGGTAAACTAACCTACGGACAAACACACACACCCATGCCCCACGGAGGACTCGAACCTCCACGGCGAGCAACCGCGCGCTCCGCAGCGAGGTGCTTTAGACCGTTCGGCTACTCCACCGCGGCCAAATTACTTATCTAGAGTATAGATACTTTATGTGTTTTGTTATGAGGACGATGAAACGCACATATAGAAGACAACACAAGGAAAAAGTTTTGAAACGTGTTGCTATAGAACGGAGATGAATATTAAATTAATAAAACGAGTAAATTCGGATGAGGTACTAAATAATTGTAGGGAGACAAGAGTTGGATGCCACAGCTACAAAGAAAAGTACATATTCTGTAGCATCAATTAGAACTCAGTTCGCTATTGGACACACACACACACACACACACATATATATATATATATATATATATATATATATATATATATATATATATATATATATATATATATATATAGAGAGAGAGAGAGAGAGAGCGGTTGGGGTAAAAAGGGAGTAAGAGAGAGAGAGATAGGTGGGTTGTCAGAGACGGAGATGCGTGTGTCAGAGAGAACAATAATTGAAAAAAATGAGCAAGATTTAAATGAATGGAAGTTTTAATAATTATGTAAAGTTGAACATGACAGACTGTAAATGGCTCATCATTATTTCCATCAAGTTAAGACCAATGATAAATTTGTATCCCATGTTCGTAGAAGGTGGGAGTGCTTATTTAACTCATTTTAGTGATGATTAGGGTACTTGTAAGATCATTTACTAAATTTCTTGATATCACTTAAACGATTAAAAGTTTCTGTAAACAGAATGCGGACGATTTCCGTACTCTTAATTTGATGCTGCCTGTTCTCAGTGGTATATTTCACTTTGTAGGCTTAGGATCTGCCGGAGCATCATAGTGCAGTGAATAGATTCCTCTGTATCAGATTGCCTGCTGACTTCAAACTTTCCGGCAAACTGAATCTTTGGCCAACTCTCCATATCTTGGGTTGTGTTCTTATTTACTGCAGTGTACAGTGCGGTTGCCACGTTTCGCAACGCCAGTGCGTCATCCTCTACCTTCTAAATTTCAAAGGAGCTCCTCCGACCTGCTTGTATCCCAGACCATGAAAACTGTTATCACGAGGGACACGAAAATGGTACCGTAACAATTGCACCAAAAATAAGGCGAAATTAATGCTTTTTAGGGGAACAAAATGTGACGTCGCCTTTCTTTTAGTATTTTTTTTTTTTTACAGACTTCACTAAATGTTTAATTCTTCCGTAAAAAGTCTTGTTTTATAACTAATATAAATGTGAGAATAGCATTTTGCAAGTATCAGCTACTGATAAAATTCGAATGTTAACGACGACCCATTACCGGGATCAGTAATGTAATATTGATTGTATCTTTTCGTTCAAATTTCAGTCATTCTCCTTACATTTTATTTTATTCTTGGTGTCTAGTTTCAGTTTTTTCGTCCATTATCAAACAGAGCCTCAGTAAAACATAGAAGTGTTACAATTTTGGGGTAAAAACGTGTTTACTTACTGTGATAAATCAAACGGAATGTTGCTCTGAAATTTAATATTAATTAGCTTTCGTCCAACTCGTAACTTTATTAATATGTGCTGTTCACACAGTTGATAAAAGGGCGATGTACAAAGGCGTAAAGGCATCGCGTCAGAGGGCGCCACCAGTGCCCACTGCAAGTTAATTAACAGTGTGATTTACCATCGATTCAGTTGAATAGCCGTCATTATGTAACTGAAAGCAGCGCTACTGATCGCCGTGCCCATCAGCCAGTCTATATTCGTTCCTCATTTAACACCATAGAGATGGTCGTACTAAAACTTGCATCTGGACTCCACACCTGTTCGTGACCATAAACCACTCATTAATATTATATATCAAAAATGACAATGAAATGACCATAGTCACATTTTTTGAAGTCATATATATTTATCACATCTATATCTATAAATGTGAATGTCTGTTAGGTGTACGTTTATCACGTCTGAACCGCAATACATAAAGAGCTAAAAATTTGTACAGTTACTAATGTCTACCCGGGAAACGCTTTAGGCACGGTTTTATGGCGATCGGATAGCTATTTAACCAATATATGTTAATGTGAATGTCTGTTCGGTGTACGCTTATGACGTCCGAACTACCAGACGCAGAGACTTAAATATTTTTACAGTTACTAATTTATACCTGAGGAATGTTTTAGGCATGGTTTTATAGCGGCCTGATAAATATTTAGTTATTTGATGAATATTACGCGAAATGCGGAACAATAATAACTCTTAGAAAATTATATTTACTCTTAGAAAATGGTTTTATTGGTTGCATTGTTGCTTGCGGATTGATAATGATAAAAAGGTGGAGTATATTGGGATGGAAAGTTATCGGTGTATATAAAATTCTACGGGTGTGTCTGTTAACATTTCGCTCTGCAGCGAAAACTACATAACGCAAACGAATGGTCTGTGTGTAATTGTTGTCCGAAGTCTTCCGTTGTAAATCATAGCAGTTCCATGCCGATAGCTATAAGGGGGTGGAAATATGGCGGTTGAATGTCGTCAAATTATAAAATAAATTCGGACTGAAGGCCAGCGATGACGTTTGCGAGTCTATAGTAAGAAGGTTACATAAAGCGAAACGTGATGCCACAGACCATATCTTTAGTCTATGAGTGCTACAATGTCTTCAGCTCTTTCTCTGTAAGGATAAGCATACGAATAAAGAAATATAAAAATAAATAAATAAAGCAGTAAAAAAAACATTTCTTTTAATACATCTCTTTAAAAAAATCGATGTCGTGATTGGATTCTTCGTAACGAGAGCATTTTTACGTGTGATTTCTTATATAGTCTCTGATAAATGTAACATGTTTTAAGAAAAAAAGGTGATGGATAGACAGAGAGTGGATAGAAAAAGTACTAACTCAAGGCTCGAATAAATAAATAAATACCCGGGCAACGCCGTGTTTTCAGCTAGTTTTCAATAAAAACTCCATCTTACATCATTATCGTGCGTACTTTTGCCATTACACGAATGTCAACACCGATGACATAATCAAGAACTCAATGTGTCCATGAAATATCAACACAAACATGGTATAAAATTATAAATGTACTTCCATACATTTGGAGTAAACTGAACGCATATTGTTCGTATGTAGCTAGCCATGAAATTGCGGTTATAGATACATCTGTAAGTGTGAAAGAAGATTTACAACCCTTTAATTAATAATTTATATTTAAGTCATTGCGTTTTCGTAACTAGCGTTAGTTCCACAGCAAAGTAAACATCGTCTACGAAAAATACATTTACTTCCACACATTTTGTACGAAACATAAACTTATTGTACGTATGAAGCCATACACGGGGAAGACGGAGAAATCTCTAAAAGTGTAGGGAACGTATAACTTGTCATCCGCGTCGTACTTGCTCAAGTACTTGTACTTGTGTAAGTACGACGCAGATTACCGGAAGAAAACCCGATTATCCAAGATGACAACACCCCGCCGGAAAAGCGTTAACATAAACTTATAACTTGTTCGTTGGTGTTCTGCGATTCTTCCCATCGTATTTATTTAGCTAGTGTGAGGCACACATTAATATCGTAGTGCGAAACAGGGGGATGGATCTATAATAAAAGGTGGTGTGTGCTGAACAGTAAACCCCTACCTGTCGGTTAGCATTTTCTGGTTAGGGTGAGATCCTAGACAAATATTTTAATCCTTCTGGTTCAATGTATTGCACAATATACGTGTAACACAACAGGCACATCAGATAAACATCATCGCAAAAAAAGAAGAAAAAAAAAAAAAAGAAAAAAAAGTAGGGGAGACCGGGGCACGTTGGCCATATTTTTTTTATTTCTCTTAATATTAATTTATTTTACATATTTAAATTTATGAAAATATTGTTAAATTTTAGAGAGGTCTTTAACGAATCTGGATGACATTTATTAAGATTGAAATTATGAGTTAAAGTATTACAAAAAATTAAATATTGGACATATGTCAAGTGGACCAATTTTGCCTCTACCTCGGGGTAAGTTGGCCCAGAGGCTGGTCCACGTTGACTCATGTAGTCTTTTGGCAAGTTAAAATAGCACAACTTTAGGAAATCAAAATGATACTAACAGTTATCAAGAAAATACTGTAATGTAAATAATATCAAATATTGAGTTAAATTCTTAACATTGAGGATTATGACAAAGAAACAGGTCAAACTTACTAGGATTTATAATGCCAACCAGTCAACTTTAATCACTGTCCAGCTCTAAAGGATCAGCACAGTTTTAACATAAAATAGTCCACGGATTTCATTTTTCACGCATGTCCGATGAGCCTAATGCTTGCAGTTTGTGTACTGGATTCCTTGTTCTCCAGTTTATTTGAAAAAAGGCACAGTGACTCTTCCTCATCGTCATCATCATCATCATCATCTTGCCTTTTTTATTTTCTTCGTTTTATGCCTCCAGCAGTTGATTTATTTAATTTCATTCTATTACTGCTCGTACTTTCTTTTTGGAAAAGGGCTATTCTAGCCTGTGATTTAAATTTTCTTCAGTATTTCTTTCCAGTAGAATGGGTTGAAATTCAGTTTCTGTTTCCTGTGTTTCAATTACCTGTGCAGACTGTCATAAGGCCTGCTGGTAACTAGCGCAGTAAATCCAATAAAATTTTCTTGGAATTGCAAAGCCTTCGCTAACAGTCCTCATCGATCCACCCTTTTCTTTTACTTCTAAACCTGCTCTTAGCATCGTATCTTCAGAAATCATTCTCCTTTTATTCTTTTATAATTTTGGATAATTTAAAGATTAAAATACAATTTACTGGTTGGCGCTCTTTCAACGCTTTTTATCTAGAGAATATGACGATCTTTTGAGCTCTGAAACGTATCAAAATATTTCAACTTCGACAAATAAGTTAATAATGTAATAAACTCGAAGATTAATGAACATTGTTATCATTAAAAGGAAAAAAACCTTTCATCGATTTTTTTAGAAGTACAGCTCCCATAGAACGTGACAGGTTGTCTCGGTTGGCGATCGTGCCCCGTCCTCTCTGGGCCAACCTGCCTCATCGCCATCGTTACAATAAATCCCGTTCTTTAAAAAACTCACTGAAGCAATTAAGACTGTACGCCACATAGAAATAATCCTCAAACTAAGACCTTTACAGTACTCACCCCGTTGCACCTAAAGCAAGAAAAAGTTAAATAACACACATTAACCGACGTAGGATTTTTCTTAAACTCACACAAAAACAATTACGGAGCACACCTTGTCCAAAACTTCGTTGCCTGCGATATTGGCTTTGTATAAGGAGAGGGACAGTGCTACCTACTTTCTGATTGGCTCCTAAGATGATCTAGCGTCTACTGTCAGAAATAATTCGACTGCGCTATCCTGACCCTATGGCCAACGTGCCCCTGTCTCCCCCACGATGTCTTATCCGTATGGCAATGCGAGGGAGTGGACTAAGAGTTGGTAGAATTCAACGACTTTAATCTATATGTCTGAACATAATTAAATGTGAAGATAAGGTTCATTGCCAGGTTTTCCAACTTCTTACAGTATTAAAGGTTATCCTTAAAACAAGACGGAATAACAATCATCAGATACTATTTTTGACATTAAGCTTACATATAGTTATGAAAAGTTGTCACAGCTAGAGGTGACGAGAATGGCGGTTAGAACTCGGAAATTGATATAACACGAGTTGTATAAATATATGGGGAATTACGATCTAATGATGATAGTACTAATGAGGAATTGTTTGAAAACAAGGTTTTTGGTAATCAGAGCAAATAAGAAGAATATATTGATCTTAGTATTGTCTTATATACTATCTTTAGGATTGTTTTAGTAACTCGTCACTTCAGAAACAACCGTTCAGTAAAAGGAGAAAGTAATAGGAAACAGAGTTAGAAATTTGTTTCTGGTTAAATATTTCATTTGTCAGCGAATGAAATTTTCGAAAGAGACAGTAGTTCTCCGAAGTCCATTAGTAGAGGGAAATTAATGTGAACTTGTTTCTATGAAGGAAACTATTACTTTAAGATTACATATATTGATTACAGATGATTCACCACTAGAAACTACTTTCACACCGAAAAGCAATCTATAAATAAAAATTATTGAAATAAAATCTGGCAGTTAGCCAGAAACAGCTATATATTTGTATGCAATTTTTATTAATAAATGTATCATAGTGTTGTTTTGAAAACGTTTCTCCGTGTAAGGCACCGTGAGAAACGTGATACGTTGACATATGTAACACTAAATGCTTAGCTTTTAGGTTTAATGGTGTTTAAAGAAAATGAATAAGAGAATTACTGACGTTTTTAGTTCCAGCAATGACGCTTGGGCCAACTGCAGGCTTTAGCTCGTTACCTGCAACACACCAAAAGATTTCATCCATTAACTGCAAATGATTAAAAGAGTATCGTCTAAGTACTATTGGTATGCTTGTAAGCTGAGTTGCTGTAAGTTGATTCCTGATATGTAATAACTAGGTCTCAGCAGATATTGATACTCCTGCTGTCACCTGCCGTGCTATGCGATTTTGCAGGTGGCTTTATAGCAATTTCACAACATAGTTCATACCTGAAGCCACTTGCGCTGCATTATTGTAAGCATGAACAGCTGCAAGGTGTCAGGGATCAACTTACGCCGACGGTTGCTTCATTAACACATGAGATATTCGCGATGTAAGCACAGAGTGACTGTATTGTTGCCGAATTAATGGTTTCTGTTTCATTAATAAACCGCTGTAAAAGTGCCAGATAATCTGTTAAGGCGTGGAAATGTAATTTAATGATACTTATATCTAACTTGATTCACTGGACTATCTTTTGACTCGACTTTTCCTCTCGACATTCTGTTAGTACTTTAAAAAAGTTGAAAAGTTATTGGGAGTGTCCATCTCCCTAACACCAGGTTTTATATCAAATGGTTGAGAAATTCATGCCATAAATTTTTAGCTTTACAGCTGGTATAGGTTAACCTTTCCTTAATTAGTGCTATAGTTTTATTATCTAGAGTTTGTTCCTTTAAATTTAGGAAAAGAGGTTTACGATCACATGTGACGTATGCCGTCTAAAATTACATAAATGTACAGACGACACTGATACTAGAATTACTCTGGTGCCGAAGGATTAGTTTTCAATCAAGAACTCGTTCCGGACGGGGTATGCTTTGTCTAAAGCGATACTTTATTAATACTAGATATTTTGTGGTTGTCCTGTTTACCGTGTGCGGAACCGATGAGTGGGCTACTGACAGTTACTGTAGTGTATTCTTTATAATTAATGATTGTTTCGCTCCTATTTGTCCAATATAAATTTTGGGCATTCTAAACAATATATTTTGTATATCCTTTACTGTAATAAGGGTCTGTTTCCGTGGTAAACGTCTAAATAATCGTTGTAAATTGTCAGTGTTCCTTGTTCCTGAAACATCGAGTAATTTTGACGATAATAATACATGCATAAGATCATCCAAAAGATATTTAAAAAGAAAACGAAGAGACACATCTCATTCATACAGACGGAATAATCTTAAGCGAAGATAGGCAAATAAAACTTGTACCCTTGTTTAAAGTTATTTCGTCTACGAGAATAACGTCCATCTTCATCATTTTCTTTTGAATAATTTGTCTACTAAGCTTTTAATATATAGTTATTTGCAACCACATTTCTGAGAACCTGTTGTCAATTGAGTACGGATGGACGACTGATGGTGCACGTCAAGGGTGATCAGTACTTTCTCCAGATGGAAAGAGATCAATATCAAGAGTGCACGACTAGTTACTAAACACCTCGAACAACTACTAAGAGACCACTAGACATTTACGACAAAGATACTTACCAGAATTTTCTCCAATCACAAAAAGCGGCTGTACCATACACGTAAGCAAAGAGGATTTGTATTTTGGGTGCAGTACTTTTCAGAACAATGTATATTCATGTTATGATAAAAAATAATTTAAAAAGGATCCTTAAAATATTGTGTCGTGTATAGACACCATTTTTTAAACTGACACGTCTCACATCATTGCGAAATGTATTCATGAATCTATGGCAGACGTATTAATCAAGTCTAATGTAAACTAATCTACTCACTGACATAGCTGCTGGTGCTTAATTGATGACCTAATGGGACAATCAAACAATGTACGCAGACACTGATGTGTGTAACAAAGATTACCAGGTAGGTGATGGTTAGTGCTCACAACTGGCTACATGAGAGAGCAAGGGAAGCTGAGCAGAAGCGTCACACTGGGGCGAGTGGTTGGACGCCTCCTGCCTGGGTGGCCAGCGCGGCCGACGCGGCTCGCTGGAGTCGTCTCCATGGCAACGCGATCACGTGGCGGTCCAGTACCACTTCTGCTTTAAGTAGGCGGGACCTTAAAGGCCCAAGCGAGGCGAAAAGTACAGCGTAGTGAGGAAAAAAAAACTGGCAGCGTGGCGTCAAGGATGGACAGAACTGAAGATTGGGTACAAGAGTTCAATGTCGGAAAGAATTTTAGAAGGTTTTAATTCTCGGTTTCCTCTTTCTATTACTGGAAATTTAATAAAGTTGTTGTGAATAACTTTTAGAATCGTTGTATTACTCGTTTGAAATCCTGGATGAAATTATTGATTCATGTTGTTGGATCAAAAAGGCGGGATGCATATTCGCGTGAATATCATAAAAATGCTTACTAGGCAGGCGTTGTAGCAACCAGGCCACCGTGACTTAGTGGACACAGCGACTTTGCGGACTCTTTCAGTCGCCGTGTCCACCAGCTCACGGTGGCCTAGTCGTTATAGCGTCTGCGTAGCAAGCAGGAGGTCCTGGGTTCGAATCCGGGCCTTGGCACAAGTTCTAATTCAAAGCACTCCTTCAGATTTACATCTTTGATGTATATCGAGACAAAATATGACTAGATATTGATTTATGATTTGAAATTTATGTCATCTGTGCCTGAGATACAAGACACGATAGATGCCAGTTACGTTCACTGCTGGGGTGCTATTCTGCTGTAGGAGAGCGTTAGCAACGTTGGTAAGTATTTATATAGGCAGCCGTCCGCGGTGGCCGAGCGCTCTGCGGCGCGCCAATCACGGTCTGCACGGCCACTGCGGCCTGGGGTTCGAATCCCCCCTCGGGCATGAATATTTGTGCCGTCCTTAGTATTAGCTAGTTCATAAATAGTTTGTAAGGTTAGGGACTGATGACCCCGTAGTTAAGTCCCATAAGCTCTACAAACATTTGAACATGAGGCAGAATTCAGGTCTGTGTTGCGGAGATATCGTAACAATGAACATTGCGTATACTATTGAAATATGAATACTGTTTAGGATCAAATAACTCCGTATTTTAATATACAATGAATAACCAGAAGAATTCTGAAGTAGCGAAAGATTTGTGTACTAGTCATTTTAGTTATTAGCGTGAGAGTTTTACAAACATACCGACACATTTATATCGAAATCCCCCCCTCCCCTTTTGGAGTAATTTCTACGAAAACCCATTTCTACTGTACTGTCGTAATTTGTTGCAAAACGAATTTATGCATGTATTAGTAATAATATAAGTAAAGTGTCACGTATTAAGAGTACAAATGCAGCCTGTGTAACAAAATATTATCAGTACATTTCTGTTTCATGATGTTTGATTATACTAGCGTAAGAATTGTATATGGACTACAGAGTTCAAACAGTACAAATGTGATACTACTTAAATAAAAATAATATTGATATATTTAAGCTATTCCAAAATCTTTAGAATTATTTTCCTTTTGTTGTGTGAAAGGGACAATACCATACCTCTTCTCTCTGAAATATATATGTTCAAATGTTTGTAAATCTATGGGACTTAACTACTCTAGGCTTACAAACTACTTAAACTAACTTATGATAAGGACAACAAATACACCCAGGCCCGAGGGGGGAGTCGAACCTCCGGCGGCGAGCAACGGCGCGCTTCGCGGCTAGGCGCCTTGGAAAGCCTGGCCGCTGCACGCCTGGCCGCTGTACCATTGGTTTTATAACACATCAGAGAAGCTAAATTTCTTTACTAATATTTATATTTAACATGTTCCAGTGGACCAAATTAAGGTGTAAGTCTCCATAGTTATGGCACGAGGCATAACATCAATTTGTAACGAAGTGGAAGCTGGTAATAAGCAGATATTGTTAACGACGAATGACATTAAATAAAAGAAATTTGAACTGTTCTGTCTCATCATGTGCCCATTCTGTGTAATGGCAATGTCAATTTTAGTTGAACTGGGTTTTAGAAGCTGTAAAAACTGAGTGTTACTGTGATTTAACAACAATCTATTTTCTGTAAGTCACAAACTTATTTCTTTAACTTCATTATTTGATACACTTCAATATTGCCAACATCTTTCACTAACCAGTTGGTGTCATCAGCAAACGGAAACATCTCAGAACTACCTGTTATACTAGAAAGCATGTCATTTATATGAACGAGAAACCACAGCGCTCCCAGAACAAATCAATGGGACGCCCACCATTTAACTGTATCTCATTCTGAGTTCATATCATAGCCATTTGTAACATTGAAGAGAATTACCTTCTGTTGTCTGTTACTGAAGTTAGAGGTGAACCAATTGTGAGATCCTCCCCTTATTCTCTGTTTTTGCAACTTTTGAAACAATATTTTCTGATCAACGCAATAAAACGCCTTCTTTACCTCAAAGAATGGAATGGAATGTTAGGGTTTAACGTCCCGTCGACTGCTTGGTCATTAGAGAAGGAGCTTACGCTCGGATTTTTGGGGTAGGATGGAGGAAGGAAATCGGCCTTGCCCTTTGAAAGGAACCATCCCGGCATTTGCCTGGAGTGATTTAGGGAAATCACGGAAAACCTAAATCTGGATGGCCGGAGGTGGATTTGAACCACCTTCCTTCCGCATACGAGTCCAGTGTGTTACCTCTGCGCCACCTCGCTCGATACCGCAGAGAATACGCTTAGCTTGTCAGCCTTTATTTGATTTGTACAGTGAGTCACAGAGGAAAAGGAATATAGCATTTTCGGTTGATGGACCATTTCTGAAAAAAAAAAAAAAAAAAAAAAAAAAAAAAAAAAGAAAAAAAAAAAAAAATTACAGAAAATTATGGGAACTAAAGTGAGCCGTCCGTGGTGGCCGAGGGGACTGAGGCGCTCCAGTCACGGTCTGCACGGCCACTACGGTCGGGGGTTCGAATCCCCACTCGGGCATGGATATTTGTGCCGTCCTTAGTGTTAGCTAGTTCGTAAGTAGTTTGTAAGTTTAGGGACTGATGACCCCGTAGTTAAGTCCCATGCGATAAAAAAACTAAAGTTATCAATTATGTTCAAATGTTCAAATGTTTGTTAAGCTTATGGGACTTAACTACATGGTCATCAGTCCCTAAACTTACAAACTACTTATGAACTACCTTATACTAAAGACGGCACAAATATCCATGCCCGAGGGGGGATTCGAACCCCCGACCGTAGTGGCCGTGCAGACCGTGACTGGAGCGCCTCAGTCCCCTCGGCCACCGCGGGGCCACGAATATACAGCCTTTTGAAAAACTTTGGCACAGAAATACGTCTAATGTTATCTACATCATTCCACTCTCCTTTTCATTAAGTTTCACTAATGAGTCCTTTAACCTGTCAGGAACTGTCCAATTTGAAAGGATTAACTACAAATATGGCTCAGTTTTGGACTAACAGCGACAGAGCAGTACTTAAGTATTACACTAAATATTCATGAAATTGCCTAGTCTTAATTTTTGGGACTTGATAACTACGGAACTATGCAGCTCCTACAGAGTTTCTTGCTGTGAACAGGGTACAGTAAGGGGCAGCGTTGGCAGCTGGTGATCGGGAGCGCTGGTCGATCGGCTTTGCACCTTCTGACTGCTGACTCGACTGCGCGTGACCAATTGGGCGGCAGCAGGCTTCCATCTCGTGCCCTCAGGCATAGGTCTTACTCTCTTCTCTACCGCTTGTGTCATGAATGACGTAGACCACGGGGGTATGCGGTTATTATAATCAAACGAACAGTTCTGTTAGTTTTATAACGGATCCTTCCATTTGCAGGACACTTTTTGCGTGATGTGCACTTTATTTTAGCTCAATTGTCCTTTGTAAAAGTGGTAAAATCTTGTACATCGTTTGATTGCACCGAAAACAAGGCAGATGTTATCATCAGAAGGCAAAAAGCGTTTTGAGACTGGGAAAAGAAAAACAATGCGAAAGGAGTTTCAGAAGGTGCTAGAGATATTGACAGTGAGAACAACGGATTTTTGTTTTTGAATTTACAAATTTTTTAATTATACATGTTATTTCCAATAACTGGTACTTCATCAATTTTCAAAATAAAACCAAATATAAGCAAACAGTTTTTTATTTGTGATTGTAATATTATAATCGTCACAGGGTCAGTTAAATGGGGGTGGAGACGCCCCAGGTTTCTGTTCAGGGACCGCTGTTGTTTCTCATTTGTATAAATTTATATAAATGCCACACTTTCTATTTGAGTGTAATAACTTTTGCTTCTAGAATGTCTTGAAGATTCTTGCCTTTTGTGATATAAGTGTAGCAACAATTGTGGATTGTTTTTCTGCTTTGTTGCTGTATTTTTCTTCTTCCGATGTTTTATTGATATGTTTACGAACATTTTCCTTCAGCTAAAGCTGTGGTGAGTGATGTACATCAAATAATGAAGGCATTGCAGTCCATATAAATTTCTTACGTTTAACACTTACTGATTTGACTGGAATTGACGTTTCTGAGTAGAAAATTGACGTGTTTCTGCCAAATGTCCGCTCTTCTGTTGTTTATTCCCCATTTGTTGCTCTTAATACAATATGAAAATTTTCTTTAAAAAGTCGTAGTTTTCAAGAGAATCTGAAATAAACTGTCCTGCAAAGTACCATTTCGTACCTTAGATAACCTAATAAAGGCAAATATGAAGTTATTTTCAGAATGAAACTTTCACTCTCCAGCGGAGTGTGCGCTGATATGAAACTTCCTGGCAGATTCATGGTGCCGCCCCACCACTTTTCTTCAGCCAGTACCTCGCCTCCTACTTTCCAAACTTCACAAAGTTCTCCTGAGAACGACTAGCACTCCTGAAAGAAAGGATATGGTGGAGACATATCCTTTCTTCCAGGAGTGCTAGTCTTGCAAGTTTCGCAGGAGAGCTTCTGTGAAGTTTGGAAAGTAGGAGGCGAGGTACTGGCGGAAGTAAAGTAGTGGGGCGGCACCGTGTGTCTTGTCGGGATAGCTCAGTGGTATGCCGGGCGCTGTAGCTCAACTCGCCCGGTCAGGGGGCTAAACGCTCTCTGTTTTAAAAAAAGCTGAGCCAAAAATTCAACGAGCAATCAAGAACGAAACAAACGAACGACCACAGAGCACAGATCTACGTGAAAAAAAAAAGCCCGCGAAAGGGAAGGTTCCAGGTTCGAGTTCCGGTTCCGGCACACAGTTTTAATCTGCCAGGAAGTTTCATGGAGTTATTTTGTAGCTATTACCAATTTTTATGGCACTACATATGTTCCTTATTGTGGAAAGTACGTTAAAAACAATTTAAACGATACTATTGAGAAATGTGCCGGCCGCGGTGGCCGAGGTGACTGAGGCGCTCCAGTCACGGTCAGCACGGCCACTACGGTCGGGGGTTCGAATCCCCCCTCGGGCATGGATATTTGTGCCGTCCTAGTTCGTAAGTAGTTCATAAGTAGTTTGTAAGTTTAGGGACTGATGACCCCGTAGTTAAGTCCCATAAGCTTAACAAACATTTGAACATTTTTTTGAGAAATGTACATTACCAGCCACTTGGAGAGCTGCTGTCGTGCCGTGTAATGAAAAATTGGTGGGCGTGTCGTGTCTGTGTTACTTTAGACTGTGCTACGGCCTTCACTTCACGAAGGCAGTGGCCCAAGCCTTAATTCTGCCACACCAGGAGCATCACAGCCAGCGGCGTAGCTATCATAGGGCTAGGCGGGGCAGTGCCCGGGGCCCCCGAGCTCAAGGGGCCCCTCGGTCTTCGTGAGCGACGTTCTAAAAAAGTTACATTACACCGTCGATTTTTTTATTTTTTCGAATATCGATGTTCCCCAATTACTTCGGATAATCCACGTTCTATATATCTCATATTTTAGTTGAACGAAGGATTTTCGACATTTAACTTTTCGAACCCTGACCAACAAACCTCAAACGCACGAAATGAAATCCAAAACTTATTCCCAACCCAGAATATAAACATAACAAGGTCTATTGCTTGTCCGCTAAGACGTGTCACCTGCTACTATTACCTTGTTGTCGGTTGAAGTCAGAGTTGCCACGGCTGCCAATGGCACTGAATTACTAACAGTGTGTTTGACAATACACGGCATGACCACATTTCAATATGAAGTCTCTACAATGTATTATTAGAGAAGTGTATTGTTATACTAACTTCACTGTTTGTGTAGTGAAGTCCACCAAGGGAGCGCTCCTTAATCGTAGATCCCTATGAAGTGCTGTAACCAATTGCACTCTAAAACTGATGCAAGAAGAAGAGAAAGTATGTATAGTGGATTGTATTACTGATCGGCGCGTCATCAGTGAAGTTTCTGCCTGCAACTTAATTCGCCTAGTATGGAGCAACTTCGAAAACTATCCCACGGGGTAGTTTTATCTGTATGTTGTGATATTCCTGGCCTATGGCCACTTCATATTTCTGGCCGCTGGCCGTTGCTTTGCTAACATCTTACGTGTCTTAAACGCGGAAAAAAGACAGCAGTGAGGCATATGTTGAAATGTGGGGTGGGGAGCAGTAGCATATGGCGCAGTAGGTGCTGGTTCCCGTGGGAAAGCCCGCCTATGTTACTGGTACTCTCCTCGCATTGGCTGCTGCATTTCACGTCAAGTGATTTCTTTTGAAATTAGTTTTGTTTATTATAAACTAAATATTAATTATTCAGAGCTGAGAATTTGTAATAAATATCTCTCAAGGACAGGCTAGGTTTTGACAATTTAAAAAGTTTAAGGTGCCTTCTCTTATTGTAACAAGAGAAGAGCGTTTTGCAGAAGGCGCGCGACGGCCTTGTTTTGGCGCGAAATAAAGCGTCAGGGGCCCTCTAGTCTCGCAACGCGCCGCAGTTTCAGTCTCGAGCTGACCACTATATGCGCCGGACCGCGCCGGTCATGAGTGAAGATCTGCGTAAATGTGATAACAGTCGAGGTCTCAGCATGAACTATTGGCAGCATAGGCTATATAATATTAACAATAGTTGCTCATTTTTTATTGTTTATTTAATACATGGCATCCCTGACAATTAAAGATCTCGCGAGTCGTTTCTTATGCTTCCTCACTTGTATGCTGTACAAGAACCAACGACCTGTGTGCTGTCTTCTGCGCTGGGGACACAACTATAGAAGACAACAGGTTAGTCAGAAGTCTATGCTTTCCATAAAGTATTGGGCAGCAACTACGGCACCTCGTGCGTACTGTAGGGCGGTACAAACGCACACTGCTACGCAACAGCAGCCGCAAGGATGTGGAGGTTTTAGGGGACTTGTGGGAGGAAGCAGTACTAACTTCTCCGTCCGCAAATAAAACCCTAGGAAGCTTGTAATGTTCTACCCTGGTCAAACTCTTTCCCTCTGCCCAATTTAATCCAAATCCACGCAGTAGTTTTTGCGTGAAAGCATAACAACAAACAATCTTTCCCAGTTATATTGGAGTACGGTTAAATATTACCTTCCACGTGACACATAATAATTTTATTAGTAGTATTTTGGTTTGCCTTATTATGTTAAAAATGTTTGTTAAGCTTATGGGACTTAACTACGGGGTCATCAGTCCCTAAACTTACAAACTTACAAACTTACAAACTCCTTACGGTAAGGAGCTGATGATGACTGACTTTTGCATCTTCATAGTTTTAGTTTAAAGAGGGCCCCAATGTCATTTTTGCCCCAGGGCCCTTGGTAATATAGCTACGCCACTGATCACAGCAAGCAGGGCCACAGGAGCAGATGTAGGAGTGTAGCATTGGTGCGCATGCGCAGTGGCTGTGGCGGCGGTCCGCTGGGACTCCTCGGCTCGCACACCGCTCGCCACTCGCCAGCGATCGGTGCGCAACCAGTCGGCGGTGATTCTGGCGCGCCAGTTTATAGACGCTCTGGCGCCAGCGCGGCGCTCTGCGTTATTGGATCGCTCCCTGTTCAGTGCAGACAGCCGCGCGTTATAGCCGCCGTTACCGCCCCAGGCTGCTCGCTGCGCCCCGTGCCACGCGACAACTTCATTTCGGATCCGCAGCGCGCGTGCGGTGCGGCCATTTCTGACTGCCAATGTCGAATCACCAGTTCGATGTATCTGATAACGGTCTTCGATGGAGTTCGCGATAACGCTTCGCGGCTGCCAGGAAGATAACATGTGAATAATTTTATGGTCTATACTGAACGACATAGTAATTCTGTCAGATACAGCAAAGGAGAGCAATTCAAATGTTCAAATGTTTGTAAAGCTTATGGGACTTAACTACGGGGTCGTCAGTCCCTAAACTTACAAACTACTTATGAACTACTTACGAACTAGGACGGCACAAATATCCATGCCCGAGGGGGGATTCGAACCCCCGACCGTAGTGGCCGTGCAGATCGTGACTGAAGCGTCTCAGTCCCCTCGGCCACCGCTGCCGGCGAAGAACAATTGAACGGAATGGACAGTCTGCTGAAAGTTACTTATAAGATGAACATTAACAAGAGCAAAACTAGGGTAATGGAGTGCAGTCTAAGAAAACCGGGTGATGCTGAAGGAATTAGATTAGGTAACGAAGCAATAAAGGAGGTAGATGGGTTTTGTTAGTTGGGCAGTAAAATAACAAATGATGGTCGCAGTACAGAGGATATAAAATGCAATGGGAAGAAAAGCATTTTTGGAAAAGAGAAATTTGCTAACATCGAATATTAATTTCAGTGTAAGGAAGTCTCTTCTGAAGGCATTTGTGTGGAGTGTTGCCTTGTATGGGAGTGAAACATGGACGATAAACTGTGCGGACAGTAGAGGCTTTTGAAATGTGGTGCTACAGAACAATGCTGAAAATTAGGTGGGTGGATCGCGTAACTAATGAGAATGTAATAAACAGAACTGGAGAGAAAAGAAATTTCTGGCATAGCTTCACTAAAAGAAGGGATAGATTGGTATTCTTAGGCATCAAGGAATTGTGAATTTAGCGTTGGAGGGAAGTGTGTGGGGTAAAAACCGCAGAGGAAGGCCAAGAGATGCATACAGTAAGCAGATTCAGACAGATGTAAGTTGCCATTCTTATGTGGAGATGAAGAGGCTTGTTCAGGATAGGGTATTGTGGAGAGCTGCATCAAACCAATCTCTGGACTGAAGACCATAATAACAACAACTGAACAATGAACAGAAAAACACTTACTTGTGCTGCATTTAGCCGGCAGACTAGAAGTTGTCAAGCCAATGTGTGTACTTACATTTTTCGTTAGCTTAGCTGTAATTGTAAAATTCTCAGCATGACTTCAAATGTAAGTGAAACTCATACAATATGCTGTACACAAGAATCTTCCATATTGTTGGTAAATATGTCGCGTATGACACACAAAAAACAGCTTGAGTGTAAAATTAATAAATAAACACGTCTACTAAGTTCATTTGAATTTGTAATCGTCCAAATATATAATTTAGAAGATCTAAAGCAGTGTTTACCAAACTTTTCGAGTATGCGCCCCTATTACAAGTAAAAATTTTCTGGTGACCCCTTTCCAAATAAAAATATTCTGTCTCCGTGGAGTAGCCGAGCGGTCTAAAGCGTGTATCTGCGGAGCGCGCGGTTGCTCGCCGTGGAGGTTCGAGTCCTCCCTGGGGCATGGGTGTGTCTGTGTATGTTGTCCGTAGGTTAGTTTACCTAGGTTTAAGTAGTTTGTAAGCTACGGATTGATGACCACGCAGTTTGGTCCGATAGATTTACAAACATTTGAACATTTCGAAAAAAAAAAAAAAAAAAAAAAAAAAAAAAAAAACTTTTGCTTAAGGACTATTTCGCATTTCAGTCAGAGTCAGAAGCGAATTACGCTCATTAAGAAAGATCTCACTGTATAGACAATTTGTAAAGACGTAGAACTTTTTTTTCGAGTTTTTTAGAATCAATTGTTGTGTTAAATTCTTTTACCTGTTGATGGGTCCGGAAAACAGTTTTCAGACTTTGTGTGGTTATTCATTATTAACACACCGTATTATAAAACAATCTATGATCTATTCAATTCACGATGAATGATACATGAGAACTCCGTAGTTTTAAGTTACATAAATTTCACTTAGGCACACATTTTTCTACTTATTTTGTGATTCACATACTTCCTGCTGTGACAGCGACTTTCTGAGTAAGACACTGCCACCTCTGACGGTCGCGACGCACAGGTCTAAACGATTGCAAGTGGTGTGCAAAATATTTTTCTTTTTACTCTTATGTTAAATCCGAGCTCGATCCATAACATTCACAGACATGTACTATCAACTACATCTACACTTACTTGGGATACTCTGCAAGTACCTGGCAGAGGGTTCATTGTACCACCTTTATACTATTCATCTGCTATTCCATTTTCGAATAGCGCGCGCCAAGAAAGAACACCTGAATCTCTCCGTTCGCGCTCTGATTTCTCGTATTTTGTTCTGTTGATCATTTCTATCTGTGTAAGTGGGAGTCAACCATATATTCTCGCATTCGGAGGAGAATGTTGGTGATTGGAGTTTCGTAAGTAGCCCACGCCTCAGCGATAACCGCTGTTGTTGTAATGACTCCCATACCAAATCCTGTATCATTTCCCCTGTATCGTGACAATACAAACAGAGCTGCCCGTCTTTGGACTCTTTCGATTTCCTCCATCAAACCTACCCGATAAGAATCCCACACTGGGCAGCAATACTCCTAAAAAGGACGGGCAAGTGTAGTCTATGCAGTTTCTTTAGAAGTTCTGTTGCATCTTTTAAGGGTTTTGCCAATAAAACACACTCTCTGGTTTGCCTTTCCCACGACATTATCTACATGTACTTTCCAGTTTGTCTGAAGTGATAGTGAAAGTAGCCTGTTATTAATGTACGCAAAATCTCGAGCAGTTGTGGTCCGGAAATGAAAGTTAAAACGCTCACAGCTGCTCTAAATTACTTTAGGGGTGGCCTTTACACCTCCAATGTAATTTTATCTAACTGATCACTCCTTAAGGGAGCAGCCAACGTTTTAATGCACACAAAATCAATGTTAAAAATAAATGAATTGATAATTAAACATACGGTCAGGGAGCATGAAATCATAAAGCAGATGTTAGATACTTTAAAATCATAATCTATTCAGTAAAACAGAAAGCAAATAAATGTGGGAAGACCAAATTGAGCACACACATTGTACAAAAGTGGATTAAATCATATAATTACTGCCCATATTAATATTTTTCTGCTCTTTATGAATATGGAGGTAACATGGGAGGAAATTTTCAAACACACAATAGGTAGTTGAAAGCAGATTCATTCATTCACAGACAAGTGCATGAAGCTAGGTGGTACATTACAAGCTGGAACCCATGAACACAGTGGCAAAAGAAAAGTCAGTGTTGCCTTGATGAGATGGCGGGTGTCTTGATCACAAATTTTAAATTATACTGTGCACTGAACTAACTCATGTAGGGGGGGGGGGGGCAGCGGCTCACTATTCTTAAGTAGCACGTGGTGTGTGACCATGGTGAATTACATAGCATTTACAAACAGATATTAATTTAGAATAAGTGAGTAAAGCACACGTCAGAATTCGTATAGAAGATAGCTAGTATTAATAAAAGCATGGCTGATGGCCAAAGTAGCAACCGTTACGAAAGCACGTGGTGAAATTGGTCATAAAAGACAGGAAAGACGGAATCAAATCAGAAAATCTGAGAAATATTTAGTATACTCGCATATACAGTAACGACACAAAAAGTCAGTTAAAACAGCAAGAAGATTCAAACACACTAAGTTTACACTAAGGCTGAATGCCACACATGTCCAAGACTGCCTGATCAAAAAGAAATCAAAGTCGTAACATCATGCCTTGCCCTCAGCATGATTCGGCGGAGTACTTGCTTCCACAGTCTTCGGAGTCAGAATGAAGAGTGAAGACTAAAGCTCTAAGGCTTCGGAACCCCCCCCCCCCCCCTCCCCACCATACACCGGATGTAAAGAGACATAGAATGCGTTCAGAGACTAGTGTTTACCAACCCTTGCTACCTGGCCAAGACAATTCCCTCTTCAACCGCATTCAGAGAGGTCTCCTTTCACGTCTTTCTTCCAAGATTAGGTTAGTACAACACTAAGAACACGGCCACCTTGCCAAGCAAGCTTGTCTCTGGCCACCCAGCAGACGCCAGCGCAGATGACAAACGAAGCCATGCGTTATTAACTAAAGTTAACGAGGCCTAAAGCGGGAGGCGGCGACTGTAAGCCATTGCGCGGCAGTCAGTCAATATTAAGAACACACATTCACATTCACACGAACACACAAGTTTAATCACATGGTTGAAAACATTTATAAAGATGGGACAAACATACATAAACAAGCGGCATTGATCATTAATAAAAAGGGTAAAATAATTAACACACAAATAGAGAGCATTAATGTTGCAGAAACACTTTAGGTTAATGAATCAATCAAAATGGAACACGACCACACATTCAGTGGACGTATTTCAATAGTAATTCCTAGGTATTTAGTGGAGTTTACGGCCTTCACTTTTGACTGATTTATCTTGTAAACAAAGTTTAACGGATTTCTTTTCCTACTCATGTGGACGACTTCTCATTATTTAGAGTCAATTGCCAATTTTTACACTATAGATTATATCTTATTTAGATCGTTCTGCAATTGGTTTTGATCTTCAGATGATTTTACTAGACGGTAAATAACTGGGTCATCTGCAAACAAACTAAGAGAGCTGCTTATTTTTCTCCCAAATCGTTCTGCAATTGGTTTTGATCTTCAGATGATTTTACTAGACGGTAAATAACTGGGTCATCTGCAAACAAACTAAGAGAGCTGCTTATTTTTCTCCCAAATCGTTTATGTGAATAAGGAACTGCAGAGGACCAATGACACTTTTCTGTGGAATGCCCGATATCACTTCTGCTTTAGTCGATGCCTTACCATTGATTACTAAAAACTGTGTCCTCTCTGACAGGAAATGCTTCATCCAGTCGCAAATTTGGGGAGATATATCGATTAAAATCCGTGAGTTACGGTGTCAAAAGCCTTCTAGAAATAAAAAAAAATACGGAATCAATTTGAGAACCCTTGTCGATAGCACTCATCACTTCGTGTGAGTAAAGAGCTAAGATCTAATATATAAAGCAGAGTGTTCGCATGTACCTACGTGTTGCATACAAATCTACAGTTTTGTTCCAATCTTTATCAAATTTTGTACACGTAAGCTTCAATCCATGGCCAGCCGCGGTGGCCGAGGAGACTGAGGCGCTTCAGTCATGGTCTGCACGGCCACTACGGTCGGGGGTTCGAATCCCCCTCGGGCATGGATATTTGTGCCGTCCTTAGTCTTAGCTTGTTCGTAAGTAGTTTGTAAGCTAAGGGACTGATGACCCCGTAGTTAAGTCCCATAAGTTCTACAAACATTTGAACATTTTCGAAATACACTGTATGAGAATGAGAGTACTTAGCGACTTGCAACAAACTTTAAACATAATTTCAAACCTTTATTAAACTTTTCTCTCTGGAAACCATAGTTAAATGATGAAAGGAAAAAAGTTTCTCGCTTACTACTTTTCCACTGTTTATGTAGTAAAGCTACGCCTCTCGCTATGACGTTACTATTTATAATTTATACACTACAAATTGTAGTCGCAGGAAATTTTACAGACAGTATTCACATATATAGTTGAATGTACCTTCTAACTTGTATCACAGTGCGACACGTCGTTTATGAGATTTGACCACATACACTTAATGTTGCGCTGTTCATGGACTAGAACTACGGCTTTCGGAATGACGTTACAATTTTTAATTTCTACACTACAAATTGTAGCCGCAGGAAATTTTACACACAGTATACACGCATATACTTGAGGGTAACTTCTAAATTGTACCACAGTACGACACGTAGTTCATCAGATATGAGCACTTAAACAGTAATGTTCATGGAAAACCGCCCCATCACGCACCAAGTTTTAATCTACTACTTCTTTACTATTCTCAAGAGATTTTTCAGACATACTGCCCTTATAAAAATGAATATACACCTGAAAAATGGCAGGAATAAATAAATAAATACCCGGGAAACGCCGGGTATTCAGCTAGTCTAATATATAAAGCAGAGTGTCCGTATGTTTGTACGTGTTGCATACAAATCTACAAGTTTGTTCCAATCTTTATGAAATATTGTACACATAAGCTTCAATCCATGAGGACGGTCGCCGTAAGTGTGAGAATCACATACGATATATAGTTCACGAGACATGACGTCATAAACAATGAGATGTGCGAAAAACCGCTGCGTTTAGCGACAATGCTGCTCATTTTCTCCTAAATCATTGAACCGATTTCAACCAAATTTGGTACACACATTCCTTACCGTGAGTTAACAATTACCGCAGGGTTAAGAATCACATACGACGCATGGTGCAGGATATACAGCGTCATAAACAATAGAAAAAATACACTGCATGAGAATGAGAATACTTAGCGACTTGCAACAGACTTTAAATATAATTACAAACCTTCATTAATCTTTTTCTCGCTGACAACCATAGCAAAATAATGAAAGGAAAAAAGTTTCTCGCTACTTTTCCGCTGTTTATGGAGTAAAACTACGGCATTCGGTATGATGTACCGCTTATAATTTGTACACTACAAATTGTAACTTCAGGAAATTTTACAGACAGTATACAAACATATAGTTGAAAGTACCTTCTAAATTATATCACAGTACGACATGTAGTTCATGAGATACGATCGCATACACAGTAAAGTTCATGGAAAAGCGCCCCATCACGCACCAAATTTTAATCTATTAAATTTTTGCTACTAACAATATTCCCAAGAGATATTACAGACAAATAGCTCTTATACAAGTGAATATATACCTGAAAAATGGCAGGAATAAATAAATAAGTACCCGGGCAAAGCCGGGTTTCCAGCTAGTATTTTCTAAATCCGTGTTGATGTTGAGTCAGTAGATCATTCTGTTCATAATATTTTAATACAGGACGTGTTCAAAACCCCTGCTGCAAATTGACGTCAATGAAATAGGCCTGTAGTTTAGTGGGTTACTACTACTGCCTTTCTTGAATCTGCCAGTAGGACGTCGAACGTTTTGACATTCTGCTATTGAAGACTAGAAAGAGTCGAGAACGAATCGTAGGACTCGACTCACAATGTGGGGCTGAGTCGCAGGAACCGGTTCCTGAAAAGAATCGTGTCGCCCACTCCAGCAGGGCCTGCGGTGGCCGCCACCGCAGACAGGAGGCGCATCTGGTGCTCGGCTCACGCGGTTCGCCAGCAGTCCGCCCACGCCTTTGGGCGCCGTGGCCCGCTGGAAAGCGATGCGCGCCGGACATGTGGTTCATTTAACTGAAAGTGCGGGATGGCAATCAGCACCTAACTACACGGCCGACTTTTAATCACAGTTATACGCAGTTTCCGTAAACAACACACCGCTGCGCCGGCAAGTTGTTAACTATAGTTGGCGTCATGTAGGAAGGCACTTCTGCCGGTAGAGGCTGAGCGGTAGAGGAAGCGTGCAGGGGAGGAGCTACGGCCGAGCGCCGACAGTGGAGCCTGCGGTGGAAACACTGCGTAACTCGACTTGGCTTTACGCCAGTGGCGCAGCCAGGATTTGGTTCTGGGGCGGGGGGCTAATTTTAAAAATATAAAGCCTTTTTAACTTATTAATCTATGATTTATGTCTGCACTTTTTATAGTTAACCAATTATACCACGAAAGCAATTTCACAAGAAATAAAATGAGTAGGCAATTTAGTCATGTCGCTGGGTGCGATCTCCTGTGAAAAAAAAAAAAAAAATAATAAAAAAAAAAAACTAGGGTCACATTAATTTGGAACAGGAGCAACGTTGTGGAAATGGAGTATATATAATCAGCTGATAAAATAATTAAGCAACTTTTATGTCACTAGCCGAAGAGAAAGATATTTACAGTTTAATTAACATGAGACGCTATATGTAAAGATTGAATTAAAATAAAACTACTGTTGTTCATAAGAGTCCACTGTGTGGCGTCGCTGACCTGCTAAGCAGCGGGTCGCCGCATATGAGCGATCGACTCGTAACTTCAGCATAGCAGTGACAAAAGCGGCAGCATCAAAGCTGCACACGTTCTCAGTGGCGTCATCATGTTGGCGACGCACTGTTACGTTCAGTTGTGCTTGGCAAATTGTAGTTATCGTTGTGATTTATTACATGCGTACTATTTCAAATTTCCGGTGTCGACCTGTTTTAAAAAATAAAAAATGAAACGAATGAAAAATAATAAAATTAAAAAATCCCTCCCCCGTGGCTGCGCCACCGCTTTTCACACAGACCGGGTACTAGGGCTTCACTACCGAATATTAATCAAGGTTTCCGAACTGGTATGAAGATGTCGATCTGGGAGCGGGTGGAATCTCTTCCTGGCATACGCCTCCTTGCTTTGGGTATTTCATGAATTTCTTATTATAACTCAGGCGTTGTTATTCCAAACCAACAGCGCACTGAATAATTATCAAAAACACGGCGTTCTTAGTATGATTAATTATAACCTGGTGTCTGAAAGTGGCACACTAGCAAATAACATATGCTTTTCTTGACAGGAGATTTTGGACGTATTGAAATGAGTCGCTGCTCTAGTGTAATGGATAGTGCGCTAGTTTTTGAAGTAAATACGAGTAGCAGTTGTTCGCGACCAACCGCCGACGATTTTTTTCACCTTGGGTCCTAAATGGTTTTCGGGCACTCTTATTAGTTAAATGAAACTATTTTCTGTGATATTGTTAGTCGTGTTCATTTAAGAACCCTCCCTATTAATTGTGCGGTTTTTATTTCGTGAACATGCCATAAAATATGTACCAACGAATTATAAACTAGCATAGGCACATAAAATGGACAGATACTGAATATTGTAAACAACGTACTGATAGTAGTATTTTCATATACACTTAAGTACTAGATTTCTGTGGCAACTGTTTCTTAATAATACAGTACTGAAATGTATATTAAGCAACAAATTGCCTTGGTTTTCATCTTTTTTTTTCTATGCATTATGTTGAAAGTCACCAATTAGAATCAATGCATCTACTAAAAATCTTTTTCTTTGGCATGGGTTTTGTGGACATTTTTAATAAAGATTTGCGTGTCCTGTAGTGTTCACGTTACTGTCCTTCATTCTGCGCTAAAATAAAATGCAAACATTCTGTTTCAAATTGTGAAGCGCTTCCTTTTATAGCTAAAATAACAACAGTATAACTTGGCTAATACTAAATTCCACATAAATCTACGACTTAATCTACATGCCAGATTATTAGTATCATCACGTCCTTTACAACAGTCTTTGTTACAGTATCTCCCGCTTTATGAGCATGTGCATCAGAAGACCATGTTTGTAATTCGTTGGGATGTACAGTACATTAAAAAAAATAATGCCTGGGAGCGTTTCCCCTGATCTCGAATCGTCGGCTTCGAAGCAGGATGTGGTGGGTTGCGAACTGCCGTCCATACGTATTTAGCTCTAACGCGCTAACCCCTTTGCTATAGCGGACAGCTAACTATTGAAGTTCCAAAATCTTCTGTCATTAAAGGCAAATGTTAATTGTTAATGAGACACTTTAGTACACCAGATTATAATTAATCGTACTAGAACGACGTGTTTTTTATAATTCAAAATGTTAAAATGTTTGTTAAGCTTATAGGATTTAACTGAGGGGGTCATCAGTTCCTAAACTTACAAACTACTTATAAACTAACTTATACTAAATACAGCACAAACATCTCTTCCCGACGGGGGATTCGAGCCCCCTACGAGGAAAGGTCTCACGGCTTCGCGCATCAGAGCACAGCGCCTCAATGCGCTCGTCCACTTGGCCGCGGATTGGAAATAACAACGCCTGAGTTATAATAAGAATACCATGAAATACAAAAAAGCAAGATGGCGAATGCAGGGAGAGTTTCCCCCGTTTTCGAATCGTCGGCTTTGTAGCAGTTCGGTAACCTTCGTTAATATTCGTAAGTGGATCCGTAGTATCGGTCTGTGGGTAACGTCAAGCGTAGCTCGCGGCTAGACATGAATGAATATTATTGGCCACCAGCTTCCACTGGTTGGATGTCTTTGATTAAGACCGCCCTGGCACGCTCCAGACATCGTGGATACTGGAAGACTCAAGCTTTCCCAACGACGACTGTCAGAGGGAAAGACCACACAGGTGGGCACTTGGTTCCTGTGGGTCAGACCGGGTGTTGTTGTTCAGCCACGTACTGATGGTAAACATACGTGGACCCCGTTATGGTTCGGCGCACTTAGTGTAGTGTCCAACTGTGAAAACAAACGCTGTGCGAAAATTGACTACTGCTTGTGTCTTGTGTTTTAGTGCCGTCGTTTGATTCATTATGATAAATGTAGGCGATATACTATGTAAATACCTTTCAATGCATGCTGCAGATAGCAAAGCATACAACTTGCATGTGTGGGGCCAAACAGTTACAGCAGAGATTTCGCTTGAAGGGACTATATTGTATTAATCACTACGTTAACTTCTTCCATACCTATCCCTCTGGCACGTGGATCCCGATTTATGATTCAAAATGAAACCCACATCGTTGACGGTCGATTCAAAGTCCTTCACAGGAGTTTGTATGGTAAAGCAGCTTGGCTTTTGGAACACGCATCAATGTTGTTGTTATGGTCTTCAGTCCGGAGACTGGTTTGATGCAGCTCTTCACCCTACTCTATCCTGAGCAACCCTCTTCATCTCCTCATAAGAACGGCAACCCACATCCACTTGAATCTACTTACTATATGAGTCTCTTGGTCTCCCTCTGCTATTTTTACCCCACACACTTCTCTAAAATGCTAAATTTACGATTCTCGATGTCTAAGAATGTGTCCTACCAAGCGATCCCTTCTTTTAGTCAAGGTATGCCAAAAATTCCTTTTCTCACCAATTCTGTTCATTTATGTTAGTTCTGTTACTTATGCGATCTACCCACCTTCTCTTCAGCATTCTTCTGTAGCACCACATTTCAAAAGCCTCTATTCTCTTCCTGTCCGCACTGTTTATCGTCCATGTTTCACTCCCGTACAAGGCAACATTCCACACAAATGCCTTCAGAAAAGACTTCCTTACATTTAAATTATTGTTCGATGTTAGCAAATTTCTCTTTTTCAAAAATGCTTTTCTTCCCATTGTCATTCTGCATTTTATATCCTCTGTACTGCGACCATCGCATGTAATCTTACTACCCAAGTAACAAAACTCATCTACCTACCACCTTCATTGTTTCGTTACCTAATCTAATTCCTTCAGCATCGCCTGATTTTCTAAGACTGCATTCCACTATCTTTGTTTTGCTCTTGGTAATTTTCATTTTATATTCTCTCTGTCTCTGACGGAATTAAAATGTCATCAGCAAAACGCAATGTCTATATTTCTTCACCCTAAACTTTAATCCCTATTCCAAATTTTTCCTTCCTTTCCTTCACCGCCTGCTCGATGTAGAAATTGAACAACATCGGAGAAAGGCTACAACCCTGCCTTACTCCCTTCCCAACAAGTGCTTCCCTTTCATGTCCTTCGAGTCTAATAACTGCGGTCTGGCCGTTGTACAAGTTGTAAGTAACTCTCCATGCATGACCGTTACCAATTACTGATTCGAGCTTCCAAGAAGAAAAAAAGTGCAATTATTTCTTTCTGATTTGTTAAAGAATTTGTTGTATGAATTTGTTGTGGCATGAAATAAGTAAACAATCTTAGCACAGTCGACTGCAGTGTCCTCCACCGCGATCCGAACTGGCACCACACAGGCCCGGCACCACACAGCCAAAGAGACGACATCGCCAGTGGTCCTATCTGTGCGATATTCAGTACCGAGCCGCGTAACGCGTCTCGAAAGATGTCAAATGATACCAGTTTGACTAAAAACGACCTTTATCAGACCGAAAATTAAAATTTTAAAATTTCTTCCTCAATGCCTCGTGCTATAGGAGGATTAAAAAGGTTATGAAAGTGCAGAAGGAACGTCATGTCATGGCTGCAGTAATCAAGAGAAACGTAAGTTTACTTGAAACCGATCAGGACTTTGGAGACGGTAGCCGGTAGCCTGCACGCACACGGCAGTGTCACAACCAGCCACCGTTTCCCTGGACAGTGGAAACAAAAAGTCGCCTCACGACAAGAGTAAGCGTTTCGCACCGCCGCAGTACGCTCTAAGAGGATTCTTAAGTAATATGGAAGTCTAGAGAAATTTAGAGATAAATCGGACGAATACGTGCCGAAACGCTGGTATCAGATGAGAAGAGCCTCAAGGTTGCGTATATAATGACTCGTCTGCAGGACATAGGCAGGGCCACTCAGCGACACCAGCCGTGCAGCCTCCCACAGTAGTCGACGTTCTCATCAACAGTCTCCAGGCGTCTGACGTCGCGAGGTATGCAGCAGCAGTGACGGCGATCAGTGGCGAGAGGCACCTATAGGACGGAAGGGACCCAGTTGGAGAGTAAGGCCTAAAATGGGGCCTAGAGCAGTCTCAGCTAAGTAACCAGCTTCATTTAAAGTAGTGGAGTGTTTGTTAGTCAGATTCAGTCAGTGTCTGTCTCCACATTGTCTGTGATAATATTCTCTCTGTCAAGTAGGAACATATACGGTCAATGTATCATGTCTCCTTACAACTGTGAGTCAGCTAATTAATTATCTGTATGTCAGTAGTAGAATGATATTATAGAGCGTTCTTGAGAGAACTAATTTTTAGTCCGTTGTCTGGACGTCATAGTTGGGACGATTATGGTAAAGCAATTAGTAAGAAACCTTAGTAAAGACGCAGCCAATGTAAGACACCTGCCTTAATAAGTCTAGAAGGTAATAAATAATCAAATTGAATAAATCTGCACTTGACTTGCTGTTTAGCAGCAACCCTTCTCCTCTCATTTCAAATCACCCCTACTAGTTACCTGGGGAGCCTCTATCTCCCTCCCACTCCGTTAAAGGGTACTTAGTAGCACCGACCCACTACAGTCGTCAGTGTTTCAACACTAGGGACAAGACATTCAAGAGAATTTAGCATGCCAATTAAGAACCAATTGCGGAAGTAACTCAACTGCCACAGTGTTAACATTTGCAACCATGTTCCCAGTTCTTAAGTCTGTTAGGGAGAGCTCTACATCGATAAGCGATGCGATACCCTTTCTCGTCTCACATAGGCTCCCAGACTGGAGTCTTGGGTTTGCCAATATGCAGCGCTATCTCCTGAAACTTCTCATCTTGTATTTAGCCAGTCGGCAATGAAGTCCTCGGGCTAAACAGAACCCGGAAATTCTAAATTTTTAAGCTTGCCAGCGTCGTCTTACAACTTCAGCATAGAAGTAGCAAAGTTTGTGGTACTAGTAACGTTCATGCAGCGTACGGCAGACAGTTGTGAGCGTGAGTGATGCAGATCCGCCGTCTACATCCATTACCGACGAGGCAGCGTTCACAAGAGATTTAACTATCAATAACTGACACCTGTGGACAGAAATTCGGAAAAGACTCTCAATCGACGTACGGAAGGGGCACTTGTCGATACAATAACGGACCATACGTGATGCGACGGGGAGAGTTGTCTGGAGTTTCCGTCATCTGTTGCCTACCTTCCTGGAAGATGTGCCATGTCAAAAAAGATTCCAGATGTGGTTCAGGTATGATGGCACACCAGCACAGGTTCGTTAGTGTGCTCGAACACCTAGCGCACACATTTCAGGAACGCAGTATTGCTCCGCGAGGCCCACACATCGGCCTGCTCGTTCCAGGCCTCAACCCGCCGGACTCTTGGCTGTGGGAACACTTCAGTAGAGTCGATGTAGTTCCACGTTGTGATTATTATTGACGTTCGGTAGTCACTGACGTATAGTCTGTCACTAAATGTTCAAATGTTTGTATAGTCTATGGGACTTAACTACGGGGTCATCAGTCCCTAAACTTACAAACTACTTATGAACTACTTACGAACTAGGACGGCACAAATGTCCATGCCCGGAGGGGGGATTCGAACCCCCGACCGTAGTGGCCGTGCAGACCGTGACTGGAGCGCCTTAGTCCCCTCGGCCACCGCGGCCGGCAGTCTGTCACTATTTACTACAATGCCCACTCATTTAATGCTGTATATTGCCCTAAATAATGTATTTTATCGCTCGTTTCTACTACTGATTATACCAGTGCTAATGTCCTACACCAATAATATGTCGTATATTTCACCCTGTATTTTGACACTTATCTACTGCTGCCTAAGGTATCTTATGACACAAACAGTCTGAATAAATGTTATTGAATACATACCGTCAACACCATTGCTTCTAGAAGTAAAATGTTTCACATACTTTTAGTTTTGTATTATTTTTAATGTCATTTTATTTTAATAGCCCCCTTTTTTGTATCAATCATTAGGCCACATTATTTTACTTCAATGCTTATTATTGGCTCATTTGTACTTCTTGTTCTTTATATTTTGATAGATTCCACAAAGGATAAAACCATGATCGCAAGTATATAATTTTCTTTCGACAAAAGGTTTCGATTGTCTTTGCCATCATCTTCTGGTGTAAAAATATTTTACACAGCCGTCATCTTATCATGTCAACAGTTGCTATATAAAGTAAAGTGCATAAAATGTTCAAATGTTTCTTGAGCTTAAGGGAGCCGGCCGCGGTGACCGAAGGGGTTGAGGCGCTTCAGTCACGGTCTGCACGGCCACTATGGTCGGGGATTCGAATCCCCCCTCAGATATGGATATTTGTGCCGTCCTTAGTATTAGTTAGTTCATAAATAGTTTGTAAGTTTAGCGTATATAAAGTGAATAGATGCACTATGTTATTGTAGTAAAAGTTACATATCAGTGTGACAGCGGGATATTTTTAGACCTGATAATGATGGCCAAGACCATCGAAATCGGTCGTGGAAATAGATTTATATACTAGCTTTCCTGGCTTTATCCTTTTTGGAACCTATCATAATATTAGATCGCCTCCTTACGATATAAACAGAAAAAAATTGTATTTTTCATGACATATGTATAATCTTATGTTATAGGTACAACACTGATTTTTGTAGAGTCTGAGGATGTTATTAATATAATACCGACACCGATCGTTAAATAAAACAACATAAACCTTGCGACTGTTGGTGGTTACGTTGATAATTTGAAAACTACATTTCATGGGAGTCCAAGGGTCTCAAACCTGCACTGTGCAGACACTAAATCTACACCTACATACATACTCCGCAATCCACCGTAAGGTGCGTGGCGGAGGGTACACTGTACCACTACTAGGCATTTCCTTTCCTATTCTCCACTCCCAAATAGAACGAGGAAAAAGAGAATGGCTATATGCCTCCAAACGAGGCCTATTTCTCTTATGTTGTCTTTGTGATCACTACGCGAAATGTAAGTAGGCGGCAGCAATATCGTACTACACTCAGTTTCAGATTCCGGCCTTCTAAATTTCCTCAACAGAAATTCACGAAAAGAACGTCGTCTTTCCTCCAGCGATTCCCAATTGAGTTGCCGGAGCATTTCCGTGACACTCGCGCATTGGTCGAACCTACCAGTAACAAACATAGCTGCTCGCCTCTGAACTGCTGCTGAACTACTGCGGGTCCCAAACACTTGAGCAATACTCAAGACGTGGTCGTACAAGCGTTTTATACGCGGTCTCCTTTACAGATGAAGTACATCTTCTCAAAATTCTCCCAACAAACCGAAGTCGGCTGTCGGCCTTACTCAAAGATGTCCTTACATGTTCGTTCCATTTCATATAGCTCTGCAATGTTACTCCTAGATATTTGAACGACGCGACAGCATAAAGAAACTCACTACTAATGCTGTATTCGAACATTATGGGATCGTTTTTCCTACTCATGCGCATCACCTTACATTTTTCAACATTGAGAGCTAGATGTCATTCTTCGCACCAACTAGCAATTTTGTCTAAGTCATCCTGTATGCTATTACAGTCAAAGACGACACCCTTCCATACACCACAGCATCTTCAGCAAACAGCCGCAAATTACAACTTACTCTGTCCATCAGATCATTTATATAGACAGATGGGGCACGCCTGACGCTACACTCGTCTCTGAAGAACACATGAACACTCGCTGTCGAGAACAACGTACTGCGTTCTATTACTTAGGAAGTCTTCCAGCCAGTCACAAATCTGTGAACCTGTTCCATAAGTTGGTATCTTCGTTAGCAGTCTGCAGTGTGGCACCGCGTGGAACGCCTTTTTGAAGTCGAGAAAAACACAATCCGCATGTTGCTCTTCATCCATGGCTAGCAAAATGTCATGTGAAAGATAAGGGCAAGCTGAGTTTCACATGAACGATGTTTCCTAAACCCGTGCTGATTCATTTAAAGAAGCTTTTCCGTTTCAAGGAAATTTATCATATTCGAACTGAGAATATGCTCCAAAATTCTACATGAAACTGATGTCAACGATTTTGACCTGTAATTGTGTGGGTCAGTTCTCTTTTCTACACGGTCGCGGTCTTCAACGCGTACCAGTGAGTGGAACAGCAGGTTGCGAGCAGCTTTGGTTCGTGTCTCGTTGTCTCCCAGCCTCTCCTTACCCCTTTCGGTCTGCTTGTCTGCTTTCTTCCAGCGCTCACGGCGGGTGACGCTTCTTTTGCGAATCTCCGTTGTGCGCGACTATATTTAGCGGCCGGCGAAAGAAGTGTGTGTGTGCATCGAGTGGTGGGTCAGGCTGGCGGCAGCTCACGAGGGGGCGTCGGGCCTGTCGCTGGGGGTGTAAACACGATCCCGCCGGTTGTTTGCCTTCTGAACTTGGGCCCGAGATTGGAGGCCTGGCTAACCTATTGGACCCTGACGCGAACCGTCCATCTGTTGTGAACGGGATTGCATGCAAACAGCCAAGTTCTGTCACTGTCTGTTTCTCCCCACCTTCATATTATAGAATGGTGTGTCTCTCCAAATGGATCGTGTACTCAATGACTTTCGCCCCACAAGTAATCGAAACGCAATTATGCCTGATTAGTGTTGCGTTGAAATGGTTATTCCGTAGCCTGTATGAAGCGAAGTATTTTGTCTGACTGCAGTCATGGTCTGCAGGGCCACTACGGTCGTGGGTTCGAATCCCCTCTCGGGCATGGATATTTGTGCCGTCCTTAGTATTAGCTAGTTCATAAGTAGTTTGTAAGTTTAGGGACTGATGACCCCGTAGTTAAGTCCCATGAGCTCTACAAACATTTGAACATTTTTTTTTGTAATAGCACCTTTTTGTTGCACCTGTGTTTTAGTAATATATATCTCTCTTACTTATTGACCCACTTTAGGTTATGGTAGTAACACTAAAAGTGGGCCTTTGCGATCGTCTTTTGACAGCTCGAAATTTAAATGAAAATAACGGCTTAAATATTCATCTGACACGAAAATTGGATGACCGAATTTGTAGAGGAGAAAACTCTCTACAACTTTGCTCTCTTATGTTTTTCTCATAACTCGTAGCATTTCAAAGATATTTGCAAAAATAACGGCGATTTTGGGATGTATGTCTGTCTGTCCGTAACGTGTTCCCTGTTTTTAAGACGAACCGTTCAACCTATCAGCACCAAATTTTACAGACAGAGACCAGAACCTCTCTTTATCAAATTTTTCGGACAAAACATACGGTATTAATACCAAAAAAAAAAGCCGTTTGTAATATAATTGTAATTGCAAATGAACCGTTCAACTGACACGATAATTGAATAACCTAATTGGTAGAGGAGAGAATTCTCTACAACTTAGCTCCCTTAGGTTTTTTTTCATATCTTATATCGTTTGAGAGATATTTGCAAAAATAACGGAGATTTGACAACCTCCATTGAATTAACGTAAACCAGCCGTTCGGAGATGTCACGTGACATTCATCGTCCAGAACTCTCTCTCTCGCATACGCCATCTTACGTTGCGTATTTGATGATTTTCTTATTGTAACTTACACGTTGTCATTTCAAAGCAATGGCGCACTGAAGAATTAACAAAAACACATCGTTCTTCGTACGATAAATGATAATCTAGTGTCTGCAAATACCATATAGCATTAGTAAACAACGGCCATGAATAGTATGAGAGGAAAGGACTCATCTTTTGATTGATAGCCGTAGCGCAGTGGGCAAGGCGCTTAAGGTCGGTAGTTCGGAACCCGCCACTACGTAGATTTATTTTTCCTAAAAGGGATTCACTCTTATTATTTTTTTATTATTTCGGTCCAAAATGTTTGCAAAAACTTATAAAACTACAAATCTAAAGTGGGTCGTAATTTTTCTTACTTATGTTTTTATTTTTCTTCTACTTTGCAGAAATTGCTTAAGCGGTATAATATGTCGTCAGAAAAGGTTTATGTTACCTTGTCCTGCGCTATACCCTGCTTTCAATTTTTTGCTACTGTATTTGATCCCTTAGTAATTGTTTGCTAAAGACTCCCATTTAAGCTGTTGTTAAAGCGGTCTTAACTGCATATTTCAATACCGTAGTTACTTTCTATAGCGCGTCATTTCGGTAAGGTCTCGTGGACCATACTGTTTCTGATGTTATCTTTTAATTGCTGTGTCTTAAATGATTATGATTACCAGTCGACCTATAATTTTAAATTGCCTATTAACTAAACATTTCAATACTATAATAATTTCCTGCAGCATTTCCTGGTTGTAACCTACTTATTTTAATGAAATTGTTGATTTATTATTAATAGACTGTGTGCATGTAACAACAGATGGTTATTTTACTGGCCTAACCATTCCACGTCCTTGCCTCCTGGTTCTACTCCCCAAATGTGCACGTTGCACGTCAGAGGGTATGTCATTTCTTTCGCAGGCAGGTGGATGTTGTCATGATATCCAGTACCACCCCAAACCCATTTTCTGGGTACAGTGTGACAAGGCTTGAGGCATGAGCCAACCCACAACGCTGTGCCTCCATTGCAGCTGTTCAGGCAGAACCTGGATTCGTCGGTAAAAACAATGCCTTTTTAATAAGTTGTCCATGTCCGACGTTCATCGCACCACAGTTTGCGCAATCGCGAGTCACGTTGACTCAACGATAAACAGTGCAGTGGACGTCTGCACTCCGTAACAAACGACGTCCAGTGGAATGCATGGACACTACTTGTCGAGCGACATACCATTTGTGGCATGGCTTGTCATGTGGCAGAACAAGGAATCACTGTCAAGTGAACAATATGTCTCTCTAGTGACGGTACGATGTAGGTGCAGTCGGTCTGACGCTCCCTCCTGCATTAACGATTATAGATCAACATCACATTTATTTATTTACGCTGCACAGGGAATAATTCGCAGTAGGTATATATTTTTCGTCGGGCGAAATGCGAAACCCACTGAAAAGACGCTCGAAGTTTTCTAAGATGCATAAAAAAGCTACTAATGCGATGCGAAACAACCAACCGTACAGAAGAACAGCTGCGGTACATCCACGTAGCCGCCTGTCCCCTTATTTACAGAGCTTGCAGGTGGCACTACTGGCGTCCATGACATGCCCTTACGCTGAAATACGCAAACGCATGTTGCAAATTTAATGTGATTTGGATGCTTGTTTCAGCGCCTTACTTTTTGTTCAAAATGTTCAAATATTTGTAGAGCTTATCGGACTTAACTAAGGGGTCATCAGTCCCTAAACTTACAAACTACTTGCGAACTAGCTAATACTAAGGACGGCACAAATATCCATGCCCGAGGGGGGGATTCGACCGTAGTGGGCGTGCAGACTGTGACTGGCGCGCCGCAGACCGCTCGGCCACCGCGGCTGGCCTTACTATTTTGGGTAGCCAGTAATGATACACATAGAAAATGTTTTAGGAAATCCAAATTAGTAGAATGATATGAGTTCGTCATGTTTAACGTGCGAAGTGTTCTCTACAAGAATAAACAGATTCGAATATTTGCGACATCTACAAATCTCTTTTTGTTTCAGCTACTAATGGGTAGCCAGTAGTGTATTTGTGTTGAATATTTCTCTTTAAAAACAGTCCTCTTCACGTGTGAACTGTTTCGATGTCTCCGATATCTGTAAATATTCAAGTCCTGTCTGTGGTCAATTTGTCATACGACCTTCCGAGTACAGGGACCTTCTACAAATAACAATATCCAGAGTTCGTTCACGTTCCACGGACTAGTATTTATTTGTAAAATAAAAAATCGATATTGTCTAATACGTGCAGTTCCATCCGTTTTACTGAGTGGGCGGCTACACACACACACACACACACACACACACACACACACACACACACACACACATTGTGTGCACACCTCGCATCTGAGTAACAGCAGAACAGACGGTGCTACTTACGAAAGTCGTGATTCTGCAAATTCATACGTTAGATTTCTTGCTTGATACTGATACATTTTCAATTTGCTCAAAAATATTAAAATATCTAATAAAATCAAGAAATTTCTAGCTTGGTGGGTGATATGAATAATTAATTTTAGAAATTTACATATCGATTCGTTCCCGTGATGGAATATCATCAGTGCAGAATGCAAGTCTTGATGACTGATGAACTCGCATAAAATAACTAAAAGGCCTTCCTAGCGCATTTACAATTTTAAAAATTTGAAACGTTACAAAAATTAACACGCACTAATAAATTATTTTATGGATCTGAATGTTAAATATTTCAATCGAGTACATGATTTATCATGACTTGCATTCTGCACTGATGATGTTCCATCATGGGAACGAAATCGATACGTAATTTTTTTCAATAAATACTTCATATGGCCCATCAAGCTGGAAAATTTTGATTTTATTACAATAATGAGGTGGGCAGGCGCAATCCCCATTACGTGAAAATACCTGTAGACCTCAGGGACTTAACTGGCTTGGTCATCGGTCCTTAGACTTGCGAATTACTTAAACTAACTTATGCTAAGGACAACACCCACACCCTCGCCCAAGGGAGGACTGGAACCTCAACGTGAGTAGCCGCGCGATCCGTAACGTAGTGCTTCAGACCGCGCGGGTTCAGATTACTACTTATTTATTTGTCAGTTGCATTAAGTGTTCAAATATGTCCATAATAAGATATCTCTACGCGCGTTCTTTAATATATATATGAATTCACTGTTTTTATCGCAATTTCCAAGTAGCAGCATTGTGATTTATCCATTCATTCAAAAGACATTCACATCTACTTTTTGAGCAATAACGCTCTAACACCGCTACATATACAAAAGGGGACCGCACCTTTATTTCATTTATATAAATTGCTTTAGCAACTGACCTTCCAGCGATGGTGAGAATATTTTTCCGATATATTACGCACGGTTTCCAGTGGATTGTGCTTCATTCCTGTCAAAGATTTTTACATATTTTCCGGAATAAAACGGAGCGCTTACTTTTCGAAGTATTGCTTGAAACGATATAGCGAAACAGTTTCAGTACCGCTTTTAATCTTTATAGCTTTGCTGCTGTAGCTGGAGTGGAATTTCATACTGTAAATTAAAGATTCGTATAAAAGTGTTTTTTATTTGTGTCACAAATATGGTTTAAAGCCGCAAGTCCTCGTAGCAGCAGTAAATTGTCCTATAAAGAAGCCACTACTACAGCAAACGCACTTCACTGCTACAAAATAAAATTCCTCATCTGCTGGAGCATTGGCACCTCTTATTAATAAAAACTCATTACGCTTACCAGTTTGTTCTTTAGTTATTAGCTCCAGACATCTAATGTGATGATTTCGGATAGGATGATTCAGTGTCTGAAATGTATGACATGCATTAGAGCGTGTTGGTTGTTAGTAGATTATCGTGTTGTAAGATACCTGTTATGGGAAGGTATACATCTCATATTCAAATGTGCTGCGAATTTGAGACCACTGTCAAGCTAGTCAGGCATGGGTTGTTTATCTTTGGTTGCAACCTTATTTTTCGATGGCAGTACTATCGATATTGGAGACGATGATAGTATTGTTGCCGGGAAGTAAAGTTGTGATTATTAAGAGTGCAGATTTTGCTAGGCGCGCGGATGAGATTGCAGAAGCGTGGTGACCATGGTGGTGTGCAGTTGTTCCGGCGGGATAGCCGAGTAGATGAGGTTTTGAGACTTGAATGCTGAGCCAAGCTGTTTGTTTAAGATATGGAGACGAATGGAATAGATGACGTTGGAGAAACGATCTTTTGAAGTTTTTATAAGGTAAAGTTTTTTATGAAATACTTGGCATGTTTCTATGGCACAACTTTGCATTGATAGCTTGAACTGATGGTAACAGTAACGGTCGGGAAAGATCTTGCTGTTAGCTTGTGGTCTCACGATTCATGCTAGGGGCCCCTTTCTGTGTTAGGAAAAGTATTTATTGTAATAGTTTAGTTTTGAGAGTACATTTTTTTTTATGAAAAAGGTGTTCTTGAAACATGGTATTGTTATAACATTGTTTGTGTGAAACGAGTTAAATTTATTAACAGTAAAGAAATGTTTATCTTTGTTTAAAAATAATTTTGTAGGCAGATTAAATATCTGAGTTATATTTTTCTCTGAAAGATTTTAAAATCCAAAACATGACATTGCTAATAATTTTCATGATGTTACATCAGTTAGGAAATAGACCAGATATTTCATTTTTAATAATTAGTTCGAGGTTCTTAAACAGATTACCAGTTTATCCCTCCTCCCAGTTTTATTAAAAGTGCCATAGATGTTTTCTATAGTTGGTTTCCAGGAGTCAGTACAGCAGGAAGCGGTTTGTTGTTGCGTAAATCTATGCAGTGTTGCTAAAATAAAAAAAAAATCAAATAAAATCCAGATTAGTAAGTGAAAGTAATCGAAAAGTTAAAGTGAGAAAGAATCAGTTTTTGTCAAGCTTACAGTTCAGTATGGTTTACAGATTTCAGGGTAGGACAATTCATACAGTGTTCAGGTTAACAAGTGTTTACACTGAGTCAGATTGCATTGATAAATATTGTGTTCGTTACATTCTGTAAAATATTGTTAGTTCAGTCAGAAACAAGTTTGTAGGGCCAGAATTATTAACACAGTGATTTTTAGTATCAGTAATTTTCAGACAGTTAACTTTGTTACGACATTTTCATACAGAAACAATTAGCAGTTTGTGTCTCATTATAATAAACATTACGCAGTACCTTTACATTCACATAGAATACTGTTTAAAAAATACGCAGTCAGATTAACATAACGTTGTGCAAAGGCATACAGGTAGAACAAGTTCAAACACATTCAGTTACATTTCATTCAAGTAGCGTCAGTCAGTTACATTTCTTAGATCATATGGTAAAACACATAACTATCACAGCAGACGTAAATTTTGTAAGAGAGAAGGACACACGTGATTTGCTGGAGGTAAGGTGCTGGTCAGAGTTCACAACGCACTGCGCATGCGGCAGTCCACCCACTGGTCACGCAGTCTGCAGTCTGCAGTCAAGGCGTCGTTCACTTGTCAACACCTTGTCAGCTTGACTGCTGCCTGCTGTGTTTCTTTGGCCTGGTTTCTTACGTGCGTGAAGATTGCCGTAGTTTTGACGTGGGCAGTGAAAGCACTGTGGAAAAACTACACTGGCCAAAACAATTAGAGGGTCAGTTGAGATATATAGGTTTTGAAGTACTGTACTACCAAGGTTCGACATCCTTCTGTCGGTTCTACGCAGTGGAGCTAACAACATTACGGCAACCGATATAGTATTAACATAAAGTTGCTGCGGAGAGGATTGTGGATCACTTGTGTTTATTCTGCCTAACGAATTACACAAGCAGTCAGGTTCAGATAGTATAGTGAGCAGGTAGTGTAATGCAACAAGAACGTGATTTAACTGAAGCTATGACACGGGGAGCCACAGGACGATTGAAACCAGAACAGACACATAGGGAGGCGCCTGCAGCTATTCAGCTATTGGAGTGTCCCAAACTGTAATTTCCATGACCTGCACGCGATTTCAAACAGAAACCGTTGAAAGAAGGCAAGGCCAAGGTCGCTCACAGGTAACATGAACAACAGATGACAGTTACCTCTTTTTAACAGCACGTCGATACAAGAGGCTGAATGCAACTCAGCTGCAAAGCACCATCCAGGCAGCAAAAAGATGCACAATGTAAAATGTACGTAGGAATGTGGCATCTACGCACGGAGGCCTATGACGTGAGTCGCATTAAAACCATGACATCGCTTAGCCCGCAGAATCTGGGCAGAGGAACATCAAGATTCGAGATCTGTTCACAGATTTGTCAAGATTTTTTGTGTTCAGCCGGATAATCGTCACCCCTTGATCTGGAGAGAACGTGAAACTCGGAACAATCCTGCTTCTGTTACATTACACTGTTAAGTGACTGTAACAAAATGAATCTGTTACGATGAAAAGACAATCTCCCTTCGGGTCACGTGACACTGTAAGCAGCGCCCACTCCTAACCTTACGCATGCGCAAAGGCTGTTGTACCCCACATCCGCCCAAACAGTTAAATATTTGTTACAACGATGAGTATAAATGTCGTTTACCCTCAAAATATCGATAAATTTGCAAAAAGTCCAAAGATATGTGGCAAGAAACAATAGAATAGCCACTGTTGTTACCGTATCTGTTAAAAAGAAAATTCTGTTAAAAAAATTACTTTCCGTCGGTGTCGGACCCACTACCTTTGACACCGCAACGCGATGCCGCTAACCACACGGCTATTCCTCAAAAAATATCTTCTAATTATAAATTAAAGACGCATCAATTGTAAAAGTTTTCAGAAGATCCAATAATGAATAATAATGATGTCACTATTCTCTACCTAACAAGAATAGCCGTGTAGTGCGGCATCGCGTTGCAATGAAGAATGTATTGGGTTCGAGACAGACGACATGCAATTTATTTTAAACACTATCTTCTTTTTAAGATTCGGGAACAACAACGACTTTTGTATTGAAAATTGTCACATATCTTTGGGCGTTTCTGCAAATGTGTTTTTGATGAATCTTCAATAGGCCAACATCAAATATGAATGTCGGATGTTGCCTTCACGGAGGATTGGCGAGATGCGCAGTAGCTCCATTGTCTTCTTCGGGGCAGAGCTCGAATAGCCAGGAGTTGGCGTCTCTACCAGCTCCAACGCCAGTATTAAAAGCGGCGTTTCCCCTCGCACCTCCCTGCTGTGCGAGCGCCCATATGCTGCCTCCGTCAGCCGCGCATGCGCATTGAAATGCTTCGGCTATATTAGGCGGCCGCGCAACGACTCGTATACGTGCTGTCTCTGGGATCTAGAACGTTTCTCATACGATAAAAATAATTTGAATGCGCATTTAAAATAATGTGGCAGAAGAAGCAAAAGAAGAAATTTTAAATACACTTCTTATTTGATTTATTTACTTTTTTTCACGACGAGTTATTTTTGACCCCCCCCCCCCCCCCCGGCCCCAAGGGGGCTCACGGTTCTTTCGTGAGTACGTGCGTACGAGCTAATGCAGTCTTCCTTCCTTCTTTCCTTCCCGGACTGCATTTTCTTTTCCCCTCCCCTCCTTTCCTATCCTCACTCCTTCCGTTCCCCTCCAGGGGACTGATAATCTCAGTAGTTCAGTGCCCCTAACCCAACCAAACAACCCAACCCCCAACCAATTATTTTTGCGGGGGTTCACTGAATCAGTTGAACACCTAAGACTGCCGCCACCGATAATGAGGATATTTCAGTGACTAAATTATAGAAAAAAATTTAACACTTGAACAGGACAGAGGAATAAACTCGAAATTCAGAAAATACATGTACCTGAAAATTAGTATGTGGAACATCAACGTTGTGATTTGAAATGGTTAGCCTCGCTGGATTGGGCAAGAATTAATATCGTTAAACGGCGCTAGAATTTGCCTAAGACCTATCGTACACACGATATACTGTTTCGCTATCTACTGCATTTAATGATAAAGACTAGTTACACATTGTGGTTAATTCCTGGTCTTATTGTAACAACGTCACATATAATGTGTTGAAAATGTCCTAACACTTTATCCGTTAGGGATGGAAGGACTAAAGGGCACTCAGTGAGCAGATTCTGGGGACATTGAGATCTTAATGACCCGAACAGGGAAGACAACAGAGAAAGCAACAGAGTTCCCATATATAGGCCAATCCGGAAATACGGCTCAGAGAAAATTTCACAAAATATTGATTAAAAGTACATGGAGGACAGCAACTTATCTTTGTCTCTGAAGTGGCCAAGGTAGCAGATGGTTAATATACTGCTTCTGGGTAGTACGTGCTCCACACCAAGTGAGTCAGGTACAAGTTGCACGCGAATCCAAAACGGATTTGTTGCTCATGAACTACAATGAGGAAAGTCAACCCTATAGTTGGTATAGCAACGGTACGGTATATAGGTGAATTGAGATTAGCGAGAAACATACTGGCCTGACCTACTATGCCACCCCGGTGATTCCAAGATGGTTGACGGTTGTCCATTTAATCATGCCGACTATGCAGCACCTTCACCTCGCCTTTCCGCCGGGCTGGGCAGCCTGTCACTATTGGGGATGAATCCTGGGGTGAGTTAATTGCCCCAGACTTACATCAAGCTCCACATCTCAGTCTGACATAAAGCAACAGGTCGAATGACGTCGGCAGTCAAGGTCCGTGGTCTTATGTCAAGCTCCGTGTGGTCAGAGTCAGATAAAACGTAGGGTCGAACAACTAGCGATTGGCAGCGATTACCGTCCACGAATCAGGCAACCCGGGTTAGCCAAGCCCGTACCAAACAAATGAATGCTGAGCCTTTTGAGACGGGGGGGGGGGGAGGGGGGCAGAATTGTAGATGCTCGCTATTAGAGCTGGGTGGCGAAGTTCACTTTTTTTTTATCGAACCCCATACAGTAAATATCCACCGCGCAAACACGTTTCAGCTTAGTGACGTTTTCCGATCAGCACAATATAACCGCACAATGCGAATATAATGGCCAGATCCATGCAATATGCAACTAGCTCCCATACTGAACAGTGAATCGTAATACAAGCTCATGCGAGACTGAACATCACTGGACAACTACATAACGCTGATTTACACCCTATACATCACACTGCCGACGCAGTAGTCACTTCGCGAACATTCACACGCACTGCTCGATCTCAGTTGGTGTGAACAGTCTCCTGTCTCCAGACGGCCTGTACCTCGTTCCTTCATGCTCTTAGCAGTCAGCGCTGCATACAACTTAACGACTACAGAACTAAAGAGAAACCAAACAAACTCTGGGATCGACTGCAGACAGTCTCAACTGTGTACTATAATATTAAACCTATTTTATATAAACACCTGAAACTAATGTCAACATGTTCAAATTCAAATCCAGCTTTATCACAAGAATTCCTCAACCTTGTGGGCAGACCAGCTTCTAAAATTACTTGTTAATTAAAGCTCTCAATTTACTAGTGTACCTGATCCCCCTATATGTCTGGGAAAGGCATCTGATTGTAAAAATAGTCCTACATATGTAGTGGTAGTTACACCCAAACCTTTGCAGAAATATTATTTCCCGCAAATACGATCGATAAAATTTGGTTGGCAAAATGTTGAGAACAGGTTAACCGCGAGAACTCGCGTCTTTAAAAGTTACGCGATCGATCGCATGTATAGTATTTTTCTGAGAATCAAAGAACAGTTTGTAATGTACTTAATATGTCTGAATAAGTATTTATAGTTGCGTTTATAAGAAAACACACATATCTGATTATTTAAAATAGGTAAAATGATGATTGTTTTAAAATTAAAGAAACAGCGGGCAAACTGTCATAAACTAACGTATTTCGAAATAAACTAGTATTGATACAGTCGCTAGATAACTATGTGAACAAATATTTAATCTAAAAATTAATTAATTGTAAATTTCAATTACTCTCTGACCACTGTGAATAATGGGACGGGAATAGAACCAATACTACGTGGCTGAAGCAAGAAAAAAATACATTCATTAAAGTGAATTACTGTTAGGTGACATTGTCAGTATTGGGTTTCAGTAAATTTGTGGCTAAATGGACTAGTTGCTATGCAACACCTGCGGTTGTTGAAAATTACGCACCTCAATGAAATATTTTCTGTGCTTCGTTTTCAATTAAAGAGAACTGAGAAATTATTATTACCATATATTAGCAAATACCCACATTCATATTTAATTACTATATGATAATTAACTGTTCAACAAAGACATGCCCAGAATGATATTAGTAAAATATTATTGTGACCCATTATTCTCATTTGAATGTGGTTTCTGTCTTAGTAGTAAATAATAGCTGGTATTTTGCTATTTAGTGGTACTTAGAGAGAAATAACTGTTATTAGTAATAAATCATTACTTGTTACTGGACTTCAATAAAGTCGTAATGAGTAAAATCTTTGAAAAACTGATAACATTTTATTTTCATTTGTATTTAAATATTGTTTTACCAGTAACTAAAATACAGCTATGTAAATGAATGACTTCGATAAACAATTCTGCTTTACTGTTAATGTAGTATTACTCACTATTATTCTTACATTACTTAAAGCATCTGGGCTGAGATGCCGTGGTCCATACATCTCAGCCCGGAAGCTTTAAGTAATGACGACACCTGCCGTGAAAGCCTTCATTCTATTATTCTTACAGTTCCAACAGTTTTTGGGTGTGCAGCCGAGGTTCGAAAATTATTGGAAGAAGAAATATTCCGGGAACACTTCCGAAGTTACTATTCTTACGGTTCGTTGAGACTCTTATCACCAGTAGCAAACCGAAAAGAATTACTGTTCTATCGCAGTAACTGTATGACTGGAATTTTTTTTTCAGTTGTGATTTTATCGGACTAATAATGATGATATTTTTTTTCAATTGTGATTTTATCGGACTAATAATAATGAAGCGCTACGCTGCATGTGTGTTACACACCTTTACCAATATAAATGCAGGTTGCTTAAAAGTCCTTTTTGGGTTTTATGCTAATTTCATGGACAATATGGCAAACGTTTTCTAGCTGTTTAGGAATGTAACTCCGTTATTGAACATGGAAAGTGGTAACTGTGATTTTTTAAATATTTATTTCAGTTAAAATTGTGCCGTGTCACGCTTCCTCGTCCATCGGCATCTTTCTCAGATGAATAAGAGCATGTTGTGTGATTGTGCTGAGTCAGGAAGGTGCTGGACTGCGTCGAAGACGCAGTAGGCTTCTCACGGAAGGAAACAGATAAGCGAACCCCAGAGATTACATGGTGAAAGTTTAGAGAGATCTATTCGATACTTGTAGAGGGCGACCGCGTTGAAGTAGTCGCGTGGTCTAAGGCATCATAATAAAGTTAGGACCGCCGATCGAGTCGGAAGTTCTAATCCTCCGTCAGGCATGTTTGTTCAAATGTTTGTTAAGCTTAAGGGACTTAACTACGTGGTCATCAGTCCCTAAATTTACAAACTACTTATCAACTACCTTATACTAAGGACGGCACAAATATCCATGCCCGAGGGGGGATTCGAACCCCCGACCGTAGTGGCCGTGCAGACCGTGACTGAAACGCCTCAGTCCCCTCCCTCGGCCACCGCGGCGGGCCCGTCAGGCATGGGTGTGTGTGAGTGTTGTCCTTGGTGTAAGTTAAAGTAGTTTGTAAGTCAAGGTACTGATGACCGTAGCAGTTTCGACCAAACTTTATTAGTTTTCGATTAAAATTAGAAACTGTGAGGTAACGGTATTGTCTTGGCATGAGCCTTCAGCTCAACTCCGAAAGAGAGTAGGGGGCAAATTTATTTCCAGTTCGGTAGCAAATAGTAATTTTAACGTGATGACATAATTTTTGTGAAATAAAATTGTTCAATTTCGATAGTTTTCAGTATGACTTGGACTTGTTCGCGCCATAGGTCTTTGTGCAACATCAGTGCAGTTACTGAAGTGTGTATTAACCGAGAACTAGTAATGAATACCCACAAAAGTGAAGACAGATGGGAACCTGCTCTGCCTGCAACATTATTCTAGGGTTTAATATTTCTGGGCGTCTTTTGTGTGAGCCACGTGTTTACCCAAAACACAGATACGCGCTGCTGTGGAGAGCACCTGTCTGCCTTGCAGTGTTATTACACGTTTATGTATTATTACGAGTGTTTTGAAGTGATTTGTATTTTATAGGACTTGATGGTTTTTGTTTGGTTGTTTCTTTGTGACTCTCACTGAGGAATAGCAAACTGTGGTACAACGCTACAGTGCTTAATATCTCCTTCAGAGCGATACACAGTGAGAATTATTCACAGCGAATACTTTTTGTTCCTAAATGGTTTGTTTGGCTCGCTTCAGCACGGAGATTTATGTTGCGTTTGATTACGTATTTCTGTGAACAGGTTTTCAGTTCTGTGCTTATGCACTTACACAGTCAGTAGCAAGCCTGATTAATTATATTTCGCATGTTGATGCAATAGAGTGTTTTGTGATAAAGAGAGATGAATTTGGTTCCTTCAATTCTAAAATTGTGACCAGTAATAATTTCACTCAGTAAGACACAAGATCAGAGTGCAATTTTTCTGTACATTACAGTGATATTGTACAATTATGTTTCATGCGTATGAACAAAATCTGTGATAAAATTCTCCTGAAATTCAAATCAGTGTTCAATTTTCAAATACAGTCCCACAAAGAATCATGCAAGTAATATTACCCCAAGTAGTCTTCACAAGAGAGAATAAAAACCCCTATAGAGTATCTTACTCACAGGCACGATTAAAGCAGGCATATACCCCCCAATCCCCCCAGTGCTGAATGTTTTGGTTTATGTGTGTATTTTTTCTTATCCATTGTACATAGTTATCGTTTTGTATCAAGATTTTGGGGTCTAATTTTGGTGACATACTACAATCAAATGAATTTTATTTATTATACACACGCAACCCCAGTATAATGCTTGGGAGGCAAAGTCCTTTTCTGCTGGACCTGGATATAGCTATGAATCCGATAGACATAGCACTTATTCAGCTGCTTAGTGTCTGAAAAGATGATTAAGTAAAATATCCATACCCCCATTACTCTGTGACCGTGCAAAGGACTTAATTGGCAATGGTCTTAGGTGGATTGTAACCACAGGAATACTTTCAATTACACTTGTTTTTGGAAAGCTTTCACCACTAATATTAATTTATTATGTTAAAAAAATACACTAATTAGATATGACTTTGGCGAGTTGCCGCTACCTTGGAGTTACGCACTTTCAAGTACTGTGGAGAGCCACGTTACGGGTCGTGCAACCGCTCATGTCAGAGGTTCGAGTTCTCTCTCGGACATGTGTGTGTGTGTGTGTGTGTGTGACGGGGTTGTCCTTAGCATAAGCGAGTTTAAGTAGTTTGTAGAGTCTACGGAGCGATGACGAAAGAAGTTTGGCCCCTGAGGATTTCAACATTTTGGAGTAGTACTGGAACAGACTCTACTTCGCGACTATCCTTGCGATATTTTTGCGCTCGCGCTCATTTTCCATATTCTGTCTGCACATACAATTAAAAGTTCCCTGGACATAAATTATTCTTCGTCTGCTATTGGAATGCAACACTTAACACTGCACATCTCGCACAGCTCTCGGAAGCAACCTCCCTGCAGCGATTATTCCACATGAATCAAATATTCACCCTCGGGTTACTAACGACAATGTTCACACTCTAAATAGCTTCCCTGACGCGATACAGTAGTGAACATCCCTGGCCAAGGAAGCGTATAGACTTCATCGTTATTGCATTATTCCTTTTATTGAGACGCGTAAACTGAATACGGTATATTTAGTACATTTGAAATAAAGCGACAGAAAGTAATCTCAGCATTTAAAAGATAATGCCGCGACTGAATCACTGACTCCTGTTCGCTGAACCGAAACAACAGACGATATAAATTTGAAATTTGCAGAGAGTGTTTACGTTATACTGTCGACATCGTTTGCGAATGGGCTTTTCGATATTGAATTTCTAAAATGGTAAACTAGGGGATGAAAGCCTTTTTGAAAATATGTCACTACTGAGGCAAGTTTTAAGCTGGCGCTACGAAGATTAGTATTTTGACTCGCGGTTAGAATTTATAAACTACTTTTTAGGTATTTTTAGACATTCACCCCTTAAGAGATTGCAAGTAATGATGGATACTATGCTTAAAAATAAATCGTCATTAACTAAAAACTGAGAACTTAATGCTAGTTCTGTGAGAATTGATCAGAAATAAAGAAACATGAGTTTCAGTCATTTTGAACTTCAGCCACTGCCGGGTGGTGAATACATATTACGAGATTATTTCATGACATTGTTTTTCGAGGTAAATATATGAAAACTCGTATTCGGATTATCAGTTAAATATTTAAAGAGTAACGTGCTCCGCTGTTTTTTAGAAATTTCGCCCTGAAACTGTATTCGCGACTTATTCTCGGAAAAGACACAGCATACAATAACTGGCAGAAAGGCATCGACTAATACTGAAGTGATATCCTACCTTTCCCGGAGAAATGATATAGGTCTCTATTATCGATTTGAGAGACAATCTGACCAACTTAGACACTCGCGGAAGCTACCGTAGTTTATCTGTTAGTAACGTTACCGCAAGATTGAAAGCAACTCAAAAACGATTTGGATAAGATATATGCTTGGTGCTAAAATTTGAGATTGCCCTTAAATAATGGAAAGTGTGAAGTCATCCATATGAGAAAATGAAATAAGAGACAGGTAGAAAACAGAATGATTGAGGTGTCCCTCTTCCCCGAGCGCTATTAGAGAATGTAACAGTAGAGAAATATCATAAAAGTAATCCGACAAACTCTCTGTGATTTGTAGAATAATATTTAGGAGTAGAAAATGATGAAATATAGAATGAAAGGTTTCTTGAAAATGTTGCTAGTAAGGAAATGTTTAAGGTAGAACTACGAAGATTCTCGGACAGAATTAAAAATATCTGTGCTACAGCGGTTTTTGAAAGTCGTGCAATGTTTCATTATAGAAACATTACTAAAGCTAAATTTATGAAGTTTTCCATTTACCTGTTGTCGGTTAGGAACACAGAAATATACGTTTCAGCAATTGTTGGAAATGTAAGACATTATGGGGTGTAAACAGGATGAAAGGTTTAGTTGAGAAATTTTGAATATAGAACTATAAAAAGTTATATTTAATTTTAGGTCAGAATTAAAAATAAGAAGAATTAAAAAGTTTGGAATTTTTGGAAATTTAGTCCCTTATAGAATGGAAAAAGAGATGAATATTTTATTACAAACATTTCATTAAGTATTACTGCATTCCCTTAGCGGTTTGGTTTGCAAATACATTATTTTACTTCTAACTGAAATTCCAAATAAGAACATGGCAGATAAAAATTTAACTGTACTTGCTGTAGACATTCCTGCTGTCGAGTCTTAGATGAACATGGAAGATTCGGAGAACAGAGTGGAGCAGCCTCTTGCGTCAGAGACAATGAAGAAGGCACTCTTCATCAACAGCCGCTTAAGTTCTCAGGAAAAGAGCAATGAGAGGCGCCGTCTGGATCCGCTTAAAACCGGATAAGCGAACAGAGCGGGGTGGCGGACGATAAAGAAAGCCCAATTGTCCACACTGGCCGTGATTTATGGTTGACAGCAGACCACTAGAGGCGCGGGAGGCCATTTGGCTAACAGATAATGGAGAGAGAGAGAGAGAGAGAGAGAGAGAGAGAGAGACCTGCAAGGGAAAGGGGTGGAGGGAATCACAGGAGCTATAACGACTTTCGTCTCTCTGCCGAACTCAAATGTTTCTATTTTAACCTTCTGAGCACACTCTATCGCTTGTAACACTTTGGTATCATTTGAAACATTTTATGCATTTAAACTGTAAACTTGCCACTGCTCTGTTTTTAAACAGTAAAGAAAAACTGCTTGCAAAGGAACAATGAATAGGGAAACGAAGAATACGGTTATATTGGGTTGCCCTTCATGGCGACGAGTGAAAAGTATGTACTGGACCTGGATCCGAATCTGGGATTTCCGCATGTACCGTCGGTCGCCTTAACCTGTTGGCTATCCGTCGTTTCTTTCTTTATTTATTTTTTTCCTTGAGCATTGCTGCCCAGTGTGGGATCCTTATCAGGTGGGTTTGACGGAGGACATCGAGAGTCCAAAGAAGGGCAGCTCGTTTCGTATTGTCACGATACAGGGGAGACAGTGTTATTGAAGTGATGCAGGATCTGGGATGGGAATCATTACAATAACGGCGCTTATAGCTGCGGCGTGGGCTACTTACGAAACTCAAATCGCCAACATTCTCCACCGAATGCGAAAATATATTGTTGACTCCCACTTACATAGGTAGAAATGATCGTCCGAATCAAATACGAGAAATCAAAGCTCGAACGGAGAGATTCAGGTGTTCTTTCTTCCCGCGCGCTATTCGAGAATCGAATGGGAGATATATAGTATAACGGTGGTTAGATGAACCCTCTGCCAGGCACTTAAATGTGATTTGCAGAGTATCCCATGTAGATGTAGATGTATATACACGCGTCCCCCCGGGCCCAAATCCTTGTAAGTCGATCGCGACAGAAGTAAAGTACCTCTGATCCCGCCATACGGAGCTCAAACGACTTTACCGCATCTGCGGAGAACAAACTTAGCCTTACGCCATCGTCGCATAAACACAGAATTTACATGTTGATGTGGTGTCTCTTCATTCTTTTCCCCTTAGAAGATATTTATAACAAGCTACGAGCCCAGATGACATGTATGCTCTTTCGTAAATACCGGAAAGAACAAACAATACAATAATACACGAAGAAACATTTTTTCTCTTCTTTAAAATAAGTATTAGCCTCTACTGTTCCCCTGGCGCCATGGAGGTTACTCTCTCACGTCTTCATACACGTTCTGTCTCTTCTAATTGACAATGTTTTTCAGACGTTTCTTTTATCGCCGACTCTGCAGAGAATCAAATGCTCAAATGATTGCATAGCTATGGAACGAAACAGCAGCGGTCATTAGTCTCTAGACTCACAAACAGCTTAAACTAACTTATGCCAACGACAACACACACACACACACACATACACACACACACATACACACACGATGTAGTGGGACATGTATTTAACCGTCCACTATTTTCCTCATAAAGCTCAATTCCGCAGTTATTCAATACATATACTTGTGTGAATTTTATTTGCTTTTGTTTGTTTCATGTGTAACGACGGTGCTGCAGCAGTACACAGTGACGAGTTCTCTGCCGACGTCAGCGAGAAAAAAAGCTGGTCGCTATCGTTGATTAGCCGCTGAACTTGAAGACATTGCCTGCTGAAACGGACTGTGATAGGTTATTTTTATTTTATTTTTTATTTTTATGTTAACGATGAATCTGAAGAAAAATGTAAATGAAAGAGTTAATCGTGACTAATATTCCATATTGAGAGGAACTCTCTTTGCAATCATGATTTGTATATATTGAATTGTTTGTGATTAATTATAAAAAAATTAAATTAAATCAAGATGTGTAAATGATTTTTTCTTAAGTGAAATTTGAATGTGGTCTGAAAGACTTACACACTAATTACGTGTCACTAAAGTTGCACGAAAGTTGACATGGTTTTATGTAATGTAGATATATGAGTGCTGTGAAACAAAAAACTCTCGTGGAGCCGTCAACTAAACTTTTACTCAGCGTTTACGACTTATAGAATCTGATTGTAGAAAGCCATCCTGAAATATTTTAAATATTCAAGTCAAGAAATTTATGAATAATTTGGAAGCTACAATTATCATAATTATTGAGATAATTATTGTGAGTTGGTACTAGTTGACGGTACGAAGTCACGGTCATTTAAAGAGTTGTTTGTTAATGAAATCAGAGTTCATTAAAACTGGTACCACCAAAACATGTCCGAGGGACCACTCGAACCACCGACAGGGAGTAGACGTACACTCCGCACTGCCATTTCCGCGGGGCATCTTGAAAAACATTCATTTCCGGACATAACGTCTAAAGTAGACGTATGTTGATTCGTATCGTGTTCTCGATCAATCTCTAAGCTTTATACATGGTGGAAAAAAGTTATCTCACGGTTGTTTCGTGAGTACGTGCATGGCGAGCACGGGGCCCCGAGCTAATGCAATCATTCTTCCTTCTTGGACTGCATTTCCTTTCCCTTACTCTCCTTTCCTATCCTCACTCCTTCCCCTCCCCATCGGGGGACCGATAACCTTAGCAGCTTGGTTCCCCTATCCCAAACAGCCAGTCAACCAACCTGTACAGATCTCATCAATAACAATCTGCAGCACGGGTGTCGTGGACGCAGGCAGTCGCCTCGGCAGCTGGATATGAAGTAATCTGAGGCCATGAGGCTCTGTGAACAAAAATGCGGAAGACTGATTTAAGAGGTGTCGGAACCTATTAACTATCGTCCCTTACAGTCAAACCACGCTACTGTATGAAAAGTTATTTGATGCCGACGAGAAACTTTTCACACGCAAGAAGTATCTGGACCTTGGACGGTACTCGTTCAAAAATGTAAGCATCATAAAACCTGTTTCTTCAAGAAACGCGATTTTGTAATAAAAGAAGTTAATCTGGTAGCCCGGATGGTGGTTCGAAACAGTTGCTGTGCCATGCATATTACATGTCCAGTTCTGTATCAGTGGTATCGCAAAGTGAGCAAGACAACAGAAAGTGACTGTCACACGGGACGAGGAAAGGTAGTGTACACTCATCACACGGGAACCAGAGACGTTCATCGACCAGCGTGCAGTAGTCCCTTCTGCGATGACAATGACTAACAATGAGTAATTGACGTTTTTGTGTTTTCATGCCGTAGCTTGGATTCTCGTAAACATGAGCGACTTCTTGAGTAATGACACTTTAGTGATTAAATGCGAATTCACAATGTTCAAAAATGTTCAAATATTTGTAGGAGAGGATCCTGGCAGGTTTCGCCAAATGTATGGTTTAGTGGGGAAGGGATCCTGGTAGGGTTCGCAAAGGAATGCAATTGATCGGGACAGCTGACCCGCCTGTACACTGATTCTTGGTTTACTGTTAATTCTCGATCTAAAAAGTCTATGTCCAAAAACTGATCTCAATTAACGCTATCTGAAACACTTCAAAAACCCATCAAAAAATGAATGACAGGGATACACTGTTATGAATGATGTCCTCGGAACACAATTATTTGATAATGAATTGAATATATCATTTGATTCAAAACCAATTAGTCAGATAACATAAAACTCACATATTAACTTGGCAAGAGCCTGAACGACAAATATCTGAATAATGGACAAAATTCTACTTCAGTCTTAAATGAATATGTTCTACCAAATTTTTAACATCAGTGACTAGCAAGTCCTTCCCCACTTCCCAGTGACTGAAACAAATCTCATGACACGATGTCTATATAGAAAGCGAGGGCTGAATATTTCGGTGCTGTCCCTAAGCATTACTTTTCTCCACTAGCTCGTGAACACATCACAGTTCCTCTCAGACAAAGGCAAACGCTGGTGGTACGTTACCACACTTGGAACAGAGGCGTGTTCTCCAAGTACAGCTGAGGTGGCGCCTGATGGATGGCTGCTGGAAATATTCGCGGCTGCGGAAACAATAATTTACTTCGCAACACAGAAGCTGTTACTCCTACAGGGCCAGCCGCTGTAAACTCAATAGCTCACAGTGTCCAACGATCTCGGTGATTCCGCAAAGTCTATGCCGATCCAAACTGCGTGTTTTGTACACTAGTATTTATTGCAGGCAAAGGTGACTCCAGAATCCCGAGCAAATCGTCTCCTGTGCAAACGAAGCACCAGATAAGGCAGGCTGGCCTTATTAATGGTCAACCAGAACTCACACAGTTTGTTCTACTTTCAGAGCGGATTCCGAACGCTGTACAAATTTATAAGTCCAAGTAGTAATAAGATCCTTCTCCAGCCGAAGCTAAGAGAGAAGTTCTCAGACCGCTGCAGCTAAGAAGCCAGACCACATCTTTTTTACAACCAGCACTCTTCGAAGACGGGTCCACGCCCATAAGATTCACGAAAGCCAATCAGAGACGTTCGCGCGTTCTTGAATTTTCTGCCCTCACAGCTTGTGGTATTGCCACCCTTGGACCGTGTTCCCGCCTAAACCGGCGTACAAGCTCGCTGTTGGTGTAATTTTCGTGCTTGTCAAGAAGGAGAGATATCTCCTGTGCTATGTATCCCTCAGCGGTCAGCAGGAAGCTGCCGTCCCCGAACTACAGGGAGTCTTAGCTTAAAACACAAAGACAGATACCATCTCGTAAAAGAAGGTGCAATAAACGATGGAATTCTCACGATTTTTGATCCTACGTACTTCCAGACACGACACACAATGCTGGCGCCAGCCAGTTGCCCTCGGTCTGGGGAAACGTGCTCCCGCACGGACAATGTAGCCCGCACTCTTAGGACGCCGGTTTCACTTTGCAGATCAGCTACGATAAGTGAGCGTCCTAACGTCCCGACGGATGGCGTCCGCTGGACCCCGTCGCTGCTACAGGGCAGGTAGCATCGTAAATCGCCGGCCTGTCTTTCACTTCCACTCCCCCATCCCCGCGGTGGAGGCCTGCCGCCTGCAACCATTGTGATTTTTTTTTCACAGCAAGATCGATTCCCTCACGACGACTCAAAACATCTCCGTACCTGATATTCAGCCCCGTTTCATCTTAAGAGTCATGTATTGCTCAACAATCAGAAATTACAACAAATAAAATGAAAAATGTGATGATAGATGGGCTGACATCTCTTACAATTATGGGAGGATCATCAGTTTATAAACTTACAAACTACTTATGAACGAGCTAATACTAAGGACAACACAATTATCCATGCCAGAGGGAGGATTAGAGCCCATGTCGGGGAACAGCTTCGCGCATCGTAGCTTGGCGCCTCCTTGCGCTCGGCCGCTCCACCGCGGCTCACAATGTTCAATTGAATTGTTCCTACATATAAAAATAATATACTTATATAAAAGTCTCTAGTGCAAGATTGGATATTGTCATCTAGTTTCAAGCTAGTACTGGACCATCTTGCCGGCCGCGGTGGCCGAGGGGACTGAGGCGCTCCAGTCACGGTCTGCACGGCCACTACGGACGGGGGTTCAAATCCCCCCTCGGGCATGGATATTCGTGCCGTCCTTAGTATTAGTTAGTTCATAAGTAGTTTGTAAGTTTAGGGACGGATGACCCCGTAGTTAAGTCCCATAAGCTTCACGAACATTTGATTTGATTTGGACCATCTTCAGGGTGTTTCTCCAAGGTGGCATGGTGAAACACCTTGAAGATGGCTCCATACTGGGTTTAAAGTAGATGGCAATAAATATCCAATTTTGCGATGTAGACTGTTTTTTTATGAAATTAACATAAGTTCGCTGTCATTCCTAAATAAACAAAATGTTTCCAAAACTATCTAGAAATAAAAACTTACGGTCCACTGGTGGTAGAAAGTACGACTGAGTGCCAATAATAGGGTCTCGGAACATTTTGCACTGCCAATCATTAGCACGAAAGATGCATATTGTAAATTTAATTATTTTAAATTTAACTATTATTAAAAGGAAGTGCGCATATTCATACGAAACCAGATGTATTTATGTGGCATGTCAAAATAAGTTACAACCAATATTGTAATATTAGATATTCATTGTGTATCCTCTTGAGATGCCTATAATTGGTACACTTACCTTATATGAGCCTATCGGATACATTTAATCAGATAGTGTTCAACAAAACGATTCGACACTTGTTGCAGTTGTACAAGTCGAAGAGGAAATAGCAAGCAAGTGTTTTGATGTTTCACTTTCATTCTCAATCATTAAAAGATCATAAGTGTTCTGCTCGTGAATCACTTCAAAGAACGTAGAGGAACATTTCTGTATTTAATCATGTCACGACCATGGATTCATACGATCAAAAACCATTCAGTGCTGAGCGTTATAATTTTTCTACTATTATTACTTTTTCAAAATCACAACTCGTCGTGGAAACGTGGAGAATCAAACGAAATTGACCCTTGAGACTTCATCACGAGTAGCGTTGCCATTATTCACTTTGATTCATCACCCGACTTACTCCTGTTCGTTGATCTGAAAGTATAAATATTACGTGTTAACTGACTGCAACCACTCCAAGAAGCCTCTTAATCTTTCTACATCTGAATTTTGAGGTTGTCGTTGTGGTCCTCAGTCCGGAGACTGGTTTGATACAGGTCTCAACCACACTCTATCCTGAAAAAGACTCTTCATCTCCTCATAAGAATGGCAACCACATCTATTTTATTCTGCTTACTGCATATATCTCTTGGTCTCCCTCGGCGACTTTTACCCCACACACATCAACGCTAAATTCACGATTCTTTGATGTCTAAGTATGTGTCCTACCAATCGATCCCTTTTTTTAGTCAAGGTATGCCACAAATTACTTTTCTTCCCAATTCTGTTCAGTACCTCCTCATTAGTTACGTGATCCATCCACCTAACTACAGCATTCTACTGTAGCATCACATTTAAAAACCTCTATTCTCTTCCTGTACGTACTGTTATCGTCCATGTTTCACTCCCATACAAGGTAACACTCCACAGAAATGCCTTCAAAAAGGACACCCTTACATTTAAATAAATATTCGGAGTTATCATATTTCTCTTTTTCCAAAACGCTTTTCTACTCATTACCATTCTGCATTTTATATCCTCTGTACTGCGACCATCGCATGTTATTTTACTACCCAAGTAACAAAACTCATCTACCACCTTCATTGTTTCGTTACCTAATCTAATTCCTTCAGCATTCTTCTGTAGCACCAAATTGCAATAGCCTCAATAGCCTCTATCCTCTTCCTGTCCGAACTGTTTATCGTCCAAGTTTCACTCCCATACAAGGCAACACTCCACACAAATACCTTCAGAAAGGACATCCTAACACTAAAATTAATATTCGATATTAACAAATGTCTCTTTCTCAAAAACGCTTTTCTTCACATTGCCATTCTGCTTTTTATATCCTCTGCACTGCTACCACCATAAGTTATTTTACTGCCCAAGTAACAAAACTCACCTACCACCTTTATTGTTTCGTTACCTAATCTAATTCCTTCAGCATCGCCTGATTTTCTTAGACTGCACTCCATTACACTTGTTTTGCCCTTCTTAATGTTCATCTTATACCCACGTTTCAACATGCTGTCCATTCCGTTCACCTGCTCCTCCAGGTCCTTTTCTGTCACTGACAGAATTACAATGTCATCGGCAAAAGGCAGTGTTTTTATTTGTTCACCCTGAACCTTAATTCCTTCTCCAAATTTCTCCTTGCTTTCTTTTATAGCTTGAATTTTGAGGTATTAAGGAAAAATGTTTCCAAAATTGCTACATTCAAAAGTTGTTAATTTCAAACGTGACCATCCCGAGCATAAGAACACACTTTCCACAAAGTTTTCTTTCCGCTGATCAGAGGTGAAAGGCAGTTCAGCCCCGCCGTCTATGACCGTCATGCACTTGGTCTCCTAAGCTCGCCTATCGCACAGCGTCGAGCGTCTTGACCTCAATGAACCCTCCCTTTATGGTTGGGTGATGTGAGGAGGGGAATGGCACTCAATGACGTCACCGGCGCCTTTGTGCTCTCTAGCCGGCCGCACTTGGCTGGCTCGTTACACTTCTTAGCCGGACAACTTGGTGGATGGCGCTATCGCGTGACATCGGCTCGTCGTCCTTCCTGTCCGCCCAGCACCAAAGTGTCCGCCCTGTATGTGTGCCTGTGTCTACACACAACTTTCTCCTCAGGCTAATGGACGTCGCAGTTAGAAAGGACTCAGTATTGAACAAGAACAAAGGCGGTCAGAAAGCACTAATACCACTTGCTTGTCAGACTGTTGTATGTCACCGTTCGGTGAGTTTTTTTCTTCTTAGTCCACTTGTCGAGGTACATGTATCACAAGAAGAAGTTCTGTCATGTAGGTCACCGATTTTATTATTATTTAGTTTTCATTTTAATGTAGCTGTCACCTTTCTACAAAGTGAAAAGTCGTCAGAAATGACATGAGGCATCTGATTAGAGAATGAATGAAGGAAGGAAGGAAGCTTGGAGTTTTAACGTCCCGTCGACAGCGTGGTCATTAGAGACGGAGCTTACGCTCTGAGTATTTGGGTAAGGATGGGTAAGGAAATCGGCCGTGCCCTTTGAAAGGAACCATCCCGGCATATGCCTGGAGCGATTTAGGGAAATCACGGAAAACCTAAATCTGGATGGCCAGAGGTGGATTTGAACCACCATCCTTCCGAATGCGAGTCCAGTGCATTACCACTGCGCCACCTCGCTCGGTTAGAGAATGAAGAGTAGCCTAACTGGTAAGATGTAGCTTAAGTTGCTGAAAATGGACACAGTACCAATGACACTTACATTGTAGCTTAATTTCAGTTCTAAATAAGAAAACTGTTGCTCGTAATGTCAAAAATTCCGTCACATGAAGTGGGGCAAAAACTTTAGACCGGAACCAAACACGTTACATGTTGGTTTCAAACGACAACACGGCAAAGCTAGGGAGACGCCAGTGACCTTGGAGACGGGCAGTCTTTGTTATCTATGGTCTGTGCCTCTCTCTGGATTGAGTATTGAGTTCTGTCTTCTGTAGGAGGTGCTGGTTCTGCTCATGTTATCAACATTAAGCTAAGACTGTTACGTATCATTATATGAATACGCGAATTTGAAAATTGAAGTACCGATTTTCATCAGGAGGCTAATAAAACATATATAATTCGAAAGATGTATGCTGTAGATGTGCACAATACAATAATCATGAGTGTACATAGCCGGTAAGAGTGGTAAAACGAAGTAGATGTGTTCAGATCCATAGTACGGCTCGTAATTTAAGTTCTCCAACTCTAATAACAAGTGAACGTCAAAAATTGAAGTGCTACCAACTATTACCCTAGGCATGATCCAAATTAGATCAATGTTAATATGAATCCAAAGAAATCGATATACGATGAGAATCGAAAAGAAAACGTCCGAGAATATCAGTGCTCTGAGTGCTGAAACAAACAATCCTTGCCAGAGCACCAACACACATTTCTAGACTGGCACTACCGAACACAGTATTATTGGTCTCCTTGTCAGTTTAAGCAACGTATCAAGAATTATTTGTGTACAGATACAAGAGTCGTAAGAAATTAAGATAAACTGATAAAATATCGCCACATTTATAGTTGTAAAGGCTAAACTTTACTTACGGCGGTGGCACGGTGTACAAATGTTGGCAACTAAATGTTCACTTTATGAGAGGTACATTCATGAAATTGTTCACCTACAGAGCAGGAATAGAATTAATTATTTACTTCATGGTCAACACGAAAGACTACGCACCTCACGCTACATGAATGGCTTTCCGACGTGTCTGATTCGTCAGCCGCTGCCAACTTCAGCACACTACGCCACGACTGCCGTAAGTAAAATTCTATTGTGTTCTAGACAAACTTTTTGATATTTGTGTAATACTACATTCACTTATACAGCACAATATACCTTATCCACAATCCCCATGTATTGCGAATTTCACAAACTGATGCGAAATACAACACTAACTTGTTGATATTTGTATAGTGATCCACTACCGGTGGAAGTACTGCCCACGAACAATAAAAATGTAATCGAATTCGACTTTCCGGACTTCCCAAATGCCGTTACATCAAACCAAACCAAACCAAATAGACAGGGAATGGGTGTTAAGAAAATCTGTGACTGATGTACAAAAAATTTTACAGAAAACGACTACCAGAAAAAATAAATGATATGCCGTCAAAAACATAAACTGTAAAAAACGCAAGTCTCACGACGAATTGCTTCCACCACAAACAGTCGTGAGATCTCTTGGGAAACCAAATCGATTATTTTAGTAAGTGTTCATGGAACCCCCTATTCAACATCTTCCCATAATCTTTTATCTAACTAGTTATCTACCAGCATCTGTAGTGACTATATCAAAATTATACAATTTTATTACTATAATTAATATAATGACTTGACAATCGCATGGCAACGCAAACTAATGCTTAAAATAGTTTATGCAAATGTGAGGTATTCATTCCTACCTGATTACCTTTGCTTGCATAGTGGAATATATATTAGTTTTATATACTATATACATATTGCCCGATCATTATATGTATTCTGATGTCATTATATTATGATGCGATTGCGAAGTTATTATATGTGACATGTACGAACTTTGATTTTGTGCAATTTCTATGACGTTATGCAATTTTTATAATGATATAAGTCATGGTTGCAAAATTTTAACACGAATTATCTACAGGAGAATGGAAAAGCTGGTAGAAGTTGACCTCGGGGAAGATCAGTTTGGATTCAGGAGGAACATAGGAACCCGGGAGGCAATACTCACTTTACGTCTTATCTTAGAAGATAGATTAAGGAAAGGCAAACCTACATTTTTAGCTTTTGTAGATTTGGAGAAAGCATTTGACAATGTTGACTGGAATACACTCTTTCAAATTCTGAAGTCATCAAGGGTAAAATACAGGGAAAGGAGAGTTATTTACAACTTGTACAAAAGCCAGACCGCAGTTATTAGACTCGAAGGGCATGAAAGGGAAGCATCAGTTGGAAAGGGAGTAAGACAGGGTTGTAGCCTTTCTCCGATGTTATTCAATTTGTACATCGAGCAGGCGGTGAAGGAAAGCAAGGAAAAATTTGGAATAGGGATTAAAGTTCAGGGGGAAGAAATAAAAACATTGCGTTTTGCTGATGACAAGAGAGCGTATAAAATGAACATTAACAAGAGCAAAACAAAAATAATGGAATGCGGTCTTAGAAAATTAGGCGATGCTGAAGGAATTAGATTAGGTAACGAAACAATGAAGATGGTAGATGAGTTTTGTTACTTGGGTAGTAAAATAACATGCGATGGTCGCAGTAAAGAGGATATAAAATGCAGAATGGCAATGGGAAGAAAAGCATTTTTGAAAAAGAGAAGCCGGCCGCGGTGGCCGAGGAGACTGAGGCGCTTCAGTCACGGTCTGCACGGCCACTACGGTCGGGGGTTCGAATCCCCCCTCGGGCATGGATATTTGTGCCGTCCTAGTTCGTAAGTAGTTCATAAGTAGTTTGTAAGTTTAGGGACTGATGACCCCGTAGTTAAGTCCCATAAGCCTTACAAACATTTGAACATTTGAACATTTTGAAAAAGAGAAATTTGCTAACATCGAATATTAATTTAAGGGTAAGGAAGTCTTTTCTGAAGGCATTTGTGTGGAGTGTTGCCTTGTACGGGATTGAAACATGGACGATAAGCAGTGCGGACAGGAAGAGAATAGAGGCTTTTGAAATGTGGTGCTACAGAAGAATGCTGAAGATTAGGTGGGTAGATCGCATAACTAATGAAGAGGTACTGGACAGAATTGGCGAGAATAGGAATTTTTGGCATACCCTGACTAAAAGAAGGGATCGCTTGGTAGGACACATTCTTAGACATCGGGGAATCGTAAATTTAGCATTGGAGGGAAGTGTGTGGGGTAAAAATCGCAGAGGGAGACCAAGAGACGCGTATAGTAAGCAGATTCAAGTGGATGTGGGTTGCCGTTCTTATGAGGAGATGAAAAGGCTTGCTCAGGATAGAGTAGGGTGGAGAGCTGCATCAAACCAGTCTCCGGACTGAAGACCATAAGAACAACATGATGATAGATGTTATTTATTTCAGAGTTTGTTTCTGAGTCACAAATATTTGCTTCGTTTGTGTCACTGTGTAAGTTTAATAAATGTACGATAGATGAACATTGGGTGTTCTCAATATGATTATTAGTGTGATCATTAAGTACAAAACATATTAATATATATTATAGAAATAAATGTGTATAATACTAATAAAGTTGCTATAAATATTGGTAGATAACAAATAAGTGGTTTTATGAACATTAACTAAAATAACTGACTTGATTTCCCATGGCAACATACAAAAATACTTAAAAAACTTTATGCACATGTGAGCGTACTTCAGTTTTGTGTGTTTACAGTTGGTTGAATAATGGAATATAAATTTTTGTTACGTCACTATGACGATGTGCAATTGTATGAGTATTATGATTATTCTGATATCATAACGTGTGATTACGAAGCCATTATATTTATTATAAAAATAAAGATGTATAATTTTGATACAGTCACTACAGATGTTGGTACATAACTAATTAGGTAAAAGGTTATAAGATGTTGACTAGGTGGTTCCATTAACAACAAGTAAAATAATCGACTTGGTTTCCCATGAGAACTCACGACTTTTTATGGTGGAAGGAATTCGTCGCGAGACTTGAGGTTTTGTACATTTTATGTTTTTGATCGGATTACACTTTGCTTATTCACAGTTTAACGACATTTCTTTGCTTCTTTTGACAGGGAACATTTGAATTTAAAACATAACTACATTCCTTCGCATCTATGGGTGGTCTAATTTCCATAAGAATTCTTTGCAAGGAAAATCGAATTTATGTAGTTCCTTTCTGATTTCGGTGTATCCTCATTACATTTTGAGTGCGTTCTATTTAGGAATGTCTCGAAGACGCCATAGTACGGAAAGGACAACGTGAGGCGACTTTAGTTACATGGTATACCATATAACTAACTATGGCGTTGTCACGTTTTTTTCTTCATTATCACAACTTTGGTGTAATAAACTACAAGAAAGGGTACAATTTTACTCACGGCGGCGATGGTATGTGGTGATGTTGACAACGGCAACGGCCGTTGAATGCTTTTTCAAGAATCAGTCACGTAGAATGATGGGAATAATTCTTTATGTTCACGACGAAATAAATAATTTATGCTGTCCTTATCAGTAAATTAGTTTATCTATACTAATGATGAATCTGTAAATATAGGTCTGTCGCTGTTCGCTTCAATCTTCAAAACTACTGGACGAATTTTCATGCGGTTTTCTCAGGGATCATGAGAAAAAATTGGTTCAAGATCTAGGCATGATTTCATCAAAATAGAATCACGAAAAATAGGTATATCGTAATTTTAAGAGTTTTCAGTAACCGTCGTGTCTGTCTCTTCATCTATTAAAAACCACTTATCTCCAAACCTACTTCACGAATTCGCATAGAGTTTTCACAGGTAACTTCAGCATACCTTGGGGAAATATATAGACTCTGTTTCATAAAAATCACATCACGGTAAAAAGAATATCACAATTTAACTTTTTTTATCCACAACCGTTATGTCTTTCTGTTTAGTCACGTTAATCTCCAAAACTAACAGATGAATTTTCAGGTAGTTTATCACAGGTAACGTGAGGATATCATGCGGTTGGTTACATAAACGCTTCATTTCACAAAATCGGATCAGAGGAAGAAAGGATATCACAATTTAAACATTTCTCTGAAAGCAGTCGCATGTGTCTATTTGGACAGAGTAATCTCCACAAGTACTACACGAATATTCGTGGAGCTTCACACGTAATTTTAGAATAGCTTGGAGCATAACATAGGCTTCTTTTCATCAAAATCGAAATCAGGGGAAGAACAGATATCGTACTTTGAAGTTTTATATGCTCACTATGTATATAAGCACGGTGTAGTATGGCAACTATGTAAAAGTACTGAACGAACATTCTTGGCCTTGGCCGGAGGCAACATATAGGCTTCATTTCATCAAAATAAAATCAGGAAAATAAGATATATCGTAATTTGAAGTTTCAGGTGTATTTCATGCTTGGAAAGAACGGGGTAATGTAGCAAAGTTCTAATAGAGGCGCTGTTAGTTTCGTAGTGCACCAGAAAACTAATAGATGACACTGCTGTCTGTTCATGTGAAGTTTAGTGTCGATGGGATTATTACGCTTCGAAAATGCTCTTTCTCTTTTACTTTTCAAATTTACCATATTTCTGAGAATCGTTTTCTTGGTTTCTATGTTCTGTCTCACCTAACGCTGCCACCTCAGATCAATAGCATAAAAAATCAAACAATGGCGTTTATTGCATCGCAATAGGCCAATTACATCCCGAGATATTACAACACGAAGTTGACGCTTGAAATAAATTAAGCGCACAGTTAGCGCATGTCCTGAGACTGAAGCGTGGACATCGCGCTGCCTATGTTGTGTGCTCGCCCAATGGGAAGGTAAGAACAATCCACAAAAATGAACAAGAATCACTTCCAACGCAAAGTTACGTTTTTCACATTCTAAATGTACGTTTATTATAACTAAATTACAAGTAGAGCTACAATTAGAGATAACACAGATGGTTCCACTGTTCTAAACACATTTACTAGTGCCCTGTCACCCACAGAAACTGTTTTTCATTACATCCAGCATAGAAAATACATCCACATCTTGACCATAGAAACTGTGTTACGTCAACATATGTTCGAAGTGCCGTCCGTTTGCATCAATACACGTTTGGAGACGTTTAACGAGATGGTGTTGCACGTCGCAGAGTTTCTACAGATATTGCCACACAGACCGCAATAATACGATGTTGCATATCCTCTACTGTCGTTGGGGGTTCTTGATACACTCTGTCTCTCACTGCGCCCCAGAGAAAGAAGTCTAATGGCGTCAAGTCAGGGGACCGTGCTCACTATCGCACAGTACCTCCCCGCCCAATCCACCTATTTGGAAATGTCGCATCTAGAACGTCTCTGGCAACTTTTGCAGTATGTGCGGGACATCCATCATGTTGGAATCACATTGATAGTCGAGTTCCCAGTCCTAGATCCTCCATGAGGAGCGGTAGTGTGTGTTGAAGAAAAGATGCATATCGCTGTTCATTTAATTTTCCAAGGTAAAAATAGGGACTTCAATACAGTCAGAAATGATGCCGCACCAAACATTGACACTCCACTGTCGTTGATGAACAACTTGGCGTATCCAGTGGGGATTTTGCACGGACCAGTAGTGCGTGTTCCGCAGATTCACATTCCCATGATTTGTAAATGAAGCCTCGTCCGTAAACATGGAATTGCTTAGGAATACTGGATTACCTTGCAACTACTGAAGTGCAAAAATGACAGAATGCAATACGGAATGTAAAGTCATTCCCGTACAGTTCTTGGTGCAGTGAGATACGGGACGGATGAAACCGATGCCGATGCAAGATTCTGCCCACACTACTGTAGCTTATTCCTACATCTCGTGAAATCTGTCGTTCATCCACCTGAGGATTGTGCGCTACAGCAGCCAGAACAGCAATTTCGTTTCCATTGCCAGTCCCTGGCGTTGTACGTTGACGTTTTGTGGGAGTCCATCTTCCTGTTTCCGTGAGTGTCTTGCAGATGTTGCCAATGGTTCGACGTGACGGACACCGACGGTCTGGGTAGCGTTCAGCAAACAGTGCCACAGCTGCGGATGCATTTCTATGACATTCGCCATAAATTAAAATAATATCTAGTTTTTTTTTAATACTGAAGGTCGGCATATCGACTAGATGAAGGCAAATGTAACTAGCCACACGAACATAGGTTTTAATGTGGGAACATATGTGAATTACGTTACAGTTTGACAGCAGTTCAGCAGAGCGGATTAGGAGACACCTGTACACTGAAGGTAGAGAGTGCCGTGATGATATTAGTTTGTTTACGGCAGGATACAGGCGCCAGTGCAGGCAAACCCTGCTCTGAGCACAGTACTACATGCGATACATTACCTCAGAAACTGTGACGCTGTTGCTATCCATTACAAGCAGCGTATTGCAGAACGTATGAGGTTTAGAAACGTGAAATCACATCTGTTACCGCTAACTGTAACTCTAGTTGTCATTTCGCAACAATAAACATTATGCGCAGGACAACCATCATTCTAATAACGCATTATTTGACACAATATAATAGGTGGATCAGTTCAAGTAGGGTACAGCTCAAGAAGGGACTAAACTATCCCCCTTTAAGAGTGCCATCAATGAAATGGGTCAATGATGTGTTGTCATACAATACATCATACATTAACACTCCACTGACGTAGTACGTCATTCATATAACGATTACCGGTAGCATGAGGATCACGCTTGAGTCTCAGGACGTGCGCTAACTGTGCGCTTAATTTATTTCAAGCGTCAACTTCGTGTCGCAATATCTCGGGATTTAATTGGCGTATTGCGATGCAATAAACGCCATTGTTTAAGTGATTTTTAAGCTATTGATTAGATACGAAAAAATAGGGGGTGCCCATTTAAAGAAACACAAGTTTGTTTTGAAAATAGTATTTGTAAACGTTTTAAAATTTCGCATAGTATTTAGTGTCTTAGGATACTGTCGTACGTTCATGCGGGTGAAAACCGTTTTTGAATATCTTTCGTCGTTCCAGAGATATTTGAGGTGGCAGCGTTAGGTGAGACACCCTGTATATATATATATATATATATATATATATATATATATAGGAAACGAACTAAGATTGGGGCAAGATATGGGCATGATTTTATCAAAACCATATCACAGAATCTCAAGTGATTTTAGTAACTGACTGTTCATCTATTAGAAATCCCTAATCTCCTAAACTACTTCACGGAATTACGTGAAGCAACTTCCTTTCATAAAAGTGGGATCACGGAGAATTTTTTAGACTTAGGCTTGTTTGAAGTATGGATGGCGTAGTACAGGAAACAAGCGATAGCGGCGCCGTACTGCACCAAAGAACTAATAGACGCCGCTGCTGCGTAAAGTATGGCGTAGGACAGCAAGGAAGCGTCCGTCTGTGACAGAAGTAAGCAATTCTGTGTCTACGAATACCAACAAACATTGAACATAGTGTTACTGATTTGCTTTGTGTATTACATAGGTAACGACATTTCTTTGCTTATTTCAGCACGTTTCATTTATGTTTAAAAGTAATGATACGCACAGACCCTTCTTTAACAACCGTTGCGAAGCACGGGCATATGCGCTAGTCACTAATAAAACTGTCAAGTGTTCTTCAGTTTAACGCAAAACTGTTTAGAATTGAACTTAGTATGCAGTTAATACATTTGACCTACTGTCTGACAGACACTTTGCAGTTTTGTTCCAAGGTAAAATTCCAGGGCAATATTGAAAATTTTTTATCATCACATTAGGAAATTATACTTCCGTTTGTTTTTAAATATTGTTACTCTTATCTCTACTTTAACTAAATTAATTATTTATACTATATACAGATTGTAAGTGGTGGCCCTAAAACTGAACTACTGCTTCTTTAGCCAAATCTCAAGAAATTTTTAATGAATTGTTTTACTCATAAAAGTCTGTTTGTTAACTTATAAAATAGTTACCAATTTAATTTCTATGATCACTTAAATGTAAGTCACCTGGTGCAGTAATCGCAAAGTTGTGTAATCTATAAAATTAAGCCATTAGCAATTTTAGTACCTCGTTTACCTCTGTGCTTTAGCTGTTTGTACTGAATGTAAATACGCTTTAAATTAGAAAAATCTGAGCACTGTTTCAACACATATGGTTTGAGGACACTTAGATATATTCACAGGATGGTATCGTATTTTGTGTGTGACTTAGGATATTCACGGTTTCTATAAGTTTGACTTTAAAATGCTACTTATTATCGCGGAAACGACACACCAACATGATACAATTCTAAAGAAAACTACATTGGCCCTGTTGCAGAGGCGAGCGATGAGTATCGCTGACCGTTGTAATGCGGTGTTCCATATTAGCTCTCTTAAGTGGCAACCAACAAACCCCTTATTAGCATAGAAATAAGTAAGCCAATTACCACCAAATTGCCGGTGTACTTAGCACGTCTTCAGAGGCAAAATTATTGCAACTCTTGAAGTAAATGCCTCTCCAAATTGCGCGCCATAAAACCAAATAGCCTCTACTGCTCACCGTGCGTCCGACAACAACCATTACAAGCATTCAACTCCTACTAAGTCTCGAAGATTCGGTGAGAGTGTTTGGCTCGCTTAACCACCTTTTCTTGCCACATTGACAATTTTCGATTTATGCATCATTACCCAGACTTTTACATATCAGTTTCTCTTTACTTGTAAGACACATTTGTTGTCTGTCTGTCTGTCCTCTTATAACTCAAGATCCAAACAACCAAATTTGGTACACGTACATAGGGAAGGTTCTTAAACAGGTTTCGTTCCATGTATTTTTTTATTTTATTTTATTTTATTTATTTTTGGAAATCCAACCGGAAAATTTGAGAAAAAGTGAAAGTGCGTTTTCAATGTGTCCGTGTAAAACTATACCTTCGCACTGATCTTGATGAAATTTTGCACTATTGACCTTCAAAACAAGATGAAGATTAGTGTCTACATAAAATTTCGTTCGGTGCATGGGAGAGAGTACTTTACTTACAGACTTCGATTGCAGTCTCCATACATATAAGACGCATTTGTTGTCTGTTTGTCTGTTCCCTTATAACTCAAGCTCCAGACAACCAAATCACGTGAAATTTGGCACACGTACAGAAAATTACGTGGGGAAGGTTCTTAAACAGGTTTCGTTCCATCCCAATCTCACTGTGGCCTTGTGCCTGTTATAAGCAGTGTGATAATGACCCCCCCCCCCCCCAAACAAAAAGGAAATCAAGCAAGTTGGTTACTGAGAGTTATTTTGAATGTTTTTGTGGTGATGATGAGATGATGACGATGTAAGTAAAAGTGATAGTCATACATGTGTAGGGTGTGACGGGGAGGGGGGAGACGGTGGTAGGACTCCCCCCCTTCTTCCTCCCTCCAGACTCATGTTTGTAGGATGGACTTCACCTCCAGCAGTCATCTTACTTGGGGAAGGTTCTCAAACAGGTTTCGTTCCATCCCAAGAGTTGTATTTGGACTGCTCCAGTCGAAAATCTTTTTGTACATACTCCGAATGGAACTGCCAAAAATATTGTTTATCACATTGCATTAACATAAATACACCCTTTTAATACATGCAAATAAACAGTTTTTTACGCTTCTACAGAAAATCTTATTTTAAACCCGGGCAAAGCCGGGTACTTGCAGCTAGTAACATAGTAAAATCCTAAACATTATTATCAGTAAATATTATAATATTGTAAATTTCCATAATATGATATCATAGCAAAAATATGTATACAAAATTATTTATGTAAAATTGTAACGTACATATACATAGTTTATGGTTCAAGAGACAATTTATCAAAACTATACATCTCTCATAAGCAGAGAACATAGTAAAAAAGGCGAGAAAAATTATTTCCCTTGGGAATTACAAACTAATCATCCTGTCACAACCTTCCCCCATTCTTTTTCAATCTCTTCCCTTCCCTGTATAAAAACTACGTATATCTGTCAAATTGTATGGTTATTGCTGAAACATAACCGAAGTCTACACCATACGAAACATTATATACACAATCATATTTTTCTAATTTTGAAAGTCAAGTGTGAAAAATACAAACACATTCGAAAAAGAGCACATAACTGGAACTCGTCAAAAGTACACTCTGTCATGCATCTTACGAATGATTATGTAGATGGTACCATTCCTCTTGTTTTGAAGGTCAAATGTTGAAAAAACGGTATTGATGGAGATCTGTAGTCATATCATGAATTATAATCAAGATTGTCAGTATCAGCAATTGTTTTCTCACGGGGGAATGTTACTGGCGCAAAACATTTATAAAACTGTTTTTGAAGAAGGTTGTCTCTGGTCGAACTTTGAGAGCATATATTGCAAAATATAAAACAAAAATTACTCTATGAAATTACTTTTTATTGTTTGAATTTTAAATTTTACCATATATGTGAAAACGGTTGCTATGTTACACGAAATATGATTCAACACAATGAATAGTAAAAATAAATAAATAAATAAAAATGGTAGTAAATTTTGGTGCCGACTGGACGGACGGCGCTAATGAAAAGTGGGTTCACGTTACAGTCTCTGTGTATTTCTCTCTCTCTCTCTCTCTCTCTCTCTCTCTCTCTCTCTCTCTCTCTCTCTCACATACACACACACACACATACACACACGCGCGCGCGCGCACGCACACACACAGGTAGGGCCAAATCGCCGTTACCTTTGCAAATATCTCAGAGACGGTGAGATGTATGAAAAAATATATCGCAAAAGAGCAAAATAGTAGATTATTGTCTCATCTACAGATACGTGTATTCGGTTTTCAAGTTCGATGACCGATGAAGGCTTTGTTTCAAATTAAATTCCAGAAGATCAAAAGCAACTGCAAGATGATTTAGATGAGATATTTGCATGGCGAAAAACTGGCAATTGACCCTAAAGAATGAAAAGTGTGAAGTCATGCATATGAACACTAAAAGCAATCTGTTAAAATTCATTTACACAATACACCAGTCAAATATACAGGCCGTAAATTAAAATAATTAACTACTAACTGCAATTAAGACCAACTCAAAATAAAAAGAATATATAGAAAATATTCTAGGTAAAGCGAACCATAGGCTGCGTTTCATTGGCAGAACACTTAGAAGATGCAACAGGTCTACCAAGTAAACTGCCTACACTACATTTCTGCTTTCTAATTTGGAGTATTGCTGTGCAATGTGGGATCTCCACCAAGTGGGATTGATTCTAAGATGAGAAAGTTCAGAGAAGGTTAGCTCGTTTTGGATAATCGCGACATAGGGGAGAGAGTATCACAGAAATGATGCGCGAGTTGGAGTGGAAATCCTTAAAACGAAGGCATTATTCGTTATCATGAGATATATTTTCGAATTTTTGTCATTCTCTTTCGAATGGGTACATATTTTGTCAACACCAACGTACTTAGGGAGGCATGATCATCTTAGTAAAATAAGAGACATCAGACGGAAAGCGGAAAGATTCACTTGTTCCTTTTTCCCAATTTATTAGAGAATGAATCGGCAGAGAAATATCGTTATAGAGGTTCGATGAACCCTGAGACACACACTTAGCGCAGTATTTACGTAGATGCACAGCTGTTAAAAAGCTATCGTAGACGGTCTACTTTTACAATTACCTTAAGTCGGCCAAATCACCAAACGTCGCCCGAACATCCTGAGACAAAAACCAACAGTCAATCTGTCTACATGGGATCACGACAGTCCGAACAATTCCCCCCCCCCCCCCCACACACACACACATACACATCTTACTTGCACCCTATGCACTCATCACTCGACCTCACATATCTATATCCCACTATTTGAAAACTTTACATCTAGTATCCAGTCTTCCCAACAATTTTGTAATAATGAGTGTGACTGGTTACAGTAACTTATTGCATGAGCTCATTTTTATTTTGGATTTTGGATGGTAGGGCAATATTTCAGTATATGATGAGGCATCTCACTCAGTTTTGCATATAAAATACCGCAGTATTTGTAAGAAGGACTTATAAACGCAAACTATGTACATAAAGTGTAAAAAATTGTTAAATTTGTCTTCAGAATAAATGAAGAAATTGAGCCTTTGTAAATTTCTCTTCAACAAGTCGGACCCCCGCCCCCAATTCGACAATATCCTGGCTACGTCACTGACGTAGTGGGATTCTATGTACTGCGCGGCGTAGCGGCGGAATTACGAAATTGTTCCAAACGTAGTGGAATTTGGCTTCCTTTGCATAAATGTAAAAATAAATAAATAATAATACTCTAAATATCTCTTTCTGTGTGCAAAATGGATTTATTTCGACACTGAATTACTTTTAAAAAATTACTAATTTACAGAATAACATTATTTAATAATACGTTCTACACTTCTTGCGTTCGGTTTAATCTGAATGCTTTCATATTTTTTCTGGTATGAATTATTTGAGTACATATCAAATACATCGAAGCATGCCGCCGACAATTGACAGTCGACAATAACTGGGACGCGGAACTGTAAACGAAAACGATTATTGACACACGATACGACAATAATGTATGAATACCCAGTGCTAACACCACGTCATGTGAAGTGGGTCATTAGATACGGTAACATTAAATTACAAAGGCTAGGCTACTCAGTAGTGAATGATAAATCCGGGTGAGAAGAGAAGAGAAGAGAATGCAAGGGTGAGCTGGCACCAGAGGAGAAAAGATCTGGAAAACAGTTATTCTCTCCAAAATGGTTAAATGAAGATTTTTTAAGAAGTGGTTACAACCAGTCAGTGATTACACCACAAAAGCAAAATGCAGAGCGTGTAAAATAGTGCTAGGAGCATAACGAATTAGAGGAGACCGGGGCACATTGGCCACATTTTATTTTTTTATTTTTGTTAATATTGATTTATTTGATATATTTAAATTTGTGAAATTATTGTTAAATATTAGATAGGTTTTACTGAATCTGAATGGCAGTTATTAAGCTTGAAAATATCAGTTAAAATATTAGAAAAAATTAATTACTGAACACATGTCAAGTGGACCAAACTGCCCCTACTTCGTGGTAAGTTAGCCCAGAGGCTGGGGCTATTGGTATATTGGTAAATTCGGTAAATATAACTAGGAAATCAAAACAATACTAACAGTTGTCAAGAAATATACTTTAATGTACATAATATCAAGTTGAATATTGAGTTAAATGCTTAACATTGAGAACTATGACAACAGCAGAGATTAAACTTTTACGATTTATAGCGTCTTAATACAAACCGGTTAACTTTAATCAATGTCAGCTCCAAAGGATAAGCACAGTTTTAACACTCATAAAATAGTCCACGGATTTCATTTTTCACGCATCACTGATGAGCCCAACACTTACAGTTCGTGAAGTGAATTCCTTGTTCTCCATAGTGCGTATCCCTTTCTCGTCGTATGACTGATAATAACAATATCATTCAGTTTCACTACACGGTAGCTAGGTCGTGTTTCGTTTCATATAGTCCCTTCGGAGGTTCGACTCCACCATCGGGCTTGTATGTGTGTTGTTTTTAGCATACGTTTGAGTAGTATTCAAACGTATGCTAAAAACAACACACATACATGCCCGATGGTGGAGTCGAATCTCCGAAGGGTCGTTTGAGTAGTATTGCAAAGGACCTGGAAGAGCAATTGAACGGAATGGTCAGTGTGCTGAAAGGTGCATATAAGATGAACGTTAACAAGAGCAAAACTAGGGTAATGGAGTGCAGTGTAAGAAAATCAGGTGATGCTGAAGGAATTAGATTAGGTAACGAAGCAATAAAGGAGGTATATGAGTTTTGTTACTTGGGCAGTAAAATAACAAATCATGGTCGCAGTACAGAGGATATAAAATGCAGAATGGCAATGGGTAGAAAAGCGTTCTTGAAAAAGAGAAATTTGTTAACATCGAATATTGATTTAAGCCTAAGGAAGTCCTTTCTGAAGGCATTTGTATGGAGTGTCGCCTTGTATGGGAGTGAGACATGGGCGATAAACAGTGCGGACAGGAAGAGGATTGAGGCTTTTGAAATGTGGTGCTACAGAAGAATGCTGAAGGTTAAGTGGGTGGATTGCGTAACTAATGAGGAGGTACTGAACAGAATTGGGGAGAAAAGAAATTTCTGTTATACCTTGACTAAAAGAAGGGATAGATTGGTAGGACACATTCTTAGACATCAAGGAATTGTGAATTTAGCGTTGGAGGGAAGTGTGTGGGGTAAAAACCGCAGAGGAAGACCAAGAGATGGATACAGTAAGCAGATTCAGACAGATGTAGGTTGCCGTTCTTATGTGGAGATGAAGAGGCTTGTTCAGGATAGGGTACTGTGGAGAGCTGCATCAAACCAGGCTCCGGACTGAAGACCACAACAACAACATGAGTAGTATTTTATCGTTTAGGTGATAGGGGAGGGGGGAAGGGGTCCGGAGCCCCAAGAGCCTCCTTTGGCTAAGTCCTTGACTACGCGTAGCGGAATTCCACTGCGGTAGGCAACACTGCAGCCGGGCGTGCGACGGCATCGCGCGTGACGGATCGGCCCCTACCTCCGCGGCCGTCCGGCGGCTGTCGGGGCGGACTTTTTGCCTGACTCCGTAATGAAGCCGCGGCGGCGCTAATGGAGGAGCGCTGTCGGCCATCGAGCGCCTCGGCCCGCGGGTCTTGTCCACCACTCTGCCTGAGCGCGTCCGGCGGCGAGCGGCGAGCTGGGGCACCGAGTTCTCGAGGAGAGCTGCCGGCTGGTGGGGCACCTAGTTCTGGAGGAGACCTCCCGGCTGTAGGCGATGCTGGAGGCAAGGCTGCAGTCCGACAGCCCAGGGGCGAGGCCAGCCTCTCACTGGACGCTCGAGGCGCAGAACTAAAAGACACACCTCCAAAGTTGGCTGCGCTGAGAAACAAGGAACGAACGGAGATCGGCTCTCTCGTGACCGACTATTGCGATCTTAAGACCAAAGACTGCTTTCATCCACGCTAATCATCTCTAAGGCTCTTCATTTCTGAATAACAGTGGCGAACTACACTATACTCCGTTCACCGAAACGAGAGACGGAATGTAAACACAGCGAGGCGAGTGACCAGGGTGGACAAAACAGGGACGCATCCGTTTCAGGTGTAAAGCTGTGTATGTGTTATGAGGGGTGATATTAGAGGCTGGCTATTAATTTCATCTTAAAGGGCCAGTTTCGACGAGAGACGGAATGTAAACACAGCGAGGCGCGTGCCCAGGGGTGGACAAAACAGGGACGCTCGCTCAATGTCGCCGCATCCGTTACAGGTGTAAAGCGTTTGTGTGTGTGCCATGAGGTTGGCTATAAATTTCTTCTTAAAGGACCAGTTTCTGGATGTCAGAACTAAAAGACACAGCTCCAAAGTGGGCTGCACTGAGAAACACGGAACGAACGGAGATCGGCTCTCTAGTGACCAACTACTGCTATCTTCAGACCAAAGACTGCTTTCATCCACGCTAATCATCTGTAAGGCTCTTAATTTCTGAATAACAGTGGAGAACTACACTATACTCCGTTCACCGAAACGAGAGACCGAATGTAAACACAGCGAGGCGCGTGACAAGGGGTCGACAAAACAGGGACGCTCGCTCATTGTCGCCGCATCCGTTTCAGGTATAAAGCGCTTGTGTGTGTTGTGATCTTCAGTCCGGAGACTGGTTTGATGCAGCTCTCCACAATACCCTATCCTGAGCAAGCCTCTTCATCTCCACATGAGAACGGCAACCTACATCTGTCTGAATCTGCTTACTGTACCCATCTGTTGGACTTCCCCTGCGATTTCTCCCCACACACTTCCCTCCAACGCTAAATTCACAATTCCTTGATGTCTAAGAATGTGTCCTACCAATCTATCCCATCTTTTAGTCAAGGTATGCCAGAAGTTTCTTTTCTCCCCAATTCTGTACAGTACCTCCTCATTAGTTACGCGATCCACCCACCTAATCTTCAGCAGTCTTCTGTAACACCATATTTCAAAAGCCTCAATCCTCTTCCTGTCCGCACTGTTTATCGTCCATGTCTCACTCCCATACAAGGCAACACTCCATACCAATGCCTTCAAAAAGGACTTCCTTAGGGTTAAATCAATATTCTATGTTAACAAATTTTTATTTTTCAAGAACGCTTATCTACCCATTGCCATTCTGCATTTTATATCATCTGTACTGTGACCATCATTTGTTATTTTACATCTACATCTACATCTACATACATACTCCGCAATTCACCGTAAGGTGCGTGGCGGAGGGTACACTGTACCACTACTAGGCATTTCCTTTCCTATTACACTCCCAAATTGAACGAGGAAAAAAAGAATGCCTATATGCCTCCGTACGAGCCCTAATTTCTCTTATCTTGTCTTTGTGATCTTTACGCGAAATGTAAGTAGGCGGCAGCAAGATCGTACTACACTCAGCTTCAAATTCCGGCCCTCTAAATTTACTTAACAGAAATTCACGAAAAGAACGTCGTCTTTCTTCCAGCGATCCTCAATTGAGTTGCCGAAGCATTTCCGTGACACTCGCACATTGGTCGAACCTACCGGTAACAAATCTAGCTGCTCGCCTCTGAACCGCCTCTATGTCTTCCTTCAAACCGATCTGCTGCGGGTCCCAAATACTTGAGCAATACCCAAGACGTGGTCGTACAAGCGTTTTATACGCGGTCTCCTTTACAGGTGAAGTTCATCTTCCCAAAATTCTCCCAATAAACCGAAGTCGGCTGCCTGCCTTACTCACAACTGTCCTTACATGCTCGTTCCATTTCATATCACTCTGCAATGTTACGCCTAGATATTTGAACGACGCTACCGCATCAAGAAGCTCACTACTGATGCTGTATTCGAACATTATAGGATTGTTTTTTCTACTCATGCGCATCACCTTACATTTTTCTACATTGAGAGCTAGCTGCCATTCTTCGCACCAACTAGAAATTTTGTCTAAGTCAACCTGTATGCTATTACAGTCAGTTACAGACGACACCCTCCCATACACCACAGCATCATCAGCAAACAACCGCAAATTACAACTTACTCTGTCCATCAGATCATTTATATAGATAGAAAATAATAGCGCTTCTATCACACTCCCCTGGGGCACGCCTGACGATACACACGTCTCTGATGAACACTCGCCGTCGAGAACAACGTACTGCGTTATATTACTTAGGAAGTCTTCCAGCCAGTCACAAATCTGTGAACCTATTCCATAAGCTCGTATCTTCATTAGCAGTCTGCAGTGTGGCACCGTGTCGAACGCCTTTTTGAAGTCGAGAAAAACACAATCCGCCTGTTGCCCTTCGTCCATGGCTCGCAAGATGTCATGTGGGAAAAGGGCAAGCTGAGTTTCACATGAACGATGTTTCCTAAACCCGTGCTGATTCATGGAAAGAAGCTTTTCCGTTTCAAGGAAATTTACTATATTCGAACTGAGAATATGCTCCAAAATTCTACATGAAACCGATGTCAACGATATTGGCCTGTAATTGTATGGGTCAGTTCTCTTTCCTTTCTTATACACGGGAGTCACCTGCGCCTTTTTCCAATCACTAGGAACTTTGCGCTGAATTAAAGATTCGCTATAAATGCAAGCTAAGTAGGGGGCCAATGCCGCGGAATAGTCTTTGTAAAACCGAACTGGTATACCATCCGGACCAGCAGACTTTTTCGTATTTAGCTCTCTCAGCTGCTTCTCTACACCGGAAATACCTATTGCTATGTCCCCCATTTCGGAATTAGTACGTTGATCAAATGATGGTATATTAGTGCGGTCCTCCTGCGTGAAAGATTTCTTAAAGGTTAAATTTATAACTTCAGCTTTCCATTTGCTTTCATCTATTACTGCCCCGGAATGATCAACTAGTGACTGGACAGTGGGCTTTGACCCGCTTATCGATTTTACATAGGACCAGAATTTTTTCGGGTTCTCGGAAAGATCTTTTGCTAAGGTATGGCTGTGATAATTATTGTATGCTTCACGCATCGATCTTTTTTATAGACGCACGAATCTCTACTAACGTTTGCCTGTCATCATTTGCGTGTTCTTTTTTGACTCGAGAGTGCAACAGCCTTTGCTTTCTCAGCAGCTTTCTAACATTATTATTATACCACGGTGGATCTTTTCCATCCTTAATCGTCTCTACTGGCACATATTTCTCTAACCCTTCATTAACAATGCATTTAAATTTAGTCCACAATTCCTCTACATCCATAGTCCCAGAATTAAACGATGCCCATTCATTTTCTAAGTGCGATCGTAACATTTGCTTGTCGGCTTTTCCCAACAAAAACACGCTCCTAGCCTTCTTGACTGGTTTATGAACTTTGGTCACCATCGACGCTATGACGATATCATGATCACTAATTCCTGTCTCTACACAGACATCGTTAATAAGGTCAGGCCTGTTTGTGGCTATAAGGTCTAGAATATTTCCATTGCGCGTGGGTTGCCGGTTTAACTGCTCAAGACAGTTTTCGGAGACAAGTAACAAAACTCATCTACCTCCTTTATTGCTTCGTTACCCAATCTAATTCCTTCAGCATCGCCTGATTTTCTTACACTGCATGTGTGTTATGAGAGGTAATATTAGAGGTTGGCTATAAATTTCACCTTAAACGACCAGTTTTGAATAGCAGCATAAGTATTAAGCTATCATATTCTATCTCCTTTTTTCTTTCTCGTCTGTACCGCACAAGTGTAAACTCATTATGTCACCCTACATTTTGAAAAGAAGAAATCATCAAGTTCAAAAAATGTTCAAATGTTTGTATAGCTTATGGGACTTAACCGTGGGGTCATCAGTCCCTAAACTTACAAACTACTTACGAACTAGCTAATACTAAGGACGACACAAATATCCATGCCCGAGTGGGGATTCGAACGCCCGACTGTAGTGGCCGTGCAGACCGTGACTGGAGCGCCTCAATCCCCTCGGCCACCGCGGCCGTCTCATCAAGTTCTTAATGTGTACAAACCGGAGCTCTTGTGACCAGAAGAATAAATGACTGATATTGATATAAAAAACAGCTCCATCAACGGGTGTTGGTCGTTCCTCTGTTTACCATATGGTAATTGATTACAAGGCCACACACTCTTTGAAGCCTCCAAAAAAACATCAAATAAAATGTTCAAATGTTTGTATAGCTTATGGGACGTAACTACGGAGTGATCAGTCCCTAAACTTACATACTACTTATGAACTAGCTTATACTAAGGACGGCACAAATATCCATGCCCGAGGGGGGATTCGAACCCCCGACCGTAGTGGCCGTGCAGACCGTGACTGAAGCGCCTCAGTCCCCTCGGCCACCGCTGCCGGCAAAAAAACATCAATACAGAAGCTTACAGAAAGTGTTGATGACTTTCACAGTAATGTGATACGAACGAAAGTACATGATTTGTCATTTTGTTGACATAGTTCTTATTGTAGTAAACGAAAAATCAGATTTGGGCAATTTTCTGATATTCCATGAATTAATTAAAAGAAATGAAATTTCAATATTTGTGGCGTCAATATCATTGCTATATAGCTATAAACACAACCGCTTTACGCCTGATACGGAGGTTTTAATTCCTAATTATTTATTTATCCACCAACAGCAGTAAAGTTTATGTTCTTTTATTTAACGACCGGTTTCCTTATTGCATTAATACCATCTTCAGGCCCTATACAAATGAAGTTGTTAATCAATGTTGTATCCATAACATCATTCTGTACGTATGTCATACCAAATATAAGAAAAATTAATGTAATACCGAAACCAGTCGTTAAATAAAACCAAACAAACGATACGGCTGTTGGTGGATAAGTTAATAATTTGGAATTAAAACTCGACCAACAGCCGCAGCTCCTGTTTCATTACAACATGGAATCATATCGATTGATAAATAGGTAGCGACATTGAGCTACCGCCCCGGTTTTAACTACTCCTGGTCACGCGCCCCGGTCTGTTTACAGTCTGTCTCCCCGTCTCGGTGAACGGAGTATAGTTAAAACAATTACGGAATCAGTTCAGATATCTACGTCCTGAATTATCGTCATCGGCAGAAAGAACAGAACAAACTAGACATCACACAAGCAACAACCAATGGATACAATCGCAACCTAATAGCAAAAAATGAAAAAAATTATAAAAAAGATACTGGCAAAAAACACCAATATGCTGTAATCTTGTGTTTACTCTATGAAACGAATCACACAAACAGTTGGGTTGAGATGGTGAAATCACCAGGTAGGGAAATGCAACAACAAATTAACTTACCCAAAGCTTTGGCATGGAGAATATTAGGAAGTTGGAAGCGGGACAGAGGGAGTTGTTGGAGTGTCCCAAACTATAATTTCCAGGACCTGGATACGATTTCAGTCAAAACGAACCGTTAAAAGAAGGCAAACGCATGGTCGTCCATGGGCAACATCAGCAAAAGATTGTGACACAACAACACAGTGACCAACGGTGCTTTCCAGTCATGTGTGAGTACAGTAATGTAAATCGATGATTTATGTATTTATCCTTATTATTTGTATTTTTTGTAATTTATTATGTATTTATGTATTTTATTTTTGTAACGTATGGGCGTTGTCCTGTTAATATCTGTATGTGTCAAGACTAAAGTGTAAAACTAAAGTAGACACGCTGGTTTAGCAAGGAGTTTGCTATTGTATAGAATCATCTTTGAGTAGAGAATTTTATCGCTGGTAGCGCAGAAGCGCACAGCGAGAGAGTCGTTGTTCTGACGTAGTAGCGGACAGACGTAATAGCGAGACGGTGCGCGCAATGGTGTACGGCAAAAGTACGTGAAGAAGAATGCCTGTTGGTTTGGCACTAGTGGAGGACACGGCGAACAGGCAATATTATTTATTCATACGGGCACAGTTCACATAATTACCAAATGCATCAAGAAGAATGCTGTGGGCCCGAAATTGTAATTAACATTTGTCGCCAAGAAGAGCCTGTGTTTGCCAATTGTAAAGTGCCAACAGTCTCCAGTCAGCAGCACCACGTCGCACTCCGAAATCTGTAAGATCTGTACAGTTTGTCTTAGCATCTACAGCTAACCAGGGATAATTGTTCAATAGTGAACACTGTTATTTGTGAACCTGTGTTTAGATCATTATCCATAATCATTGTCCAGAAAGGTTCCTTCCTCTTCCATTGTTTTACTGAGAATATTCACAAAGTCATAGAAAACTAAAATTAAAATCATCAAAGACAGTGTGACAGTGATTAATAATACTTTGTTCAGAAATTTGTTACTAAATGTAGCTCATCCTAGTATTGCTGATCGATAGGTTTGCTAAGTTGAATGAAACTGCTAGACTAACTTTCAATAGCAAGATATATTTCAACATAGTGCAAAAGATTAATTAATTTGCATTGCATACTAATTTGAGGTAAAGTTTCTGCTTGCAAGTACTGATTAGTGAGAATAGTGATTATTTGCAAGTGTTTGAAATGCTAATAATTACTGGTTAAAGAGCAGGCAAAAGTTAATCAGAAGGTTAAATTGTTCATTTCAAAATATTCAGTGTTATCACGTCAAGTCATTAATTAATTTCTGAGCATGCTATTAGTACAGTTAATAGTGCAGTTACAATTTGATTATTGCTAAACCGTATTGCATACTTGCTGTTAAATAATTTCTGGTACTTATATAAACAATTAATTACTTGAAACTATAAACAGTAAGCATTAATGTGAGAGTTTTGCATGATCTACTGCATGTTGCATTTGCATGGCTATGGCTTGAATTTCAGTAACTGAAATTTGTACAACTGGTTTATAACTTGACATGTATTTTATTCTTACTGGTTCTTTTTTAGTTATTTTAGCACTGATAATGACCACACAGTGGGCGAAATCTAGACCTGCAAATAAATAAATATTTTAACGACTGATTGCTGAAAAATTTCCACAAATATGTTTTGTTTGCAGCAACGTGAATGGACAGGGAGTGTTCATTTGTCACAATTAGAGCCTCATCCACCGATTCTCAACGAGCCAGCGACTAACGCAGCAACCGAAGCTGCTGAGATACACTTTTGGTGTCCCAAAGTTAGTGGCTTTCAGAAATCATTGAGAGATTTGCACATAGCCAGCCTTACGTGTATGGTTTCTCTATCACAATCAGAGACTGGGGCACGTCTTGCTAACACAAGGAGAGTATTGTACCGTACACAACGAATACATGTAGACCGGGGCACGCAAATCGCTGATGTGGCATCCAATTGAGCAACACGAAATTGTCATTACCATTATTAGTATCTGTTATTTTAATTATGTAATAAACGTATTGTATTTTGTCGCAAACTAATTAAAATAGTACTTTGCTATCGTCTGTGAGTGATACGTTTTATGTCCAGCTGTACATTATCTCAAAACATGATAAAAGAAAGATGAAAGAACAGAGCTCTTCTAAATATATCATAAGTGGAATTATTCTTGTCTGAGTTGTTGATAGGTTTTGTAATCCACAAGAACATGAAAATTTGGCACGGTCACACCACAAATTGTCGTATGTCCATGTTGTTTGACAGTGCCACACCGCAGCAGTTGAAACAAAAATACGCCGCTACTAAATCTATATAGGGTAAGGTGGTACAATTTCGATAATTTCGGACAAATGTTATTGTAACTGGAAATATATTGAGAAAAGATGTAATTTTAATTATAGCACTTGTTCTTGGATGTTTAACTAATATGTAACACAAATATTAGACAATTACAAATGTCGGTATAGACACTCAAAAAAGTTACAGAATTGAGAAAAATCGATCGAAAATGTACCACACTAGGCACAATTATGATCACTTCCTAGTATAATTTTGACTAAGGGCATCTTCCACATAAAAATCACTTTTTCCGTCAGGCACCAACGCATACTTCGTTGTACCAAACATTGCATTTTGGGTAGAGAATCTAGTCAGACTTAAATAGAAAATTTATAAGAGCTCGTTAGACTAAGTAGCTTCACTTACCTCCTAACGTGAAAAAAAAATTATCTCTCCTTAGCACAAAGAGGTATATTCTTGAAAAAGACGGGAGGAGCTGTAGAAACCTGCTACGCTGCAATGCCACACAACGAGACACTACGAGACTGACAAATGGCGCGAAAATTTATGTTGATCAGAATTGAATCTATATCGAATTTGTACCACCTTACCCTACCATTTGTACTTCCACAACAAACGCTAGGTCAGAAAGTCTCATCTTTAAGCTTTAAATATGTGGAAACAAAGTAATTACTATCCAGTACCTCATCACCTTTTCTTTTTCTCTGAATTAGTCTCGCGAGCAGCTTGCAATTATGAGATGCCATACTTTTCACAAAGTAGTCGTTGCAGATTTTTCCGTACTGCTGTGTGTGTGTTTTCCGGATTTCTGACAGTCCTTTTCCTGTTTCATGTAGCCTGAAGGCTGGAATTAAATGAACTGTTCCACAATGGACAATGACGTACTAATTATTGTCTTCTCTATATTAATATATGTATTTTTTTCTTTTGTAAATGCTGGTGGTGGGACAGTGTTGAAAGAACAGAAATATACAGTGGTAACTGGATTCAGTTAAAATGGCGAAATGAGGGCGTGAATGTGTGTGTGTGTGTGTGTGTGTGTGTGTGTGTTGTGACAGGAAGGACGTCCGGCCACAAATGTGTTTCCACAGCCATCCGACCAGAAAACAACGAGGGCGCATGCCGTTTCCAGAGCTTTACGGTCCAGCGCAGCTAAAGAACACAATTAAAAAAAAAGGTTGGTTGTGGGCAGCGAGTGCAGAGTTTTACATGTGAGGCAGGAAATGAACTGCTGTGGCGTATGAAAACGGCGAAACGGCGGACAAGCCAACTCAGCTGCGTACCGTTAAACGCGGGGCACTCCTATAAATAGCACAGCTCGTTACGCCGTGACTGGCGATTATGTAAAACACTGGCTGTACTCGAAGCATTTCAGCACTTACTAGTATCACTTCAGATGAAACTTAGATCTTATAATTACTTATAATGTGTGATTTTTGAACTATCTCGTGCGTTTCCTAGTGAATGTAAATGCGATTGTAATGCAACATAATTAATTCGCTATGAAACCTTAGTTACAAGGGAACATTGATGACATTTGTAATCCTCCCAAGCCCCATCCTTGTAATAATTTCAAAGTAATGATCGATACTCGTATCATAGATAACTATGAAAATGACAAAAGAGTTAAATTTTGGAGACTCGAGGTACAGACAATGACGATCGATGGTGAGAATCGAAGTTCTTGTAGAATTTTTGTTAAGGACTTGTGGTCTAGTTAGTTGATTCTGAATTTGAAGGAAGGTTCGAGATTTGTAACAGGTTGCTAATGCAATTCTTCAGCACTCAGGTGTGATGACACTTAAAACGAATTTATTTTCAATCACAGGTTACAAATCCAATACATGTACACCATATTGTAATAAAATCGTAACCGAAGTGGTCATTCTTTTCATCAGTATCTTTGACACACACTCGAATGTTGAGATGTTTAGATTACATTAGATTTTAGTTCCGTAGATCCGTGTTTAGGAGATCCTTGTGGATGTGGAATATGTCAATTTATTATTTTTTACTTTTTTACAAGTTGATAATATAACAATACTAATAGTGTGAGTACATATATATACATCATTAAGTTCCATTTAAAAATTTCTCAGTGGTGTAGGAGTTGGCCACTAGGAAGTCTTTCAGGCTCCTCTTAAAAAGGGTTTTTATTTTTTTACGGTTACTAGTAAATTATTGAAAAAGGGTGTTCCTGTGTAGTACACGGCCATACATTAGCGTGACAAACACTGAACCGAACTCAGAGAGAATGTCAAATTTCTTTTATAGAATGCCCAAAATAGGACGTAGTGACTCTGAGATCTTCACATACTAGTTGTATGTAATTACTCAATTCATTTACACTTAAATTGTGAATTTAGCGTTGGAGGGAAGTGTGTGGGGGGATATTAGCCGTATGGAAATTGATTAGTTAATCATTTATTACGAATTACGTGAATCAAGAAAAATATGAAATGTTATGAAAATTTAACTGTATCATTAACGACTTTCAGAAGTCAAAATAATAATTAACTAATAATAATGTCCCAAGAAATAATTATAATTAATCAAAACTACGTACTGTAATATCGAATATATTGAGTCAATTTAACCCCAGACAATCACTTTCAGAAATGTATCTAAAGTTTCCGTAATGAATGCATCGTATCATTTGCACCTTTATTAATTTGAAAGTTGTAATTATTTTTGTATAATCAGCAGTTAATAAGTAAACGAACATTGTTAGCAAACATATTTATCTACATCAACTATTGGTCGCAGACATTTTAATGTGATTACCGGGGAGGGGAAATATTCATTTACATCATCGTTAGCTTGTCTTGGCAAGTCCTATTCCGTAATAAACGTCAGTTCCAATGAAACACAGTATGTGTATGAGAACCAGGGAATGTAGCCAATCGTGACATTCGGAAGTTTGGGCCTGGCCGGCGAGGCCGCACTGAAGCATCACTCGAGAGGAAGTTCTTTCGAATACGTAATTTTACGTTTTCCATACTTACCATTAATCTCTTTACGTAATACCGACAAGGCGTGCCCTGACTTGACAAAAGAATCACCTTGCTATTGTACATAATTGCTTAAATAATCTTGGCATATGACTTGTCATACGTTAAGGATTACTAAAGATATTACAAAGCTACACAAAACAGTTGAAGACAGACACAAATATAGTAATGTAATAAATAACGGAAGAACTATAAAAGGGCTAGAAGATTGTAGTATAAGGCCCCGACCATACTTCACGTACAGTCAACAATTTGTTTTAGTGCCAGCGTGTGGGACCATCTATTCTGCAATGAGCGCGTGTCACTCCTACTTAGAAGAAAACTAAAAGAACGGACATGCATGATCACAGACGAAAATCATAAAAAAATGTCTGCTGTAGAATTCTTTCTAGATATTCTCAATTCGAATGTAGTAAATTTCCTTGAGACGGAATAGCTTCTGTCAATGCATGAGCACGGCTTTAGAAACCATCGCTCGTGTGAAACTCATAATATCTAATGAACGATTGAAGAAGGGCTACACCCAGACTGCATACTTTTTGATTCTGGAATAATTTCCCAAATGTGTGAATAGCTCCAAGACTTCATAAGTAACAGAACTTGGTACGTAGTTATCGATGGCGAATGTTCACCACAGTCAGGGTATCGTCTGGAGTGCCTCATGGAAGTGTGGTACAACAGTCACTATTTAACGTCTGTATAAATGATCTGACGGACAACCTGAGTTGCAGTCTATTTTCTGATAATGATGAGGCGTATGCGAAAGTGTAGTAGGAAGTAAGACGAATTAGATAGAAATTCTAGAGGATGTCAGGAATGGCAGCTATCTCTCAATGTAGAAAAATTCCATGTAATGCAGATGAGTACGAAAAGACAATCCTGTAATGTTGAAATACGACTCTACTAGTGTGATGCTCGACGTACATGCGTGTATTACATATTTAATCGTAACTCTGCATAACGTAATGAAATGGAACGAATATATAAGGTCAATCGAGGATGGTCGACTTAACTTTATTGGGATAATTTTGGGATGATGTGATTCATCTACAAAATAGACTGCATGTGAAATGCTTGCGTGATTCCCTCTTGCGTATGGTCAAGTGTTTTGGATCTCCTCCACATCGGTTCCGTTTAAAGGAAGATGTAGACGCAATTTAGAAGCGGCGGCTAGGTTTGTTACAGGTAAGATCGATCAATGCGCGAGTGTTACAGAGATACTTCGAGAAGTCAAATGGGACTTGCTGGGGGAAGGCGACGTTCTTTACCAGAGACACTATTGAGGAAATTTAAAACTGACTACAGAACCATTCTCTTGTTACCAAATTAAATTTCGCATGAAGACCACAAAGGTAAGAGAAATTAGGTCTCTTACTGTGCCATAAAGGCATTCGTTTTTCTCTCGTTCTATCTGGGAGTGGACCAGAAAAGGAAATGCCTAGTTCTGGTACAAGGAAAGCGGAGTACGTATATAGATGTAACTGGACGTTTTCTCAAAGATCCGATCAGTGCAAAATGCAAACGACAGTGAAAATTAAATTTACTTTCAACATAATACACACCTTGCCTGTGCAGTCGCCGCTCCGATTTTTTTTTTTTTTTTTTTTTACATTTTTCGTAGTGTGCTACTAACCACGCACACACGAACAGCTAACCAGCTACTTGACTACAAACAACAACCTTCTTGAAATATCGCAGTACAACATCTGATGTGAGAAAATAAAGGCTACGATCATATGCTTCTTAGACTTCGTTATATTACATGCTAAACTTAGGAACTTACATTTCTTTCAAAGTGCGGTGCAATGTTTTCGCTAATACTTGAGAAATACGTTTTCAGTCGCGTTGTCCGGCATTACAGTCACAATGGAAAATGGTACTATGAGGCGCACCTCAGGGCTCAGTATTGGGACCAATACTCTTTTTATTGTACGTGAATGACGTGCCACCTATTTTGTCCGTTAGCAAATACCACATGTATGCCGTTGAGCTCCAGTTGCATCAAAGTACTGCCTAACTAAAGAATCTGCTTCCTCTACACTTGACCGACCTATTTTCGAGTATTGCTGCGCATTCTGGGGTCCACACCAGGTGAGACTGACGGACGATTGAGAGAAAGTTCAGAAAAGAGCAGTTTGTTTTATATTATAACGGTATAGGGGAGAGAGCCGACGGAAATGATGCACATGTTAGGTTGGAAATCATTCAAATAAAGGCGTTATTTGTTACGGCGAGATCTATTTGTGAAATTTCTTTCTTTAACTTTCTCTTCCGAATGCGAACATATATTGTTACCACCCACCTATATAGGGAGACTTGATGATAATAATAAAATCAGATCGAAAACAAAAAGGTTTAGGTGTTTCTGTTTCCCGTGAGCTATTACAGAATGGAACTATAGGGAAATATAAAAGTGGTTCGATGAACTCGCTGCCATGCACTTCATTGTGAATTGCAGAGTATGTATGTAGATGTAGAAAGTGCAAAACAAAAAAATCCTGAAGATAAATATCGAGAATTTCAGTACTAGCCTATGTGCGCGATCAAAATGTTCTCACGTGAAACCTATGCTGTTGAAATTTTTATTCTACTCTTCCAACTATTTATAGTGCACAATAGACTAATCTGACCTATTGTACCCGAGAGGTTCCTGCAAGGAAGACATCAACAGCACGTCACGTAGAAGTCAGGAAGATGCTCCTTGCCTGCCTACAATCAGTGAAACTTTATCATTTAAAATCACTTTATCTTAAAATTAACAAAGTGTAACTAGTGAGGATCAGTTCGGGTACTAAAGTGATGTCACTAGTTACTGAAATAAAAAACTGATTCAAAGCTATTTGTGTTTATCAGTTAACCTTTTTAGAAAACACAAATTTATAAAAACAATACATTATATATTTTAATTTTCAAGTTCTGGATAGGTTGACCGAATAGATGTAAGATATAAGCAATTCGAATATAAAATAAAGTTGGTAGAAGGGCTGAACAATCATGCCTACTTGATATTAAAATTAATTCAATTTCGCCAGTTTACGTTCAAGGCTGTCGCAAGTCCAAAATGTTGTGCAGTGGTAAAAAATGTATTTGCTATTGCTGTTTGGGGATGGCTGGAGTTCGCCTAATGGATTTTCACACAACACCGTTAACTACATCGACGGCTGCTAGCTGCGTCTTCGCTTAGACTGAAGCTAAATATTGTCTGTCTTGATCGACTACTGCTAGTGTGTCTATAAATTGGCGTGATACGTCAGTCTCAGACTAACCCACCACATTGCCACTCAAAACTGCGTTCGCGATTGTTAAATAATGCACTCTGTTTTCACATCGGACGTGAAGTATCTCGGGCAACACTATGAACAACGCGCAATCTTTAGTACTCTCCACTGGAGCTTTCCATAGATCCGCTCCACGACAGAAGTACTCAGTACTACAATTAGGAACTACAATGTTCGATGGAATTCACTAATTTACGAATGATAATTTGGATCTATTACTCTCGAGTGCGTGTGATACTTATTGTGTGTCTCATGAACAATAGTTGGGCAAATATTCAGTTATTTATCGATGTATAAAGTAGGACCACCTCCGCGTTTCATGTCTAATAAGAGTAATAAACTCCATTTATAAAGACTTACTTCGTGAGTGAATAACTTTTTTTTATCGTAGAATCCATTTTGTTGGTCATTCAGAGGTTTAATTTATGTTTGTTAAAGATATTTTCACGTCATCATATTGATAGATTAATTATTGATCTCGTTTAAACAGATTTGGTAGCTTTTTAAAGCATAGAAGCTGACATACATAACTCACCTCTATGAACAGAGACAACGAGCCATAAACTTTTACTACCCTGACTTATGTAGTGCCCAAGTCTAATTTGGTGAGAACCGATAGCAAGGTCGCAACCGTATAGCTCGCCGGCCAATAGTGAGTCAGCTAAAGTCTCGTTTAGGTATTCCTCTCAAACAAAACAGTGCCTTCTGGAATTCACTTTCCTCTTGCGGCCAAACGAGTACCAAGTAAACATGCTTTGTGAGAAAAACGCTATTGTCTGGTTCTTTTTAAACAGCTTTCAAAGGGTTTTCGACAGTGTCGTGTTTCCCCAAAGTGGAAGGAGGATTTTTAATTTGATTTTGTAATACTACCCGGGGTGGACTGTTGTGGGGACCTCTGCCCACCTGTGCTTTCTCACCAGCCGTTGGCGCCTCGCCTCCGCTTTACAAAAACACTTGGTGTTTGTTCGCTAGTACGCGTCAGTCTTGATTGTATTGTCACACTTGCAACATGATCTCATAATTTGCATATCAAACTGTCTCGAGGTACAACTGAAATTCTTTCAATCAGAGCCGGCAGCGGTGGCCGCGGGGACTGAGGCTATTCAGTCACGGTCTGCACGGCCACTACGGTCGGGGGTTCGAATCCCCCCTCGGGCATGGATATTTGTGCCGTCCTAGTTCGTAAGTAGTTCATAAGTTGTTTGTAAGTTTAGGGACTGATAACCCCGTAGTTAAGTCCCATAGACTATACAAACATTTGAACTTTTTTTTCAATCAGAATTCTCCAAGTCAAAATTAAATCAATCAATCAATTTCTGCATACTCAAAACTACATTTTGAATATGCTTTAATATTAATGTTATTATTTGCATTATTAGATAATTGGCAGCAGAAGCTGTTTCAGTAGTACTACAAAATCTTATTGGAATTTCATCAATAATATTTTTTATATCCTCTTTACAAGTACTCAGTCCCTTTATATTACTTTATTAATATCTTATTAATCGTTTATGTATTAAAATCAGTGGTACAATTACTCAGATGTAAAGTACTGTATGTGTAAAACACTGGTCTGAGGTAAGCGAAGGCCTGATGGCTCTAATCTGATCAATATACATAAATAAATAAATGCAGCGACCTGTGATTTACACCAGTTCCGTATGCTGGTTAGTAGATCGTTTTCTGTGCCAAGAATCATTCATCATAGGCAGCATTTCATGCGACCACAAAAATGGAATTGAAATGGGAATTACAGAGATCCGAGTCCGTACTGTAAGCCGGGTGATCAGAAACGTCCCATCGAAAACTCTGCGGGGCGTCTCCGTTGCAGACGCAATGTGCGACCGAGCATATCCATCGAGAAACACACTGTATGAAGACGTGATTGCGCTTTGCGCGTTTAGAGTTTTTCTTCTAAGACGAATTTCTCGGATCGGATGACAATTGAACAAGGTCACCGCCTGCAACAATAACGGACTATTCCATCTCAAATCGGAAGAACGAGGTTGTATAGTCGGCTACACAGTGATATAGTTCAATTTTCATAAGCGGGCAATTATGTCAGACTGGAGATATGTGCTTACTGGGGCGCCGTGCTGCGGTGCGCGCGGCCGTTCGCCGTCGGGTGTTCGAGTCCCCCTCAGGCATGGGTATTTGTGTTGAACTTAGGTTAGTTTACCTTAGTTTAAGTAGTTTGTAAGCTACGAACTAATAACTAAGCAGTTGAGCAGTTTAAGTAGTTTGTAAGCTAAGAACTAATAACCAAGCAGTTGAGTCCGATAGATTTACAAACATTTGAACACTGGAGATATGAGATTTAACTTGGAGCAGGACTTCGGTTTGCCAGGCAATTCATGTTTGGTCTTGCGAAATTTCCTCACATTCAGCAAGTAATATACTGGCCCTGCCCTGTGCTTTACCCAACTAAATAACAAAATGGAGCATTGGTAAACTCCAACAGTGTCAATCGATAGTTAAAATATATAATCCTGAAACTAATGCGATAAGTATAATGACGTGAACTGCTGTTATGTTCTTTTGTAAATGGAGAAAAATATAATGGGTCTCTCTTAAAAAATCTGTTTACTGGTCTCAAATTTGAGCGATATTAATATGCCTTGTTTGTTGACATCCTGAGGCATTTTCTCTGTTATTAGTAAATCATGTTTCAGGATTGACATGTTAAGGTTCAACCTACCATGAAAATAGGGATGAATTACTTTGTTGATACTTTCTTGCATCACTGCATTACTTGTTGAGCAGCTGGAGTTTACTATTTGAGTACGTGGTTGCTCATCATTGAATAAAATAGATGGCATCCATATTGATATATATCAAAAAGAATTATTTCGAATTCGCTATTGGAATATGCTTACTGATAAGGTATCACAGTTATGTGCCTTAAGAATACTAAGACAACTATACACAATTTGAGATGGAATTAATTTTCAAAAAAAATGTTCAAATGTTTGTTAAGCTTATGGGACTTAACTACGGGGTCATCAGTCCCTAAACTTACAAACTACTTATGAACTACTTACGAACTAGTACGGCACAAATATCCATGCCCGAGGGGGGATTCGAACCCTCGACCGTAGTGGCCGTGCTGACCGTGACTGGAGCGCCTCAGTCACCTCGGCCACCGCGGCCGGCGGAATTAATTTTGTGTACTTTTGGTCAAATTTAGTTCTTGGGGCATTACACAAGTTTCAACTCCCAGAATTACTCGAAAATTCTGTTCTCTGTTTGTAAAATGGCTGCAGAATCCCCTGGTGGATACAAAGAACTCGTTTGTACACAGGCGGAGAACGTATTGGTTCTTTCGACAAGTGTTAAAATTCGAAGCACAAATATAAACATAGAATGTGAAATAGGTTAAACGCAAACTAATGAAGCACAAATACAAACGTAGAACGTGAAATAGGTTAATTGCAAACGAAAGTAACGCTGTAGCAAACCTACCTTTTGCGATCAGGGTTGACTATAGCGGAAAGAAAGTTTTTCTACTGGGCTGCTTAGAGGAATACTTGACAAGTGGACGGACCTAAAGAGTAAAGAAAACCACAGGTAGCACCAAAACTGAAACAACAGCGGGTAAATCTGAAATGAAACTAAATTAAAACATAATTTGTATTGTGCTGACAAAAACAGAAGTACTTTTTGTAGAAAACAGTAGACACCGGCGAGATAAGATACGGAAAATTCCATGGATGGAATATTGTAAAAATATTATACTGGGTGATACACTAAGATATGCAAATATCCTCAGTTGTTTAGTTACGGAGTTACGCTTAATAAAAGATTTTGCCTAAAATTTGTCAACTCTTTGATAAGAAATCACTGCAAAACTGTATGATGTTTCAGTACAGTACGATTTCCATTTATTTTGTTGTTATTGGTCTGGTGAATCTAATAAAACAAGTCCCACACGGGTATATTCAGAGTAGCAAAGAAATAATTTGGGAAAAAAAATGTAATTTATTAATTACTGGGCCAATTTTTTTAAATTCCTGACATTTCCACAAAGGTTTGAACAAAAGTTGTAGATAATTTAATTTTAGAAAATGATGCTAATAAAGTTAAAAGTGTAAAAATGTGTCAGATAATGTGCTTTTTTGAATCCCATAGCACACATGAGTTGATGTTAAACCGTAAAAAAACAAACCTCAGTGTTAAGGAAGTTGTGCAGTATACAAACAGTTTCACAATATGGAACTTCCTCGCAGATTAAAATTGTGTGCTGGAACCGCGATTCGAACCTGGATCTTTGCCAACCGTGCAAGATTCGCAGGAGAACGTCTGTGAAATTTGGAAAGTAGGAGGCGAGGTACTGGCAGAAGCAAAGTTGTAAGGACTGGCTGTGAAGCGTACCGGGTTAGCTCAGACGGTAGAGCGCTCGCCCAACAATGGCAAAGGTCCCAGGTTCGAATCGAGATTCCGGCACACAATTTTAATCTGCCAGGTAGTTTCATAGCAGCGCTGCAAGTTATGAAATGTTCATAAATGTTTCCATCGAGTTCGATGCATTTAGCTTCACGTGTATGAATAGATGTTGTTGGTCGTTTCAGTTTCACAAGATTATTCTTAATCTCGTCTATTGAATTCTTCATGCGAGGAAGTAATGCTTCACCTGTGTTGACTTTGTCCTTTTAAACTATGTCTTTCATCCATCCCCGCACACAAAAATCCATTGGGACATGTTTTATTAGATTCACCAGATCAACAATCGTGCTTTAACCTCGTAGAATTTTGGGATGGCTTCATATTATGGACCTTGCTGAATTTCAGGCAAAACCTTTTATTAGCTGTAACTAAACATTTGCGGACCTAGGTTTGTATGAACTTTTGTCTTTACTTGTAGAATAACGTATTAAATTATTTGCATATATTCGTAAATCACCCTGTATTTTGCGACCTAGAGCCACCTCAAATATCTGACTATGAAACGATTAGTTTGAAAGAAAACATTTGTAAGTGTTTGAAACTCAATGACACACACGCAAGGGCGGAAATGAGGTTCGCCATGAGCACTTTGCTTCTGTGATTTGTCGATTAAAATTATATTTGTATGCCATCATAATTTGAGGAAAGGAGAAGAAAAACTTTCCTTTTGATGAATACAGTGAGAGTCCTTGACGGCTGTATGGTGAGTCTAATGTTAAAGTAAATTGTCAGGGGAAAATCATACCATTGTTGTGGTGTGGCACATCAGACCCATGATGTCGATATTCTTGAATAAAAGACTGTCTTGGTTGCAAAGATCTGTTTTATTCATGTACGACGTGTTTCAACCGGTTAGGGCATGTTCTGATATCTAATTAAGAAAAAAGAAGAGAACTAGAACATACAAGACAAAATTTACATGAGAATATTAAAAAATAAATAAATAAATAAATAAATTTTAACCAAATTCCTTAGCTAAAAACAATTTTAAAATCGCTTCTAAAGAACTCTAGTAATCTATGGTAATACTCTGTGGTGGAGGATGTTTCGATTATAAAACCGCAATAGGGTATCATACAGAGGCAATATTAAAGAAAACTCTGAAGCTGTGATATCATTGGATACCTTTTGAAAAACAAATTGATACTTCGCTAAGGTGAACTATTGAAATAGATGTCTATGTATGTATACCCATGCAACAGATTAGGTCTTCGCTTCAACTTTTACATGGCAGGCGTCAGTACTGGTACTGCCTGGGACAGCGTTCAGGTGTGTACCGCGAGTAACGGCCAATAAAGGTTAGTGCTCCAGATATGGACACAATTTACATAAAATAACCAATATCACGTGAAACAATTTCCATAGGATGCCAAAGTATGAAACAGAAATATTATTTAAAAATTTCCATTGAAACATCGAAAAATGTTTGGTCTTTTGAGATCAGCTGCTCGTTTTGAAGCCTCGGATGTTCAAAATAAACCTGTTCAGATGTCGCGAATTCTTCTAGGACGTTCAACTTCCGTCTTTTATGGTCGTAAAGCAAAGTTTCTAAATTGAATCTAATTGAATCCACCCTCCCCCCCCCCGTCTGTCCTACATATTCAGCAAAATAAGTGGATGCCTGAAATTCAAGGAATATATCAGCAAAAATTGAGTTTTAAATGACATAAATTGATAAGGGAGGGAAGTGAGCATCCTGCGAGAGACCTCCAACTACCTGTTGTGTCCACTTAGATTTGCGTAACTTCGCTGTTCAACAGGAGGTTTGGCACTAAATTAGGTGTCCCATGACTTTTGTCACGTTTCTCATTTGTTTGCTTGAATGTTTCTTCTTGAAATTTGCTAATTAAATCAAGAAAGTGAGACAATCTAAAACTGGAGAAAGTTTCTAGTTTAAAGTTGCTCTTTAAAAGCTCTAATTAAATCTGCCTGAATGAATCTGGTGAGAGACTGTCATAAACTGAACTTGTAAAAATCTAGAATAGAGTGGGAACAGTATTATTTCTTTCCTTCCCGTCTGCCAACAATTATTAAACACAAACTCTCTATAAAATCACCAGTCTCTCTAAACATATATGCACAATGTATTAAGTTAATTAGGCCCTAAATGAAGCAATGGGAGCAGCGACTCTGCATGAGTCCGCCTGTAATTTTATACATTAAAATACTCTGTGCTTGTGTGAGCACTATTTCTGGGAATTAGGTTTCAGTGAAGTGTAAGAACTGATTACTGGCATATGAACATTTACATTTAAAGAAAATTTCAAACTCAACACGTACCATGCAACATAAATAGAAAAAAGTCACAATCACTAAAATGGCAGACTAGGTTGAGCTGAAATAAGGAAATTAGTATTCATTAAGTTATTTATTTTGCTAAAGAAATATACCTTTATTGCGTCGTCAATAATAGTGATTAGTATGGGTTGGTACAATTCTGTTCCATACAAATATTCTCGTCCTTTTGATACAAAATTCCCCTTACAATATAATACATCAAATAAAGATTCATCGCCCTTTTGTGGGATACATTAATAAGTACATAATCCAATTAACCAAACTCGATACGTCAATCGTAGCCGACCAACCTAACCGTACTACACGGTGGCTACCAGACGACTATACTCTAGCTCAGCGTCTACTCGACTGCGCAACTGGTTACTGTCCACTGCCCGCCTCAGCCGTCAAAGATGCTGTTGTAGCGCAGATGCTACATCGCAGTCACAAAGATATTATGGTGTGATGTGGTTACAAAAATCAACTGAGAGAATTTTACATCTATATTTATAAATGTGAATGTCTGTTTGGTGTACGTTTATCACATCTGAACAACAAGACATAAAGAGCTAAAAATTTGTACACTCACTAAAGTCTATTGTCTACCCGGGGAAGGCTGTAGGCAGGGTTTTATGGCGATCGGATAGCTATATATACGCTTATCACGTCCGAAAGACAAGACGCAGAGACTTAAATATTTGTACAGTTACTAATTTATACCTGAGGATGCTTTTAGGCACGGTTTGATAGCGATCTGATAGATATTTAGTAATGTGAAGAATATAACGGGAAATGCGGAACAATAATTACTCTTTGAAAATTATGTTAGCTCTTTGAAAATGGTTTTATTGGTTGCATTGTTGCTTGATGGTTGATAATGATAAAAGGGTGGAGTATATTGGGATGGAAAGTTATCGGTGTGTATAAAATTCTACGCGTGTATGTGTGTTTTACTATTTTGCTCTGCAAACGAATGGTCTGTATGTAATTGTTGTCCGAAGTCACCCGTTGTACACCATAGCAGTTCCATGCCGATAGCTATAAGGGGGTGAAAGATATGGTGGTTGAAAGTCGCCAATTTATGAAAAAATTCGGACTGAAGGCCAGCGATGACGTTTGCGACTCTATAGCAAGGAGCTTACATACAGCGAAACGTGATGCCACAGACCATATCTTTGGTCTATGCGTGCTAAAATGTCTTTAGCACTTTCTGTGTAAGGATAAGCATACGAATAAGGAAATATAAGAATAAATAAATAAAGAAGTAAAAAAGAAATTTCTTTTAATACATCTCTTTAAAAAAATCGATTTGACGTTTCGCGCATTACATCAAGTGATCAATCTGTGATATTATTACAATAATTATAGCTGAATTTCGTGATTGGATTCTTCGAAACGAGTGCATTTTGGCCCACTTTAGGTTATGGTAGTAAAAGTGGGCCTTTGCGATCGTCTTTTGACAGCTCGAAATTTAAATGAAAATAACGGCTTAACTATTCATCTGAGACGAAAATCGAATAACCTAATTTGTAGAGGAGAAAATTCTCAACAACTTTGCTCTCTTATGTTTTTTTTTAAATATCTCGTAGCGTTTCAAAGATATTTGCAAAACTAACGGCAATTTTGGGATGTATGTCTGTCTGTCTGTCCGTAACGTGTTCCCTGTTTTTAAGACGAACCATTCAACCGATCACCACCAAATTTTACAGACATGATTGTAGGCTGCCAGAGACCAGAACCTCTCTTTTTCAAATTTTTCGGACAAAAAATACGGTAGTAAAACCAAAAAAAGCCGTTTGTAATATAATTGTAATTGCAAACGAACTGTTCATCTGACACGAAAATTTAATAACCTAATTGATAGAGGAGAAAATTCTCTACAACTTATATCCCTTATCTTTTTTTCATATCTCGTATCGTTTGAGACATATTTGCAAAAACAACGGAGATTTGACACTCTCCATTGAATTAACGAAAACCAGCCGTTCGGAGATGTCACGTTACATTCCTCGCATATTTGATGATTTTGTTATTGTAACTTGTCATTTCAAAGCAAAGCACACTGAGGAATTAGCAAAAACACATCGTTCTTCGTACGCTAAATGATAATCTAATGTCTACAAATGCCATATTAACATCAGTTAACCACGGTCATCAATAGTGTGAGATTAAAGAACTCATAAATTTGCTTTATATGTAAGGTCCGCCTTGAGAAAACACAAATGTTTTTTTGATTTCTCCCATACATGTTTCGCTGGCGTTGCAGTATCATCAATGGGATGTTTTAATTGGTATTGTCTGTCAAATTAACAATGGAATGATTGTTAGTTTTGTAAATTAACAGTGAAAACTACAGATAATTGTTCGGAATATACAGATAATAGTTCGTAAGTAGTCCATAAGTAGTTTGTAAGTTTAGGGACTGATGACCCCGCAGTTAAGTCCCTTAAGCTTCACAAACATGTGAACATGTGAGACTACTATACATCGTTTCTTATTTTCATAGGTATGCTAGGCCTACCTTAATAACACATGTAGTTGTGTTTGTGGTTCTTCCACTAACAAAACGTCACTGATATTTTTGACAGTTTGTCATCTGCAAACCAAAACGTGTGTATTTAATGTGATGAATAGTTAGCTTGTAAATATCAGGATTTTCATAAAAATCCCGATATATTATAAGCTAACTATTCACCACATTAAATACACACGTTTTGGTTTGCAGATGACAAACTGTCAAAAAATATCAGTGACGTTTTGTGAGTGGAAGAACCACAAACACAACTACATGTGGTGTTAAGGTAGGCCTACCATACCTATAAAAATAAGAAACGATGTGTAGTAGACTCATAATTATCTGTAGTTTTCACTGTTAATGTACAAAAATAACAATCATTCCATTGTTAATTTGACAGACAATACGAATTAAAACAACCCACTGATGATGCTGCAACGCCAGCGAAACATGTATGGGAGAAATCAAAAAACATTTGTGTTTGCTCAAAGCGGACCTTACATATAAAGCAAATTTATTTTGTAAGCAAACACGGAGATTGAAGAGCTTTTCAAACCTCGAGATGAATAAAGAACTCATGTTTTGATTTATAGCCGTAGCGTAGTTGGCAAGGTGCTAGACAGTGACGCGCAAGGTCGGTGGTTCGAAATCCGCCACTAGCGAATTTTTTTTTTTGCCTAAAAGTGTTTCAGACACTCTTATTAATTAATTAATTATTATTTAGATTAATATTTTGGTGCAAAATGTTTGCAAAAACTTATAAAATTACAAATCTAAAGTGGGCCGTAAAACACGTCAGTGCGATTTTTTATATGTGATTTGATCTCATAGCACAGTACTGAAAGATTGCTTATCTATCATAATCAACCAACACGCGAGCGGAGCCGCAGGTTTAAGCTAGTATAAAATAAAGCCTACAGCAAATACATGCCCAGATTTACAAAAATATCATAGAAAAATCGATAAATAATGATATGTAAACTATATCTGCCTACTTTCATGCTACATGAAACATTTTCTCGTTTAAAATGTGAAAAGCGCTATGCCGGTCGGCCAGCTGAGTTCCGCAGTGGCGACTTTAATGAGGCGTCGCGGCCACCTGCCCTCCAGCCCCAGCGTCTGCCTCCGCCGGCCTCATTTAAAGCAGAGCTGGCGGCCGCCCACACGGCTCTATTTCTGGACCGCCGCTCCGCTCCCGCGGGACTTCCCCGCCCGCCGCCAGAACTCGACTCCTCGCGATGCGAGCTATCGACTCGCCCTCGCAGACGCTCCTCTGGTTGCAGAGGGGAATACCCTGCCGCCAGCAGCCGCCGGAAAAACGCTTATGAGATTCCGGCGCCCATCGTACGACACCAAAAGCTAATAAAGACGCGCAGCCGACTCTTGTAGAACAGGGTATTATGTACGGCCGAGGACAGCTGCGCGAGTTCCGAGATAAGCGTGTGGGCGGCTGTATATTGCGGTGGGTTATCTTGTTAAAAATGTGATACTGTTCCAGCTAGCCTTCTCAAAATGAAGAGGTTTTCTTCTAACAGGGATATTTGAATTTATAAATATCCTGACATTAGAAGGAAGTGTGTGAGATAAAAATCGTAGAGTGAGAATGAGGGAAGAATAAGCTAATCAGATATGAAAGAATGTAGATTGCTATTCTTATTCTGATGAAGAGGATACCACAGGTCAGGGTAGCAGGGAGAGCTGCATCAAAGCAGTCTGCGGACTGAACATCACGACAACATCAACCACTACACACACCTTCAGCGGTTAATGATGCAAATAGTTTATGTATTTATTATACCATCTTCAGACCCTGTACAAGACAAAAATAATGATACAACAACGTAGATGTATAAAACAGAAGTTTAAAATACATACACAGTAAAAAAAAGTAAAGCAGTCAACAATCCGAAGATTGGTTTGAACACCACAGTGCTTTACTAGGCATGGTCCTGTTTGGAGGTGGTATGCCATTGCCTTCCTCCGACCTTCGAACTGACTTACCCAGTCAGCTATGGGGGGACCTACAGTTTAACGTGGGTTCCGAACCATGGTGCTACTTGGTATTTTTCACATGAGCAGTACTTCTAGAGTTGAAAGAAGTGGAAAGTGACAGATAAAAGTTCCAGGACCTGGCGAGGATCGAACCCACGACCTTTGGATTTGTAGTCTGGCACTCTACCACTGTGCAACCGAGGCGCACACATACACAGTATACAATGTAATTATAGTGAATTGACTCCAATGTGTAATGAAATTGGGAACTGATAGGATGATTACTGTAATCAAGTACATATCCAACATAATCTAATGTTCAAAATGTTCAAATGTTTGTAATGCTTATGGGACTTAACTACGGGGCCATCATTCCCTAAACTTACAAACTACTTATGAACTAACTAACACTAAGGACGGCACAAATATCCATGCCCAAGGGGGGATTCGAGCCCCCGACCGTAGTGGCCGTGCAGACCGTGACTAGAGCGCCTCAGTCCCCTCGGCCACCGCGGCCGGCCATAATCTAATGTTAAGAGGCTAAATCTGACGTTATAGTGCCTCAATTAATTTTATATTATAAGAAGAAATGGAGTGAACGTTAACTTTACGTCTTTACACCACACATGTGTCATGTCTGTAGTACAATGAAAGTGAACTTTTGTATCGAAACTAACTTGTACAGACTATAGCACCAGAGAAGCCTTCCTGTACTTGTTGTGGTTAATCGCTGTGCAATTCCTGACATCATATATTATAAACAAAACTACATGTAAAACTAACAGCATTTACATCACGCTACTTGCTAACATCATGTTATGGTATACTGCACGGAAATAATCCGAAACTTTTGTAAGTTGTCAAGTTTTCCTCACTGTCATTTCCTGCATATTCTGACCTCAAAATATTCTACTCATCAAGACAAATCGTTTGAATACAAACTCGATTGGGTATGACATTTTCAATAATAATAATTAAAGTTTGCCACAAATTACGAGATCATGTCGCAAGTGCAATAACATAATCAAGGCTGACACATACTAATGATGAAACACCTGTTTTTCTAAAGCGAGTCTGGCGCCAGCATGGCTGTGACTGGCAACAATAACACAGGTGGTGGGAAGGCTCCTAAACCCAAATGCCTCGCCCCAGGCAGTCTGCAGCCAGAAAGTCACTGCCTTCATGGGGAAACACGGACGCTTGAAAATCCTTTTAAAAGCTACACAATGCCACAATCAACAAAGCATGTTTACTTCGGACTTTTAGCAGACAAAAAGTGAATTCCAGACTGGCGCTGTCATGTCTGGGAGTAAATACTTAAACGAGACATTAGCTGACTAACTATTGGCTGGTGAGGCATTCGGTTTTTAAGATGTACTATATGATTGCTAGGCGAACCTCTGGCAGGGAATAGCCACTGACATCGGAAGACATACAAGCAGAACGAGAAAAATTAAGGCACACTCTCACCTGCACTGGCTGCATGTGTCGAAACTAGTGGTGCGACGCTCTCACAGTGATTTGTATGCAGAGAGGCAATAAAGACTCCTGTACAGTATTGCAATGTAAGGAGCACCTCTGTTGTAAAGCAGATCTTGACGAATCTTCAGTGGAGAGTAGAGATGGGCAAAACCGAGAACTTTCAGGAATCGAGAACTCTGTCCACGAGTACCAAAAGGAATCGAATACCAAATCGAGAACAAAAAAAGGTGCCTAGGCAAATCTACTAGATGCCAGTATTAACGCTCTTGCCGAGTTCTGATGTGAAATATGCGTTGTCAACATAATTTTACTTAAAAAACATGGTTTGGAAAACAAGTGTGTAAAATTTCATATAGATCGGAAACAAACTATAGATTTTGTGAAAGTCCGTTGGTAAAGTACGCTCCGCCATGCACTATTCAAAATTTTACGTAGAAGGGGCCTTCCAGTTGTTCTGATAGTCAACTATACAAAATTTTATGAAAATCAAAAAACCTATAGATTTTGTCGATGTCTGTAACTAAAGTATCCTCCGCCATGTGCCTTAATTCGACTCTAACGCAAAATCCTTTTTCGGCTGATGTAGTCTACCTATAAAGAACATACCTGCCTAATTTCAGTTTCATAGATGCAGTAGTTTTCGTGATTCCGTGTTCAGTGAGTGAGTGTGTAATCATTCGCTTTTACACATACAGAGATAAGAAACATTTCGATGATTTAATAGATACTCAAATTAAACCTTTCCATTTGTTTGAAAAATGAGATATTAGTGACAATGCCTGGATATAATAAAAATAGCAGCCGCAAGACTGAGACATGCAAACAAAACCGAAATTTTCGTTTCACTTTTCTCAAACAGAAACGAATACTATAACCAAGAACTCATAAACGAGAACCATGAAGCGAGAACTGAAAAGCGAGAACTCAAAAGCGAGACCCGAAAACCGAGACCTTAGAAGCGAGAACTGAGAAGCGAGAGCTGAAGCGAGACCCGAAAACCGAGACCTTAGAAGCGAGAACCGAGAAGCGAGATCTGAAGCGAGACCCGAAAACCGAGACCTTAGAAGCGAGAACTGAGAAGCGAGTACTGAGAAGCGAGAGTTGAAGCGAGACCCGAAAACCGAGACCTTAGAAGCGAGAACTGAGAAGCGAGTATTGAGAAGCGAGATCTGAAGCGAGACCCGAAAACCGAGAGACCTTAGAAGCGAGAACCAAGAAGCTAGATCTGAAGCGAGAACTAAGAATCGAGTTCTAAGAAACGAGTACTGAAAAGCGAGTACTAAGAAACGAGAATTAAGAAGCGAGTTCTGAGAAGCGAGAACTGAGAACTTTTGTTTGGTAATCGTCATACAAACATGTTAAACTTTAATTCTTTTTTAATTACGAGTGTTCCGTACCGGTGCGAGGCGCCACAAGGGCGCAGCAGCGACCGGACGCTGTGGCTGCAGGTAAGGGCGGCCGCTACCTGCTCGGCCCTCGCACAATGAAACGGCCGGCACTGGGCCGGTGGGGGGACACGGCCGGTGACCGCCAACCTGTTCGGACGCATGTGAATCCGCCGCCACAGAATGTAACGCTTCTCACAAATACAGTCCACTTTTACCAGAAATGTACTTTTATTTCTAAACGCCTTTCCTTTGCAACGAATGATTGCATTCGTCTGGACTGTGGAAAGAGCGAGGCAGCGCAGAATGTACGCGCGTTTTGCGGCTGCCCACATTTGGTCCTCCGGGCGCGAATAGAACTATTCCGACGTTTGACTGTACGTAACGCGAACTAAGAGTATCCGGTTTCGTGGCTTTGTACATTGATCTCCGAGAGTAACATGAATTACGAGTGCCACCAGTGCACTAACAGTGCTATATGCCCGTAGTAAAGCCGTCCGCAGTACAGAATACGCGCGAATCGTGTCGATCGTGTTGTGAAGTGCAGTGCATCTCAAACCAGCAGACGCCGTGAAGCAGCACAGCCGTTCCCGCAGCACACGCAACACGCCAGCGAGCCGCGCCACCCGCCGCCGACTCCTGCAGCAGCTGCGAGCTGCGGTCCACTCGGCGCATCGCAAGGTACCGTCGCTCTGCTCTGCAAGCAGCCTGGCTCTTTTTCCTTAATCTTCCTTCCTGTGCTCTAATATCCGGTCATGGATCCTGTCGAGAAACGTAGCCTAGTTAAGAAAAGAGCAGTCATCAAGTCACGAGTGACTAGAATTTCAACATTTCTCAATAACTTTCAGGACGGATCCCATCTCAATGACATTAGAGTAAGGCAGTCATTGCTAACCACAAGCAAAAATGAATATCACGAAATACAAACTCAGTTAGAAATTAACGATCTGGAAGAATCCCATGATGCTGACAGAGAGTCATTTGAAGACTTATGCTTAGATGTTGAATCTAAAATAACTACATTACTCGAGTCGAATGTTGTGGCACCTCCTCATTAGGCAACTTTATACAATGCACCTGAAATGAAGCTCCCTGCAATTTCATTGCCAACGTTCAATGGTAACGTTGCAGAGTTCATGCACTTCTTTGATACCTTTAAGGCACTAATTATTAGCAATGACGCCTTAACTGATGTCCAGCGTTATTATTACTTGTTGTCTTGTGTATCTGGTGAACCACGTAAGTTGATTGAAACTTTACCAGTTACAGAGAGCAACTTTAAAATCGCATGGGATCTGATTGTTAATAGATACAATAATCCAAAGTTAATTGTAGATTTGCATATTAAACAACTTCTGAACCTGCCAAGCATCAAAACTGAATCAGCTAAGGACTTGCGTATGTTAATCAACCAGCTGATGACAAATATGAACGCAATCGAGGTTCTGAACGTCGGCATTCCACTGCATGAGGTGTTACTTTCACACATTTTGTTGGATCACATTAGTGTGAATCTCAGAAAACAGTGGGAATCTAAAACAGCTAACATCACTTTTCCTCGTCTGAAAGATTTGGTGGCATTTCTAGAAAGCAGCTGTCAGACGTTAGAACTAATTCATTCAGACGCAATGTTACAGCATTTCCACCAGCCGGCCGCCAAGCGTACTAAAGCAGAAGGTTACAATTTGCAACGAACCTTCCTCTCAACATCATCCAAATGTGTATTCTGTGGCGCAGCTCACGAACTAAATAAGTGCCCCAAATTCAAAGAGAGTGATATTGTAAGCAGACTAGACTATGTGAGCAGAAAAAAGCTTTGTTTCAACTGCCTGCGCACGGATCATAGGCAAAGGGAATGCCGTGCTGGGAGTTGCCGCATTTGTAAAAAGCGCCACAACACGTTATTGCACAAGGAACGAGCCAGTGGCAGTGGCAATAGAGAGCAAGAAACGTGTGTACAAGAACAGCAGACATACTGCGCCGTGAAGGGAAATCAGCAACTTACAGAAGTACTATTATCGACTGTCCTTGTAGACATCGCGGATAATAAAGGGAAGGTACACCAATGCAGAGCACTGCTTGACAGTGCATCACAGATGAACTTCATATCTTCTAGCCTGGCAGATAGGATGGGCCTACAGCTCAGTCGGCGTCCGATACCAATAAGTGGAATCAGTGATGTTCAAACGGTAGAATCGTCACATGTTTGTGAGGTGAATATTTCCTCAAGAGTTGGTAACTACAGCACAAATGCCGTCTGCGCATTACTTCCACGTATAACAGGGACACTCCCATCAGCATCCTTTGAAATTTCCTCATGGCAGCTTCCTAGGCACCTAAAGCTAGCCGATCCAGCCTTCCATAAACCTGGTGAGATTGATCTACTGCTTGGAGCATCGATCTTTTTTGACGCACTGAAGCCAAGCCAGCTGAAGAGGAAGAATCATCCAACATTGCAGGAGACATCGTTCGGCTGGATTGTTTCAGGCAAGATACCTCATCTGTCTTTGAAGTCCAAGGCACGAAATGTACTGTCATGCCTCACACGCACTAATCACTTTAACACTCAGGTTGAAAGGTTCAGTCAGCAAGAAGAAATGAATGTTTCTGTGCGAACGAAAGAAGAGCGTTTGTGTGAGGAGTATTTTGAAAGAACCATACAAATGAATGCTAACGGTAGATACGTGGTGAAACTACCAATGAAAAACAACCACGCTGGACTGCGAGTATTGCAAGGAGATCGCAGAGCTACTACATGGTCGAACGATCCCCAAGAAAAGCAAATTGATATCACTTCATCCGTTTTTGGACGAAGAACTGTTGTTAAGGGTGGGCGGCAGGTTGGAGCAGTCAGATGCTTCTTACAGTCAAAAGCATCCCATGATTCTTCCTCCTAAGCATCACGTAACTAAGTTAATAGTCATGAGCGAGCATCTACGGTTGTTGCATCCAGGACCTCAACTCATGTTAGCAAGCCTCAGACAAAGATACTGGATTCCCACTGGAAGATCAGTCATCAGGCAGATAACTCACAAGTGTCTCCCTTGTTACCGGTTGAAGGCTACTACTGCAACCCAGCTTATGGGGCAGCTACCTTCAGTTCGTGTATCACAAAGCAGACCATTTCTTAATTGTGGGATTGACTATGGTGGCCCACTATACGTCAGGAACGGTGGAAGGAGAAGTAAAACGAAGGTAAACGTCTACATCGCCTTGTTTGTTTGCATGGCAACAAAGGCAGTACACATCGAGCTTGTCACTGATCTGTCCTCTCAAGCATTCATTGCCGCTCTCCGAAGATTTATGTCACGACGAGGTGTCTGTGCAAACTTGTACAGTGATAATGGAAAGACGTTCGTGGGAGCAAGGAATGATCTGAATGAACTCCATAAATTTTTCAGCACTCAGTCAGATGTAACACAAATCGAGAGCTATGCATCACAAAATGGGATACAGTGGCATTTTATCCCCCCTCATGCGCCACATTTTGGTGGATTATGGGAAGCAGGTGTAAAATCCATAAAAACGCATCTAAAGAGAGTGGTGGGAAACCAAGTGCTGACGTTTGAAGAATTATACACACTTCTAACTCAAATTGAAGCGTGCTTAAATTCTCGACCTATTACGCAACTTCCTGATGATCCAGGTGAATTTTCATACCTTACTCCTGGCCATTTTCTTATCGGTGAACCCTTTACAACAGTCCCAGAGCCAGGCTTGCTTCCGGAGCCATCATCCAGGATGTCGAGATGGCAGCTCATCCAGCAGTGTAAGCAGCACGTGTGGAATCGCTGGTCACACGACTACTTGTCACAGCTGCAGCAGAGAGCTAAATGGCCGTCAGCGAAAGACAATCTGCAGCCGGGTACACTGGTTCTCCTGAAGGAAGACAACTCGCCACCTCTCGTGTGGCGGTCTGGGGTCATTGTTTGCACTCACCCTGGTCCTGACGGTTTGGTGCGAGTGGTTTCAGTGCGCACAGCAACAGGAACCTATAAACGACTGCTGTCGAAGATTTGTGTTGTTCCACAGGAAACGTAGACTTTAGTGTTCATAACCATTCAAGAACTAATTGAACTTGTGTTTCTTTCATGTACATCGGACCTGAGTTCCTCAACCATTTATTTTGTTCTGTTTGTGTTATCTACCTTGTGTTTTTTGTGAATTATGTATAGTGTAATTTATACAAATTAGGTGGGCGGAATGTTCCGTACCGGTGCGAGGCGCCACAAGGGCGCAGCAGCGACCGGACGCTGTGGCTGCAGGTAAGGGCGGCCGCTACCTGCTCGGCCCTCGCACAATGAAACGGCCGGCACTGGGCCGGTGGGGGGACACGGCCGGTGACCGCCAACCTGTTCGGACGCATGTGAATCCGCCGCCACAGAATGTAACGCTTCTCACAAATACAGTCCACTTTTACCAGAAATGTACTTTTATTTCTAAACGCCTTTCCTTTGCAACGAATGATTGCATTCGTCTGGACTGTGGAAAGAGCGAGGCAGCGCAGAATGTACGCGCGTTTTGCGGCTGCCCAACGAGTATAATAACGAAGATCAGGTATAGTGTTATAATAAATAAAGAACGATAAGAAGCATAAATGAGCGGAAATGGAAAGTTAATTTACTATGCTGATTAAAATGATGTAGCGAAGAATTGGAATTAAAAAAGTTACGTTAAACTAAACATTTCAATAAAACTAATGATTGATCACATTTCAAAAAAGATTTTAAAGTAGTTCTAATAATAATTTAAAAATAAAAATCTTATTTGCACGGTCAGGATTCGAACCCTTACCCTACAGCATAGCATCATAATGATTTAACCCACTACACCACACGATCACAGGTACAGAGAACAACCTGTGTGGCTTATGCTACAAAACATAACTAAATGTTACATTACTTATAAATACGGTAGGACAATCAATGTTAGTATCGACGATTTCCTAACACTAAAAAGCGAATAATGTAAACTGAGAACCGACTCAGGTTCTCGAGAACCACGAGAACCCTTTGGAATCGAGAACTTTGTATTCTCAGTACTCGGTTTGCCCATCACTAGTGGAGAGTATTACATGTTGTTCATAGTATTCACTGAGATACTTCACATCCGGTTTGAACATAGACGGAGTGCATTAGTTAAAGCTTGTGAGCGCGTTTTTGAATGGCAATGTGGTGGGATAATCTGAGACTGATGTACCACACCAATTTATACCCACACTAGCATTTATATGTCGTTCTTGACTTTATCAAGATGCAGGGAAAGTGTGTTTGGCAGTAGTCGATCAAGACAGATATGTAGTGCCGCTAAAGTATTTTGTAGAAAGTTTAGGTAAATGAACGGAAAACTTGCGGTGTGAAAGAAGCAGACAGTGAGGCGACAGTTCAGAGGCAGTGGTTGAGGCAAGACTCACATTCTGATACTGCAACAGCTTTGTGTGACTCTTGGGCAGCAGCCAGCCAGAACCGCAAACACAGCAACAGCTGAACGTATGTAAGGACCAGGTGAATACACCAGGCGTGTGTCAAAGTTGCTGACTTGTACGTGACTTGAATTGGGGCTTTTTGGGAAACCCGGCCAAGCCTATTGAAATATAAAGCATGTGTTCCAGAGCAGTTGTTAGTTCGAGTTTAGTTCGGAGTTCGTATTCCACAGCTCAGCTCAGAGGACACCAGTGCGACAGCGAGCAAGCAACTGGTAGTTGCAGCTTCGTGGTCATCATCAGCAGTTCACGGTTCATCTCCCAAGTCCAGACAACGGGCCACTCGAAAGGTCGGCGTGATGTCATGTTGCAGCGAGGGGATAGCCATCTCATCTGCCACCGACAGCAACATCGACACGATGAGATGGCGACAAGTTTCTGACTGGAGGACAGCGCCCATTCTCCCTGGGGCCTTGTAACCGTTCATCCAGCAGTGAGACATCGGAAGGGGGGGGGGGAGGGGGAGGCAGCGATCAACGAGTATGCAGGCCGCGTGACTGTGCCATTGACCTTCGAAGGCGGCTGGTCTGACAGCCCAAGACGGCATGTTACGCCACCAAAGCACAACATCACACCGCCATCCGCAGTGATGCAGCACATGCGTGACCAGAACTAAGCATATCCAGACACCATGTATACTGACAAGCAATAAACCATGTAACACTAGCCCGGACTCTCTCGAAACTGCCATAATCTACCTGCGACCACTTAGCTTCGCAACAGAGACACAGCTACCGGTCGTTGGCGCAGTTAACAGTACTTTGTGCAAATGGTCTAGGCAAACTCCACGTGTCCCAAACAGCAATAATAAATACAATTTTTTACCACTAACATTGTGTCAGCCTTGAACGTAAACTAACGAAATTGAATTAATATTAAAGTCAAGAAGGCGTGGTTCTTCAGTCATTCTACCACCTTTATTTTATTTTGATATTTTTTATACGTTTTATCTATCCTGTCAACCTATCCGGAATTCGGAAATTAAAAAAAAAAATTGTTTCTTTATTAATTTGAGTTTTCATAAAAGTAAATAAAGCCGAAATTTAAAATCAGTTTTTTATTTCATTAACTAGCGACATCAGTTTAGTACATGAACTGAGCCTCACTAGCTATACTTTGTTAATTTTAAGATGTCATCATGGCTATCTTTACGGAAGTGATAAAGTTTCACTGATTGTAGGTAGGCAAGGAACATCGAAAGATGACTTTAAAAGTGGTGTGTCTTTGTTTGAAATGAAAAGTAGTATGTGTTTGTGGGGCGAGCGTGTCACTGTTTTTGTTAAGAGACCGTCCCCGCTAAAATTCCCAAATAAATGTTCTGTTGTGGTTTTGGTAACAAAATAATTTGACTAAGCAATGAGACTTAGTACCTTCCTTTGTCCTGTTAGAATAAATTGCAACTGACATGGGATGCAATGATCTTACGTAAATGTGGTTTAGTTTGATGCGCAACGGATAACACTTTAAATTGTACAGTTGTTAATAAGTCAACAGTAATTAAACTCGTAATTGGTCTACACATTAATCTCGTGTGTGAAAAACAATGTGAGCATATGAAATGTTTAGATATGTTAACGTGCACCATATACCAGCAGCCAGACTATACATTTGTAATTCGACTGCGAGAGCGAACAGAAAGTGCTACTACAGTGATAATTTTGCTACTTGAATTAACAGGATGCCAAACGAGGATATTTGATATTAATTGGATATCAAGATTACTGGACTTGATAATGTGCCTATTTGTACAACAATTACCATACAGATTCAATGTAATAAAAATGTTCTACAAATCTGGTAAAGATTTCAAGTATCACACACTGCAAATATGTCTCATCTCTTTACGTGATCTACTTCTCTTCTAATCAAACAAATCACTTTAACTGTTACTAACATTAACTACCTTAACAATCTGAACTTTCATTGAGACTGAGAAAATCTTTAACTATAATCTTTACTGCAATTATGAATAAACTACTTCCTGCTCTCATTAATAGACCAACTGATCATCACAAAATGCCTACAGTGGACTGTTCTAATTAGCATACAAATTTACAAACACAATAATTATGCACCTCTATCATAATAAACAATGATCAGAACGGATAGCAATTCAAATTGGTGAAAGGAACGAGGAACTGGTAAAATGACACAGGGATAAATGATAAATGCGAGCTGAATTAAACAGTATTCATTACCCAAAAGACAAACCGACTACAATATAGGCTACATACAGGCTACCATACATAACAATAGAAAAGTACAAGTTTACCTTATTTGAGACATAAATTTCCATACAAAATTTTCAATCTGCAGACTTGGCTGCGACTCTTCAAAACTGAATTTTTACTCTTCGAGTCTAACACACAGACAGACTAACCCGACAGTATCCTGCACGAAGGTCACACACCGACTCCTCTCTACACGAAGGTCACACCTCGACTCTTTTAAACGCAACAACTGTGAGTGCAAGACACACTCCAAAGATAAGACAAAGTCTTTGGTTGACAGCAAAGATATGAAAATGAGTACAGTATGTTATATCGATTAGTGAAATGGTACAAAATATACATAAATTTGTTTTCTGCAGAATTATAGCTTTGGTTTTTATAACAAAACGTGCTCAATGCTCTATGACAGACAAAAATTATGTGAAAATTATATTGCGTACTCCTTTCAACTTCTACGTGACATTCTGTTGATGTCTTCCTTGCAGGAGCCTCAGATACAGTAATCGACCGACATCTCTAGGGATGCTGAAAGACAACATCCGACGCCAATGCCTCACCATAACTCCGGACATGCTTTACAGTGCTGTTCACAACATTATTCCTCGACTACAGCTATCTTTGAGGAAAGATTGAGCATTTTCTGTAAAGAACATCATCTTTGCTTTGTCTTAATTTGTTATGCTAATAATTGCTTTTCTGATCAGATGAAGCGCCATCTGAAGGACATTTTATAACCCCATATCATTCCAAGCATGTGTGTCAATTTTTACCTCTCTATCTACATTACTCCGTGGTTTATTAAGTTTTTTAATTTATACTGACTTTTGTTTCACCCTGTATAATTTACTTGCATAATTTACTTTCCTGAAGCCTCCGTACAAATAGTTCGATTACAACTCTTGTTGTTGGTTTTCAGCGGACTAAACAGCTACGATTAAAATTACGCAAGGAATGCTTTTCTTCAAAAGTGTGACATTCAGACTAAACCTCTTGAAAGTCCCTCTGGAAGTCAGGTGGGCGCCGTCGTCCGAAAGTCGAAATATTTCGTCAACAAGACTTTTTGCAACCATTATGTGTTTCTGGCGTCATGGAGGTGGCAAAGAGAGGCGGGGGTGGGGGGTGGAACAGCAGGAGATCGACTGCAGCAAACGCCTGAAGATGGCAACTAGTCTCCTTGCCGAAACACTGCGACTTTTGGGCCTCGCCAACAGGCTGAACTTCGGATATTTGCATACGCCTGTTCATTTGTTAACCAAAGTAAGAGTCTGCTTGCCCTGGCATTAAAGGCATCCGTTGCAAAAGGGAGAGGATAGAATACTAAGGCGTTCCGTGCCTTGACTCGTATCACTGTGGAGAATTACGCCTCAGCCGGCCGCGGTGGCCGAGGTGACTGAGGCGCTTCAGTCACGGTCAGCACGGCCACTACGGTCGGGGGTTCGAATCCCCCCTCGGGCATGGATATTTGTGCCGTCTTTAGTCTTAGCTAGTTCATAAGTAGTTTGTAAGCTTAGGGACTGATGACCCCGTAGTTAAGTCCCATAAGTTGTACAAACATTTGAACATTTGAATTACGCCTCAGCTTCGGATATTGATTCTGATCGGGGAGCAAGAAAACACAGAATTCGTACATATGATTTTGTACTGAAAGTTGTGTTAAGAAATCAAATCAAATGTTCAAATGTATGTGAATCTATCGGACCAAATTTGCGTGGTCATCAGTCCGTAGCTTACAAACTACTTAAACTAAGGTAAACTAAGCTAAGACGCCCCATACATCCACGCCCCAGGGAGGACTCGATCCTCCGACGGCTAGCAACCGCGCGCTTCGCAGCGAGGTGCCTTAGACCGGTCGGGTACTCCACCGCGGCGTTAAGTAATCACCCACGTATTAAAGACAAGTCGTCTTCATTCTGTAATGAGATATCCGTTTTTCATTTCAGCCCTGACGGTGCTTTTCTTTAATATTTTCGCCTGTAAGTAGTTGGTGAGCTAATGACAGCTAATGACGCCATCAGCTCCATGTCACATAATTATTTCATTATATACTAGGAGAACCTGCAGTTTTTATTCTACAAGGTGTCCATCTATCATAATGAATGCGCACTACTACTTGCACACATGTACGGACCATGTGTGACATTAGCAACACACGACATGATGGGCTAACTGAGGTTTGCTTTTATCTCAAAGGTGACAGTGATAACATCTGTATATCTTATCTTGCTATGTACTGCTTAGGAACCTTGTTCTTTCACAGGTTCATGATACATGTAACAAATGTTAATGTCATACAGGCAACCGCCCAATACCAACAGTAACTGATATATTTTATGCTTTGACTGGACAAATTTTTAATTGATGGAACTAACATTTTTGACTGCTCAATTTTACTTCTAGTTTACATATGCAATCAAAAACAGGGGTACGTTATTTTTATTCACATCAGAAATAACTGATTTTCACATTCCTGCTTTAAACATGTAATTAAAAACAGTGCTACGTTATTATTTTATGTCCATCAGAATTATTTTGTCTTTTACAAGCATATTCATTTTATTAAATAGGCTGTATAGCGTCCCATACATTTTATAAAATTGACATCTTTAACGCTTTACAGCTAATAGCCTCTTGCCAACTGGGATAGACATTCTTTTTATGCTGTTTTAGTGAATGATTATTAATTTTAGACAATACGAAAGATTGTAAATGGATTGTTTTTAAAGGTGTGACACTTCATTCTACCCTGTAAAAGTCACATTTTTACACACTATGTATCTATTCTGAGACTTTTTCCTTTGCTTGTTTACAGGTTCATAAATGACTGACAAGTCGAAACTAGTCACCACTTTGTAAATAAAAAATTTCGGTTTGCGGCCTAGCCCGTTTTTATTAATTTTCAATAAATTGATGAAAATTGTTTTGAAATTATTTAATCTATTTCTTTACATTTGAGCATTCCCACCGACACTGTAGCACGTCAGCAAACTCTCTGCCTTTAAACTGTGACTTATGGCCTGCAGCTCATTGTTTCACAAAATCTGAATTAAGTTTGCATGTGACCAAATAACTTGCATATTGCTTTAGCCAACACAAGGCAATAATCAGTTGATGCACATTTGTTTTATTTGGATGATCATTCCTTCTTTTGTTCTTGCTTAGTACTATAGTTATACAACTACTCTTATGAAATAGTACTAGCCAACATATGTTTAAGAAATAGTATTGTACAGCATTTAACCTATATCCCACTTCTGAGACCAAAATTGTATAATATGTAAGCTGTGCCCCTTGCAAAACATCAAAATTGTTCGGCTGATCCCACTAATGAGGCAAAAATTGTACAACCCGTCCCACTGGTGTTCAAATAACATGGGTTGTAGCCTGTCAGGATGGAAGTAGGAGCGGTGAAGGCTCGTGGCCGCTCTAGGAAGGGATGACTGACTGCTAAATAAAACATACGACTCAAATAAGGTCTCTATTCTCTAAGTAGGGAATACATTTCGGGACTCACCCTGAGGTCGGATGCAACGGAAATCTAAGTTTTTGTGAATTAGGAAACTGAAAAGGTAAAGGCTACGGATCACATAGGTGGTGGCTGATACCAAGCAGCAGCTAGCTAAGAGCAGACGGCAGGGGGCCTTTCGCCCCACACAGAGGCTGCGCCTCGAGAGTTTCCGTCTATTCTGTTCGAAGTCTGGGACGGAAGAGCGCTAAGGGACTGATTATCGCATCCCGGAGTCCTTCAGTAGCAGCACACGTAGTCAGTCGTAGGGGTGTCCGCTACTGCCTCACACGCCAATAATTCATCCCGGACACCAGATCAGTGGCGCGTGTTTGGATTCAACAGTACATACTGGTGTGGCCAACTCTGTCCTGCAAGGTAGATAGGCTCGGTAACGTTGTCACGGCAGATGTTGCACTGGAAGAACACTTCTAAAACTTAACCGCTGTTGTATCTATGACATGAATTATTGTCATCGGCAGAATGAAATAAAATGGTTCGTCTTTTTTCTGTTTGTTCTACGGAGTGCAGATAACAACATTACAGCAAATAAGATAGTGGTAATAACAGAAAGTTGTTGCAGTGGAAGTTGGTATTGACTTGTGTTTATTCTACCGAACTATATACACAACCAGTTGAATGTAGCGAGCAGGTAGTGCAAAGCAAGAATAACGTGACTTACCGAAACTGTGGCATGGACAGCCATAGGAAGGTTGAACACACACAGACGGAGGTGGCTGCAGCTGTCGGAGTGTCCCGAAGTGTAATTTCCAGGACCTGGACGCGATTACAAGCAATAGGAACCGTTTTAGAAAGGCGAGGCCAAGGTCGTCCACATGTAACACCAGCGAGAGGTGACCGTTATTTCCGGTTAAGAGCCCGTCGAGACTGGAGGCTGAATGCAACCCAGCTGCAGACACAAAACGAAGCGCAATGCAACGCAAACAGTTCGAAGTCGCCTACATACAGAGGCCTATGGTGTGTGTTGAATTAGAAACACGACACCGTTTAGCCCGTAGAAACCGGGGGAAACAACAGTAAGATTGCAGTCATAGCGGATGAAGCCGGGTCCTGTTCACAGATGAGTGAATATTGTGTTTCCAGCTGGACAATCGTCGTTTCCCCAACTGAAGACAACGTGGAACTCGGAAGAATCCTGCTTACGTGCAGGAAATATCACGATATCACGGTGGTGGAGGCACGGTCTCGGCAGGAGTTAGTATTGGCGGACGTACGGACCTCTATGTCGTTCTGAATAGCGCTTTGACTGTTCAGAGATGAGACCCATCGATATTTTATTGTGCCCTACGCTGGCGCCGTAGGAAATACTTTCTGGTGGACGATAACGCTGGTCTCCAGAGAGCTGCACTGGTGGACAACAGGCTTCAAGCTGATAGAAATGAACGACTGAAGTGGCTAGTTTGTTCGACGGACTTAAATCCGATTGAGAAAGTTTGGGATGCACTTGGCAGACGCATTGCTGCCAGACTCTTTCGATGTCCTCCGTCAAACCCACCTGATAAGGATCCAACACTCAAACTACTTATGAACTAGCTAACATTAAGGACGGCACAAATATCCATGCCCGATGGGGGATTCGAACCCCCGACCGTAGTGGCCGTGCAGACTGTGACGGCTCGGCCACCGCGGCCTGCAGTTCTTTTCAGTTTATGTCTGATGTAATAGTAATTCCTAGGTATTTAGTGGAGTTTACAGCCTTCACATTTGATTGTTTTATGTTGTAAAAAAAGTGTAGCCAATTTATTTTCGTACTCGTGTGGACGAATTCACACTTTTAATTATTGAGAGTCAATTGACATTTTTTACATCTTAGTGATATCTTATTTAGATCTTTCTGCAGTTGGTTTTGATCTTCAGATGACTTTACTAGACAATAAATGACGGCGTCATCTGCAACCTAAGAGAGCTGCTCAGATCGTTTATGTAGATAAGGAACAATAGAGGATCAATAACACTACCCTGTGGAACGCCCGATATCACCTCAATTTTAGTCGTGCCTTTACTATCAATTACTACAAACTGTGTCCTCTCTGACGGGAAATCCCCTATCCATTCACAAATCTGGGGTGTTATTCCATAACAACGCAGTTTCATTAATAGGCGTTTGTGAGGTACGGTGTTCAAAAGCTTTCTAGAAATTTAAAAATACGGTATCCTCGTCCAAATTCATGGCAAATGACGTGTTGTTAAAGTGGAGGCGGGCGTACAATCTGCAGACTTCAGCTGCATTTTTTTCTACAGTCGCCACAGATGAGAATCATCTGTGACAATTCAGAGTTAGAGTTAACCATTTTCACAGTTCTTGCAACATTGTACAAACTGTTCCATTTCCGACCTACTTAAAATCATTTAGCTTCTCACTTTGCTACTGCACGTACTTCTGTTGTTACTTGTACTGTACAGTATACCACCAAAGAGGTTTGATAACACAGTGTACTGCAGTCATTCTGTGACTAATTTGATATACCGATATAAAAATTAATTTCCGTTATTTTGTTTTGTTTGTCTTTTATTCGTATTTTATGCACGGCCATACCGTACATCTCACTGCGATAAAACTGTCAGGTCATTGCTCGCACTCGCCTGTAGGTTATAGGCATACCAAAATTGACTTCGTATGGTACATGGCGGAGGGTGCTTTACAATTCGCTAATTTCTGTCTTACGCCGTCAAGCTAAAATGGCTGGGCGAATGTGAAAAAAATTGGGAACAGAAGTGGCTTATACCTTGATTAATACATGGGCTAACTTTCGTAAGCTCCGTAGGAGCATGGCGGAGGGAAACTTGCAACAAATATCCCAATTGTTTGACTGGTCACCTTGAAAGACAACAAATAAATGCATGTTTTCATAAAGGAGATTTTTACAATCTGCAAGCCAGTGAATTTAGCATGTGCGGAGGGTACTTTGAGACTTTGACACCGTTTGAACAGTCACCATGAAACTTGACGCATATATGTATGTTTTCATGTATGGGAGGGAGAAGAGAAGGCGGAGGCGGAGGCGGAGATGGACAGAGAGAGGAGAAACGAGGAGAATGAGAGAGGGGAGATGGTGAGAGAAAGGTGAAAGAAGATGAATAGAAAGAGAAAGAAGGAAGCTTCGGGTTTAACGTCCCATCGACAGCGTGGTCATTAGAGACGGAGCTTACGCTCGGAGTGTTTGGGTAAGGATGTAGAAGGAAATCGGCCGTGCCCTTTCAAAGGAACCATCCCGGCATTTGCTTGAAGGGATTTAGGGAAATCACGGAAAACCTAAATCTGGATGTCCGGAGGTGGATTTGAACCACCGTCCTTCCGAATGCGAGTCCAGTGTGTTACCACTGGGCCACCTCGCTCGGTAATATAAAGAGAGAGAGAGAGAGAGAGAGAGAGAGAGAGAGAGAGAGAAGGGAAGGAGGGACGGACTAACTTAAGACTGGAATAAATTAGTACGCGGGTGACGCTGGGTTTTAAGCTAGATCAGAATAACATCAAATGCTACTCGCAGACACTGGGACATCTAGAACAAACGAAAACAATGCATTACAGCGAAACTTTGTAAACATACGCCAACAAATGCTGCTCGCTGATCATTTATCTTGTTTATTACAACACGCAACTGAATGCCTGGAGATCCAGACATCAACTTTAGATTACAATAACTCTGACTTTCATTAACATTTTATATTGTAAAATCGGCTCTGATTAAGCTTTTTTTAAATTTTTAGTTGTGTTAAAAATAATGACAGGTTTCCATTTAAAAAAATAGCTTTGTGTTAGAAATCATACTTCCGTTCATTTTTAATGGTTTGTATCAACCAGTTACATTCCTGAAATTTGGTCCAGGAGTTAGTTATTCCACATTTATTGTGATATACGAAACATTTCCAGTGGTAATGTTAGGTGAGTCACACTGTAGAAACACAGAAAAATCGTGAATGAAACTTTCACTATGTAGCAGAGTGCGCGTTGATATGAATCTTCCTGGCAGATTAAAATTGTGTGCTGCAACCGGGACTCGAACCTGGGACCTTTGCCTTTTGTGGGCAAGCGCTCTACCGACTGAGCTATCCCGACACGACTCACGATGCCGCCTCTCAACATAACTTTCGCCAGTACCTCGCCTTGTACTTACCAAACTTCACAGAAGCTCTCCTGCGAATCTTGCAAAACTAGCACTCCTGGAAGAAGTCGTATTTGTCTTAACGTACTATCAAGGTACAGAGTGTGCTTTGGCCTCATAATGATGCATTATTTTAATCATTAAGTGGCTGCATGTTTGCTTGGTTCGCTATCTAAATGAACGTCCCGCGCGCAGTCTGGTAAAAACATGGCGGACCCCTGCCGATCGGCCGCCCTCTCCGTATACAGGCTGTCTGGTCGGCACCTGCTGAGGTTGGAGAGGGGCTAATGGAAGGCTCGCTTATTACTGGGGTGGGGGCAGGCGTTGGCTGAAGGGGGGGGGGCAAGCGCCAGACGTTAAAGGGGATGCCACGTAGCGCCGTGGCGCTGGGCTGAACACGTGGACTCCGACACGTGGCGAGGGAGATCACGAGACCGCGGCTCTTTATAGGTTTAAACCTGTTCTCTTCCCCACTACCTAGTTGCAAATAAGCTCCTAAGCATGCGTTTCATGACTAACAAAAACTGTAATCGCTAATTTTATAGCACCTAAAATGACCTATTTCTACGTTAACGCCTATTCTTTTTACCTATTTCAGCTTTATAATCCTATTTTGTCTAAGATCTGACTTCCTTCGAGGATCAAAGGTAGAAGCACAAAAGTCGATATCTGAAGGGGGAAAAAGCTCTCGACTTCTGTATGTACTACTCCGGCACAGTCAACATAGCATAAAAGTGATCTGGACTCAGATTATACGGATGACGACGATTCTGTGTGGCATTTTGTCCGTTAGAGCCCAGCTGGGGTGGTGTTCGGCCTGCCTGGTGAAAGTTTTTAGGTGACGCCACTTGGGCCACTTGCTCGTCGGTGATGATGCAATGATGATGAGAACGACACAACACCCAGTCCCCGAGTGGAGAAAAATCGCCGATCCCGGGCCCCTTGCGTGGGAACCTACCTCGATGTCCACTTGACTACGGAGGCGGACATTATACAGACGAATTGCAAAGATATTGCGGAGTCTTCCATGCAGATTTCTGCAGATGAAACACGGTCATTCCTGTCTGGTACGTTGCAAATCCGATTGTTTCCATTTGGACCCGGAAGACTAACGAACAAAGAATCGCGTACATAATCGAAATTCGTATATGAAAATACAGTGTTTCTGGCTTTGACAGATGCTCCACATGTCCTACCCCTAGAAACTACGTGTAACTTGTGTATCAATTGTATAGAAGATCAAGTAAGGCCAGAGTCCCTATTCATTGATCTCCACGGTAAATAAAAGTTTATGGTAAGGCACCATCAGGCCGTTCAAAATATATTTCCAAATGTCCCGTTGGCACCTGAATGTTTTATAACGTGCTGGATACGTGGTTAGCAGCAGAAAAATAATACAGTAAGCATCACCCAACTGCCAAGAACGTAACTGAAAATGTACAAGCAATACAATTGCTTGAACATCTCCCAAATGTATAAATGTTTGTATAGCTTATGGGACTTAACTCCGGGTTCATTAGTCCCTAAACTTACAAACTACTTATTAACTAGCTAACACTAAGGACGGCACAAATATCCATGTTAGAATGGGGATTCGAACCCCCGACCACAGTGGCCGTGCAGACCGTGACGAGCACGCCGCTGTCCCCTCGGCCACCGCGGCCGGCGAACATCTCTCAGTTCAACGGGGCCTATACAGGGTGCGTATCAAAAGTTCGGTAAATGGGCTCAGGAAATTTGTGAATATAGCATAAACTTTCGCGAGGGGAGGGGAGACAAGATTAAACATTTTGTGGCAACGTATCTCAAAAGGCGTCTAAAAAGAAAAAGTTGATGCAGCTTCTTATCCATGCTTGGTTATGGCCTTTTTAGAAGAGGCATGTCATCACTGAGCCGATTTTATATATATGCAAGGGGGCAGTGGGCCCCTTAGCCTCCCCCCCTCACTCTTATACGCCACTATATCAGGGAATATAGTAAACAAGATAACCAACCAAATACCTATATTGGCATTCGAAGTAATCTCCGTTGGCTGCAATTCACTCCTGACATCGGTTGTACAGCTGTTGGAATCCGTCAGCGAACGCTTCTTGTGGAGTCGCTCGAAGCACTGAGGTCACGCGTTGTTGGATCTCCGCAACCACGAAACACACAACTTTTACTCTCTGATTCAACACCATTCACTCGCACCCCGCCGGCCGCGGTGGCCGATCGCTTTGCGGCGCGTCAGTCACGGTGTGCACGGCCACTACGGTCGGGGGTTCGAATACCCCCTCGGGCATGGATATTTGTGCCGTCCTTAGTATTAGCTAGTTCATACGTAGTTTGTCAGTTTAGTGAGTGATGGCCCCGTAGTTAAGTCCTTTAAGCTCTACAAACATTTCAACATTTGAACTTGCACCCCATCCCATGGGTCTCCGTCGCCATTTTGCGTAATTTGAAACAAAATTTGACGTTAACGCGTTGCTCTATTTTGCGCTCCATTTTCCGATGACACGAGTTCCCACACTGGCCCTGTTAGCTGGGTCGCAGCGTGTACCACGGCTTCACTGCAATGCTTTTCACGGTAGGGGGCGCTTGTTGACATGTGCCTCAATGTGTATGCGTGGGCACCTTGTCGTCGACAGCGCGGTTTGTAAAATACGGGACCATTCAACAAACTAAGGAGACACACCTTGCATTCAAGCCAACTACACATTTATGGCGGGAATTCTTTGCGAATTAGAACACTCAGATAAACCGGTCTACGAGAACACTTCCAGAAGAACACCTGCATGAAGTACCTTTATGTAACGGAATTCATACTTAGCGGAAAATCCAGTGCCACAGACTGCAGCATTCCTGTCCGAAATGCGCCGAATGTGTTGTACGCCCCCGTCACAGCCGTTGATGAAGGAACGTTCATTCTAGACGTATAAATTTATAAGAAGCGGAGAGCACCATGGCTTTTCTCTGGAAATCCTACAAAAGATTTCAGTCATGTTGTGTGAAGCCAGTAATGGTCTGAATACTTGAAATCACAGGTTTATTCAGCGTTATTAAATTATGTACTACACGTAAAACCGGGATTCGAACCTGGGACCTTTTCCTTTCGCGAGCAGGCGTCTGACGTATTTTTCTTTTTTCTTCTTATTTTTTTTTTCTTCAATGGGCCACGGTGCCCGGCACCGTCTGAACTATCTCGGCAAGCTTCACGGTCCGTCCTCACAAGTGTACTTCTGGATGGAAGAGGGCATATCTAAACAATTTTATACAATTGAAATTCCACCCACCTCTCTCAAGAGTAAAAGGTCATCAGGGTATTACAAGCACGTTCCCAGAAGATAAGTAGGATTCTGTCATATATGTAATAGCTCTTTAAGAACGGGGTATTTTCCAGGATAGACTAAAATATACTATCATTAAACCTTTCCATAAAAAGGGGATACGCCTGATGTCAACAACTAACGTCCCATCTCATTTCTGATAGCTTTATCCAAAAATTTTGAAAAGTAGTGTATTCTCGTGTTGGTTCACATATTAGTAAAAGTAGAGTTCTAACATAATGTCGGTTAGGTTTTCAAAAAAGCTTTTCAACAGAAAATCCTATATATACCTTCACTGATGAAATATTAAATGGGATTTTTTGTGATCTCACAAAGACTTTCGATTGTGTAAATCATGGGATTCTTCTAGACAAACTTAACTATTGTGGTATGAGTGGGACAGTGTACTAATGGTTAAATCATACTTAACTTGAAGAGTCCAGAAAGTTTAAATAAGCAGTTCACACGATACATAAGAAACAATAATTCCTCTAACTCGGGAGTTATCAAAAATGGGTTCCCACAAGGTTGGTCTTGGGTTCTTTGCTGCTCTTAATATATATTAGTGACTTGCTATTCTACAATCACGAAGATGCTAAGCTAGTTCTTTCTGCTAATGATACAAGTATAGCTATCACGTCTGACAAACAGGAATTAACTGATGAAATTGTAACATTTCTTTCAGAAAATTATTAAGTGGTTCTCTACAAATGGACCCTCATTAAACTTTGATAAAACCCAGTATATACAGTTTCATACAATAAATGACCAATTAATAAATTTAGACTTTGTACATAAATCTGTAGCTAAGGTAGAATATTCAAAACGTTTAGTTGTTTGCAGGGACGAGGGTTAAATTGGAAGAAAGACATTGGAGATCTGCTGAAACGTTCGAGTTCAGCTACTTATGCTATCAGGGTCGATGCAAAATTTGCTGATATACATCTCAGTAATGAAATGAATCGCAATTTGCGATCATTTATGGCTTCACTGTACTAGGTTTAGATGTAATACCAATGTGCGGCGAATGAAAATTTGTGTCCGGCCGGGATTCGAACCCGGGATCTCCTGTTTACTAGGTAGACGCGTCGACCACTCCGCCATCGAGAACACAGTAACCAACCCGACTGCAGAGGACTCTTTCCTGCACGTCTCCCGCCACACCCAAATCTCCATTCGCCACGCTGTCTCTTTCCTATACCACAGCCTATTTGTTCTGTAATTAATTGGGTCTCGATACCTCATGGTATGTTCTCCCTGATGCGGGAATACATCATTGTGGCTGCGACACTCATCAAATTTGTTATTAACAATCAAATCCAATTCAAATGTAATAGCAGTGTGCATAGCTGCAATACTAGGACAAAGGGTGATATTCACTATTCAAGGTTAAATCTAACTTTGGCATAGAAAGGTGTGAATTATGCTGCCACAAAAGACTTCGGTCACTTACCCAGTAGCATCAAAAGTCTGACAGATAGCCAACTAGTATTTAAAAAGAAATTAAAGGAATTTCTGAATGGCAACTCCTTCTACGTTTTAGATGAATTTTTAGATAAAGTTTAATAAAAAATAATAAAAACAAAAATAATCAAAAAAAGAAGATAAAGTATCCTTAAAATATTGATTATCATGTATAGACAACATTTACTAAACTGACACGTTCCACATTATAACGAAATGTTGTATTATGATCAATGGAAGAAGTATTAATCTAATCTAATCTAATCTGGCAGTACCACGCATCATACTATCGAAACTTCACAGAAGCTCTCCTGCGAGTCTTGCAGGACTAGCGCTCCAGGAAGAAAGGATATGGTGGAGACATGGCTTCGCCATTGCATATTGGATGTTTCCAGAACGATATTTTCTCTCTGCCGCTGAGTGTGCGCTCATATGAAACTTCCTGGCAGGTTAAAATTGTGTGTAATCTGCTGTTACTGAGCGATAGTTTCATTATGTATTTTAACACATGGCTTGCGATGTGAATACTATTTTTAGCTACGGAAAAGTATAAAGATTTGATGTCACTTTGACGTTTGCTGTGTTGTTTAACTGAGTACCTTTTTATTTTCGTGATTCTAAACAAATAAAAATTTGCTCATTGGTAAACACTATGCATTTAACGTTATGTTTATTTCTTCTGCTGGATACTTCTGACATATTTCAGAGTTTGCTTGTCCTAAAAGAAGTAAAAAAGAGCTTATGCTCTTTTCACGACGCAAGTCTTCACAAGACACCACGATCCCTTTTAAGAACTGTCTAGTTACGGCAGATGCCACTTGGGAGGTAGCAGTTCACTGGTAATAGTTTCAACAGCGCCCGACAACAGACAGCGTAGTTTTAGCTGCCAGAGCGGCACATGTATTGGAGCCTTAAACTAATATTCAGCATAAAAATTAATGTTTGTTTATTTGTATGTTTGTTTTTACGTATTTTATGCTCTGTCATGCCGTTTTCCGATTTGCAATTAAACTTTGTCAACATATTGCTTGCCGTTTCGAAGAAGTTATACACGTAATTATAGCACTGTACGACTCCTATTTCAGCGTTATAACGCCATGAATGCTGACATGCGCGAAACCCTGTAACGTTTATATTTATTGCATGTTTGCTACTAAATGTATACGCAACTTATTTTGTGGACAGTATCCATTTGTGCCAATGAATGCACCTACAAAATTATTTCATTTTACGATTTATAGTTTAGCAGATATGACACCATAAACACTGAGAAGCGTGCGAAACTGCCCCATCGTGTCTGTTCGTACTTAATTCGCTGTCGTATCCTCCATCAGACTGCAATGAACGTGTCCACGCTTGACATTCAAAACAAGAGGAAAGTCACTGTCTACATACAATTTTGTTTGGTACATGGCAGAGGGTACCTACAAACTACAACAAAATTTACGTATTTTTCTGATTTGGATGCAATTTTGCACAATTAACTGTCACTACAAGAGAAACATCAGCGACTACTGAAAATTTCATACGGTACACGAGGGAGAGTACTTAACAATAAAAGTAGAAAATCATATAATCTTTCACAGAGGAAGGAAGCAACGGACTGACATGACATAGAGGTGTTAGAAAAAAAAGACGGGAACGTTATTGTCAGACAAAGGGGAAGGTGTAAATGGGAGGGGGGAGGGATAGGAAGAGGTGAACAGAGAGAAATGTGGGCAGAGGGAGAAGGAAAGACATCATTCAGTTCACAACCACTCCGTTCCTTTAGTTTATAAGATTATTCATACTAGGTATATTTGTTCATTTTAACCTTTGACAATAAGATTTTAAATATATAATGACCTTTCCCTTAAACCTTGCATAATGTATATTTTCAATATGTTTTGAGATGGTTTTAATTTCCATTACCTGTACTTTTCTTGGAATTCACCCCTTTTCCTTCCAGTTTTACTACATAATGGGTCTTGAACCTTGTTGCTCTTGAATACCATTGCATGTACAGAGAATCCATGGATTCCATGTTAAATAATGATATGGTTTCTGAGGAGTTTAAATACGGCCTTGCATTGTGGCCCTACCCTTCCATCCCACCTTTTAAACATTTTCCATAGTGTTTTATGGGATAATGAGAACATTGTTTTTTAGCTAGTCTCCTGCCCTTCAACACCAACCCCCCTAACCCCTATAACCTCACCCACTCATTCCTCCTGACACCCATTCCCATCTCCACCCCCCCACCCTTACACCCAACCCCCTATACTCTTACCGCCCTGACCCCCTACTACCCAAGCCACCACCCACTCAACCCCTGCCAACATAATAGCCTGAATGTTTTTTTTACCTTATGTACCCCACTCTTATTGCCCCCTCCCCACAAGCCTCTTGATCACTTTCCTTTCAACTTTGTTTTAAAACAGAGATTAACTTTACTTGGTTCTAATGTGATGGTATAGAGTAAGATTTCATTTTTTGTTTTTATTAATATTCATAACATCCATCCTTTCATACATGGAGAGTTGGATTTGTAGGGTTATTCTTGTTCCCCGTCAGGTCCTTAACCCTATCTACCCCTGTCTCACTCTTTGATGTTCAACAGGACTTTAACATTACTTGGTTCCTAGATGTTGTATATTGTTAGATCCGTAGTTTATTTTCCATCAGTCTTTATCACAACTGGGGAGGGATAAGTTAGATTTTAATTTATGGTGAGATGGTTTAATTTCCATTATGACACTCATTCGTCCACAGGTTTTAGCTCCACCCCTCCAATTTTACCATAGAACTTGAAGTCTTTCATTCGAATGTAATTATGGATGGTTAATTTTTGAGAGAAAAGAAAAATTCCTTGCCGTATATTATGATGAGCTTCTACCACATTATTTTGGATGTTTCCGTGTGTAGATAGATTCCACATGAAATTGCATTAACATATGCGACATACAGATTGGGATATGTAAGAAGTTAGGTGTTGACGTTACTGTTGTTTCTAATTTAGTTTCAACCTCTACCTACTCCAGCCCTGCGCTTTAGTATATAATAAGACATGAGTTTTGCGTGGTTCTAAAATGTTTGTAGATGAGTAGTTTTATTTCAGTCAATGCTTACAATGAATAGCTTTTACTATACTGAAGGGTAGTGTTTTAATTTAACTAAAACACGGTACTTGGTTTTGAATTAACCCATCTTCCCATTTTTATTACATGTGAGTATCTCACATGTACAGGGTCCAGTATGCTTAGTTTCTGGTAGTTTTATGCTATTAAAATACATTGAATGCCCTTACTGCTCTACAGAGGTCGAGTATTTAATGTATTTGAAGATCACCGTAGTTCCCATTTTTTTTAGAGTGACTTAATATTAAACCCTCGTTTCGATATTAATGTACAGGACTTTATTTTCATTACCAGTGGACACATTATATTACAGTGACACCATTGTATAACGCAATTGTTTCTTTTATATGATTTATCTGTTTTTACTTAAGATATGTTGCTCTTACAGAACAATTATAAACTTCTTTGTTAAATTTCAATGCAATGGTATGGCTGAACCTGTTTAATGTTTTGTATCTATGTAGGGGCCTGAAGATGGTACAGTTTATGTACCGAAACTAGTCGCCTAAATAAAATTATAGCGTGAACAGCTCTTGGAAATGTTTTTGCAAGAAAGGAAAGTGAACAAAGGGAGAAAAGGGAAGGAGAGATAAGTGGCGTTACCCAGCGAAGTGTTATAGGGCCCCTATTGTTCGATTTAGGAGACCATGTGAACATCTCCCTTAGACTGTTTGCGATGATGCTATCGTTTCATGGTTAGTAAACTCGCCAGAAGATCAAAAGCAACTGAAAAATGATTTAGATGTAGCATCCGCTGAGAACAGACAAGTCTTGTTAAACAATTAATAATTATGAAGTAAAGATACCAAAGCAGACGGAGCTAGCCAGGTGCCGCCAGCAAGATATTTCCTAACAGGCAAGCAAACAAATTTGAACAACAAGGGTACACTGTTTCAGAGAAAAGCTTTTTCTTCGTGATTAGACGTCCGGAGATTCTCGAGAGAACATATACTTGTATAATGGGCAGCCCCTGCAGCAGAAGGAAGAGTTAGGCGGTGTGGCTGGCCGAGGATACATCACGTTCACCTCATCCAACTAGATCCTTGTGATTGGTCGCAAATAAACTGAGTAAGTTAGGCACCGTGATTGGCAATGAATATCTCCTAAGAGTAGTGTAGAACAGGCTGTTGGAAGGCTGCGAGGCAGCAGATAGGGCTGTGTACAGAGTGGGTTGCTGATAAGACTGACAGTTGATTCTGAATAGACGGAACGCTGGTAGACAGCCATCGTCTCTGTAGAAAGCCTTGTCAAACTCATTGGGAGCTACACGTAAACATATAGGAAAAGTTACTGGTCTTTATTATGAATAAACTCAATAATCAAATGTTACCTCCAGTTGTTCTAATTAGAAAAACCTCAAAATCCTTTACCTTGTTGTCAACATGCAGGTAAAAAACCTTCCTCTCACTAAGCCAACCACCTGTTTCCCTCACCGCGAACCCTGTCGCTCAATCCTGAACAATACCCATGCTTGCGACGCGACAAAGATGTCTGCATGGTGCAAAAATTGGCAATTGATCCTAAACAATGGAACGTATCAAGTCATCCATATGAACACTAAATGAAATGCGTTAGACTTCATTTAGATGATAAATCAGCCAAATCGAAAGGCCGTAAAATCTAGTATGTATTTTATTTATTTGTTTATTTAGCCTGATCAGATAAGGGCCATCAGGTCCTCTCTTACATCGGACCAGGGTTTTACATCGGACCAGGGTGAGTTACCTATAATATAACAATGATTTTAATAGATAAACAATTAATAACATAATTTATACAGATTGAATACACGTAAAAGGATGTAAATAAATGGTATCGACTTAACCCTAATACGATTGATAGTAGCAGTAGCACTGAGACACCTGCTGCTGCTGATGTTATAATAGAAATAACAACATTGATATTAGCTGACACAAGATGTACTTTTGAGTATATAGAAACTGGTTAAGGCATGGCGAATTCTGACAGAAGGAAATTGGGAGAGCTGTACCTGTCGAGAGCAATGGCAGTCGGAGAATATCTAGGAGGAGGAATGGATGTGACGTTGTAACAGGAGCGTAAGGTAATAAAGACTGGCCGTATTTATTGCTTTAGTAGATAATCTATTAACTCTCATTTGAAGCTGGCAGTGTTATGCAGTTCTCTGATATAGTGAGGTAGATTGTTCCAGAGTCTGGTTCCTGGTACTGAAAAGGATTTTGAGAAAATGACTGAGTGATGGATAGGGACAGAAAGGGTTTGGCTCTGACAGGAACGAGTACTTCTGTTTTGTTGATCAGATTAGCTAGTAATAACAATTACGGACAACTTATTTGGAAAGAACACACAGAAAATATTGTAGGGAAGGCTGTGGTGTTGCACAAGTCCAAAGTGCGCTCCACCTACTTTCGCCGCGCGCCGCCATGCACGCACGGCACGGCGTTCTTGAGACGTCAGCCACGAGCGCCCTCTGTGACAACTCCGCTCGTGGCCACCACTGAACGACATCGTTCACTTGGGACTGAGATAGGAACCAGTAAAGACTTCGGAATCAGATAGGCACCAGTGAAGACTTGGCTATCAGTCAGGCACTAGGCAAGCCTCTAGCTCAACTATGTATCAGTCTTCTGCAGTACTATGTAAAAGTTAAGTATTGTATAAATTATGTGCAATATATATATCTCGTTCCAATTTACTCTAGTGTTTCTAGTTTCTGGCTGCTCCCCTCCGTACCTGCACCAGCGTGCTATCTTTATTCCTGTGTCGGTCTCATTCCACTCGGCCACCGACACCTACGACGGAAACGAGACACAAAAGCGGCGACGAGGCTGGGACACAAAAGTGGCGACGAGGAGTGATAGACGAACCGTGGACCAGCCCGCTTGTAGCAGCCAGACAGCAACAGTCGTAGCACGCAGAAATTGCTCCCGCCCACCCACCCTTATTATAAGATTTTTGGGGGAAGACATTTTGTTACGTGTTTTGTGGACTTTTTTGTTGCAGAGTGTCCTCTTTCATATTGCATTTGTGTTTTGTTATAATTTACTTGTATGCGCGGCGCCTAATCGGTCAGCATGGCCGCTAACCCGAACCCAAACTTAATGGAAATTTTTCAGTTACAGACGGCGCAAATCACTCATCTACTGCAGGCGGTGTCGCAGTTGACGGCACAGGCTGCTCACCAACAACAACAGCCGTCACATCAGCAGCCCACACCTGCCGCCGCAACGCTTCCTACGTTTCGCCAGTACAACGAACGTGAGGAAGAATGGAGCGACTATTTCGCACAGTGTCCAGAACTCGTCGCGGCTCATCAAATTACAGGTCAGAAAGTGAAGCGTCTGTTATTATCTGTGGTGGGCACCAACACCTTCGTGTTACTGAAGAAACTGTCCCCGCACGCATCTCCTCGTGATGTAGACTTTGAACAAATTGTAGATGTACTGAATGCTCATTATGAGAGAAAAGTTCTCGTAGCTGCGGCACGGTACCGATTTTTCAGACTTAAAAAATTACCGCAGCAGTCACACCAAGAGTGGATTACGGAATTGAAGGGCTTAACCCGCAAATGTAAATTTACTTGCTCTTGTGGACTTTCGTATAGTGACGTGATGTTGAGGGATGCGATTACGCAGGACATTCATGACCCCAGAATTAGGGCAGCAATTCTAAAACAATCTGACCCTTCATTAGACAGTGTACTGCAGCTTATAGAAGCGCATGATACTTTTGACTTGGCAGATGTAGAAATGCAAAGCCACAGTGTTAATTCAGTGCGCCGCAACGGACGCTTTCCTAGCCGTAGTTCTCCGTGTAGCCCTAGTACTTCTTATTTTTCTACAGGCCGTGCTGAACAGACAGTGAACAGTAGCTAGTGTAAAAGTGCGACACAAAGGTCGCCCCGTCGTGTTAGAAACAGTGATTTGAATAACGGGCGTCAACGCTCATTTCCGAAAAATGTACGTAAATCTTGTCCCCCAGTTTGTGTCTCGCCACAAGCGTGCTCATTGCCCTAGTAGCAACGCAACCTGTTATCAATGTGGCAAATCGGGACATGTGCAGTCTGTGTGTATGCAAATTAAAAACTCAAGAACAGTAACGTTAGAAACAGTGCTTCGCGAAGTGCGAGAGCAGTGCATACATAGTCAATGTCATAGACGCTGTGGAATTGAACAGTGCTGTACTTGATTCTCAATTTCAAGAAACTTCTTCTGCGCCTACTGCAAAACTATGTAGTGAGCCACGCCGCAAGCGCCGACAAGCGTGTAAAGCAGTGCAACGGAAACGAGTTCGGGACAAGCAAATTGACTATGTACAGTGTAATCCTGTAGTGAACCTAGTGCCTTCTTCAACTTTTCCTTGTAAAAGTGCCCAGTACTGTGTAGATAGTGACGGTAGACTTGTTGTAGATACTCAAAGTAATTTTAGTGCAGTAGCCTCGCATTGCGCGGACGCCGATTCGGCGGTAGTGCCATCTAGTGACAGTGTTGTTAATCCCCTGCGTGCCAAGTCTGCGCAGCTTCCTTCATTACGCAGCCCGCGCATGCACAAGCGCATCAAACAAGGCGTAGCAGACGTTGCCCACATTCGCGCACCTGTCGTGCGCCACAAGCAAAAACTTTTTGTAAATCTCTCTATAGAAAATAAGACTGTGCAATTTCAGCTTGATACTGGTTCCGCTGTTACATTAATTAATAAAGATACTTATGAACTTCTGGGTTCGCCAAAATTGTCGCCGTCACAGCAAGTGTTAACAGCTTATACAGGTCAAAATATTCCCGTGCTAGGAACGTGTAGCCTGCCCGCCTCTTTTCAAGGTGTAACAAAAACAGTTTCTTTTGTAGTTCTTCGGGCCAAATCTACACAGAACATTTTTGGACTAGATGCTTTTGACTTGTTTGGTTTATCAATTCAAAGAGATGTGCTTCAAATTTCGTCAGTAGTGCCTCAGGACAAAATAAATGCATTGTGTGAAAAATACAGTGACTTGTTTTCGCCGGAACTAGGTTGTGCAAAAGACTTCGTGGCACATGTAACTTTAAAAGAATCTGCAGTTCCAAAATTTCGTAAAGCTAGACCTGTGCCTATCGCATTGCGTGATACAGTTGCTGAAGAACTTAAACGTTGGCAAGGTAGTGGGGTGATTTCTCCTGTTTCTGCGAGTCAGTGGGCCTCGCCTATAGTAATTATACCCAAGCCGTCGGGAAAACTTCGTCTCTGTGCTGACTTCAAATCAACGGTGAACGGTCAAACAATAGTTGACACTTACCCCCTGCCCAGACCTGAGGAACTAATGGACAAATTAGGACAGTCTCGCTTCTTTTCTAACATTGATTTAGCAGAGGCATACTTACAAATTCCGCTTGATGACGAGTCAAAAAAGTTTTTCGTCATTAATATTCACATGGGCCTTTTTTCTATTTCAACGCCTACCATTTGGCAGTTCTTGCGCCCCCGCTATTTTTCAGCGCTTTTTGGAACAGATGACAGTTTCCGTACCGTGTTGCTCGAACTATTTAGGTGATATTGTGGTATCCGGACGTACAGTTGCAGAACATTTAGCAAACCTGGAGTGCCTTTTCAAAGTGTTGACTGCAGCAGGTCTACGTTGTAATAAAGCAAAGTGTTCGTTTTTTCAAACTGAAATAGAGTACCTAGGCCATGTGATTAATGCCCACGGAATCCATCCCTTACAGTCACATCTTCAAGTAATCAAAGACTTGTCTCCTCCTAAGAATGTGCATGAATTGTAAGCAGTAATGGGAAAGCTTAACTATTATTTCAGGTTTATTCCCAATGCCTCTCAGATTGCAGCTCCACTGCATCACTTACGTAGGAAGAATGTTCCTTTTGTATGGTATAAAGATTGCCAAGTCGCCTTTGACAAATTAAAGTCTGCACTACTCAGTGATGCATGTTTGATTCCCTTTGACCCACAGAAGCCTGTAGTGTTAGCAGTTGATGCCTCATCGTACGGTCTGGTTGCAGTAATCTCACATCGTATTGGTTCTCACGATCGTCCTATTGCCTTTGCGTCCAAGCTACTGACGTCAACGCAACAGAATTACAGCCAGATAGAAAAGGAGGCCTTAGCAATAATTTACGGCGTCACAAAATTTCATCATTATCTCTATGGCAGAAAATTTTATTTGTTGACAGACCACAAGCCTCTCACGTCGTTGTTCTCACCCACAAAGCCAATTCCGCCACGTACGGCACAAAAGCTTCAGAGATGGTCCTTGATATTGTCTAATTATCAGTATGAGATTTTGTACCGACCTACCACTAAGCATGCCAACGCGGACACTCTTTCCCGACTTCCGGTTGGCCAGGATGTATCGTTTGATTCTTCAGAAATGGCATGTTGTCAGATAGACTCCAGAGATGCTTCTGCTGTCGCAGACTTCCCTTTGAACTCTCGTCGGGTTGCACAGGAAACAGCTGCGGATGCAGACCTAAGTGTGGTAGCACGTTTTGTTCCCTCTGGATGGCCTGCGAGAGCCAAAGACATTCAACGGCCTCTGGTTCGACGTTATTTTGCACAACGTCATGCATTATCTTTAAGTCAGGGTGTTCTGTTGTTACATACGGACAACGACCAAACAAGAGTGATTGTACCTCGTTCCCTGCAACGAGAAGTGTTATGCCTCCTGCATCAAGGACATTGGGGTATTGTTAGGACAAAGCAACTGGCCAGACGTCATTGTACCTGGGTTGGTATGGACGCTCAGATAGAGAGCATGACGTCACAGTGTACTGTTTGTGCGGAGCATCAGGCGGCTCCTCCGCAACGTTTCTCAGACTGGCCACGCCCCAAGGGACCATGGCAACGTTTACTTATTGACTTCGCCGGACCTTTCTGGAATACGCGCTGGTTAATAGTTGTAGACGCTTTCAGCAAGTTTCCTTTCGTGATTGCCATGAACTCAACGACAGCGTCTAGTACAATCAATGCCTTAACATCAGTGTTTTGCATCGAAGGTTTGCCTGAAACAATCGTCAGTGACAATGGACCTCAGTTTGTCGTGTGAATGGCATTCAGCATATCACCACCGCACCTTTTCACCCTCAGTCCAATGGTGAAGCAGAACGTTTCGTTCGAACATTCAAGTCACACATGGAAAAGATGAAAGGTCAGCACTCCAGGCAGCAAGCTTTTCAAATTTTCCTGTCTACGTATCGGTGCATGCCACGTGACGACCCGTCTCCTGCCGAGCTGCTACACGGCCGCCGTCACCGCACTCTCCTTCACCTGCTGCAGCCTCCCACGCACCGAGTCGGTTCGTATGGCGCTACGCGTTTTCAGGTTTCTACGCCGGTGCTGTACAGGGTGTTTGCTGGCAACAAGAAGACATGGTTGCCAGGCATCATTCAGCGCGTGCTCGGGCGCAACATGTATATTGTACGTTCTTCCACAGGGTCGGAGCTGCGGCGCCACGCAAACCAATTGCGCTTGCACAGGCCGCTCGATCCTGTCTCCGGTTTCTTGATTCCAGACCCAGTTCACTGCCAGGGAGCACAGCCACATCGCTCGCCGCCGGGCCCAGCTTCCCCGGGCTACGAGATCCCGATGGATGTCGACGCGCCTCCTACGCAGTCGGCCCCTCCGCCTCCGTCGCCGCCTCAGCGGACGGCGTCACCGAGAGGGACTCCGCGACCGTGCGGGCCCCCCCAGCTTGGCCCACGCACCTCAGAAGAAGATGACCTGCTCCCTCTGGGCGGGGGTGTGCGCCCTTCCCCAGGTTTCGGCGGGTTTCCTGGAGGATCGCAAGGCGGATGCCGGGGCGCGGACGGCGTCTCGATCCCAGCCTCAGCTACGACGCCCGTCCCACCAGTAACGCCCCCGCCCAGGCCCTCCTCCCAGTGCCGTCGCCGTGGCCCTCAGCCATACGCCACGTCGGCGCGGCGGTTTGGGGGGGAGGGGTGTGGTGTCGCACAAGTCCAAAGTGCGCGCCACCTACTTTCGCCGCGCGCCGCCATGCACGCACGGCGCGGCGTTCTTGCGACGTCAGCCACGAGCGCCCTCTGTGACAACTCCGCTCGTGGCCACCACTGAACGACATCGTTCACTTGGGACTGAGATAGGAACCAGTAAAGACTTGGCTATCAGTTAGGTACTATGCAGGCCTCTAGCTCAACTATCTATCAGCCTTCTGCAGTACTATGTAAAAGTTAAGTATTGTATAAATTCTGTGCAATATATATATATCTCGTTCCAATTTACTCTAGTGTTTCTAGTTTCTGGCTGCTCCCCTCCGTACCTGCACCAGCGTGCTATCTTTATTTCTGTGTCGGTCTCACTCCACTCGGCCACCGACACCTACGACGGAAACGAGACACAAAAGCGGCGACGAGGCTGGGACACAAAAAAGGCGAACCAGAGACTACGTGTCATTTGCAGAATACTTAGAAGATGCAACAGCTCTACTAAAGAAAGTGCCCTGTTTTAGAGTATTGCTCCTCATTGTGGGATACCCTCCAATTTGGACTGACGGAGGTTGTAGAGAAACTTTAGAGAAGGGCAGCGCATTTGGTATTATAGGGGAGACAGTGTCACTGAAGTAATGCATGATGCACGAGTTGCGGTGGGAATCATTAAAAGAAAGGCGAGATTTATTTGCAAAACCTCTTTCACCAACTTGCTTCCCCGAATGCGACCATATTTTCTTAGCACCATCTTACATAGGGAGACGTGCTCATCATAGTAAAATAAGAGAAATCAAATCGAAAAGAGAAAGTTGCAGGTGTTCGTTTTTCCCGCGCGCTATTAGAGAATAGAACGGTAGAAGAATTTACGTATAAATGGACTAACTTTGAGATTGGAATAAATTATTATCCGGGCGACATTGGTTTTTCAATTAGTAAGAAGTACTTAAAGGCATCGACTCAGCTATACCAACGTGTGACGTAAAGAGGAGCTTCGCCTCAGACTTATCTGCGGCCAACAGAGCGAGGTTCACTGCGGCCGTACCGTGATCTTCCCAGAGGTGAGAAGATCCTTTTGCACAACTACCACAGACGCCTGCAACGTCAGTTGTGGAACGATGCTGGTTGCAATAGTCGCGTGAATATTCCCATACACGTAGGCAAGGTTCTGGTCATCCACATGGCACAGACAGATGGTGGTATTGTGAGGGCTCCAGTGGCAAATCTTGCAGTCACCAAGGCAGAAGTAACAGGCTCAACACGAACTGCTGCCAACCGGTCACTGACGGTGAAACTGTTGGTGCCCAGTCCATATCTCTAGACCGTCTTCAATTCACGCCACAGCATCGACCTACACGGCTTCACTGGTGTCGTCAGAGATTTCCTTTGAATAAAAAATGACGGGCCCTGGTCTTGAGCGATGAAAACAGATTCTGCCCGCACCAAAGTGGCGGTCGCTTCCTCGTACGACGTGGGCCTGTCGAGCGTTGTCATTCGTCCACGACTCATCTACAGCGCCACCTGCCTTACGACACGAGCTGCGATAAGCTCGAAGGCTCGTTCACGTTTGGTATCTGTGGAGGGAACGCTGAGAACCACTCGGTAGTTGCACAACGCTATAACTCCCGTACTTTCTCAGTCCTTGCAACAGGAACGTGATGTGTTTTTCCAACAGGATGATAGTCTACAACACACTACGCGTGAAATTCAGTGTGCTCTGCAAGTACTGTAGCATTCACCCTGGTCTGCACGATCTCCGGACTTTTCACAAATCGAGAACGCGAGGCGTGTGATGAGACGATAACTAGCAGCTGCGAGTCGTCAAACCCACGACTCTCGGTGCAGAAGTACGTGAGCAGATCGAGCGGTCGCGGCCTAACGTCTTCCAAGACAGGATCCTCATCGATTGGATGTTCCAATGAGTTGGACGCAAATTTCAACATTTCGTTTACATCAGTTGAGCATTTCGATATTTCTCGTGCAGAAACATCATGACTCGCGACTTTTATATATAACTGTAAGGATATCATGCCCATCGTAATATTACGAAGTTATTAGTGCAAGATTGTTTTACATTTCATCGACGTTCTGGTTTGATACACTTTTCAACAGTTTGCAATTTCTTACTCCGTTTGTCTTTCTGTTAATAGAAGTGTTAATCTTCGTTACTTCTGTAAGTGAAATCACTTCATATCTTCGCCCTGCTGAAAGAAATGTAGCAGCATTTCAGCATTTGCTTTTTGTAGAGAGAAGTTAGCATGAAACTGTATCCGGACAGCCGGTAACAAGGCGAGACCTCCAACTGCAACATACGCTGGTCAAAACAAGTAGGGCACCAGCTGCGATATCTAGGTTCTGTTGTCATAAGCACAAAGGACTAAAATGATGCGACGTCTTTGCGTCTGTTCTACGGAGTGGAGACAACGACATTGTGCAACCGAGATGTAATAACAGAAACTTGTTACAGAGGAGGTTCGTGTTGTCTTGTGTTCACTCTACTAAATGAATCATACAAGCAGTTGGCTTCAGATACTATAATAAACAGATAGTGTAACGTACCAACAACGTGACTTACGCGCAGCTGTGTCATGCAAGCCACAGGAAGGTTGGAAACGGAACAGACATAACGAAAGGTGACTGCAGCTGTTGAAGGTTCTCAAAGTGTAATTTCTAGGAACTGGACATGATGTCAGACAACAAGAACCGTTAAAACAAGGCAAAGTCAACGTCGTCCACGGGTTACATTAGCAAGACATTGCCGTTTACTCTGGTTATCAAACCATCGAGACAAGAGGCTGAATACAACTGAGCTGCATTGCACCCTCCAGCCAGCAACAGAACGCAAACAGTCCGAAATCACCTTCGGAAATGTGATCTCTACACACGGAGGCCAATGGTGTGTGTCCCATTAAAACCATGACACCAATAAGACCGCAGAAACTAGGCGGAGGGACATCAGGATTTGAGTGGCAACGAATGGCGCCGGGTTCTGTTCACAGATGAGTCAAGATTTCGTATTCAGCCGGACAATTGTCGTTCACTCATCTGGAGAGAACGTGGACATCGGAACAATCCTGGTTAAGTGCAGGAAACATCGCCATGTCCTGGTGGTGGACGAATAGTGTAGGCAAGAGTCAGTATTGGCGGACGTACAGACCTCTATGTCGTTGAGAATGAGGCTTTCACTGCTCAGAGGTATAGAGACGAGATCCTTCGGTCAGTTGTTGATCTCTATGCTTGTGCCATAGGAGATGGTCTCTTTCTGGTGGATGATATCGGTCGTCCTCACAGAGCTGAACTGGTGGACAACCTGATTGAAGCTGAGGGGAAATGAACGAATGGAGTGGCCGACTAATTCAGCGGACTTAAACTCGGTTGAGCATGTCTGGGATTCACTTGCCAGACATATTGTAGCCAGACCAGCACCTCTCCCAACGGTTGCATAGCTGGATATTTCACTCATGAAAGAATTGCCAAATATCCTTCAAGAGCTGATTGATAAGCTCATACAATCCATTCCACCCAGGCCTGCAAATCTACTGGCCGTCCGAGGTTACCATACTAGAGGGCAACGAGAATGACTTTTTCACTAGAATGGTAGCCCCATGGTGCCTCACTCTAAGTAAACGCTATGTAAGCCTCAAGTAAATGGTTAAGACAGCAAACTATTGTAGTGTATTACACTCAATTTACAATCGTAACCAATACCAGAATAAAATTGAAAGTTGTTAATAATACAAATATTGTGATGATTGTTATTGATCAAAATAAGTCAATGACGGTTTGTGTTGTAATTAAATCAGTACTGTTTAGTATTTTACTCGCAGGTTGTCGATAAAAACTGCCTGACTGTACTTTGGTGACATCTCAAGCAATTGTGTTGTGTGTGTATGGGTAGCTATAAATGAATCTGCACTTCAAATCAAACGGACAAACTCAAAATCTGACTGAATACTTTATCCAATGACTTTGAACAAAAACCAAATAGGTAATAAAAACCAATTCTGACCCTGTAACTTTATTCATAGAATGAGTACTTTGATCTCTGGTAGAAAATAATCTGTTTCATTGAAGACTTTAGTTGTTTCAACAATAGGATATCAGCTTGCTGCAGAAGTGACTAATTATCTCACTCAAGCATTTACACTGATTTTATGGCCTACCTATGCGCAAGGAAACATGTGCATCTGCCCTCAGAATTAGTGCCAAAAATGCTGCAGCTGCAAGGTCAAAAACTAACTACATTTTGCCTATCTCTGTAGTATTTAAAACAAATAATTAATTGGTTTTCGGGATGAAGACTAACATGAAACAGACCTGATGCTGAAGTTTAAACTTAAGCACTTTATATTTTTTTCATAAAAGGAGCACATGAACATAAACAATACTGCACAAAAATGGTGATGACGACTTGGGAATATCTTACACAAATCTTTTCGGGAACCCATTTACTTCTATTGTCATTTTCCATAAAAGAAAAATCAGTTACTTCTTTATACAGTGTAAATAAAAAAATCGAAAATGTCTACATCGCACTTCATCCGTTTTTCTGTACAGTAAAAACATATTAAATTTCTGCACTATATTTTAATTATTTAAGATAATGGACATGAAATACGAAAATTAAACCCTTCATGTTGAATGTCTGTTAGAGATGAAGTACAATTACGCGAAGAGTCTAGTAATGAAAAGATGACTCTCGGTACCTTTATTCTTCGTAAGCACTGAACCTTTCCAAATTCGAATATTTTTAAACATTATAACACAAAAATATTCAAATGATCTGCGACCACATTCCAAGGCTGCTTGCACCACACCTGCTCACCCGTCCGAGTCCGGTAACCAAACTCAGTAAGCTCAAATGCAGGACAGCGCACACCAAAGATTGTCTTGGAGGAGCCAAAGATATGATTTTACAGAGACATTCAAGGTTATTATCACTGCATACCCACGTTTCAAAATCCTATACCGTATGTATATTTATGATAGCTCACGTGATTTCGTAAATGTTTTGAGCAGTTTAGTAACATACAAACCCATTAGCATACCTGCAGCTACTCTCTACACAGTATTTGTAGGTAGTTCCAAAGCGTTGTTCGTGACCAGAAACGAACCCGCGACCACCAGAGTAGCAGCGGCGGTGGTGCCACCAGGTGCAGCCATTCTCGCAGGCCGGAGCGTATTTTTCTTTCCTCCCCCTCCCCCCCTCTTTATAAAGTTATCCATTTGCTAATTGTTTCAGTTCCACCGTGGGCTTTTGATGATCACCGGAGCGTGAATATAGAAGAGTGTTTTCCGAGGTACCTTTCCATTTTACGTTCTCAAGTTATTAAGGAATTTTTTTTCCTGTGAAAGAAGTTGGCGCTCTATAAAGTTGGCAGTTTCGCAGGCGCCGCATCGTTACCGCTCTCTCTCGAAAGGATGCATAAATTAGTTTTATGTGTCGACTTGCTCATCTAGAGCACTTTCTCTCGAGTTTTTTAACGACCATTTTTGTTTGCTTTGTGTTAGTTACTCAGAAGAATTAGGGTGAAAGAACAGTGGCAATACCCTTTTAATTCTATTTTTGTAAAGGGCAAAGGAGTATTGCTCCGCCTGTAAGTTCTTAATACCTCGAAGATTAATTTCTACCGTCGATTCTCCAAATAAACGTGAGTTCTGTAAAGGAAGTAGGCGCTGTAGGTTACTGGATTCAAATGCGCAGACTGAGTTTGTTTCTCGACCCAAAACTTTCGCTACAGGGCAGCTTTTCACGCAGTGATTGGTTTGAAGTTTCATGGCGCATTTTTGCGCACACACTTTGCGACCCTCCTATCGGTACTCACCAATACGAATTGGGCAATACATAAACATAAGGTTTATAGTTGTTGTCTCTGTTCATAGGGGTGAGTTATGTATGTCAGCTTCTGTGCCCTAAACAGCTACCCAATCTGTTTAAACAAGATCAATAATTAATCTGTAGTTTATCCAGTCTATCAATTTGCATATGATGATGCGAAAATAAATTTAAAGAAATATAATTTAAACTTCTGAATAATCAGCAAAATGGATTCTAAGATAAAGAAGTGATTCACTCACGAAGTAATTCTTTATAAATGGAGTTTATTACTCTTTTTGGACATGAAAATGCGGAGGTGTTCCTACTGTATACATCGGTAACTAACTGAATATTTCCCAAAATATTGTTCCTGAGAGGCACAATAAGTATCATACGCACTCGAAAGTAAAAGTTCCAAATTATCACAACTAAATTAATGAAGTCCATCGACCATTGCAGTTCCAAATTAATCCACGATTAATTACAGTATTTGCTATAAAACACAGTTTGTCTTCACACGATTACACGATTGCTGAATTATCACAGTCCCATAGTCCTACTACAGTCCATAGTTTATCACTTTTCAAGCAGTCACAGTCCCATAAATTTTCTAAGTCCACACATGCCTATCTCTTCAAATCACAAGAATATTACTACCTCAACGAAAAGCAGAAGAAGAGAGTAAAATAAAGTTTATTGAAAGAATACGGAAATAACGTGGTACTTCTTTTAAGATAGGTAGCGTGGTGCAATGCTGACCATTTGCTTCTTAAACTGTTACTGATAAACACTACATATCAATAATGGTAAATATGTCTTGTAATATAATTATTATTATAGTTCTGAGATTTGTCGGCTGTTTATCTATAAGAGATATTGAAATTGAAATTACGGCGTTTGATTCTTTCAAGTCTCCTGAATCCATTAATAAAATTATATTTGCCGTATGATCATTCCCTGATTTTATATGGATTTTTAGAATAATGTGTGTGGCTATATTGTATTTCAGTTGCAATTTGGGAGAGCCGCCCTCGCTCAACCAAGAACGCCGTACCGGTTTCCGAGCAGATTAAGAAAATCCTAACTACCTGTATGCCATTCACTAGGTCCAAACTGTTATCCGGCCGGCTAGGGAACGCAACACCCTGACAAGACCCGCCTTTCACATGGAAACACTCAGCTTCCCCGTGTATCTGTGATGTCACAATGTGCTGTGTTGTGTCATGCTACACGCGAATGCCTGCAGCGCGGGTTCCAACTTCCTTCACAGTGTAATGGAGACAGAGCAGACGCACACCTCGCCTAATGATGACTGAACTTCACGATTTCGTGTAACAGGAGTGACGTTGTCCCATTTCATCTGGGACTGCACTTTCCGACCTGTGGCCCTCAATTGAAGAAATACATTCCATGCATGAATGATTTAAAATTTCAAACTTTTATTCGTTTTAAAATATTAATTTCATCTTACATGCTCAGTCAGTCGTACTGTGTACACGATTGTAATGACAGAAACGGATAACACCGGTATCTACTTCTACACAAAATTTCTGCAAAACACTTTTAAGTGCACGGCAGAGGGTTCATCGAATCGTTTTTATGATTTTTCTCTACCGCTCTGTTCTCTAATGTGTGTGTCGATCTTAGCATAAATTAGTTTGAATTAGTTTAAGTAGTTTATACAAGCAGCTCCAGACGCAGCCTTCCTCTACGACACCTTACAATTGGAAGACCCGTGGCTAGATCAAATCATAGAGCTAGCATTCAAGTTTGAAGTTTCCACTGCACCTGACCGCAGATTGGAAACATGGGTCGACGTCGCAGCAATCCGAAAAGACACTTCCGACACCCAGGAGGAAGTCGCGGCCATATACACACCTGCACGCCGCACCCCTCAACACAACGATCTGGCAAAGAAAAAAGACAATCCATGAAGACAACCAGCAGTCACCGCCAGCCACGCAACGCCGCCACAGGGAACGTCTGCGCCTTCCATCTTGTCCTGGATGCTACTCCCAACATGAACGCGAGGATTACACCGGCCCCTGGGCATGGAATGTATTTCTTCAATTGAGGGCCACAGGTCGGAAAGTGCAGTCCCAGATGAAATGGGACAACGTCACTCCTGTTACACTTCCGACACCCAGGAGGAAGTCGCGGCCATATACACACCTGCACGCCGCACCCCTCAACACAACGATCTGGCAAAGAAAAAAGACAATCCATGAAGACAACCAGCAGTCACCGCCAGCCACGCAACGCCGCCACAGGGAACGTCTGCGCCTTCCATCTTGTCCTGGATGCTACTCCCAACATGAACGCGAGGATTACACCGGCCCCTGGGCATGGAATGTATTTCTTCAATTGAGGGCCACAGGTCGGAAAGTGCAGTCCCAGATGAAATGGGACAACGTCACTCCTGTTACACTTCCGACACCCAGGAGGAAGTCGCGGCCATATACACACCTGCACGCCGCACCCCTCAACACAACGATCTGGCAAAGAAAAAAGACAATCCATGAAGACAACCAGCAGTCACCGCCAGCCACGCAACGCCGCCACAGGGAACGTCTGCGCCTTCCATCTTGTCCTGGATGCTACTCCCAACATGAACGCGAGGATTGCACCGGCCCCTGGGCGACGAGTCGACGTCGCGGCCGGGTCGGGCACCTTGCGACAGTCCGCCGCTCTTCTACAGCACCGACCTCCAGGCACTCCGACACCGAGGCGCCCATGGACATCAACCGTTTCTTCGGCCTCCCCCAAACTGTATATTGACGCCACCATTCTGGGTAAGCCAGTTCGAATGCAGATCGATATGGGGGCAGCGCTATCCCTACTCAACTGCACCACCGCTTTAGGAGTGCCAAGCCTCCACCCGGCTCGTCGACTACTCCTCACGTACAACAAACAAGAAATCGCTTTGTTGGGGCAGTTCACAATGGTGGTTTCCTACAAATCTGTCAGTCATACGGTCTCCTTTCTGGCAGTCAACAGTTACGATACTGCAGATCTGTTTGGTTTGGACGCCTCCCAACTGTTCGGATTCACCATCGACGATTATGTACATCTAGTTTCCCCACAGGTGCCGTTTCCTGAAGTTGACTCCCTCTGCACCGAATTCCAGGATCTCTTCTCTCCTGGCATTGGGTGCGCCAAGGGGTTTGCAGCGATCCTCCACCTCCGACCGTCGGCTCGCCCTCGATACATCTGGGCGAGACAGGTCCCCGTCGTTCTCCAGCAGCCACTGCAAGAAAAACTGGGCCAGCTGCAACGAGAAGTGGTGCTACAACCTGTTCAGTTCAGCCCCTTGGGCCCCACCCCTCGTCATCGTCCAAAAACCTGGCAGACATCTCTGTGTGGACTTTTCTGCTGCCCTCAAACCCCAACTGCAAGTGGAAGACTTTTAGCTCCCTCAGCCTGATGATCTCTTCTGTAAATTGGCTGGTGGTCGTTACTTTACCAAGACTGATCTCGCTGAGGCGTACCTCCAGGTTCCCTTGGATACAGCTTCTCAAGCCCTCACCATTCTGAATTCCCCCATCCGGCCTGTTCCAAGTGACATGCCTCATATTTGGACTGGCTAGCGCCCCAGCCAACGCTTCTGGGAACAACTTCTGCAGGACGTTCTAGGTTGCATTAATTACCTCGACAACATTGTCGTTGCGGTCCCTATTGCTGCAGCCCCTCTTACCAACTTGCATCAGCTGTTTCTTCGCCTCCGCCAGGATGGGCTCAAATGCAATAAGGAGAAGTGTTGCTTCTATCAACCTTCAATTTCCTATTTGGGACATGTTATTTCCCATAACGGCATCTCCCCATCGTTTTCCTATGTGGATGTCATAAAACGCCTGCCTCTGCCATAGGACATCCATCAACTGAAATCCTACCTGGAGAAAATTTCTTATTGCCGGAAGTTCCTCCCATCGGCCGCTCAGGTGGCCGCCCCCTTACATAGCGTATGCCGCTAAAACGTTCCCTTCAGCTGGTCCCCGTTTTGCGACGCAGCCTTTTCCACCCTAAAACGCCAATTGCAACTGGCCTCCTGCCTTATGCCATATGATCCGTCTCTGCCGTTACTCCTAGCCACGGACGCCTCTGATTATGGGGTCGGGACTGTCCTCTCCCACAAGCTTCCGGTTGGGACTGAACGTCCGGTGGCTTTTCTATCCAAGGCCTTAACTGACACCCAGCTGAAGTACTCTCAGATAGAAAAAGAGACATTGGCTATAGTGTTCGCATGTTCCAAATCCATGACCCTTCTGTATGGGAAGGCCTTTCACATCATCACTGACCAGAAGCCACTCCTCTCCCTGTTTTCCCCAGAGGCCTGGCTTCCAACGAAGACGTCGCAGAGAATTCAACAGTGGGCTTTGTTCCTGTCGCAATTCCGTTACACCTTGCATTTTAAGTGTACCTCACAGCAGACTATCGTGGATTCTCTTCTCCGGTTTCCTCTTGGTTAAGACCCAGCATTTGACTCTTCAGACGTCCTTGTGTTCCAAGTCGATGAAGCTGTCCCATCACGGCCTCAACGGTGGCAATTGCGACCAAACGTGACCCACTACTGCGCTGTGTCCACTCCTATGTTCAGAACGGGTGGCCCAGCCGTACCCCCTCCCACAGCCACCAGCAACTTCAGTTCTTTTTTTCCATCCGCCATCAGCTGTCGGCAGTCGATGGTGTCCTATTGTGGGAGACACTACTTCCACGCCAAGAGTGGTCATTCCCCAGTAACTACGGGCCGCGGTCCTGCGTCTCTTACACCAGGGCCATTGGAGAATCACTCACACCAAGGCGTTGGCCCAACGTCACGTCTTTTGGTTCGGGCTCACCAGAGATGTCACTCAGATAGTTCAGTGTTGCTCCACGTGCCCTACAGCTGTACCGTCCACCTCAGACCTTCCTCTCTTGGTCTAAACCAGCGGGTCCATGGGATCATATTCATTTGGATTTCGCCAGACCATTCCTTGGCTACCACTGGCTTCTCATCACCGATGCCTTTCACATTTTCTGTTTGTTATCCGTGGTACGAACACCACTTCTGAAGCGACCCTCGATGCTCTCCAGAAAGTTTATTCCTTGGAAGGGTTACCACTGACGATTGTCACGAATAAGGACCCTCAATTCCGGAGCCAGAAATTCGCAACATTTTGCTCTGCCAGTGGCATCCAACACGTCCTCGCCCCATCCTTTCACCCACAATCCAACGGCGAGGACGAATGCCTCGTCCGAATTTTTAAGGCTCAAATGACGAGACCCTGATATTGTTCCTCAGTTCCTAGCGATCGACACCCATCGACTCCCGTAGTCAGGCGGAACTTTTTCATGGCCGGCAACCCCGTACTCTTTTGCACCTCCTCCGGCCCAGACCCAAGCAATGGGGCCGGATGGATTCAAGGGGTGATCATCCGACAGTGAGGGCGTCAGCTCTTTGACGTCCGCATCGCCGACAAAGTGGTCGGTCGTCACCGAAAACAACTTCGGCGCCGATATCAGGGTTCTCCAGCCGCCTCTTCTTCGTGGCAAGCCTCTCCGCCACCTACTTCTTCCAGCCGCCTGGATGTACTCCCTTCCACCAATGGTCGGAGTGCAGGGGCGCCCGACCAACAGCAGCCGTCACCTCCACAGCAGCTGCAGACGCAACCGCCTCCTCCGCCGGGCCGGTCTTCTGCGCCACACGACGAGGAGGATGACCCCATGCCCTTGGCACTGCAATTGCCGCTGTCGCAGCCTAGTCGGCGACGCCCGAACGGTCCATTTTCCGGGCAGCAGCCAACGAACGTCGATGAACCTATGCCACTGGCGCCCTCGCTGCGTCTGGCCCGCCAAGCCGCCCCCTACTCTGCAGGGGCGAGTTTGGATCGCCTCCTCCATGAGGCAGCCAAGGCTGAGCAGGAAGACGTCGCCCTCATTACCCCCCCCCCCCCACCCCACCCCTGTGAAGGACGGTGTGTACTGTCAGCCATCAGGTTCCCTTGAATGGCAGGCAGCACCACATAACAGCAACGCTGTAGGGGAAAGAAACCAACAGCAAAATAGGCGACGACATCAGGTAAACACGCAGACGATTCCAATCGATTAATAGGAACCTTTCCTTGCAGAGGTCGCCGCTACATATTCCGGACACGGATTCCTATGCCAGGTTCCTATTGGCTCCAGCACGCTATATATGCTTGGCCGGACGAGGACAGAGGGGATCTTTGTTTCGCTGCTAATGGCAACCGCTCTAGCAGGGACCCCGCGAAGATTACGCCGAAGCCGCTGTACGGGGCGACCGCCGACCGACGTACCAGCCGACCGAGAGGAACCACATCTGCGGCTACACCGATGGACGTCTAAGTCTTCTGGACAGCAAGTGACTTTATTGTAGTAGAAGTGATTTTCAATAGCCTTGTGGAAGAAGTTACTTTCAATAAAGAGTGAAGATACTACAATAACTCTAGGGACCTTGGTACCTTAGCTTCAGAAACATTTAAACATTTTTTGATACTGTGGTTCTTGACCAAATGCTGTGAAGTTTTGAGACAACGTTGCACTCGAAAATACGCATCGTTCCTTACACCCAATTTATAAATAGATGTCACATACCAATTTACATATATTTTTAATTGGGAACAGTTGTTACAGCAAATATCAAAAAGCTACATATATGTATGTTATACGCATTTAATGACATAGGTATCCAACAGCCCTCTTGTTTTAGAATGTGACGTTGTGTCAAGATTTCTAAGCAAACGCTAAATAACATTCGGAGATTAACGGTGTTTCACAACCAGTTTCTAACTTCGCTTGTCTATAGCAGCAACCGTAACAGTTTAATGCACTGCATAAGAAAATATGTAGCCCTACAAGTTTCTTTATAATAACTGCACTTCATCTACATTTCAACAACATCCATGGGTGTCGTCAGAAGAAAACCTGTCTTTGTGGCTGAAAATTTTTTCTTGTAACTAATTGATGAAGACGTCTCAAAGAATAAAATAAGACCGAAACTAGTCGGAAAAAAATTTGCACTCTAGACTGTTCTTTATATATAAAAATAAAATTATGACCTAGAAATGAATATTAAGATTTTAAATTTTAAGGTATTTGTGTTTTGATGTCTGGGAAGGCAAGAATCTTATGATTTTGAACAAAATATTTATCCATAGGACATTATTTTATTCTAGCAGACTCTATGTATTCGTTAGAAGAAAAAATTTTTGAACCCTTAAACATTCTTTTGATGTAGACACCTGTAGATGGTGTTGAAATCTGGGAAAAATATAATTATTTCAAAGCAACTGCATATTTTCTTATACAATAAATTTTCAGTTCTATTAAAAGTAGCTAAACTCGACAAGCTGTGATGTAAATGGGAAAGGAAAAAAAATAGAAAAAATACATATTGCGAAGATAGGATCACCGGAAAAAGTAAGTGAAACCAGTACCTTGCTCTGTATTGCTCTTGCTATGTTGAATGAAAGGAAAGCCAGAAAGAAAGCATTTTTCATAAAATCGTCATTTATTCTAATGCTATTGGATTGAATAAATTTTATTTGCTCGTGCGTTTCCTGCATAAACAAACTTGCAGGTGGAGTGGCTTGGCGGGTATGGATCATAAGACACAGAATTGCCTTGAGATCAACAGTCGTCTGTTAGGTGTTCTCCATCAGAGCCCAACTCTGTATCCATCTTCCGCCCCCCCCCCCCTTGTCTGCCTCCTACCACCTTCCTCATCGTCCTCCGTGTATCCCACTCCCGTCCGCTCCTTCACTTCTGTTTTCCAATTCTTCCTCCCTCCTCTCGCTGCCCCTGCCCTCCTTTTATCCACCAGCTACAATCTCTTTCCTTCGTTGTTGCTTCAAAATAAAGAAATTAAAAGTCAGGAACATAGAGGAAGGCGGGGTAAGACGAATAGGTGGGATAAAAGGGGGAAGGGCTATAAGCTGCAGTTAGAGAGCTGCCACCTATGGATAGCTACGTCCTCTCCATCAGTACACAGCTCCCATTGTTTTGACAACACTAGACCTCATTGTCACGACAGGTTCTGTGAGCTTTGCAACGAAGGTACAATTTTATACTGATTTGCAATATTTTACGATATTGGAGGTCCTAAAACGGGCTTTTTGTGGACATTTATCCACATCGTATATATATCATTGAATGGTACGCCTTATTAACAACAAACTACTGTGTCAATAGTCAATTTTCACTAAATAGTTTTAATGTTGGCTAAACATAAACCTGTCAGCATGCTTGGCGGTAAGATAAAGTGGGGCAAGCATCCCTGTCTTGCCTCTAGTATTATCCAACCTTTACCTACTTGTCCTATGACGTGTTTACCTCGATGCTGGTTTTGAAGATGTACGTTTCAGGCGGATACAGTGTTAAATAGAATGATGTTCGTTATTCCCACTTTATTTAATTTATTACGAAAAATGTCTTAGGTATAATTGTTTCAACTGAAACTCCTTTTAAGACTGAATTATCTGAAGCAAGTAAAACAAAGGACAGTGAAGCCTGTTTGTACTGCTTCTACTTCTCAGGAGGCTGGCTGCGGTGTATTGGACGAGGACGTGATTCTTGTGCAGGGATAGAAAGTGATGATGACGTGGCTGTTCATATTTGTATACTATGTCAAAGTAATAGCCCTAAATTAAAAAAAATCACAAAACCATGTTTTTAAACCATATCTTCTTATTTTCTGTTATTCCAATCTTTATTTACGCTTTACATATGGTACTAGACGGGGAATAAGTAGTTTCATTTCGAAATCGAGATTTATGTAACTAAATATAACAATTTTGCAGTCTTCTTCGCTTGTTATTATGATTCAACAGTTAAATAAACAAATTATAATCGAAATTATTTTGTTCATTGTTGCCCCTTCTGTAAGGGGTTAAATTAGCTTCTCCCTCTTTCCCCGCCTTCCCCTACTGCAAAGTTTGTGGTACCGGTGGAAAAATGAACATTCAATTACTCTTACATTTACACGAAATAACGACACCAACGATATCAATATTTGTTTACCACGATTTTTAGCTTTTAACTGCTGACGCCATCGGCGCATCAGTTGTTGCATGGTAGCCACCTGGTAATAGAGTACGAACGTCAGCGAAATGCTGTTTTACAAACGTTCTCAGTTTTGTGTGGCTTTTTACCATAGCAACTGATCGGTATACGAGGAGACTTTGGTTGCACTTCACCTTCCGACGTTGAATTATTATAGCAGTTGGAGATTTTAATACGTGATACGAAAGGAACTATCACAGTTATGAATATGAAAACATGGACTCCTGTCACTACTCTTAACGGCCACTTACACACACAATTGGCCCACTTTGGGTTACGGTACTAACACTGAAAGCTCGCCTTTGCGACCGACTGCCCCGGCGGAGCGTGCGAGCGCATTGAGGCGCTATGCTGCGGTGCGCGAGACAGTTCCCCGTCAGGGGTTCGAATCCCCCTTCGGGCATGGATGTTTGTGCTGTCTTTAGTATACGTTAGTTCATAAGTAGTTTCTAAGTTTGGGGACTGATGATTCCGCAGTTAAGTCCCATAAGCTCTACAAACATTTGAACATTTTTTTGCGATCGACGTTTGACAGCTCAAAATTTAAATGAAAATAACGGTTTAATCGTTCATCTGACACGAAAACCGAATGAAAGAATGCAGAGGAGAAAATTCTCCGATACTCTGCTCTGTTATGTTAATTCCATAGCTCGCACCCTTTCAGAGATATTAGCAAAAATAATTGTTATTTGATTGTTCGTAAACCAGTACAGGCAAAGAAAATAAACTTGAAAAAGAGGACAAACTACCACGGTGAGACAGGTGATAATACTTTAACGGAAAAAGATAATGAAAATATGGGAGAGATATTAAAATAGTAGTATAAAGAGATGTTCAAAACAAGTGTATGTTTGTCAAAGCTAAATTCAGATAACAAATAATTTTGGATGTTTGTTAAAATACGGTTAGAGAGAAAATTACGTGTTAAGTGCATAGATATTATAACAATAGTATCGTCAAAAAGTTTATATTATTTACATTTTTATTATTTTTATCCGAGATGTTTGCAAAAAATCACGAAACTATAGCAAAAGCTAAAATGGGCCGTAAAACACGGCAGTGTGATTTCCGTTTAATTTTGTGTTCAACGCTCCTTTAAAATAAAATAAGTGTCGTTGGCTTCATCGTATAATAAATGTTGAAAGTCGGTACCTCAAATTCCTTGTTCACGTATTTACCTAATGATAGATATCGTTCCGATTAAAAGTCGCCTTGTTATAGATCAGCGGAAATAACTCGTTTGTACCCACGTCTCATAACTGTGTCTAGTAAAATGGGCCTCAAAGATGTATACAGGGTGAGTCACTTAACATTACCGCTGGATATATTTCGTAAACCACATCAAATACTGACAAACCGATTCCACAGACCGCCTTTTCAGAGTTCGAATACACCATGGTCACAGTTCCTACAACACTACACTATCACAGACGTCTGGTAACACGTGTACTACAGTTAGTCTGCGTGCAAAGACGGATTCAGAATAACAATAGCAGCAAGCGCTACATGCGGACACTGCGACAGCTAGACCAAAACACAAGAGTGCACTACAGCCACACTCGTAAACACGGTCGTCATCGTAAACATGTCCCTGCAGATGCTGCTCGCGGACCGTGGCCCGTGTTCGTTACAACACGCAACTGAACGTCGGAGATTTCAAGCGTCAACTTTAGGTTACCATATCTCCGGATGTAATTAACATTTTACAATGCAACAAACGGCACTGATTACGTATTTGTTTATATATTCAGATGTGCTAACAAAAGTAACGGGGTTCCATTTAAAAAACGTAGGTTTGTGTTAAAAAAAACATACTTCCGTACATTTTTTATGGTTTGTATTAACCAATTACACTAGCCCCTCTCCTCACGTTCGGTCTGTGGAATCGGTTCGTCAGTATTTGATGTGGTTTACGAAATATATCCAGCGGTAATGTTAGGTGAGTCACCCTGTATAAAGATAAAACGTGACGCCGCATCTGAGGACCAACAACAGATTAGCTCTGCGCTTCGTACTGGATGGCGCACTGTAATTTCATGGCAGCTTGGCTCGTATTCTCCCAGGCCGTGACATGACGCCCTTTGGTGCCGCTGGGGCATGGCGATCCCCCATGCAGTGTCTGTCGCTGTCAAACAACGGTGAACAGTTTACAGCTCGCGTGCAGTCTCCCAGGGGGAGGAATGACGCGGCGGTTCAAAGCTGCCACTCTAACTGCTATTACTTGCGGCTCATGCTCTCCTTCCAACGTACCGCAAATTTCATATCATATAGGTGATTCATTCGTGGCGCTGTAATCTGCGTATTCTGTAGTGGCACATGTGTTACTCAAACAGTATTTCCAGTTTATTAACGAAGGAAGGGCGTTACGTTGCGTTGACAACATGGTCATCAGAGACCAAGCGCAGGCCCAGATTGTGGAAGGAAACAAAAGCTGAGATAAAGTTGCTACTAAATGACGAAATAAACTTGACGAATCAATCACTGTTTTCATTGATTGACCATATGATAGGCACAAATCCCAACACATAATCACAAACCCACAATTTCCCCCCATACACACACGCACACACACAGCCGACCGCGGTGACTGAGGGGACTAGGGCGTTCCAGTGACGGTCTGCACGGGTTCGAATCCCCCCTCGGGCATGGATATTTGTGCCGTCCTTAGGATTAGTTAGTTCATAAGTAGTTTGTAAGTTTAGGGACTTATGACCCCGTAGTTAAGTCCCATAAGCTATACAAACATTTGGACATTTCTGAACACACATATACACACACAGATACACATAAAAAAAGAAAAAAAATACCTTACACCCTTACGTACACGTTCAATGAAAAAGGACCCAGTTATGGCAGTAGATGGCAGTGGAACTATGAAAATGCGCAGTTTTTCGGAAAATAGTGGAATATTTCGACCTGGTTGCCAGAAAGAGGAAGATATGGTGCAGCAAGTGCTGTAAATACACCATTTTATAGGAAAAAAACAAAATGTTTTGTACATATGTAAAATCCTAATCTATATGTGTAAATAGAAACATGTAAATATTTCAAGAGACCCACTGATGAAGCCTTGTGAAAGAGGCGAAACTCGTATTGGTGAACTGAGAAAGTAAAAAGAAAAAAAAAAAAAAAAAACCTTCATTTGCAGTAGCAAAAGGCGTTTTCTTTACACACACACATATGAACCATCGCGACATTCGCCTGGAGAAATTTAGTGAAATTACGGAAAACCTGGACTAGGATTTCTGGAGGCTGGTGTGAACCGCCGCCCACCCTAGAATCCAGGGCGTTACCGCGGTGCCACCTCGCTCAGTTGTCTTTTTTATATTTTGGGTTCCAGGGGTTGGCTGTATATGTATTTATTCTGTTCTTATCTAAGTCCAACTCCACCTTCTCCCCCCTTTGTCCTTCGCCTTCTGCCGCTCTCTCTGTCCATTTCAGCTTCGTTTACTTGTAGCTGCAGCGTCTCCTGGAGAAATGGCATCAATATCTGTCACGCCATTATAATGAAAAGTGTAGTAATGTCAAAGATAAACTTGTAGCCAAGGAATCAAATGAACATTTCTACAACAAAGAAAATTTGATGTCGTCATAAATGTTATCTCGCCTCGTTGTTCGAGCAGTATATAATAGTACCATCATCATCTTCTTCGTTTGCCCTCTGTGCATCTTATTAGTCTAAGTAGCCATTGTAGCCCAAATTGTCCAGCTGCGTTTATGAACTCCAGAGTAATTTCATGTAGCACTGTATAAAATGTAATCCTTCTTGTCGTCTCATACAGCTACTGAGTAAGTCATTGTATAGAGTGGGTGACATATTATAATATTTCGATAGTTGCTGTTAGATTCTTCTTTTTGTCACTAATACAATGAAACACACAATTTACATTCAAAACAATATAACACAAAGTGGAAAGATTGGGTACTTGATACTTTAACGGATTTATTTTTCTGAAGTTGAAAAACTGATTGATCATTGGGTCAAGCCCGTATTTTAACTGCTTAAGAATTCGAACACAAAGCTTGTATTAAATTGGAAAAAAGGGTAACTTACGGCACATTTAGTGGGTGAAGCCCATTTGATCACTTCAGGATTTACACATCTTTAGTTTTAATATGAAACATAATAACGACAAAACTCCAGTGGGTGAAGCCCATTTTTAATTTCTTAAGAATTTGACAAATAGTTTGTATTAAATTGAAGGATAAAACAATGATGAGTTAAGACACCTTCAGTGGGCGAAGACATTTGATCACTGCAAGAGCAACACAATTTTAGTTTTAATATGAAATATTAAAACTATAAAACAGCGGGTGAGAGAGTTTTGATCCCTTCACAGTTCCCAATATTTCTAGTTTTAAAAATAATAAGATACCAAACTTCAGAGGGTGAAGTCCACGCTGCAGACAAGACATAATTTAGTACAAGGAAGCTTTCAATGGGTGAAGCCCATGCTTTTAAAATGTAATCTACTTTAAACAGGATTAGAAAGGGATGGATAACAACAAGGAAAGGCGCTGAGCTTATTATTATTATCATTATTATTATTATTTTCTTTTTTTATAATAATGAATAGGGCTCCAGAAGGCAACGTCTCGGACTTTAACCACTCTCAAAAAAGGGAGAACACGGCAAAATAGAATACAAATCACATACTGAATGCCATTAATATAATGATGAAACACAGTTAGTGCAGGTGGTCCGGGATTAGAAGTCTGATCGTTAACAGAGCACAACACTTTACACTTACAAAAGGTTTATTGATAACACAAGCATACACTCAGAAAAGACTGCCTCCTGTTTAGAGTGCTCCACTATTTACACACAGAAAGAATTTTCTGGAACTTACAAGTACTTCAAACGTAAGGAACACGTAGAACATTCTAGAAACAGTAAATACGAAGAAAGAATTTTTTCTGCCAGTGCCGGGATTTGAACTGGGGACCGCCTGCACAGCGATCTGCGACACTAACCACTAAACCCCGAGTTCAGGCGGAAAACTTGAGGCAATACATATAAAATCGCCACACGGATAATACGATGGAAGCAAGATTGCTCAACCTACATCAATACATATACCATTAGCCCGGCATTTAAGGTCTGGTAATGTTCTAAGAACACCTGCCCCAAGGATTACACATAACTGCAAAACCCAAAACAACTTGAGGTGGTTAACAGTCATAAAATACTAACATGAGTCAAATCCACAAGGGCAAATATAGAGACAGAAGCCAGATTTCCTTTTCGCGCAGTTGAGGGACAACCGTGTGGTTATAATACATGAAGCAGAACAAGTAGTCACGGAAGCAGGAGGAACTCCTTTGAAGGTTGAAAGATAGCGGTTCATGAAATTCAAAAAAGAAATTTTAAAATGCCTAAATACACCCACTACCTGAGGCAGCAGTCGGTAGAAGGGCGGAAAGTATACTGCCTCAAAATGCGTCGGGGGCCACGGCAAGCAAATGACTTACAAACGGCTACATAAGTAGATAAATGCCCTGGTTACACTTAAGGAAAACACTGAATTGAAACAACAATATTCTACGATGCGTCACCAACATTACGAAACAATGCTGACATATTAGTTAGAAGAAGATCGTAATCCACATGACGGCGGGCCACGAGATGTGTAGGACAACTTATCAGTTCTGCAGCGGCGAAAGTACCGATGTCGTCGGTAATGTGAATGGTCATTCTGTCAACATAGAGCCGCCCAGAGCGCCACGGTGTCGCCGAAAGCAACGGCCCAAGAGTTCTTCGAGGACTCGAGAAGCAGCCATATCCATCGATGAGGTGCGGAATATCAGCCGGAACAACAAATCCGTCGCGGCTCCCACTTACCCATTGACTCTGCCTACGCTTTTCGCTCCATGCTTGCAGCCGGAATCCCCGCTTGTCACTGTAGTGGACAATATGTCACAAGCAGGCGTGCAGCAGTGTAAGAGGACGTGTTACCGCGTATGAGGGATTCTGCAATCTGGAACACAGATTCACTATGTCTAGGTTGTTGTTGTACGACTGCACAATTTCTGTTTTCTGAACCAGTGAAGAGAGCGTAAACGTTATTGTTCTATGTATTTATTCAATTTTTAGGTAAAAGGTCATGAACCCCTAGAACTGTGAGGATACAACTCTATTTTCGTGTGTGTATTGCCGTAGGGTGCGCAGTTCAGGAGACGTCATTAAGGATTGAGCTATATGAAAATGAATCTGAAATGGTCAGTTCGTAGAGTAGAATCCGATGAACAGAGAGGGAAGAAGTAGATGGACTAACATAAAAAAACGATAAATACAGACACAGCCTGCCAGTGGTGGTAGCTAACAACAGTTCAGTACCTAACAAAGTAGTTGACGGTGTGCGGAAAAGGCAGTTGAGTTCGAGCGCGGGCACTTACGCGAATCGCACCTCCGTGGCAGATTTCAGGTGGCAGATTAGGAAGTTTGCCTTCCCCAGCTGCTGCGATCGATGGGGCAGGAGGAAATGAAGTTAGGACGGTCTGGCTGCGGAAGTTCTCTCCAGGTGTCGGGTGCAGAAGGTCCCGGCGGACACTGACCAACAGGGACGCAAAGTTGCCTGCGCCTTTCATTCGCTAATGACAAACTTCCCCCAAGTCGGCCGACTCGGAGGGCGCTGGAGAAGCGAAACTAGCAGAGGCACAGACGGCGGGACTCGTTTCACCTTCTCTGTCATCTGGAGCTTTCCCCCTCTATTACTTACTGCTTTTCTTTTAATAGCAGTTCGCTTGTCGTCATTCGACTTAAATTTCACCGGGTTCCTCCTGATAATATTCTTTTAATGTCTTTGCTCAGAAACACCATTAACTGTGACGGTTTCCCGTTGCGAGGTAGTATTAAGAAGAAAGCGTATTCGATAAGAAGTAACACAAAAGAAAGTTATAGTTGGACGAGAAAAGCATTATTGCACTTTGAAAACCTTTATTTCCAACAGAATAGCACTCATTTATACCGGTAACACTTATAACGACACTGCGTCCACCTAATCCTCGATGGGTAAAGGTGCCGTTATATTCTATTTGCTGCTTAATTAATCCTTGATCATTTAATAATTGTTCCAATGGTATGACTGTATGGGATGCGGACAATGACTGGGTTGATCCGTATCAATAAACTTTGTTAAATTCCTTTACTACGGAACAACAAATGTTAATAATTCTTTCTTTAAGTACACTGATTAAATAACCGTGTGCCACTACGGTAAATGTCTACAATTCCACACTGAAACGTTTCCATACGCAACTGCGACCGGACAAAACATTAGCCATCGGTAAACGCGGGTTACGGACCCACTGTCGACATGAGACTGCCTCGCTCTGCGGTCGGCGGGAGACTGCCGCTCACCGTCCAACAAACAAGAAACGTTCCAAACCTAAGCATTGTCGCCCAGCAGCTATCGCTGCATGCCAACGATAATTACTGTTCGACGAAAACGTACCAAAGATGTTACTAAGCTAAAACCTGTATCCTCACACACTGAAGGCATAGTTAGTGCAAATTTGTAGATGACACTAGCGCCGGAATGGCCGTGCCCTCTATGGCGCCTTGTCGAGAAATGGGCGCCTGCTCCCCGTGTCATGCCTCGGGAATGCGCGCGCGCGCGCGTGTGTGTGTGTGTGTGTGTGTTGCTCCTTACTATAATTAAAATAGTTTCTAAGCGTAAGGAGTGAAGACCACTGTAGTTTGCTGCCGCACCTTTACAAACATTTGAACATTTTTTGACTGCCAGAGAATGTTGTTGTCATCTTCAGTTCTCCACGTTACACTGTCCTCTCAATAACTTCGACGGACACATCCATTTGCTTACTGAATTCGTGTCTCGGTATTCCTCTGGTGCGCCTTGGTTGCACAGTGGTAGGGTGCCAGACTATAAATCCGTAGGTCGCAAGTTCGATTCCCACCAGGTCCTAGGACTTTTATCTGTCACTTTCCACTTCTTTCACCTCTGGCAGTATTGCTCATGTGAAAAATACCGAGAAGCACCGTTGTTCGGAACCCACGTTAAACTGTAGGTCCCCCTATAACTGGCTGGGTAAGTTAGTTCGAAGGTCGGAGGAAGGCAACGGCGTAGCACCTCCAAAACAGGACCATGCCTAGTAAAGCACTGTGGTGTTCAAACCAATCTTCGTATTGTTGACTGCTTTACCTTTTTTTCTTCCCCTGAAATTTTGCGCCCCGCCCCTACTCAACGTAGTTGATTGTGTGTCACTTTTGTCACAAGTCCGTACACGAGACTTCCACATTCCTTAACATCATGAGGTTCACTGTTTCGGGCAGTGAGCGGAAACGTGATGGGACACGAACAGCACGAAAGCGTACAGGCCGGGACCGTCTGTTGACTGACAGAGACCGCCGACAGTAGACGAGGGTCGTACGGTGCGATAGGCAAGACATCTATCCAGACCATCATACATGAATTCCTAACTTATCAGGATCCACTCCAAGTACTACATCAGGTGGGAGATAAGAAAACTTGGATTTCATGGTCGAGCGACTGCCCGAAAGCCACACATCACACAGGGTAAAGCCAAACAACGCCTTGCTTGGTATTAAAAACGTAAACACTGGAAGACTGAATAGTGGGAAAGTTGTGTGAAGTGACGAATCACGGTGTACAATAAGGCGATCAGATGGCAGGGTGTGGGTATGGTGAAAGTACGGTGAACGTCATCTGCTAGCGTGTGTTGTGACGACAGTAAAATCCGGAGGCGGTGTGTTATCGTGTGGTTGTGTTTTTCATGGAGGGGCTTGAACGCGTCGTTGTTTTGCGAGGCATGGGCCTATATTGATGTTGTAAGCACCTTCTTGCTTGCCATTGTTGAAGAGTAATTCGGGGATGGCGCTTGCATCTTTGAACACGATCGAGCCTCTGTTGATAATGTACGGCTGGCGGCGGAGTGGGTACACGGCAATAACATCCCTGTAATGGACTGGCCTGCAAGAGTCCTGACTTGAATCCTATAGAACATATTTGGGATGTTTTGGGAACACAGTCTTCATGCCAGGCCTCACCGACCTACATCGATACCTCTCCTCAGTACAGCTCTCTGTGAAGAATGGGCGCCATTCCCCGAGAAACCTTCCAGTCTGCTAAATCTGTCATCAAGGCAAAGTGTGGGCAAACGTCATATTGAATTCCATCATTACTGATGGAGGGCGCCCGAACTTGTATGTAATAGTCAGCCAGGCATTCGGATATTTTTGATGACATAGTGCATCTTTTCTGTTCAGTACCTTTTCATTAGGTACGCGATCTACACATATAATCTTCAGCATTCGTCTGCAGTACCACATTTGAAAACCTTCCATCATCATTTTGTCTGTACTCCTTATCGTCTACGTTTCACTCCCATACAAGCTGCACTCCACACAAGTAATTTTAGAAGAAACTTCCTGACATTTAAATAACTTTGAATGTCAACAAATTTCTGTTATTCAGAAATACTTATGTTTCCATAGCCAGTCTGCGTTTAATATTTTCTCTTCATCGTCCGTCAAATGTTATTTTCTGACCCGAATAAGTTCTGCTACTTCCATTGTCTCTCTACTTAATCTAATTGTTTCGGCATTCCCTGGTTTTCTTATTCTACATCCCATTACAATTGTTTTTCTCTTATTCGTATTCATCTTATACTCTCTTCTCATGACAGTGTGCATGCCGTTCAGTTGCTCTTTCAGGTCCTTTGTCGACAGAACGACCAAGCAGTGTGTCGCAGAGGTTACTCGCTGCGCTCGGGAGATAGACGGTTAAAATACATCATACAGCCATCCTGACTTAGATTTTCGTGATCTTCCTAAATCACTCCAGACAAATGCCACGATGGTTACTTTGAAACTGATCGGACAATATCCTTCCCCAGTCATCCTCAATAAGACGAGCGAGATCTCCGCCTCTAATGACCACGCTATCGACGGGACTTTAAACCATAAACTGCCTCCCTTCCTTCCGACAGAATGGCAATGTCTTGGACAAACCGCGGAATTTTATTTCTTCTCCCTGTAAATTAATTCACATTTCTAATTTTCACTTCTTCCCTTCACAGATATCTCATGTACACAGAATATTTAGACAATATAGATGTATACATATGTGCCTGAAGTAGAGAGGAAAGAAAAAATAGAACTGTTACACGACGAATTGCAGAAGGTCCATAATAAATTCAGAGATATCATGTTCTCACCAGTTGTAATTTAATTGCCAGACCTGAAGCAAAATCTTTCAAAGCAAAGGTGTGTATACGTATGTGTGTATTCCGAGAGGGGCCAGATAGAAACTACACGTACGTGGGAGAGATCAACAACTACCACACTGCAGTACTCAGAAATACTATATGGGGGAAAAGTTGAATCAATCCCTTAGATCCAAAGACCACTGCAAAAATACGCAAATGAATGTCTGGGCTAGTAATAACATTATTTGCAAAACAACAGGCAGCATCTGGGCAGCACATATGTTCTGCTCAGCAGTGCCCTCTCTTTGTGCTTCTCCGCTGCTGAATATGCAGCACCTGTGGCAGCCTCCAGTCGTGCTAAACAGGTAAACATTGCCCTAAATTATACACGGCGTATTCTAACGAGCTGCTTGTGGACACCCCCGCTAAACAACGTGCGTTACATCTTGGGTGCAACAAATGCAGATACCAGAAGGAGAACGGCAGATGAAACAGGTCCAAGACATCCCCTGAATTGTCGCCCATTAAGACGAGTACCTCAGCGAAACGATGCCAAAATACGTCGTAGGATGTGATCCCTGTTCGATATAGACGTTTGCTTGGCTTCTACAACCGCCAGAAGTGCACGGTGGCCTCACATACTGCCATCTTAACGCATCAGAGAAACGTCACCTTGGTACATGCACTGTGCGGGGTGTTTGAGACATTCAGGCTGGCCAAGGTGCTCCCAGAAATAACTCCGACCATTCTCTCGCTGCGGGCAGTTGCGAGCCTCATCAGGGAACAGCATTCGACGTTTCAGCACGCTGTTGGGCCCTTCTCTACCGCGCTACATGGTGTCTAGGTTTGAAGCCGGACCCTACCAAGGATGTCGGGAGAGAAGTTGCGCGTCATGCAGCCTGTAACGTACAGTTTGAGTCGAAACACGACGTCCTGTGACAGAACGAAAGTCATTACTCAGCTTGCTGGCGTTCCTGTCAGGGTTCTTCCGAGCTGAAGTCTGTCAGTAGTGGTCACCAGCTGCTGTGATAGCATTTGGGCGGACGGAGGAGGCAAGTCACCGGCACTTCCTCCATCCCTGTTCCTCCTCCACTTCCGAGCAATACCGCTTTTGTTCACCACGAGACGTCAGGACACCTCCATCAATGAGAGTCCCTCCTGACACAAATTAACATTGCTGATACGACCACACTTGAAAATTGACCTTGTAGACCTGACAGGACTACAGTCAACAGTTTCTTCCTGGGGTTGTGACTGGAACTGGTCGGCCCGTCGTACACAATCCGTAGCACTGGCGCTGCTCATGCGTTGCTCTTTACATTTGTTTGCGACTTGACTGTGTTTTTGAAGTAATATACACATTGAATGTCAGTGTTCAGGAACCAAGGTGGTACAACACTTGTTGATGTGTGCATGAGGGTAGTAATAGTGGCAACACTGCTGTGGAGACACTATGCAATGGAATCTACTGTTGTCGTTAATAGTACACGTTGTTCATACCTACCTCACCTATGAGCAAATGGAATCGCCCGTTCCACGCCACCTGCGTGCGCGCAGCCGGAGGACACATTGGTGAGCGAATGGTCTAACGGACCGGAGTCACTATGTTTTCGAAACAGGAACAACGGAGTTGGATCAAGATTATTACTGTTCGTTTTTGGAACAGCACTTGCGACCAGCCTTACGAAAGAAGCGGCAATACTTTCTGCGCAACCCACCCATCATTTTGCACGGCAATGCGCGGGCGCATACAGCGCAAGTGTGGCTGCTCTGTTCGGTCGATGGGACTGGGAAGTACTGAACCATCCACCATACTCCTCAGACCTAAGTTCCTGTGACTTTGATTTGATTCCCAAGATGAAAGAACCACTTCGTGGCATTCGCTTCTGAACTATTCCAGCGATTCGATAGGCAGTAGACCGCTCCATTCGCACCATCAACAGAACAGGCTCTCATAACAGTATACCACGCCTTCCACATCGCTGGCTACGGGTTTACACAACGATGGTGACTACTTTGAAGGACAGTAACAGGTGCAAAAATGTAACGCTTTTGTATTGGTTCGCCGTGGTGGAGTAGCTGAGCGGTCTAAAGCACCTCGCTTCGGAGCGCGCGGTTGCTAGCTGTGGAGGTTCGAGTCCTCCCTGGGGCATGGGTGTGTGTGTTTGTCCATAGGTTAGTTTACCTAGGTTTAAGTAGTTTGTAAGCTAGGGACTGATGACCATGCAGTTTGGTCCGATAAATTTACATACATTTGAACATTGGTATTGGTTCCCCAAAGTGTAAACTGCTTTTTTTTTATTGAAATAATGTGGTGCACTGGCAAAATTTCTGTTATGGAATCAAGCCACACGAAATCTATATTTGAAGTTTGAAAAATAAATATTTCATATCACCCACCAAATGGAAACCTAATTTTATTGAATAAATAGTTGACACTATTTAAGTTTCAACTCTTGTACATAGTTTTTTTCTCCATACACATAAAGTATTACTAAAACCTTTGACTTGCTCAGGTATTTATTTATTCCTGTATTCTCATATTGCATGTAAGCTTGCCTGTTCTCTCTGTCCATCTCCACTTCTCCACTCTCGATATTAATCTCCTGTCCATAAAAAGTAAGTAGATGAGTTTTCGGTCATTCGAGCACGGCCTAAGTGGAGAAGATAAAATACAGAATGGCTATGGGAAGAAAAATATTTCTGAAGAAGACAAGTTAGTTGACATTTAATTTATTTTTCTGTAGGCATTTATCTGGAGTGTAGCATTGTACAAAAATGAAACATGAACGGTAGGGAATATAGACAAAAATATGATAGAATATTTTGACATTTCGTGCTCCAGGAGAATGTTGAACATTAGATGGGTAGAGAGGATAATTAAAGGTAGGCACTGAAAGGAATTGGGATGAAAAGGAATATCTTAACTATCTTGACTAAACAAGGAATCAGTTGGTAGGAGACATCAAGGAATCTTGAGATGAGCATTGGGGCGAGGAGGGGGCGACTCCTCTACGACCCCAGCAAGGTGGCCTTAGCAGTGGACTCGCATTTGGGAGGATGGTGGTTCAAATCCACCTCTGGCCATACAGATTTAGGTTTTCTCTGATTTCCCTAAATCACTCCAGGCGAATGCCAGGATGGTTTCTTTGAAAGGGCACGGCAGATTTCCTTCCATATCCTTCCCTGAACACTTTGAACATAAGCTCCGTCCCTAATGACCACACTGTAGATGGGACGTTAAACTCCAAACTTCCTCCTTTTCCTCTATGACATCGTCCCCTTCCTCCGTCTTGAAAACCTCCTTAATTGAACACCTTCACCTCCGGTTCCTTTACTATAAACTGGACCCCCTTACCCTATTGTCCATCTTCTCCTCACAACTCCCAGCCTGTCGCCATGCCATTACCACTGTATCCCCCCACTCTCCACCTGTCAACCCTCGTTACCTTTCCTGTGGAAATTTCCGCACCCTCCCCAGTCTCTGAGAATGCCCTCCACCCAGACACCTACCCTTTGTGGCAGATCTGATGCTCCCCCTTCTCCTCCCCCCCTCTCTCCTCAATACCCACTTGAGGGCCAGCTCCCTCCCTGCTGGTATCCCCCTCATGCCCCTTACAGCTTCATGGGACATCCAACCCCTTCCTTTACCGCCCCTCCTCCCTCCTGCCCTAACCTGTCACTCCACCACTGCTCCTCTGCATGCTCCAAATGTTCAAAATTAAAATGATTGTATAGCTTATGGGACTTAACTACGGGGTCATCCGTCCCTAAACTTACAAACTACTTACAAACTAGCTAATATGAAGGACGACACAAATATCCATGCCCAAGGGGGGATTCGAACCCCCGACCATAGTAGCCGTGCAGACCATGACTGGAGCGCCTCAGTCCCCTCGGCCACCGCGGCCGGCTGCATGCTACTTCCCCATTTTCATTCCTTATACACTGCTGGCTATTGAAATTGCTATACCAAGAAGAAATGCAGATCATAAATGGGTGTTCATTGGACAAATGTATTATACTAAAACTGACATATGATTACATTTTCATGCAATTTGGGTTATAAGGAGTCAAGTCATTCAGACACATTTTCCTACATATTCGGACCTTTAACACAGTATTTGTTGCTTACAAGTAATATCTGACATGTTACTTACTTAATTTATTGCTTGGAAAGAAGTTATTATTTGAAGTACAGCATTAGATCACGAGGCTGAAGCAAGTAAAAGTTCAGGCATATATACTGAGGGAATATTTTTGGTTCCAATTTATCAGTTAAAATACCATCGCAGACAGTACTTGGCAACGATTTCAGATGGTTACAAATTATGGTGCAATACTTCGTCATGTGCGAGCGCGAGTCTCTGCATAGCGGCAGGTGACCTTCGAAGTGTGGGTACTTTCAGTACTTTACTGAAAAGAGCAGCTCTGTGGAAAGCAAATCTGAAATTACCTCTTATTAAGAGTAATCAGATTGTGCTATATTTGCTGTTTTGGTCAGCCACTTTTTGTCTGACGCGAATACAGACAGAGTGAGATAGTTAACGGGTGTGGGCGAACTGCAGTGGCATCGCGATGGATTGATTTATGCAATTATCGTACCACGCCAGTAGCGAGACTAGGAAGTATTAGGTGTTCTCAACATCATTGAGACATAGGAAATATTTCGATGGACAGAAGTTGATCCAGTCAGGCAAGTTAGGTTTGTTTCCAGCGATGGCGCATCAGATTGCAGCCATTTCAGCAAATGGTACTGTGTGCATTGCTTCTGCTTAGATCACGCACTTAGTGTGACAGCCTCGAGCGTATCTGCAGCTTTGTTTGTTAATTTAAAGTCAAGTTAGGCGTGGTGTTTCAGGCATTTTTGCAGAGTGCAGTTTTCTTTATCTTAGAGTTCAATAAAAAATTCTATTCCTCCAGTTAACAACTTGCTTCTATCCTAAAAAATCTGGATTCTTTTGAAATTTAAATTCATGTAATACACATTTTTTTGTTAAATAAATTAAATACACAGAAATCGTGTTTACTTTCAGTAGCTAGTGACGCCAAACTTTTACCCCATTTGTCCTTACTTGCAATGTTTCGATATATGTTTTTCTTACAGTTGATGGTATCTGCGTTGGGTTAAGTTATGTTGTAGAAACATATCTTAATCTGGCAAAGGACATCTCTCTGACTTCTACGCGACTTGCTGTTAGGTTCTTCCACGCAGGAGCCACGGGTATACTGTCAGATAGCTAGCGCAACAAAATCAGTTAGAAGTTTGTCCAAAATTACATCACAGCAAGCAATTTCGCGTTAGAGGGTGCATAGATCCTGAGAAATCAGTACCCAGAACAACCACCTCTGGCTGTAATAACGGCCTCGATATGCCTGACCATTGAAACTAATAGAGCTTGGATGGCGTGTACAGTTACAGATTCCCATGCAGCTTCAACACGATACCACAGTTCATCAAGAGTAGTGACTGGCGTATTGTGATGAGCCAGTTGCTCGGCCACCATTGAACAGATGTTTTCAGTTAGTGAGATATCTGGAGAATGTGGTTGCCAGGGCAGCAGTCGGATATTTTCCGTATCCAGAAAGGCCCGTACAGGACCTGCAACATGCGGTCATGCATTATCCTGCTGAAATGTAGGGTTTCGTAGGGATCCTATGAAGGGTAGAGCCAGAGGTCGTAACACATCTGAAATGTAATGGCCACTATTCAAAGTGCCGTCGATGCGAACAAGAGGTGACCGAGACGTGTAATCAATGGCACCCCATACCATCACGACGGGTGATACTCCAGTATGGGCGATGATGAATACACGCTTCCAATGTGCGTTCACCGCGATGTCGCCAAACACTGATGTGCTGTAAAGGTAACGTGGATTTATCCGAAATAATGACGTTTTGCCAGTCGTGCACCCAGGTTCGTCGTTGCGTACACTATTGCAGGCACACCTGTCTGTGATGCAGCATCAAGGTTTACCGCAGCCATGGTCTCCGAGCTGATGCTGCTACAAACGTCGATGAACTGTTCGTGCAGATGGTTGTTGTCTTGGAAACGTCCGCATCTGTTGACCCAGGTATCGAGACGCTGCACGATCCGTTACAGCCATGCGGATAAGATGCCTGTCATCTCGACTGCTAGTGGCTCGAGGCCATTGGGATCCAGCACGGCGTTCCGTACTGAGCTCCTGAGCCCAACGATTCCATATTCTGCTAACAGATATTGTATCGCAGCAAGCACGAGCAGGAATGTCGCGATACGATAAACCGCAATCGGAATAGACTACAATCCGGCATTTATCAACGTCGTAAATGTGATGGTACACATTTGTCCTCCTTGCACGAGGCATGACAACAACGTTTCACCAGGCAACGCCGGTCAACTGCTGTTTGTGTATGAGAAATCGGTTGGAAACTCTCCTCGTGTCAGCACGTTGTAGGTGTCGCCACTGGCGCCAACATTGTGTGAATGCTCTGAAAAGGTAATCATTTGCATATCACAGCATCTTCTTCCTGTCGGTTAAATTTCGCGTCTGTAGCACGTCACCTTCGTGGTGTAGCAATTTTAATGGCCAGGAGTGTATTTATTAAACATATACGTGTGAATCACCTGCTTTCCGGCCGAGTGAAACTCATCAGTTATTCTAACAAAACTACGAACGGCCTCACTGCATCTGACGCCTGTGTTTTATAAATGTTTGTGTGAATCAATGCTTCAGTGTAGCGTTTCTCAGTTTTCGTCGCCTTGTGATTTTGTTTAATACTTCATACTTATCATTACATTTCGACGTTGCACAACTTCAATTTGTTTCGCCATGTTATGTGCCTTGTCTCCTTTTGTACACCATTATATTTTTTGTATCAATTTCTGTAGGGTGTAGAGCGCCTCAGGCGCTGCCATCCCGCCACACTCGGGGAATGAAAGAACAATAAAGAGTATACAAAAAACAGTTGCTGTGTTGGACAAAATCCTATATAAGGTTTCTTCACTGCTGTATCGACGGAAATGAAATGACGAGTAATCTAAGGGACAACTTGCGAACGCATCCCTTTCCACGTCAGAAGCGGAATTTGTTTCTTGAAATCGCTTGCGGTTATGGACTCACAAAACACGAAGTGTCCCGGCAGCGTTTGTCGCCTTATCGCGCCCTTATTGGTCCAGATCCGGTCTCCCCGCCGCGCCGCCGATACTGGGCGAGGAACGGCGCAGCTATCGCAGCAAGCAAGCAGCAGGCAGTCGCCGCGAAATTCCATTTCCGGCTTGCGGCGAAGTCTGCGCCGAACATCGATAGATGGCAGCAGCGCTGCCTGTTTACTCGGCGGCGGGGGTGGGGGTGGGGGTCGACTGCCGGAAAACGCGGATTGTCTGCTCAGGGACTCGCCTGTGGTGGGGCGGCGGCGCGGAACGCCAGCAACAACTGACCTACAATAAGCTTCAACTTGCTTGCATCTAAAGCCCTTTTTAAACGATGAACGAAAGTGAACAAGATAGATATAGTCTACTGAAGCGCTCCTAGCGTACTAGTCCTGAACTACAAACAGTGTTGCCAACACTGAAGCTCAAATTTCCCCTAAATCGTATGTGAATTCCCCGCCCCCCCCCCCCAAAAAAAAAAACCCTAAAAGTTTTTGTTACGTCGCGTTTTGCAGCTCTTAAATATTCTTGGAAAGACATTTATATATATATATATATATATATATATATATATATATATATATATATATATATATATATATTTCCTAGACTATTCGTTTTTGTTTGTAAAACATTCCAATAAAGCTCTGCAAGACGAATTAATGCATTCGTTCGAAATGTCACTTAACGAAAACCTAATTACTAATATTCTACTCTTTAGTGGTCACTAAAAGAAAAAGCAGTAATTTCTGCATGACATTCTAAGATGTAAGTCATAGTATATAGGCAGCAGGGAGAAGTTAGGCTAAGCAAATTTTGATAGGTATGCGTTATTCATCTCTGAGAAGCCCCTAAAAATTTCCCTCAAAGAACACGTCCCCCTAAATTTCCCCCTGAGGTACAAATCCCTCCAAATTCCCCCAAGACAGCAGTCCCCCTAAATTTAGGGGCAAAACCCCCAAGTTGGCAACACTGACGACAAACTCATGCAAGATCTCGTGGCAACGTGTTCAGACGATAAAAGTAATTAGACAGTAATACCCGATGTTCAAAGTGAGGTTATGACTGGCGATATGTTATGTAGGAAGTCATAGTTTAATACTGGAATTGAGGAAACAACGCTAAATGTTATTGACGACCAAAGAAAACTTTGTAATGTGTGTTTTTGGTCACTTTAGTGTGGTAAAGTGCTGGGAAGTGAACAACGTTTGAAAACATCGACATCTATTTTCAAGCGAAAAAATAAACATATGAACACATCAAAAAATATTTATAAGAGCATGAATAGAGCTTGTTTACTTTATCTATTACGATTTGCCCACTGACATTGTTAATAACGTCATGCACAACTGAATTTTTGTCCTTCATTTGGACTGAAATTTTCTGTTACAATATTTTGCAAACATAAACCATTTTTCGGTCTCAGATATACGACCTCACTTTTAGGAGGACGCTCAATTGAGAAAAATATTTATGTCGCCATGAAACATTTGCAATTTACCGCTAAACCTAAGTATATTAAAGTAAAGATTAACAAGATACATTTGTGTGCAAACCGCCTAACCGTCGAAGATAATATGAAAATCGCGTACAACAAAGATGCAAATTGTTTGACTGGTCAACATGAAAGTCAGCACATAAATGTATGTTTCCATGAAGGAGAGGTTCTTAAAATGCAAGCCAGTGAGTTTAGCATGACAGAGGATACCTTGCGACTTTGTCACCGTTTAACCAGCCACCATGTTCAAATTTTTGTATAGCTTATGGGACTCAACTACGGGGTCATCAGTCCTTAAACTTACAAACTACTTATGAACTAGGTAATACTAAGGACGGCACAAATATTCATGACCGAGGGAGGGGGGGATTCGAACCCCCGATCGTAGTGGACGTGCAGACTGTGACTGGCGCGCCGCAGAACACACGGCCACCGCGGCCGGCCAGCCACCATGAAACGTGGTGCATACGTATATAGGAGGAGTAGGTGGAAGAGGAGAGGACAGTGAGAGGGGAGAGGAGGAGAATGAGAGAGGGGAGATGGTGACAGACAGGTGAAAGGAAACGAACAGAGGGAAGGGGAGGAGGAAAAGGACAGTTAGAGGCACAGAAGGAGGTGGGGGGGGGGGGGGGCAGGTGAAAGGAAGGAAGGAAATGGACTAATGGAAGACTGGAAGCCTCGTTTGTTTTTGTTAGTTTGTTCGTATTCTATGCGCTGCCGTAACATTCATCTGACAGCGATAAATCTTCGTCAACTTACTTCTTTTACCTACAGTAGGTGGCATGCATTTGTACCGGCGAATGTATTTGAAGGGCCATTGAAGTAGTGAGTTGTCTGAATGTAACATAAGCAAACAGCTCACGGAGCGGACAGCCAAGAAATTCATATGTTTTTGCCGAAAACGGAAATGAAAAATAATAATAATAATAAATAAATAAATAAATAAATTCTCTACCCTAAAGCAGTTGCATAATGAAGTCAACGAAATGAAATACGTGTGATATGCACTTCTCATTCATGTATCGTTAAATTTCAATACATGAATTTATTATCGACTGTGAAATGAATATTTATTTCTATCAGTTTTAAATCAACAAACTAACACTTTCAAATTTCAAACGCTATTGGTACAATAATTTTTTCTGCGGCAGCAACGCGCCGGCTACCAGCTAGTCTTCTTCTCCTTCTTCTTCTAATATATAAATCAGAGTGTCAAAAAAATGTTCAAATGTTGTAGAACTTATGGGACTTAACTACGAGGTCATCAGACCCTAAGCTTACAAACTACTTATCAACTAGCTAAGACTAAGGACGGCACAAATATCCATGCCCGAGGGGGGATTCAAACCCCCGACCGCAGTGCCCGTGCAGACCGTGACTGGAGCGCCTCAGTCCCCTCGGCCACCGCGGCCGGCAGCAGAGTGTCCGTGTGTGTGTACGTGTTGCATACAAAGCTACAGTTTTGATACAATCTTTCTCAAATTTTATACAAGTAAGCTTCAATCCAACAGAACGGTCGCCGTAAGTGTAAGAATTACGTACGATACATAGTTCACGAGATATGACGTAATAAACAATGAGATACGCGAAAAAGTGCTGCATTTGGCGACAATGCTGCTCATTTTCTCATAAACCATTGGACCGATTTCATCCAAATTTGGTACACATATCTTTTGCTTGAGGTAACAATTGCTGTAGGAGTAAGCGTCATATACGACACATGGTTCAGAAGATATGACATCATAAACAATAGGAATCGTAAGAAACTGCCACATAATGCGGCGAGACTTTATAATTACACTATATGAGAGTACATAGCGACTTGCAACAAACTTTAAAGGTAATTTCAAACCTTTATGAAACTTTTTCTCGCTGACAACCATAGCAAAGTGATGAAAAGAAAAATGGTTCTAGCTTACTACTTTCCCACTGTTCATGGAGTAAAACTGTGACATTTGGTTTGACGTTACAATTTATAAATTCTACACTACAAATTGTAGAGGCAGGAAATTTTACAGACATTATACACACATATAATTGAATGCCCCTTCTAAATTGTATCACAGTACGACACGTAGTTCATGAGATATGAGCACATAAACAGTAACATTCATGGAAGACCGCCCCATCAAGCACCAAGTTTTAATCTATTACTTCTTTTCGACCAATTGTATTCGAAAGAGATTTTTACAGACATAGAGCCCTAATATAATTGAATATATACCTGAAAATGGCAGGATTATACAGGTGTTACAAAAAGGAACGGCCAAACTTTCAGGAAATATTCCTCACACACAAAGAAAGAAAATATGTCATATGGATGCGTGTGCGGAAACGCATAATTTCCATTTTAGAGCTCATTTTAGTATTTCTCTTTAAATCTAAATTGAAATAATTCGAGATCAAATTGTACATTTTCATAATCAACGTGTGTGGGCTGACGAGAATCCGCACGCAATTGTGCAATCACGTTATCAACACAGAGTTTCTGTGAATGTTTGAGCAGGAATTGTTGGTGATGTCTTGATTGGGCCTCACGTTCTTCCACCTACGCTCACTGGAGCAAGTTATCATGATTTTATACGGGATACTCTACCTGTGCTGCTAGAACATGTGCCTTTACGAGTACGACACAACATGTGGTTCATGCACGATGGAGCTCCTGCACATTTCAGTCGACGTGTTCGTACGCTTCTCAACAACAGATTCGATGACCGATGGATCGGTAGAGGCGGACCAATTCCATGGCCTCCACGCTCTCCTGACCTCAACCCTCTTGACCTTCTTTTATGGGGGCATTTGAAACGTGTTGTCTACGCAACCCCGGTACCAAATGTAGAGACTCTTCGTGCTCGTATTGTGGACGGCTGTGATACAATACGTCATTCTCCAGGGCTGCATCAGCGCATCAGGGAGTCCATGCGACGGAGGGTGGATGCATGCATTTTGAACATTTCCTGTAACAAAGTGTTTGAAGTCACGCTGATACGTTCTGTTGTTGTGTGTTTCCATTCAATGATTAATGTGATTTGAAGAGAAGTAATAAAATGAGCTCTAACACGGAAAGAGGGCGTTTCCGGACACATGTCCATATAACATATTTTCTTTATTTGTGTGTGAGGAATGTTTCCTGAAAGTTTGGCCGTACCTTTTTGTAGCACCCTGTATACGTGAAAAATGGCAGAAATATATAAATACCCGGGAAACGCCGGGTTTTCATCTAGTTACAAAAATGAAAGTGTGAATGTATGTATGTATGTTTCCTGTAGACTGCAAGACGGCTGGAGCAGTTATGATGAAGTCTCAGGGAAATCTTCAGATTAGCGCGATGGATGATCTTGTGAAGTTTGGTAGCGATCGGATCAATATGTGTATTAACACGTAAGTAAACGTTTACTTGTAGCATTTGTAAGTGTACCAGTGAGAAGTGTAGTCGTGCTGGGGCTGGCCTCACCTCTCTCTACGCCGCTCCTCCGCGGTGACCCTTGACCTTAGCTCCGCCACCGCCAGACAAACGTCGCCCGCCACACCCTCACAGTGGGGGCAGCGACGCCGATAACATCCACGAGACTGCCGGTTTAGCGTGCGACTAGCATTCCGATATACCTCGACAGAAAGGCGCAACACTCGACCGAACTCGAGGAAATCGAGTTTGGAAATTTTAGGCACCTATACAAACTGTGTACACTATGTGCTCACAGAGAAATATACACATTTATTGGTACGTTTCTTCTGAATACATTTAGCATATACATTTAAAGTTTAGATTGGCCAAAACACTTAGTGTCCATAAATGTTCTTGATACAGACCAGTATATATACCAGGTCGTAATTAGACCAAGTGTGGTTTGTGTTGTCTTTTACATTTTAATAACGTTAAGTTGGTTTACGTTATAGGAGGCGATCCACTTATATTATTGTAGAAAGATATAAAATAGCTAAGATCGCTTATCATCAGTTTTTACTAACGACGACCGGTTTCACTGAACTATGTCAGCATCATCAGGTCAAATAAAATATTTTACAAGGCCAAAATCTTGTAATGTCAAATAGTTGTTATATAAAACGATTTACAGTGCATAGGTGCACTATGTCATTATAATAAAACATAATTATCACAGTGAGTGACAAAAGCAAAATGATCAGTTTGCTTTTGTCACTCACTGTGATAATTATAGTTTGCTTTTGTCACTCACTGTGACAATTACGTTTTATTATAATGACATAGTGCACCTATGCACTGTAAATCGTTTTATATAACAACTATTTGACATTACAAGATTATGGCCTTGTAAAATATTTTATTTGAGCTGATGATGCTGACATAGTTCAGTGAAACCGGTCGTCGTTAGTAAAAACTGATGATAAGCGATCTTGGCTATTTTATACCTTTTTACACTTTTTATAATAACGTTAAGTTTAAATAAATAATGATAGTAACAATTAGATAAGTTAATGGTGAAATTCATGGTGTTATACATTTAGTTATTTATACAGTTTTAAATCTATGAATTATGGATATAACAAATCATAGGGAAAAGGTAGAGCAACAAAAAAGTCATTATTATTAAGAAGGATAAATAAAATAAGATAGGAAAGGATCGGTAAAGTAAAAGTTGTTGGGCAGAGTCTACCAAGGTGGAAGGCCTCGGAATGAACATCGAGCCCTGCCATCATGGAATTCTCTCCATAGGTGGTAGTCGTTCAGTTCATGTACATTAAGAGCTAAAGGGATTTTGACTCTATGGTTTATAGTGCTTAAATGTTGAGGAATAAGTCATCTTCCATGATGTGGTTGTCATCTGTTTCGTTATCCATGTCGCTTGTACTTACACTGCTTGTCTCGTTCTATGTGTCCTGTGTTACGGTGTTGGTGTTATGTACGATGTTATGTCTGACCGTTTTTGCGTATTCTTCCCGCTTTAGTGATGAGACCTCATTCGTCAGTCTATTTAGTGTGTCCCAGACATCCTTATCCCTTATCAGACGAAAAAATAATAATAATAATAAAAAAAATAAAAAAATAAAAATAAAAAAGAGTAAATGCATTTTACAGGATACTACAGGTTATTGTAATACGGGCAAAATTTTCCCTTGCTTGGTGCTCTGCGTAACATAAAATACCTTGGTGCTGCTAGAGTTATTTTATCCTTTCGGCGCGTGCAGTGCCGTTCGGTATGCGTTGGCTTCCTGTGCACTTTGTGGCCTAGTATGCCTGTTCCTGTTTTGTACACTAATACGTCCAGCAAAGGAGTAAAATCATTTTCTATATATACAGTGAATTTTATTTTCTCATGCTATTTGTTATCATAGCAGCGTCGAGATACCTCAGCCAGTTCTTGTAAAGGTTCTGAATTAAAAAAATATTGACCGTTGTTGGCCAATTACATGCAAACACCAACAAGGGTACACCTTCCAAGCATAAAATTATCACTTCTGTCTCTTCCATCTTCCTCTCTTGGCCTTTTCCGATTGGCCAACATTCTGTACTGTAGGTCACCTCAGACTTAATCAGCTTTACTTTCTTCCCGCAAGTAACCTCCTTCTGACCGGGTACTGCACGCAGTGCCCTCAATCACTGGTACCGGGAATTCGCCGTCCCTAGCGCGCTTTTCTCGCCTCCAAGGTACGTAGCCTAGAAAGGTATGCCAGTTTGGGCTTCTTCACTCTCATTGGTTAGCGCTGTATTACGTCAGTCGGCAGCAAGCCGCTGAATTATAAGGCCGCCGTGACCACATTTTCTCCGTCTTTTCTTTTCTCATTCGACAAAAAATATTGCTTTTAAGCGGTGGAACACGCTTCTGATTAATATATATTTATACTAACATACAAAGGACTGAAAAAGAAAAGCTTCAAACATTATTAACAATTAGCTAACCCGTCCCGCCCAGCGACTTGGCACGGGTAATATTTAAACGTCTTTAACTCGAGAACCAATGAACGTATCGTGATGAAGTTTGTTTTTAAATTGTAGAGCTCATAAAGATCTAAAATAAAGTCCGGGAGAGCACATGTCTAACTTTTATAGAGTTGTTTACGTTGTAGGAGGCGATCAACTTATAATATTGTAAAAAGATATAAAATAGCCAAGAACACTTATCATCAATTTTTATTAACGACGACCGGTTTCACTGAACTATGTCAGCATCATCAGGTCAAATAAAATATTTTACAAGGGCATAATCTTTTAATGTCAAACAGTTGTTATATAACAATTTACAGTGCATAGGTGCATGAGTTTGCTTTTGTCACTCACTGTTATAATTATGTTTTATTATAATGTCATAGTGCACCTATGCACTGTAAATTGTTATATAACAACTGTTTGACATTACAAGATTATGCCCTTGTAAAATATTTTATTTGACCTGATGATGCTGACATAGTTCAGTGAAACCGGTCGTCGTTAATAAAAATTGATGATAAGCGATCTTGGCTATTTTATATCTTTTTACAATAACTTTTACAGATTTCCCACAATCACTATTTATGTTGTCTGAAGCCATCCGGCGCCAGCGCCTTAGGAGAGAAAAATGGTACATACGCTTCACTCGTAAATGTTAGACATGTGCTCTCGTGGACGGTTTTTAGACCTTTGTGAGATCTACAATTTAAAAGACACTTCATCACGATACGGTCAGTAGTTCTCGAGTTATAGAAGGTTAAAGGGGCAGACGGAGAGAAAATGTGCTTCTTTTTTATATAATATCATTATTTCACCCCCCTTAGAGTGCGAATTTCAAAATTTTACTCTGCCTATAACCGTGACTCTAGGTCATGCAATAAGTTGACGAAGGTTTATCGCAATCGACTGAATGACATTGACAGCATGGGCCTTCATTTTTATATCTCTATATATAAAAGGAAGTGTCCCGATTGACTGACTGACTGACTGATTGACTGACTCATCATCACCCGGCCCAAACCACTGAAGATAGAAACTTAAAATTTGTGGAGGGTGTTGATCTTACACTGTAGGCGTCATTTAAGAAGCAATTTTGCGATATTCCGTCCGTAAGGGGGTGAAATAGGGGATGAAACGTTTTTTATTTAAATACGTAGCTATTTAGGCAATTTGGAAGCTAGAACTACAAAATTTCTGATTTTAATTCAGGGTTCGAATTTAAAAGACACATGTTTCGACATTTTTCGAAATTCGACAAATAAGGGGGTAAAATAGGTGACGCATAAATTTGATTTTCAAAAATATGTTGCTGTTAACTCAAATTTTAAGTTACAACTACGAAACTTCGGATATGGAATCTTGGTCAGGATTAAAAATACATAATTTTTAGTATTTTTGGAAATTCAACAACTGAGAGGGTTAAATAGAGAATCAAGAATTCTTTTTGAAAACACGTTGCTATTGATACAATTTTGAAGCTAGATCTGCAAAAATTGTAATTTGTATAGTTGGTTAGACGTTAAAAAATACGTGTTTCGGTATTTTTGGAAATTCAACCATCAACGGGGTTAAATTGGGGTGTTTTTCGAATATATGTTGCTATTTAGGCAGTTTTGAAGTTAGAACTACAAATTTTTGGATTTGGATTCGGGGTTCGAATTTAAAAGACACATGTTTCGGCATTTTTTGAAATTCAACCAATGAGGGGGTAAAATAGAGGACGCAAAGAAATGTTTGTCAAAAATATGTTGCTGTTAACTGAAATTTCAAGCTATAACTTAGGATAACTTAGGATATGGACTCTTGATCAGGATTGAAAAGACACGAGTTTCGATATTTTTGGAAATTAAAAAACTAAGGGGGTAAAAGAGGAGCTCAAAAATTATTTTCGAAAACACTTTGTTATCAAGACAATTTTGAAGCTATAGCTGCAAAAATTGGTGTTTGATTTGTACGTTATGATTGAAAAAATACATGTTTCAGTATTTTTGGAAATTCAACCATCAAGGGGGTTAAATTGGAGAGGGGATGTTTTTCGAAAATCTTTTGCTATTTGGGCAATTTTGAAGTTAAAATTACAAATTTTCCGATTTGGATTCGGGGTTCGAATTTAAAAGACACGTGTTTCGCTATTTTTGTAAATTAGACTAATAAGAGGGTGAAATACGAGATGCATAAATTGATTTTTAAAGATATGGTGCTGTTAACTCGAATTTAAAGCTATAACTACGAAACTTAAGATATGGATTCTTCATCAGTATTAAAAAGAAGCAACTGATGCAGACCAACCAGCCTACGCATGCGAAGCAGCGGGGGTTCAGCTAGTATTAGATAAAGAAAACACGAAGTATTCTTACTCATAATTACAGAAAGAATATATGGAAAAGTTGTTCCCTAATACAAGAAAGCTACTGACATTGTAATTCTGTCAGAGACAGCAAAGGACTTGGAAGAGCAGTTGAATGGAATGGACAGTGTGTTGAAGAGAGCGTATAAAATGAACATTAACAAGAGCAAAACAAAAATAATGGAATGCGGTCTTAGAAAATCATGCGATGCTGAAGGAATTAGATTAGGTAACGAAACAGTGAAGGTGGTAGATGAGTTTTGTTACTTGGGTAGTAAAATAACATACGATGGTCGCAGCAATGGGAAGAAAAGCATTTTTGAAAAAGAGAAATCTGCTAACATCGAATATTAATTTAAGGGTAAGGAAGTCTTTTCTAAAGGAATTTGTGTGGAGTGTTGCCTTGTACGGGAGTGAAACATGGACGATAAGCAGTGCGGACAGGAAGAGGATAGAGGCTTTTTAAATGTGGTGCTACAGAAGAATGCTGAAGATTAGGTGGGTAGATCGCATAACTAATGAAGAGGTACTGAACAGAACTGGTGAGAAAAGGAATTTTTGGCATACCCTGACAAAAAGAAGGGATCGCTTGGTAGGACACATTCTTAGACATCGGGGAATCGTAAATTTAGCATTGGAGGGAAGTGTGTGGGGTAAAAATCGCAGAGGGAGACCAAGAGACGCGTATAGTAAGCAGATTCAAGTGGATGTGGGTTGCCGTTCTTATGAAGAGATGAAAAGGCTTGCTCAGGATAGAGTAGGGTGGAGAGCTGCATCAAACCAGTCTCCGGACTGAAGACCTTAACAACAACAACTGCCGGCCGCGGTGGTCGAGGGGACTGAGGCGCTCCAGTCACGGTCCGCACGGCCACTACGGTCGGGAGTTCGAATCCCCCCTCGGGGATGGATATTTGTGCCGTCCTTAGAATTAGTAACTTCATAAGTAGTTTGTAAGTTTAGGGACTGATGACCCCTTAGTTAAGTCCCATAAACTATACAAACATTTGAACATTTTTACGTAACTTCCTTCTCGCAAGTTTCATAAGGGTACTGCGGCAACTGCTCGGCGCTTGCTGCCAGGTGACGTCACAGAAGCAAAGCGCGCGAGTCAAATTTACACCCCTCTGCTCGCCACGTCACGTGCGAGAGCACTAGCCACGCGGCTGCGGCTGCCTTCGCGCCAGACGGCCAAACATCTGAGGTACGTGCGGGACTGCGGTTCGCCGAGACCACGCCCCCTCCCCCCACCCCCGCCAGGAGGTCGTAAATCGCTGTTTATTGGCCGGCTTTACGAGGCGGCCTTTGTGTGCGCTGCGGTGCAGCGTGGCCGCTTTCCGCGGAACCGCCGCCCGCCGCCGTTAAAATTGGCCCCAGCCACGGTGCCGTCGACGTCTGCGTTACCCGCGCCGCGGCTGCCTTTTATTGCCGGTCAGGCCGATGGCCGTAAATCACCGTTTATCGGTTGCCACGTAAACTCGAGAACACCGCAGTTACTCCGGCCTATTAGGTCGGGTGCTGGGCTAGGTGAGCGACAGGGGCCAGCTGAGGAGTGTGTTGTCCGCTACAAGGTCTACACTTTCGATTTTTACCCTAGCCCTAGGAGCACCAAGGTATTTTAGGTAACACGGACCACCAACCAAGGGCAAACTTTGCCCGTGTTACAAAAAGGCTGTAAATCCTGTAAAAATGTATTTATTTGATGTAATTCTGTTTCCAATGTAACATCAGTTTAATTACTGACAGGAAGTTTCAAAATCTGAAATAAAAACACTTGTACAAAAATGTTTTAAGGTACATTGAAGATTTTCAAAAAAACCTCTCTTCACTTGGAGAGAATACAAACATTTACAGATGAAACTTACCTCCTGCACACAAAATGGTTGATTCTGAATGTCTCTTACATAGATGTAGACCACAGCTTGCACATGTTAACTTGGGTTTTGTGATGATGTCCCTGGCTCTCCGGTTACTTGCATTCTTCAAACATATGTAACATCTTGCTTTCCTAGCTGGTTCTTCATCTGCAGCAGTTTTCATCAATTGCATTGTGAGGTCCACTTCTGTAGTACCTTGGGAATGTTCCATTTAGTGCTTCAAAAACTTCACGCAGTGGCGCAAATTTATCACTGGTTCCATTATCATCAAAACGAAGAATATACAATAGCTGATATGCTCTTGTCTTACTCATAGTGCCTCTATATACGGCTCTTTCCAATAAATTTGACCATAAATCAGATAACAAAATAATGGTGTCCTGGTAAATTTCCATTAGAATCAAAATTCCCATCAAAGCATATATTTCAGTTTCGTCAACAGGAGGAACATTATTTTCTTTCTTCATTGTATCCTCACCAATTTTCTGTACTATTTCAGGTGTGAAAAATTTCTTGCATGATTCACATATACTTGTTACTTTCTCAGCAGTAGTTACTCCCTGATGTTCACGAACTATGTTGGCAAAATCCCCTTTACAATGCCTTGGAGCTTCTGCAAGGTACACCACACCAAAACTAGTAACATATTTATTGTGAGCCTTACCTGCATGGTTTGTTTCTTCTTCGTTCTCCGATTCTTCATTTGAGCTCTCTTCTACTTCTGTGTGAGCCGATTCAGAGTCACTCAAATGTGATAACTCATCGTCTACTAAAACTGCAGCAAGAATTTCTGCATCGTTCATCCCTCTACAACTCATTTTAGAAAGTGTACTTTACAAGAAAGGCGTTTGCTCTACTGTGACAAACTGCTAGTAACAATAGTTAGTCTCAACAATGAATATCAAACGCAACAATCAGACTTTCAACAAGGCACGAAAAACTCACAATCATCATTTCCAAACGAAATTTATTATAAGAAAAATGTAGGGGCAATTTTTGCCCGTGCTTGGAGGTTGTGGAGGGGCATGAAGAATTATGATTGCATGGACTACCAACCCAGGGCAAAATGCTATATTTTGTTATCAGTTTTTAAAATTGTAACCATGTAAATGTGTAGGATAGTACTTTATAAGGTGAGAGACAAATAGAAAAAAGCCCGTAAACATTGAAGGATATTAATTATGATTTTTAATAAAGGAAAAGGGTACGGGCAATTTTTGCTCGTGCTTGGTGTTTGTAGGGCTAGCCAAACAGATAATTGCAGAGTCTAGGCAGAAATCATGGGAAGCCTTTAAAAATTGAAATAGGTATGTGTTGTGGCGTAAAGTCAGCGCCACACATAATAAAACTGGTATGTTGGTTGATGGAATATAGGTAAGGTTGTTCTGTTGATTGGAAAAAACAGGGTCGCTACAAGAAGTTGGCAATAGTGAGCCAGCTTAAGGAGGTCTGTTTCAAAAGCTACTCATTCAAAACTGATCTGGTGTTAAACGCAGCATTAATAATTGTCATCAGCTGGTAGTTGACACATCCAAATCAAGATGATTAAATATTAGTTGAACACAATTTTTTTATTCTTCAACACTATAAGTCTGTTTAGCTCGGTTGCACAGTGGTAGAGTGCCAGACTACAAATCCAAGGGTCGCGGGTTCGATCCCCGCCAGGTCCTAGGATTTTTATCTGTCACTTTCCACTTCTTTCACCTCTGGCAGTATTACTCATGTGAAAAATACCGAGTAGCACCGTGGTTCGGAACCCACGTTAAACTGTAGGTCCCCCTATAACTGGCTGGGCAAGTCAGTTCGAAGGACGGAGGAAGGCAACGGCATACCACCTCCAAACAGGACCATGCCTAGTAAAGCACTGTGGTGTTCTGTTTAGTTATGGCCCTAATATTAATACCTGTACAGTTAATTAGGAAACAGTGGGTTTAAACTGATTGAAAGCGCAACGGATATTTTGAACACAACAACGATTCGTAGTCTGCATAAGGTTCACTGACTACAGTATAAATTCGACTGCGAGAGAAATCTGGAAAAACACAAACCACTTTCTAATAATGCAACTACGAGAATTTATTTCGCTAACTGACTGACTGCAGACACTTAGTATCTTGTTCATCTGTGTATTAATGCATAACAATCACTATTATTATTATCATTAAACGTCACACCAATAATGAATTTTTTTTATCAGACTCAGCTTTGATTTTAATAGCCAATAACTTTCAATGAAAGGAAATGGCTTAGCTTTCTAACTACAAAAGTGAAACAGGTAAAGAGGTTCATCTTTCTCAATTATTGTTAACAATAATGATTACATTACCTTATGATTGAAGAACAACAAATTCTTCTCAGACTGATACATATACAGGGTGTTTCACTAAGTGTGTTTGCTTCTGTAACTTATAAAATAATAGGTGACGGTAAATTTTAATGCGGTAGGTCAACACAAGAAATGTTACACTTTCCGCGGAGCTATGAACATAGTTTATTATATCATTTTCCAAAGAGATACAGCACAAAGATATAATTTTTTAAATGGAACAAAAGTTTTTTCTATCGTGTATTGGATTCGTTTAAACCAGCTGCGTCCAAATCAATTTAAACTACATTCCTATCACTGTTCGTTTGGGAGCTACAACCCTTCAAAGTTCCGGGGGCGGAGGCTGCGAAAGCGTAGCTTATTGGCCGAGTGGCTATCCCCTGGGGCACGGCCCACTGTCTCATGACCACCAGCCAGTCAGCTACGCTGTCGTAGCCTCCGCCCCCTAAACTTTGAAGGTTTGTAGCTCCCGAACTAACAGTGATAGGAATGTAGTTTAAATTGATTTGGATGAGCTGGTTTCAACGAATCCAATGCACGATAGAAAAAAACTATTGTTCCATTAAAAAATTATATCTTTGTGCTGTAACTCTTTGGAAAATAATACAATAAACTATGTTAATAGCTCCGCAGAAAGTGTAACATTTCTTGTGTTGCCGGCCGCGGTGGCCGAGGGGACTGAGGCGCTCCAGTCACGGTCTGCGCGGCCACTACGGTCGGGGGTTCGAATCCCCCCTCGGGCATGGATATTTGTGCCGTCCTAGTTCGTAAGTAGTTCATAAGTAGTTTGTAAGTTTAGGGACTGATGACCCCATAGTTAAGTCCCATAAGCTTAACAAACATTTGAACATTTTTTGATTTCTTGTGTTGACCTACCGCATTAAAATTTCCCGTCACCTATTATTTTGTAAGTTACAGAGGCAAACACACTTAGTGAAACACCCTATATGAATGATACAAAATCTTATAAAGACAGAACTGTGTCTGTGAAAATCAGATTTCAAAATTATTCCATCAGCTCGTAAAAAAGCAGGTAACCAAAGCACGTCCGATCAATACCAGAGCTACACACCGACTCTCGACTTTCTGTTCAACTACTACGGAAAGACATAGTCTTTGACAGAGATGTTACACAACAGAGTAAACCACAGACGTAGTTACTCAAAGAAGTTCATATAACATTTTACATCCAAATATCAATATAAGACAGACGAAACAATATTATAAAATTTGTACAGGCATGTTTCAACCAGACGTAAGAGAACGACCTTGGAGAAGGCAGCAATCGACCGAGAGCCAATCGCAAGCAGGCGTCGCGCATGCTGGAGAGAGTGACCAAAGATGCGCGCCCTCTACAAGCGGCTATATCTAGGCCGACATACGTCTGGACGGCCCGGCAGTTACTAGTCAGCTACGAAGTCAGGAATAGGACAGTACTGTCAGAACGCGGCTACGAACTTAGCAGTCACTAGATCACAGCGCAACTAGCATCATACGGACGACGCCGCGAGAAGCAAGAAGAGAGAAGAAACAGACATATGTTCTAATGTTGAGTATTATAATTTTCAGTCAATAAAACTTGTATTATTAATATGAATAGTTACAGTTGACATCGAGTCCTGAACCAATACCTTTATTGACAACCAGAGTGGGACAAGGAAACGACAAAAGGGGACAAAGTCACAACAGTTTGTATGGAGGTACAAAAAAAAAAAAAAAAAAAAAAGGGATGGCCCTAGACGGGGACACTAGATCCTGTAGTGCACCGTAGTCTATAAAAGGGTGGCACTAGACGGTGGTCCTAAATGACATAAACTGAATATTATGTTGGTACGTCTCCTTAGGTTGGCAGTAAACGCCAAAGATATGCACATAGCTTGATATATAATCTATTGTTCTCGCGTTCGGCTGTAGCTGCGAGCTGGGACCATTCTTCTCGGTTGTTTGAGGAAGTATAAGGACGCAGATCCATTTTGTAAATCTGTCCTCAGTAGTGGCAAATACCGATAAAACAGAGATATGTGATGAGTCAGGCATCTCTCACATTATTTAATTGTGGAAAGAAGTCATCACAAGATATCGATACTATATTTATGTTGTTTGTTGCAAAGTTGATTGCACAACCATGACTTGTACTTTCATTGTTTGATCTTTATTGATTAAAGTTTTGTATTAGAAGTCTATGCTTCTCCTTCCAGTAGTTAACACCTACACCATCGCAGTTAACTTGAATGCTTATGCTACAGGAGTAATCAATTTTTAAGCGTCATGTTATTAATGAAAAAGTGTCAGAAAGGTAATCGTCACAGCAGTGTCCTTTTAGTGAAAGATAATACGGCGGTCTGTTGCGTTGTAAAGAAAGGTGCTGAAAGATTTTAGAACAGTGTACATTTGCTTACTGTTATTCATTTGGAGCAGAGTGCTTTGCTGTGTTTGTTATTCTCAACAGCATCAGTAGATTTATTTCACATACTTTCATATCACAAAGTATGATAATAAGTTAGAAACTATGGGTCAAGCCCCGGGAAACTACTCTGGAACTTAATTAGCAGTATGGAAGGGACAAGCAATTAGCAAGTGTTTTGGACAGGTCAGAAAAACTGCTAGTTAATCATGTGGATGCCTTGGGCAGAGGGAGGGAATACTTTGAAGAGATCTCAATGTAGATGAAACTTCAATGATGTGTGAGATTTTGAGGTAAAATGCATAGGAATGATATCGGAAGTGCAGAGAATGGTCAATACACTGCAGAGCAATAAAGCGACTGGGGAGATTGAAATTAAGTCGGAACTCATGAAATACAGTGGAACATCAGGTCGCAGATTCTGAACACAGGATAACTGACGTGGCATATGAGTCGGGACACAAATTTTCAAACATGGAAACAGACAATATTGTAACAACTACAGAGGTATCTCTTTAGTTAGTTGTAGGCAAAACCTTAACAGTTACTGTTGAAAAGACAGTGCACGTATTAGTCGAAGGCAAGTTGGATGAAAATAATTGTGGGTTTACCCCTCTTAGAGGCTGTCCGGACCAAGTCTGTAGCTTACAGCAGATAATGGAGAAGTGCTATGAGTGGAACTGGAAATTGTATCTTTCTTTCATAGATGTAGAAAAGTCTTACGGCCGGCCGCGGTGGAGTAGCCGAGCGGTCTAAAGCGTCTCGCTGCGGAGCGCGCGGTTGCTCGCCGTGGAGGTTCGAGTCCTCCCTGGGGCATGGGTGTGTGTTTTGTCCTTAGGTTAGTTTACCTAGGTTTAAGTAGTTTGTAAGCTACGGACTGATGACCACGCAGTTTGGTCCGATAGATTTACAAACATTTGAACATTTCTTACGGCCGTGTTCCTAGGAGGAAGCTATTGTCAGTTCTACAAGATTACGAATAGCTGGCAAACTTCTGCAAGCAATTGGAGGTCTTTACGTAGACTGTCAAGCAACACTTGAGTTGATGGTAAGTTGTGTGAGTTGATGGTAAATTGTGTTTATAGTTAAGGATAGTTTCAGGGTGAAGACGAGGCTTAACATGACACCACTGTTGTTAATACTATTTATGGATCATATGTTGAAAACATTAGCCTTACATTGTGAGATTGAAACAGGTGAAATATAATAAGAAGTCTCGCATATGCGTACGATTTAGCTGTGATGGAAAATCCGATTAAAAGTTACAACCTAATATTTCAGGGCAATATCAGAGGTGTAAGGGTTATCTTATGACGATGAGCATCTCCAAAACGAAAGTAATGTCTGTGGATAGATATTTAAACGGACTGAGTACCAAATAGGAGGAACAAAGTTAAAACCTGCACGCGCCTTATCATCTAGGAATTTGTTCAACTTATTCTGATGACGCTTTTCTTCACATACTTTATAGATTTAGGATAGACTTATGAATCACCTCCATGAACCACAGACATTGCCGGGGTGGGGACGCTTGCGTGCCTCATCGATACAAATAGCCGTACCGTAGGTGCAACCACAGCGGAGGGGTGTCTGTGGAGAGGCCAGACAAACGTGTGGTTCCTGAAGAGGGGCAGCAGCCTTTTCAGTAGTTACAGGGGCAACAGTCTGGATGATTGACTGAGCTGGCCTTGTAACATCAGCTAATGTGGCTCTGCCACACAGTTACTGTGAACGGCTGAAAGTTAGAAGAAAGTACAGCCGTTACTTTTCCTATTCGACAATGAAATCCATGTTTTCGAACCTCCGTCTAACTGTCACAGTACTTGGAGTAGATGCTGAATTTCTGTGTGATGATCTGGATAGATGCCCCTTATCAACAGTCGGCGGTTTCTGTCAGTCAACAGACGAAGTTGGCCTGTACACTTTCGTGCTGTACGCGGCCCTTCACGTTTCCACCTTAATATCACATCAGAAACAGTGGAACTAGGGATGTGTACGCCTGTGGAAATATTGTGTACAGACTTTTGACAAAAGTGATATCATCTGACCACGTTCGTTGTCCGTGAGTTCCGCGGAAGGGCCAAGCGCATTGAGTTGGAAATAACATTAATATTTCATGAATGAGTATAACACACCCTTTATTCTCATCGTGTTGTTTCAAAATTACAGAGTTCTGCATATAATTTTGAAGAAAATATTTACCTTAACCATAATACAGTAACAGCTCTGGAGAACTAAACGTTCACACCACCACACGCACTAATGCATATGAGACTGACGTTCTCCAGCACAACTGGTTAGCCCGGAGGTTAAGGCGACCGCTTGCCCCGAACCAAGGGAACCGAGTTCTAATCCAGGCCCGGTCACCGTTTTCCCTTGTCGCCATTGAGTTGTTTCAGTGCCCTAGCCAATCTAAAGACATTTATTCCAGATGTTTAAATGGCTATGGTAACGGAAACTGGTTCGTGTTAAGCCAAAAACCCCATGATCGTAACTCAAATAAGAACCTTGTAACGATTCGCGTCGCTTCGCAGTGGCCGAGCGCATTGAGGCGCTATGCTACTACGCGCTAGGCCGCTCCCCGTCGGGGGTTCGAATGCCCCTCGGGTATGGATGTTTGTGCCGTCTTTAGTATAAGGTAGTTCATAAGCAGTTTGTAAATTTACGGAGTGATGACCCCGCAGTTAATTCCCTTAAGCTTATCAAATATTCTAACATTTTCTCCGCGAAAGGCGCCGTTCTGCTCTGTCACGAAGTCTAATGAGTACTGAGGTCGCTGATTCCAAGTATTTAGCAATAGGTCGGAGCACGGTGCACCTAATATGAAATACGTATGTTTTTGGGGCTGTCCGGTTACTTTAGACCAGATACTGTGTATCAGTGGATCGTAAATTTGCATATTGTGCGAAACCTAGGGAGCCGTAAATGTGGGTGATCGTCTGTACCTTTATCAGACCCAAGGAGGGATCATCGGTAACAGCGGGCAGCGCCCCTGCTGGTCGAGGAGGCGGTAGAGGACTCGCCCACCATCCATGCCAGCCTACCGACTCATCAACGCAGCAGTGAATTGTTCCCTCGCGCCCAACTTCCGGGGAGAGCAGAGGAGGGTAGGGGGGCAGGAAGCCAGCAATGCCCCCCCCCCCTTGCACATGAAGAACCAGCCAGCGGTGTTCCGCCCTCACATTCTTCCTTCCATTGTCGCAGCCAGCAGACGTGCGAGCATCTGCCTCCCACCTAACTCTGCAAGGTTGTATAGTCCCTACCAAGGGGTGGAAGAAATCCACAACGGAATGGAATTTCATTAAATTAGTAAATCATCTTAGGGGCTTTTGTTGCTAACAAAACGTTCGTTAACAATTTCTTACGACGCTATGCGTTTTTATTAGTACACTTACGTTCAAAATAGCACCTTTTTATTTTTAAGGAAAAACAACAATGATTTGTTAATGACAATTAATACAAGATAGATACACAAACAGCAAGGCAGTGATAAGATGCAGGTGTCGTAAAAACACATTATAACATGTTAAGTATATATAATTTTTGTTATTTTAATGTGTTGTCTTTGTATACACTAAATTAATTTGTTTATCGACCATGAATTGTTTAAATTTATGAGCACAGTAGTTCAGAACAGTGCATTGGAAAGAGGACGAAAATCTGCCTGAAAAACACTTTACCTAAGTGATTGCTTAAATATTCCTTGTGCGACGACCGAAAGACTTATTCATCAGTCATTATGAAAATACTCATTTGTTTAAACATTTTAGGAGTATTGTTAATGCTACAATGTAAAGTATGTATTTGAATCTTACCGCGCATCTAACGATGTTGTCATATCAACATTTCAATCACAATTTAAAAACTTTTGTATAATACTGCAAGAATCACTGAAACTCGTTGAGTGAGGTATTACTGGAATGACGTCAGAGATCGTATATAAGTGGCTACCAGAATCAACCGCGAGTGCAGTGAAATCCAATGAGACGATGTGTGTTCAATATACTGGCAGAAAATAACACAGTCACAGAAATTAGGTCTACATAGTCACAAAATTTCACTCAAGTGAAACTAAAAAAAAAAAAAAAAAAAAAAAAAAAAAAAAAAAAAAAAAAAAAACCGAACATCTCTAAACACAGGGAATATTGAGTAAATTTCAGAGGCCATGTTCAATACTCTCTCCCTGTAAATTGTCAGCATTTTCAGGAAACCCAGTTCAGCTCGTGTACTGTTGGCTACACTGCTCAAAATGTTGGGGCGTCTCCATTCGCCACAACGGCGACGGGCTACGCATGTCGCCACGCTGCTTCACGAAGACGCGACAAGTCGTTCGGCTGTACTTCGACTGCCGGGGGCGCCCGCAGTCTGGTGACCTCTCTGCCTGCTCCACGCGCCGACCAATGGGGAGAGAGGACTCGGCTAGGTAGGCCAGAGCTCCGCAGCCACGACAGTGTAGCAGAGGACTCTAGACAGTCAGTAAGTCAAGGGAAGAGTACGGAGCAAATACAACGAGCCAACCATCTACGTTAGCACTGTTTTGCAACTACAACAAATACAACACATAAAGTCGAGTATTATCTTCAATTGTAATGAAAGTATTTGTGAACTAATCACGTCTTTCTTTCATTTGCAGACCTTGTCCACAATCCCAGCTAGCCACAGACCACCTCCTGAAGGCGAGTGTTCATCAGAGACGAGTCTATCATCAGGCGTGCCCCAGGGGAGTGTGATAGGACTGCTATTATTTTCTATCTATATAAAGGAGCTGATGGACAGAGTAAGTTGTAATTTGCGGCTGTTTGCTGATGATGCTGTGGTGTATGGAAGGGTGTCGTCTGTAACTGACTGTAATAGCATACAGGTTGACTTAGACAAAATTTCTAGTTGGTGCGAAGAATGGCAGCTAGCTCTCAATGTAGAAAACTGTAGGGTGATGCGCATGAGTAGAAAAAACAATCCTATAATGTTCGAATACAGCATTAGTAGTGAGCTTCTTGATGCTGTTGCGTCGTTCAAATATCTAGGCGTAACATTGCAGAGCGATATGAAATGGAACGAGCATGTAAGGACAGGAGAATTTTGGGAAGATGTACTTCACCTGTAAAGGAGACCGCGTATAAAACGCTTGTAGGACCACGTCTTGAGTATTGCTCAAATATTTGGGACCCGCAGCAGATCGGTTTGAAGGAAGACATAGAGGTGGTTCAGAGGCGAGCAGCTAGATTTGTTACCGGTAGGTTCGACCAATGCGCGAGTGTCACGGAAATGCTCCGGCAACTCAATTGGGGATTGCTGGAAGAAAGACGACGTTATTTTCGTGAATTTCTGTTAAGTAAATTTAGAGGGCCGGAATTTAAAGCTGAGTGTAGTAAGATCTTGCTGCCGTCTACTTACATTTCGCGTAAAGATCACAAAGACAAGATAAGAGAAATTAGGGCTCGTACAGAGGCATATAGGCATTCTTTTTTTTTTCCTCGTTCAATTTGGGAGTGGAATAGGAAAGGAAATGCCTAGTAGTGGTACAGTGTACTCTTCGCCACGCACCTTACGGTGAATTGCAGAGTATGTATGTAGATGTAGATGTAGATGAACGTACCGTACACAGTGCCGCATCACGAGGACAGAAAACAAAGCAACTAGGGGTTAAGGTGAGATATCAAACACAATATAAATATCATAACGTAGTACTTTGGTCACAATTGTAACAGACAAGGCATTCTGATACCTCAACTCTTTACTTCTCGTGTAGATGGCGTTTCCTTACAAAGAGCCACAATGGGGCACCACGGGGATACCAGTGTAATCAGCAAAGAGCCACTAAACGGACCGTTATAACTCGTTCCACGCGTGATGGCATAGGCGCGAGTAGTGAGCGAACGGCGTTCCATCTACTTCCAGAGCTCATCTGCGCTGGTCTGCGTTCGGCCACAGCGTCGCACCCTTCATCCACCGTATTCCACACATCTTCCATTGCCAACACGCCTGGTGATCTGGCAGTCCAGGGAATGGACAGTGACATGAAGAAGGGGCGTGTTCATGCAGCAGCAAGTGGTCGTTTATTGTCTTGCTGAGAAATGGCGTCTCGGGTATCGTGGAGAATTGGTGTGGCCACAGTCTGGACACTCTCACTGATTTTTGTTACACGCCGCGACAGCAGCGCTCCAAGCGGCTGGCGAGCTACTTTCCCAGATGAGCGTCAAATGCGTCGTTGAGGCCCTATGCTCCGATGGGCGAGGCCGTTCCCCATCGCGGTTTCGAATCCCCCCTCGGGCATGGATATTTGTTCAAATGTTCAAATGTTTGCAGAACTTATGGGACTTAACTATGGGGTCATCAGTCCCTAAGCTTACAAACTACTTATGAACTAGCTAAGACTAAGGACGGCACAAATATCCATGCCCGAGGGGGGATTCGAACCCCCGACCGTAGTGGCCGTGCAGACCGTGACTGGAGCGCCTCAGTCCCCTCGGCCACCGCGGCCGGCATGGATATTTGTGACGTCCTTAGTATTAGCTAGTTCATAAGTAAGTTTAGGGACTGATGACATAAGCTGTACAAACATCTGCAATGTTGCATTTTGCCAGGTCGTCGTAAGACTTTCCCAATGCGCTCACGAATCAGCTGGCCGCAGTAGCTGAGCGGTTTGCGGCGCGCCAGTCACAGTCTGCACAGCCGCTATGGTAGGGGGTTCGAATCCCCCTTCGGACATGGATGTTTGTGTCGTCTTTAGTATAAGGTAGTTCATAAATAGTTTGTAAGTTTAGGGACTGATGACCCCGCAGTTAAGTCTATTAAGCTTAACAAACATTTGAAGATTTCGCTCACGAATCCCGTTAATGTATAGCAAACATGCCACCGGTAACTCTTCAACTACCGTGTCGTTTCCCTTAGTTCGTCGCGGTTTTGTGAATTTCAAAAAATGTTTGTAAATCTATCGGACCAAACTGCGTGGTCATCAGTCCGTAGCTTACAAACTACTTAAACCTAGGGAAACTAACCTAAGGACAACACACACACCCATGCCCCAGGGAGGACTCGAACCTCCACGGCGAGCAACCGCGCGCTTTGCAGCGAGACGCTTTAGACCGGTCGGTTACTCCACTGCGGCTTTGTGAATTTCTTAATGCTTCTGTCGTTGTATCCATTTCCGGGGAATATCGAACGCACTTGGAGATCTCTTCTTCCAAATTAATGTCAACACTAACCCGCTGCGCCCTGGTGACCAGTGCGCGCAGAACTGAGTTGTTCTGGCCCGGAAGGTGATGACACTGTGCGTACAAGTGCCGGTCGGTTTGGGTTGGCTTCCTGTGCATTCTGTGGCCCAGTGTTCCTGTTGCTGTTTTGTACACTAGTATGTCCAGAAAAGGAAAAGAACCATCGTTTTCTATATATACAGTGAATTTTATTTTGTCATGCTAGTTGTTATGAATTCAACTACCTTCTCCTTTCCGTGCGGCCATATAATGAAGGTGTCGTCGATATACCTCATCCAGCTCTTGTGTTGTAAAGGTACTGAATTCAAAAATATTTGCCGTTGTTGGCCAATTACATGCGAAACCAACCAGCGTACGCCAGCCACGGTGGCCGAGGGGACTGCGGCGCGCCAGTCACGGTCGACACGGCCACTACGGCCGTCTTTTTTTCTATTTTTTTTCTATTTTATGCACTGCCATACCGTAAATCCGATTGCGACAAAATTTTGTCAATTCATTGCTTGCACTCGCGCGAAGGTTATAGGCTTCGTATAATGCATGATGGAGGATGCTTTACAATTTATTACTTCGTTTTTTACGATTTCACGCTGAAAATATCGCCAATAATATGGTTTTCGCTATTTATTATATTTTATTTAATAAATGAAACGATTTCTCTTATAAACCAAATAAAATTTGAAAAGATAACAATCAAAATTAAAAAGAAACCATTAGAGATAATTAAATTTGGAACAAAGGTAGCTTATACCCTGATTAATACATGGGCTACCTTTCGTAAGCAATCGTATGGTTCGTATATAACTTACGTTGGGTTAATATGTTTGGCACTCCTTCACGCTGAAACGGCTGGACGGAATTGAATGAAATGTGTAATTAAGATAGCTTATACCGTGGCGGAGGGTACATCCAAATTGTTTGACTGGTGACCATGAAAGTCGGCACATAAAATGTATGTTATCATGAGGCAGATGTTTATAATCCACAAGCCAGTGAATTTAGCATGACGAAGGGTAGTTTGCTAGTTTGACACCGTAATTTATAGAGCGCGCTGAAGATGCCTTAAAATAAGAAGGTTTATTGCGTTTGGGGTAAATAAATTCATGGCAGGGAGAAAACGGCGGTTTTATTTCGAAAACGAAATTTCCTTTAATTGTGTTGCGCGATGTGCTTATGCCTCCGATAATAGGAAGGGAGCATGCACTGTGTAGTGATGTTAACGAGTGTGTGTTGCCTACATTCGGTGATGTGCTGCTATGAAAGGGGGTAGGCTGATCTTCTAAAATACGCTTTTTCCTTTCAGGGTCAGTCTCAAAGTCTCGCTTGCGCATAGGTCGACAGCTGCAACCAGCTTTCAGTACAAGTGATAAAAGGGCTTTCATCGTACTGCTAACTTCAGAATATCAGTGACTGTAGTCAGTATTGTCAAAACGTTGATCTAAATCTACAAATGCTGTAAATGCATTTCTGCCTTTCTTGGCCCTGTCTTGTAATATTATTCGCCTACAATCTCTGCAAAACGTGGAAGGTCGACGAAGTGACATTCTTCTCCACGAACAGATTCCACGTTCGCTACATCACCCTCCTCCCGTCCGAGGCAGCGTATAAGCCTGGGGAAGCCGGCAACGTTATCGGCGAAAAGCGGAGGAATTTAATATAACGAGTCTATTGCACGGCGCTCAACTGAATAAGGGACTCGCCGCTCTCTCACAATGAACAATCCACGCCACGCTATTGTCTGCCGGCCGCCCTCTGCATAGTTCCACTGCTGTCCACTAGGGCGCAGAATTCTGTCGCACGGAGCGGCGCTCGAATTAAAAAAGATGGGTATTAAGCAAAGAAATGATATCTTTTAAAAGAAGCGAGAATAGGTCTGCTATGGCCATAACTGAAGTCTTTAAATTCCACCTTATACAATCGGTCCCGTCCAGTATTGTCTGACGTTAATGAGTTTGAAAATTCCAAGTGGAGGATCGCAAATTATTGTTCAAATATTCAAATGTTTGTGCGGGATAAAAAAAAAAAAAGTTTGTAAATCTATCGGACCAAACTGCGTGGTCATCAGTCCGTAGCTTACAAACTACTTAAACCTAGGTAAACTAACCTAAGGACAACACACACACCCATGCCCCAGGGAGGACTCGAACCTCCACGGCGAGCAACCACGCGCTCTGCAGCGAGACGCTACTAAATGCGGGATCATCAGTCCCTAGACTTATGAACTAACTTACACTAAACACAACACAAATATCCATGTCCGAGGGAGGACTCGAACCCCCGACGGGGAACGGTCTCGCGTATCGGAGCATAGCGCCTCAATGCTCTCGGCCACTCCGCCACGGCGCGAATCGTTACTCGGTTCTTATTTGAGTTACGATCATGGGGTTTTTTGGCTTAACTCGAACCAGTTTCCGTTTAAACATCTGAAACAGATGTCTTTAGATTCACTAGGACACTGAAACAACTCAATGGCGGCAAGGGAAAACGGTGACCGGGCCTGGATTAGAACTCGGTTCCCTTGCTTCGGGGCAGCAGTCGCCTTAAGCTCTGGGCTACGCACTTTCTGGAGAACGTCAGTCTCATATGCATTAGTGTGTGTGTGGTGGTGGGGGTGCGAACGTTTCGTTCTCCAAATCTGTTACTGTATTATGGTTAAGGTAAATATATTCTTCAAAATTATATGCATAACTCTGTAATTTTGAAACAACGCGGTGAGAATAAATTGTGTATTATACTAATTCATTAAATATTAATCTTATTTTCCAACCCGTAATTAGGAAAGCAGAAAAAAATTGATATTTGGCCAGTTAAAATTTTTTTCGGAATATTCGTTATTTCACGCCAGTGGAGTGCTGGAACGAAATGCGGTTGGCATGCCTGCTCACTTTTGTATTGAATGTGTGACTGCCGAGAGTTTATTCACGCTACGTCTGCTAGATCAGTGCTGGATTAAGCCGGCCGCGGTGGCCGAGGGGACTGAGGCGCTCCAGTCACGGTCTGCACGGCCACTACGGTCGGGGGTTCGAATCCCCCCTCGGGCATGGATATTTGTGCCGTCCTTAGTATAAGGTAGTTGATAAGTAGTTTGTAAGTTTAGGGACTGATAACCCCGTAGTTAAGTCCCATAAGCTTAACAAACATTTGAACATTTTTTTGCTGGATTAAGTGAGACGTAGTGTCGCGCAGGTTGCGAGTTTCGAGATGATAGAGTGAGATGAGGAATGCACCTGCATTAAATTTTTCATGTAACTCAAGGAAAAAATTACAAAGACACAAAAAATGAACCAGGAAACTTACGGCGATGGGTAAGTAAGCCATACTCTGTGTTCTGAAAGGTTCACACAGTTTAAAACTAAAAAGACAGAAGGTGAAGATGACCCTTATTGAGGACCACTTTGGAAGTCTGCCGACGACACTCGCCTCAGAAACGTCAACGAAACTATGTGTCTGCCAACCAAAGACTGACTGTCCTAGAGAACGCAGAAGAAGAAGAACTCTTCAGTTGGACCATGTCATGAAATCACAACACGACATCTTGGATTGCATCGTATGACCGCCAAGTTGTTCTCTCGGCTCATGAGCCAAAACCTAAAATACCATCGCTTCGTAGGCTGTGAAGAGCTTTCCGATAGCGCAAATGAGAACGAGATGTTCTTTCACAGAATCATACGTGATGAGACGTGTGTCTATCGTTATGATGTTGACACCAATGTTCAATTTCACAATGGGTCAGGTCAGCTGAAAAAAGGTGTTGGCAAGTAGTGCAGACTGGCTAAGCGGGAGTGGCTAGACGACAAGTGAAAGTCCATAGAAGAATCTCTAACTACGGGAAAGATAGATACCGCCTACAGGAAAATAAAAGTAGTTTGGAGACAAGAAAAGCAGCTTCATGAATATCAATAAGTCAGATGGACAATCAGAACTAAGGAAAGAAGGAAAGCCAGCCAAGGTGGCCAAGTCAAGGTCTGGACGGCCACTAAGGTCGGGGGTTCGAATCCCTACTCGGGCATGGATATTTGTGCCGTCTTTAGTATTAGCTAGTTCATAAGTAGTTTGTAAGTTTAGGGACTTATGACCCCGTAATTAAGTCCCATAAGTTCTACAGATATTTGAACCTTTGAAAGAAGGGAAAGCTGAAAGATGGAAGGAATATATTGAGGTGCTGTACGAGGGGAATGCAGTATTATAGGAAGCGAAGAGGAAGTAGGTGAAGATGAAATAAAAGATATGATACTACTAGAAGAATTTTACGGCGCACTGAAACATTTCAGTAGAAACAAGGCCTCTCGGGTAAATGAATCTTTCGTTAGGAGACCTAGTCATGAAGAAATTGTTCCACCAGATATGCAAGATGTATGGGACAGGAGATGACTTCAAAAAGAATACTATTATTCCAATCCCAAAGAAAGCAAGTGCAGGCAAGTATGAAAATTATAGAACTATCAGTTTAAAAATTCCCGGTTGCAAAACACTAACACGAACTGCTTACAGTATAATGGAAAAACTAGAATCCGACATTGGGAAAGATCAGCTTGGATTTACCATAAATGTTGAAAAACGGGAGGCAATAATCAAATTGCGACTAATCTTAGAAAATAAGTTAAGAAAAGGCAAACCTACGTTTTTAGCATTTATGGCTCGGTAGCCCAGTGGTAGAGTGATAGACTAAGAATCCAAAAGTGCGGGTTGGATCCCTGCCAGGTCCTAGGATTTTTATCTGCCACTTTCCACTTCTTTCACCTCTGGCAATGTTGCTGATGTGAAAAATAGCGAGTAGCACCGTGGCTCGGAACACACGTTAAGGTGTAGGACCCCTTATAACTGACTCGGTTAAGTCAGTTCGAAGGTCGGAGGAAGTCAACGTCATGCCACCTCCAAACATGACCATGGCTATTAAAGCACTGTGGTGTTCAAACCAGTATTCGAAATTTTGACTGCTTTGCCTTGTTTTAGATCTCGAGAAAGCTTTCAAATTCAGGTAACAGGGGTAAAATATAGGGAGCGAAGAGTTATATTCAACTTGTACAAAAACCAGACTGCAGTTATTAGAGTCGAAAGGCATGACAGGGATGCACAGCTTAGGAAAGGAGTAAGCAAGGGTTGTAGCCTATCGCCAATGTTGTTCAAACTGTGTATGGAGAAAGCTGTGACGGAACGCAAGGATAAATTTGGAGACTGAACTAAATTTCAGGGAGAAGACATAAAGACATTACGGTTTGCCGATAACATTGTAAATGTAACAGAGGCAGCAACGGACTTCTAAGAGCAATTGAACGGAAGGGACAGAGTCTCAAAAGGAGAGTGTGAGATGAACATTAACAAAAGTAAAACAAGGGCAATGAAATTTAGTGTAAGAAAATCAGGCGATGCTTAAGCAATTATTTTAGATAATGAGAAATGTCTATGGGAAAAAAAGAATTTCTGAAGGAGCGAAATTTGTTGACATCGAATATTAGTTTAAATGTTAGGAATCCTTTCAGAAAGTATTTGTCTGGAATGTAACACTGTATCGCAGAGAACTGTGGATGATAAGCAGACAAAAAAATGATAGAATCTGTTGAAATTTGATGCTGCAGCCGTTTGACGAAGATTGGATGGGTAGATCATGTCACCAATGAGGAGGTGCTTATCGGAGTTGGGGAGGAGTTTCTGGCATACCCTAAGAGAGGGGGTACATTGATGGTACACATTATGAGACCTGAACGAATCGTCAACCTAGTGTCAGAAGGAAGTGTGTGGGGTCAAAATCATAAAGAGAGACCAAGGGTCGTATGTTCAAGAGGATGTAGGCTGCAGTTCTTATTCGCAGATGAAGAGGCATTCACAGAACACGGTAGTGTTAAGAGCTGCAACAAACCAGTCTGAGGACTGAAGACCGCCGGCCGCAGAGGCCGAGCGGTCTGCGGCGCACCAGTCAGTCTGCACTGACGCTACGTCGGGGGTTCGATCCCCCCTCGGGCATGGGTATTTGTGTCGTCTTTAGTATAAGGTAGTTCATAAGTAGTTTGTAAGTTTAGGGACTGATAACCCCGCAGTTAAATCCCTTAAGCTTAACAAATATTTGAACATTTTTGAAGACAACAAAAATAACAACAGGTTGACTCAAATGTCAAAGACATGCTTATAATGTTGAAACACGTCCACTGAATGTGTGGTCGTGTTCTATTTTGGTTTATTCATTAACCTAAAGTGTTTCTGCACCATAATGTGTTGTGGGTGCCAGTAAGGTCATGGTTGGACGTTTTAACCTGTTCAGGAAGAGGTAGCTATTTGATTAAGTATGTTTTGTGATTATAGATTTTGGATTATTATATTGTTGTACGTACTTACAGTTTTGTCGATAATCTTGTTATCTGGCACACACAACACAAGAACACAGTTATGAACACAACACATATAGACATTTTGTGGTAGATGTGTTGTGTACATAAATGTGTTCTTGTGTTGTGTGCCAGATAACAAGATTATTGATAAATAATTTATTTTAGCTTCTAAGGATGTTTGGTACAGTGTAAACATCTACCACAAAATGTCTACATGTGTTGTGTACATAACTATGTTCTTGTGTGTTTCAGGTAACACGATTATCGACAAAACCAGAAGCTATAATCACAAAACATACATACTGAAGTAGCTGTTTCTTCCTGAACAGGTTAAAGCGTCCCACCATAACCTCATTAGCACCTACAACGCAAAACATAACAAAACAGTAATGGAACTGTAACTGTGAAAGGCACCAGATACGGTAGCTTGCTGCCGAAACGTGTCGTGCTAATAAAAATATTACTAAAAAGTGACTGCTGCAGTATAAATTATTTCAAAAATTTTAAATTTTACTAGTATTTCAATTTTGTAACTTGGTACATATAAAAATTACGTTCTATGTAATACGTACTTTTTACACGCACATTAAGGTAAATCTGCTTATTTCCTCGTAATCTTTATCAACGGCGAAAAACATATCTCGAAAGCTATTTTCTATTATTAATGGTAATTTATAGATTTAATATGTTTCATTTGATCTCTAGTATTTAACGAAACTTAAAGTCATTTCTTAAACTATGGTCTAAGTGAATTTACACCTATTATAAAAGAACCGATTCCTTTAAAATGAATTATTTTCAAAGAGCTGGCAAAAACCCCTTTGGCGTAAGTAATCTGTTCCTTCGAAGTTAAACGTCTGGACTGGCATGAAAGCTACGTTCTTCACCGTTACTGCTGAATATCCCTTTCTAATGAGCATGTGAATAAGTTTGAGCAGTTACGCTACTTAAGTCACAGCCAAACTCTACGTATTCCAGGTTCAAGTAAATTTACCCCTCAAATGCGGACCATCGCTTAGAATTTAAATAATTCCTATTGGATCGGTTTATGTCTTTGAGAGGTTTCTTGGATCCATTTTTATCGTTCTCAGAACGGGTTTGCCGCTGGCGCGATTCGTTTGAGGTGAATTTGCATAAGGCTGAGATTTCGCAGTTAAGTTCACAAACCAGCTCGGCCTTATGAATTGCAGATAGCACTCCTCATGTTTCCTCTCCTGAATATATATATATATCAGACTTGTCAGACTCCTTACTTGAGGAAATCTTCTCAACGGGGAAGGTAAGATACTAATATACGAAATCAATGTTGGGTAGTAATAAATCAAAACATTTAATATAAATTAGATGGTACAATGAGCATCTGAGTTAAATTTGACCAATACTAATCTTTAGTAGGACTAAATCACAATCAATAACTAGAGGCATACTTTTGCAAGATATAAGTTAAACGGTATCTGTTTGTATACCAAGTTAGGACTTCTTGCCATTGCAATAATTAATCTCCACATAACAATAACTATATGCTACATGTAGGAAAACATGCAAATAGCGATTTGAAGTGGAGTGATCACACTTCACTGATCATACGAAAGATAGATAATACTCTGACATCTAATGATAAATCTGAAGCATTTTTTTTTTTTTTTTTTTTTTTTTTTTTTTTTTTTTTTTTTTTGCTCAATGGGTGGTTCTGTTCATTGCGGACTCTGATCGTTTTCGTTCGTTGATGTTCGAAGTGTCATTGGCTCAGCTTTTTTATTACAGAGGGCGTTGAGCCATCTGACCGGGCGCGCTGAGCCACGGCGCCCGGCAAAGCATTGAATTGAAATTTGTGATGCGACCGGGAATCGAACCTAGAACTCTATGCTTACTAAGCAGACGTCTTACCGCTAGACCACCGTATTACTAGCGTGTAACTCGCCTCGGAATAGTCTAAGCACAATTTCCTTGACGTCACAAACTTTAATCCAGCTTCTGTTTTCCATAGAACATTGCCACTACTGCCAAGACTCTCCATGCAATGGAATAGCACTTCGGCGATGGACATATTGGAACATCCCTGTTTAAGGCAATATAAATATCAATGTAAATATACAACCCCTGAGACGGATTTTCGTCTAGAATATGTCAAACTTAAGCATTGAATTACAATTTTTGATGCGACCGGGAATCGAACCCGGACCTCCACACTTACTAGGCACACGTCTTACCGCTAGACCATCGCATCACTAGCAATGTTCTATGGAACACAGAAGCTGAATTAAAGTTTTTGACGTGGAGGAAATCGTGCTTAGACTATTCAGAGGCGCCTTAAACGTTAGAGATGCGGTGGTTAAGGCGCCTTAATCGTTAGTGGTGTGGTAGTCTAACGGTTATTCCGCTGTCGGCGGGCGAGCGGTAAGGACGTGTTGTGTTTACGTCGCAGCTGCGGCTGGCCGAGCGCTGTGTTGGTGAGTTTAACGCCGTAGAGCGTTTCCTCATGTATTCAACTTAGACTAACCATGGCAGAACCCGTAACAGTTGACACGTTAAAGTTTATGTTTGACAAAAGCTTTGCTAGACCTAGTTCGTTTGAAGTAGAGAATTTCATGGAGGAGGTTGTAAAGATAGCAGAGGATGACATGATTGTAATTTGCCCATCGATCTGTAGTAGCACAGTCTTCATTAAGTTGAAAAATGCCAAGATGTGTGATGATATTGTTGTTAGATGTGGAGGTAAATTGAAATTTAAACACTCAGACGGTAATATCGGCGAAGTTAGAGTGACTCATGCTGGGTTTGGCATTAGAACACTACGCATTTTCGAAATGCCATTCGAAATTACCGCTGACGATATAAATGCTGTTCTGAAACCCTATGGAACCGTTATCAGTAATGTCGCAGAGAGATGGACAGGTGCTCACAAATTTAAGGTCCTTAATGGTGTGAGGCAGGTCAAAATCGATATGATCAAACACATACCTTCTTATATTAGTGTCCGTGGCCATAGAGCTATTGTGATATATGAAGGACAACCTAGAACGTGTGCAGGATGTGGTGGTACAGGACACGTTCGTGCTGAATGTATGCAAAGGAGAGTGGCGCAGCTGCCAACAGGAGAAGCAGTGGTTCAGAACACGATGTCGCAGCTACCGCTGACTTACGTTGCGGCAGCTCGTGCGTCCGCACCTGAGGCTACGACCGCAGAGCTGGAGGTACCTAATATCGAATAACAAATTGAGGAAATCGGAATGGAAACCGACGCCCCAGAATATAATGATGGGCAAATTGCTGTAGAACTGTCAGCAGAAAACGAAGAACGTCAGTCTGCGGCTCTTGAGCACGACAGTACAAATACAGACGCCCCGAATGAGGGATTAAACAATGAGCAGGAGACGGAGCACGACTTCCAAACAGTTACGTCCGGTGAATCGTCTACGGATAAACAATCTACGTACAATAAAAAACGTCGGATTGCCCACCAGGGAGCTGAAAAAACTGCACCTGCACTGCGAGAGAAAGCAAAACAGTTGCGACAGAAGTCGAACGACACAACAGGGAAAACGCGTGACAGCAGCCAAAAAACCGTCAAAAAGTCACGAACGGAAGACTCTTACGGCGGCATCACGGAAACGTCTGGAAACTCTGTGAAGATGAAAACGACGACAAAAACTAAAGCGGACTGTGAAGAACAACCTCCTGACCTCCCCGAGTGGAAAAAGGAAAAACGGAAAGGTAACCTACCTCAAAACTGGGCTGACGATCATGAAGATGCCAACCAAGATCAAGAATTGATGGAGACGAATGATGACATGACACCGAAGACTGAAGAACACAGAACCAACGACAATAGACCTTCACCGGCGAAAGACACAGCAGTAACTGATGACCCAGACTTTTATTAAACTGAAATTTGTTAGTAGTAAGATAGAAAGAAACATAGAAAGAATGATAGAATTACAGACAGTTTAGAATTTAAAACAAATATAAATCATTACCAATATAATATGACCGAACTACAAGCATATCGGTTAGCCACAATAAACATCAAAAAGATAAGGAGCGCACTCAAACTGCGACTTCTCCAGGACATGATATATGCCGCAGATGTAGACATCGTTATGTTACAAGAAGTGACAGATGCAATTGATCTGGATCAAATAACAGGATATAATGTTATAGCTAACCCTGGCTATACTACTGAACTCGGAACAGCCATTTTAACAAAAGAAGGTATTATAGTCAGACGAATAGAGAAACTACCTAACAGCAGAGGAATAGCATGTACGATAAACAACACCCGAATAGTCAATGTCTACTCGCCTTCAGGAACTGGAAAACGACGGCAACGAGAAGAATTTTTCAAAGACGGAATAGTACCACTCTTTGGGACCGGACATGATCATGTAATATTTGCCGGGGACTTTAATTGTGTCATACACCCAAAGGATCAGACGCCAAATTATAATAAATCAGTTGAGCTTGAAAGCATTGTCAATCAGTTAGGACTTGTTGACACCTGGGAGTATACGCATGGTGACATGCCTGGCTTCACGCACGTCACGAATCACTCGGCAAGTCGTTTAGATCGGATGTACGCATCAGCTGATCTTAAGGAATGTATCCTACATTCGGAAATATGGCCTACCGTCTTCTCAGATCACGCAGCTTTTATGTGTACCATTAATTTGGAGAAACAAGGGACCTATAAGGCCCGAGGTCAGTGGAAACTTAACGTAAGCCACTTGTCGGATCCAGGATGTCGTGCAGCTTTTGACACTACGTGGGAAGCATGCGAAAAACGGTTCACTCAGTTCAGCTCACCGATCAGTTGGTGGATTAAATGCGCTAAACCTGCAATAACGAGAACCATGAAAAATTACTCACGGGAGAAGAATGAGTGGCAGAAGAAAACAGTAGAATTTTATTTTCAGTGTCTGCGAGAATTGTATAAACGGGATGCAGCAATAATTAATAATTATGTACAGATTAAGAGAATTCAAGCTAAAATAATCAATTTAAAGAGGAATCAACTAGAAGGATGCAAAATACGGTCACGGCAGCACAATACCGTCCAATACGAAACAACTTCTGTATACCATTTCATTCAGGAACATAAAAGGAAAAGCAGAAAAATTCTTACCGAGCTGAGGGCCAGTGATGGACGATTATTGACCAATCAACGCGACATAAAGGAAGAGATACAGAAGCATTTTTCAGAGCTCCTAGGCACAAAACCTACAGACGAGACGGCACAAAAGGACTTCACGACACGGGTACCAGGAAGACTCAGTCCGGAAGAAGCAAACCAGCCTCACTGCCGAAATCACAGAAGACGAAGTAGAAGACGCGATACTCAGAAGTCCAAAAAATAGATCACCCGGACCTGACGGTATCCCGGCAGAATTGTATCAAACGTTCAGACAAAAACTGCTCAGTAAACTAACGAGCATATGTAATGAACTTATGAACCACAGTACACACATTCCCAAAGAATTCTGCGAGGGGACCGTGGTTCTCGTTCCCAAAACCACAGCAGGCAAGTCCATCAGCAATCTCAGGCCTATAACGCTTTTGAACAGCGACTACAAGATCTTCACGCGAATTCTGATGCATCGTCTCCGTGCAGTAATAAACACTGTCACAGGACCGTATCAAACAAGTGTAGGCAAAGACAGAAGAATTTTTCACGCGCTAAGTGATTACAGGGACATAATAGCGATAGCTGAGACATGTAAAATTAGATGTGCAATAGTGTCCCTTGATTTTGAACAAGCATTTGACAGAGTGAATCACAATTATCTTTACAACACCATGAGAGCGATGAATTTCCCTTCACATTTCATCGAGATGATCGGGCATTTATTAAAGAATGGCACATCAAAAATTAATATAAATGGACTATTAAGCAGTCCAATAAATATCAATAGCTCTGTTAGGCAAGGATGCCCCTTGTCCGTGTTATTATTTGCTATAGCCATCGAGCCTCTCTTACGTACACTAACACAAGGGTTGCAGGGATTACAGATACATGGGCAAAATATTGTCTGCAAATCATACGCTGACGACGTAGGACTTGTAGTAAGATGTGAACAGGAGCTCCAAACCGCTCTTGACATTATTAAGAAGTATGAACTTGCATCTGCGGCCAAACTGAGCAACGTAAAGTCACGAATTATGACCATTGGAAGTGGCAATAACATCAGAGCGGAAGGACAACTGACGGAAACGGACAGATTGAAATGTCTAGGTATAGTTTACACACGGAATATACGACAAACGGCTGCCCTCAATTACAAAAGAATATTGACGAGTATGAGAGCCGGAATACAAGTTCACAGCCTGCGAAACCTCGATGAAATTCAAAAAGTTCGGCTTGTTAATACATACATAACGGCCAAAGTGAACTATGTAGCTCAAGTTCTGCCATTACCCAAGGAGATGGGAAAGAGAATGCTCGCAGGGCTCGGCCACTTCGTTAGTAAAGGTCAGATTTTCAAAGTGAAATATGAAACCCTTACTCTAATGCACAAAGATGGCGGCCTTAATCTCACAGATGTTTACAGTAAGGCACAGGCGCTTTACATCTGCAAGACCTACCGACAATGGAAAGTTTCGGCCAACAATTTGGTGGCTCATCTTCTGGATGAGATAGCCCCAATCAGCATGGACCCGCCAGTAGATGTGCGCCACATCCCGAACGAGCTGTATCACCTCAAACATTTTCTCATTGAATACAGCTACATTCGCAGGGCAGTTCCCCAGAAACACATTCAACAAGTAAGAGAAGTATACAACAACTTGATAGACAGAAAACCGAGAAACGTGATAGAACAGAAGTATAATCATTTTAACTGGAAGAAGATATGGGAGAATATTCACGACCGCAATTTACCCACGCACGTAAGATCTACTTGGTATTTAGCAGTCAACAGGAAGATACCGACGACTTTACGGCTACATACCATACGCTTGGCGGAATCACCAAATTGCAGCACGTGTGACTTGATAGACACAGACTAGCACAAATTTACATGTGACAAAATCAAGGATATTTGGGGTTATGTTCGGCATGTACTCTCGCTTATACTACGAACATCAGATAACTCTATAACACCAACGAAACTATTACACCCCGAAGAAGTGCCATACCCAAATGCCAAAAGGAATGCTGTGAACTGGATTATGGGACATGCGGTGTTCTACATTCTTAGAAATGAAGAAAAAAGCAAAGAAGACTTTTTGATGTATTTGACAATACAACACCACCAGTTAGAACAAATAAAAGATTATCGAATATTATATGCGAATTTTCTAAAGAAAACACTGACGTATAAGTAAATGTCTACACAATTTTATTTCATTACTTTCGTTTTTTTTTTTTTACTAAAGTGAAAGCCTCTTAAGTGGCTCATATATAATTACCAGGAAAAGTTTTGTCTTTATAAACAGATTTAAGTTTTCTTTGAATTTTCGGTGCAGAAAATCCGAAATAATTTATAACATGTACTATTCAACAAAGAAGCTCATTGGATAGAAGTACATCTTTCAGTCCTCTTTTAGCCAATGCAAAAGGAAATGCAACACTGAGTTCTTGGATATACCATGGACGAAATATTTCTGTAAAAAAAAAAAAAAAAAAAAAAAAAAAAAAGAAGAATAGAAGAGATTTTGATTTTACAGAAAGGCAATGAAGCCTAGCCGAAGAAGGCATATCTTCTGGAGAGTGAAAGGACGGGCTAGAAGGGGAGATGGGAGGCCCGAAAGAAAAAAAAAAAAAAAAAAAAAAAAAAAAAAAAAAAAAAAAAAAAAAAAAAAAGGTGGTCTAGCAGTAAGACGTCTGCCTAGTAAGCATGGAGGTCCGCGTTCGACTCCCGGTCGCGTCACAAATTTTAATTCAATGCTTCAGATTTATCATTGATGTCTTGATTATATTTGAGACGAAAATCCGTCTCAGGGGTTTTGTATATTTATATCTACTGTGACATCTAGTGGAATGAGCCCATCAACGAAGGAAGTAAACAGACACTTGAGGATTAATCTATATGGTTTCCGAAAAGAGCCACACCGTAGGGATTGCAATAAATTTGGTTGTTTATTGTTACAGAATTAGAAATGCTTTCCATGAATGGATAGCAAATCTATTTTAGGAACGGAAGTTATCTGTGAACATTCTCAATGCTTTCGTTTTAAAACCATCAGTGTTTAATATATATCTGACATTTAATTGAATAGTCAATGTAGACTTGATAGACATTTGTCGTACTTTTGAAATTTAATTTTGGTATTATGTAAATAAATTTTCCTGGTAGCTTAAAAAAACTAGAGTTAAACTTCAGCCACAATGCTTTACCCATGTTTCTGCGTGGTACGATTAACTCCAGTTGGCTCACGTTATTCGTGCATGCAATGGTAGGAGTATAGAGCAGTGTGAAGTGCCTGTTATGTTACGTGAACTAGTATTTTAAAAATTATTAATATTTTACTGTGCTGCTGGATTACTCAATTTTTACATTTTGGTGAGTAAATTCACATAATACGAACTTAGAATAGTCAATAACAGCAGCATTGTTCATTGTAATTAGTTCCCAAATATATATTTTTCTGTGCTAAATTGCGATGAAGCAGTTACGTTTAGCGGTTTTGCTTTATTTTTGAAATGAAATATTACATTGAAATGTCATGCATCAAACTAAAATTAAGTAAAATCTTTGCACTGTGTCTGAAAACGGTATCCAGGTATGGATACGAGAGTCTGAGAGGCAGTTTCAAAAAAATGTTCAAATGTTTGTTAAATTTATGGGACTTAACTACGGGGTCATCAGTCCCTAAACTTACAAACTACTTATGAACTACCTACGAACTAGGACGGCACAAATATCCATGCCCGAGGGGGGATTCGAACCCCCGACCGTAGTGGCCGAGCTGACCGTGACTGGAGCGCCTCAGTTACCTCGGCCACCGCGGCCGGCAGAGGCAGTTTCTTCGATTTGCAGCACTCCTATGCGATTCGTCGTTGCTTCAACTATTGTAGTGTACTGTACTTTGAAATTGTTTAGTTACGTTTCTCGCTATGAAATTTTAATGGACACTGATTTTACTAACAACTGTTGCACAACTGTGAGGGAAATTTTTATTTCATAAATACTTCTGATGATTCATTTTTTTTAAACCTTTATAAACCATAGTTTGTTTGCTGGCAGAAAAATATAGGCAGTCTTGGTTGCAGCATTAGACAATCCAATGAATTTTCTGGCAGTGACTTTTCCCCTTTTCTGCATTGGCGTTTCATTCTATTTGAAAAATAATGATAATGTAGTCTGGAAACATCAGAGACGAGAGAAAACAACATCCACAGTTGAGGTGGATATACGAAATAACCAGTAAAATAGGCATTTATTTCAGCTTGAGAATTTAGAATCATTGTCAGAATCACGGCAACACTGGCTTCTGACAAATTTTTTCACCTTAACTTCCATAGTGAATGTTTTATTTCTAAAGTCAATTTCTGTAGATTTTCTGTTGAATACTCGTTTACTTGTGGCACTAGCTAATAGTAGCCGAGTTGACAGTTTGGGTGAATACTTGCAGAGAGCGACAATCCTTGTTGTTGAAGAAACATTTAGTTTTTAAATTGCTTGATTTATCCACATCAAAGATACAGAACCACTATTAGTATGTATAAAATGGTACAATAAATGGAAACTTTACTGGTCTTCACATGATTAAAGTAGCGTATTACTATATTAATCTAACAAGAGGGGGTCTGACATGTGAGTCACCGCTTTAGATCGAATTTAGCATGGACGTTCGACATTTAATATCATGTGACACGTATTTAGGCTTTTTGCTTGACACTAAGTAGTTTTTGAAAAAAAAAAATCAAGGTCAAACTGATGAGGAAAAATCGCGTTTTCACTGCTATACACCGAAAGCTCCTCTAAAGATGAGCATTTTTCACTAATATACATAGGATCAAAAGTTATTGACGTTCGACTAACTAACGTTTGTGTGTTTTCATGCTGTAGCTTGCGTACATATGAGCGACTTTTCGAGCTCTGTCAACGGGCGAAAAAATAAAATTATCCCTCTGTAATAAGACAATTGAGCCAAATACTCAACCAACAATCAAGAAGAATTATAGTCTTCCAAATGAAATGCCAAGAAATAAAGAATAATATTGTATTATGTAATCGTAATGTCACTCATACATAGAATATAGGTTTAATCTTAGACTAAAATTAAGTGACAGTTTGTTTTTATGCAATAACTAATTATATTTTTATATTTTATTTGTCACAATTTTTGTAAGTTTCATTATGAAACTAAAAATCGTTACTTAGTATCCACTTCATAACGAAATTTTATTTAATGAATAACTTCTGTGAAACTAGCTTACAAACAGTATATTGCTATGGTGCTGCCACCTGGCGCCAATATCTAGACTGGAACCCTCAAACCTGTCAGTATCTTGTCAGCTGTCATGTTTTAATTTGTGTAATTTAATGCAGTGATAAGTGCCATGTTGCACTTATTATTTTATATCCATTTTTAATAAGGTAATCCCAAATGTATGTTATTTTTATGTTTGTATGTTATTTCTTGCAAGTCTTTTATATTTTTGACAGATTACCAGCTTGTAAAATATATATATGACCAGATGATGGTGACGCAGTTCACCGAAACCGGTCGTCAGTCAATAAATTATTAATGTGCGGTCTTGGCGTTTCATTTTGAAGACTTTAAAACTATCAGACCGCCTCCAAAACCGACGTCAGGTAATCTTAACCAAGAAGAACATGAACAAGAGATCACAAAGCATTAATCTATCACAAAGAAAGCGGTGCAGGGCTTGGACTATCAGAGGGTGCACCCATGTTCGAACCTCCATCATGACAGTTTGTCGTCAGATTTTTATTTTCCATTTATTTGATAATAATGTAATGTAATAACATTGCTTGCCATATTTTGAAGCATAGTATCGGGAATTGGATTAATATTCAATTAAGTGTATTATATGTTTACAGCTGTTTTATTTGTGCTACACACTGCAAAACATTGAAGGTAAGAAGTAAATAAAATAAAATAAAATAAACTTTTAAAGTATATTATTACATAACTGCAGTTTCACTGATCGTTAATTCGTCAGCGTTCTACCAGCCAGTAGGGTGCTCAAAATCTGGAAAGCTGACCTCCGAACTGTATCATGTTCTGAAACATTTGAGAACGCTGACGAATAGACGGCCAGCAAATGGAATTACGTAATAATATACTTTAGAAGATTTTTATTTTATTTGTTTCTTATTTTTATTGTTTTTGCACCGTTATTCACAAATAAAGCAGCTGCAAAGAGATAATACACTTAATTGAATATTAATCATACTTCCCGATGCTCAATTTCAAAAGAGAATTTCAAGAGAAGGTAAAAAATGTGATAATATTATAAAATACATCGAAAAAAATCTAAGAAATCATTGTCGTGATGGAGGTTCGAACCTAGATCCACGGTTTGACAGTACAAAGCCTGGACCGCTCGACCTGCGACGTTGCTCGGGAAATCGCTCGTTTACCAGTAGTACCAAGTTGCAGCACGAAAACACAGAAACGTTAATTACTCGAACGTCATCAACTTTTGATCCCATGTATATTAGCTGATATGCTCATCTTCAGACGATCTTTCGATGTATAGCATGGAAAACGTGATTTTAATCATCATTTTGACTACCGAGTGTCTACGAAAAAGCCGAAACAGGCGTCCCATTTTATTAAATATAGAACCTCCATGCAAAATTTGATCGAAATTTGACCCACATGACAGACCTCTCCTTGTAAAGCAAATTAACTGAAATACGATGGCACAGATGGAAGAGTGTAAAAGAATATACTGCTGGAACGTGGAACGATCGCCATCACGATAAACAACTTCCTTTTAAAAGCGATATAGGAAACGTTGCCGTAATTTGGTTACTTTCAAATTCACCTCTATTATGCAGACGGAGTCGGAGCTACGTGACAAAAAGTGTTGGATATGATGCCGCAGGAGAAACGAGGACAGCATGTTGCAGATCGACACTGGAAACAAAACAGGAGTGGGTGGGTGGGGAGTGGAGTGGTTGGCGTATCAGCGAGAGAGTAATTGTGGGGGCTCAACTGGCTGCGGCTGCACTTATCGTAAATTAGATTACAATTGCGGTTACAGGCGTAATTAGGCGTGCGTGGCCTGCAAAATATTTAAATGTAATTCTTGGCGCGAATTAGTCAACACAAATGAAATGGCGCTACACTTCATGTTGCTGTACAGTAAAAGCTTAGTAACACATGCGTTTCTCACTAAATGAGCAAATTGTTGATAAGGGCTATCGAAATTCACAAATAAATCATTTGGATCAATATAAAAAACCGTACGAAACAATTTTTCTGACTAAGTAGCAACAACCTCGTTATCCAACTAGGAATGTAGTGCTATTATTTTTAGCATTATAGGGCTATACTCAAATTTTGTAATTCAGAAATTTTTCATAAATTACATTACAAGAGTCATGATGCTACAACTAGCAAATTATTTTCATATGTGAAGCTTTGGGGCAGTTTGCAACAGTCTTCATTACCCTTACCAGGTATCACGTGGAGAACGAGTTAAAAAATAATAATAAAAAATTAAAATAAAAGTTAGTTACAACTAGTGTAAATATATTTAATACTAATTTGGTTTCAGAAAACCAACCAATGATCAGTGGATTTCCCAACTTCCTTTATTGGCTACCTACAATTTAGAAAACAGTTATCTTACATGAAGGAATAAAAGCGTACTAAAAGGGCTGATCTACTCAACCTACCTTTTGCGTTGATATTTAATTACTGCAGGATGAGCATGCTACCAGGCGTTGCTGTGAGAAATATTCAACTCAACGACCCACCTGAAAATGAAGAAAATCAGAATTTATACTCAAACTGAATGAGGGAAATAATAAAACATACAAGCGACATTAAAGTGAAAAATATATTTCATTGTGATATTTTAAACCTTTTTATCAATTGTTAAGATACATCAATAAGTTAGCGGGTGACTTCTAGCTACAACCCATTCTGACTATCTTTTTACATATGTTTAAAAATAAAGAAACACAAACCCTACGGCACCACCGCCACTTTGTACCGTATTTTCAGAAATTTTATGGAATTAATCAAAGCTGAGCCTCTTCAGGCGTGGGTGTCTTATATAACTAAATAACGATCTAGTCAACTCCCCACGTCACTCGTGAACTTTGGTAGAAGGGTACTCGATTTATTTCTTATTCATACGTAATGTTCCAGTTGCTTTATCCCTACATTTCTTCGAGGAATATCATGTGGCATGGTAAATCAATGGTTTTCAATGGGTCAGTCTTAGTCGTGACTTGCGATAAAGCTAAGCAGTTTAGGTGTATCTGCCGGTATCCACAATCAGCAAACGAGCATCTCGTTGCTATAACGGACTTCCTCAGGATCCTATAATAAAATGGACCACCGAAACAGATACTAACGTACCGGTTCCTAGCAGGATCGTACAAATTTATACTGGTCGACTAATCACACTACCGCCTTTAAGTCACAAAAATCTCGTAACTTTCTAGGCCCACCAAAATTCAGTCTTTACTCTTTTCTCTTTAAATAGCATTGAACTATGAGGCTAGTAATTATTAAACAACGGTTGGTATAAATTCGAGCACTCACAACTGTCGCTGCAATTTTCATTACAATTCAATCAAAACCTCCCTGGTAACCAACTAGTATTTAGTGCAAACTTCAACTACCGCAGGAAAGAAGCTGATACATAACGTTTATCACTCGATTTCGTTGCCACAGGGTGAATAAACACTTCCAATCAACTGAGCCAAAAAAAAAAAAAAAAAAAAAAAAAAAAAAAAAAAAAAAAAAAAAAAAAATAGCTCATTTATTAAAAAAAGCAACTATTTAGGCGACAGTTCATGATCTAACAAATTCTATTACCTTTACCGTTTACCAAGACTCAGCCAAACCCGAATATATTTTAACTGCAACTGAGCTGGATGAGTGGTAAACTGCAACCACCTTTTCCATACTAGCTCTAACATTAGTAGCAATAACGAAATAATATCTTTTCCCTTCTTTACAGAAAAATGCGTTGTTAATGGCTGACGTCGTCTTCATCTAAAGGCCACTTTGTTATTCCTTGGAGCGCGCCGCTGACTTTCTGTCTGCCCGCCTCGGTGTTTGTGACGGCACACACAGTAAATTCACGTGTACTACAACATACAAAATTAACAGAAATTACTGATCATGTCTGGGATACACTTGACAGACGCATCGCAGCCAAACTCTCACTTCCTAGAACGGTTACAGAGCTGGATGTTGTACTCATGGATGAATAGCAAAGTCCCCATCAAGATCTGAATGACAATCTCATATTGTGTATACCCTGGAAGTGTGCAACTGTACTCGCCTCAGAAGTGATCGCACACAGAATTAGCGGACAACGAAAATTCACTATTATGGTAGCCCCATGGAGGATCTCAACTTTTTGTAAATCTATGGGAGGGAAAAATTAAAGGCAGAAGACCACGGGGGAGAGCAGCAAGCAGATGGTTGGATCATGCGGAGAAGATCACCAGCCCGCCTCTTCGCATCACATTAAGAAAGGCTGAAGACCGCTGTGGATGGAGACATCTGACTGAAGTTTCAGCTGTCTAAGGATGAACGAGGAAATGAGGTCACGACATTCAGCAATGAGTAAAATGACTAATGATGATGATGATGGGAGTTAACTAAGGTCATTAGACTCTAGGCTCACAAACTACTTAAACTAACTTACGCTAAGGACAACAAATACATCCGTGCGCGAGGGAGGACTCGCACCTCCGACGGCGAGCAGCGACGTGCTCTCCAGATAGGCGTCTTCGAACGCTCGGCCACTCCAACGCAGCCCCCACGGTGCGTCCACTAAGTAGACGCCATGCGACCTCAACTAAAGAGTTGAGACAGCAAAATATTGTACTGTGTTACACACAAATTACAATTGTATCCAAAATCTGAGTAATATACGCTACAATATGTTTATTGTGTATGGTATTTCACCAGATCCGCTAAATGTATCTAGCAGTGTAGTTTGTATGCACTATTTCGCGGATATTTGCTTGCCACTGTCACCCACTGCCGGGAATCTTCATGCATTATACACCCGCACATTGCTCATGAATCACACCATTCATGGGTGAAATCGGTAAGAAGTTTTTGAGATGATCCAGGACAAGTTTCATCGAGATAGATAGACGAGGAGGTACGACTTCATTTTATAATATCTTTAGCTAGACAGATAGAGAGGGAGTAAAAACTTTGCTGCTTGCAGACGACATTGTAATTCTATCAGAGACAGGAAAAGACCTCGTAGAGCAATTAAACAGAATGGACAGTGTCTTGAAAGGAAGGGATAAGATGAACATATTTTTGGAAACATTTTTCTTCCTCTTATGGGAAACAGCACTCTTATTTAAATTTATATATAAATAACAGTCTAGAGTGCAAAACAATTTTTATTTTTTTCCGACTAGTTTCCGTCTTATTTAAGCCATCTTTAGGATGGAGTGACGCACTAGAAAGCACCAAGTCTCCTGCCAGCTCCACAACATCAATGGAGCTTAATTTCCTGAAGATGGTTTAAAGAAGACCGAAACTAGTCGGAAAAAAATAATTATTTTTTGCACTCTAGACTGTTCTTTATATATAAATATAAGATGAAAATTAACAAGAGTAATGCAAAGAAAATTGAATGTAGTATCGGAAAATCAGGCTATGCTCTGGGAATTAGATTACGTAATGAGACAATAAAAGTAGTAGACGTGTTTTGTTATTTAGGTAGCAAGATAATTTGTGATGGCCGAAGTAAAGAAGACATAAAATGCAGAATGGCGATGGGAAAAAAAGCGTTCCTGTAGAAGGGAAATTTGTTCACATCCTATAATAATTTAAATGTTAGGAAGTCCTCTCTGAAAGCATTTGTCTGGAGTGTAGCATTGTATGGGAGTGAAATGTGGACAATAAGGAGTTCAGACAAAAAGATGATAGAAGGTTTCTAAATGTGGTGCTACAGACGAATGATGAAGATTAGATGGGTAGATCAAGTAACTAAAGAGGAGGTGCTCAACAGAATTGGGGAGGAAAGGAGTTTCTGGCATATCCTGACTAACAAGGAAAGTAATTTGGCTCGTAAAAACATATCTGTATGAACGTACGGTTACAGTATCTCTACGTACACCTCAATGTGCTGGTGGGTGTCGTTTTTATGCAAAACTTTGCAATCATGCTCTAGATAGCACTGTAGATGTAATTGTAGACGCCATACGTAATGAAGATATTTGAACATAACTTATGTAATAATCGTCGTACATGTTCTCTAGCGTTTTGTCATCAAAAGCCGTGATGGTAGTTGCAACTTTAACCTTCTTCTCGGAAGACTGTTGGTATTCACTGCTACTGCTTCTATCGCCTCTTCTAGCACTTACCGTAGCACTACCGCTGGCAATGAGTTCTTCGTCATTATCATCCCTGTTATCATCATTGTGTGTTAGTGTTACAATAGTATCTAACTTATGCTCATATTATGTACCATAACAGATACGAGAAAGCATGCGAATGATTTATCTTCTACACTAATACCATATTCACGAAGAATGGTTCTTCGAAAACTTCATCTCATCCGATCGCAATACTTTTAGCCGCTCCATCTAACGCTTCACCACACAAATGTCACAAAACGTAACTTCGGAGGCACACTGCACCGTCCCTACTTGCGAACCGACAGGTCAAAGTGCAATGTGGCAAGGCACACGCAGAGGACTCCAACGGACGACTGCAGAGTTTTGCAGATGCGGGAGTGCCACTATCTCTCGCACGATTTTGAAGTATATGTGTTTGTTCGAGCCCAAGTACTTTCCTTGTAAGAGAAGGGGTAGGTTGGTGGGACACATTCTGAGACATCAAGGAATCGTCAACTTAGCATTAGAAGGAAGTGTGTGGGGTAAAAATCGTAGAGGGAGACTGAGGGACGAATACAGTAAGCAGAATCAAAAGGATGTAGGTTGGGTAGCGTGGAGAGCTGCAACAAACCAGACTGCGAACTGAAGACCACAACGACAGAGGTAGATAGAAGATAGCTGCCCCGAAATTCTTAGTGTATATTTAATCAATTTATTTTATAATGAAGGGTATCATAATTAATGATATCACTGTCATCCCTGTGGTGTCGCACAAGTATGAAGTGCGCGCCACGCATTTTCGCCGCGCGCCGACATGCACGCACGGCGCGGCGTTCTTACGACGTCAGCCACGAGCGCCCTCTGCTGCAACTCCGCTCGTGGCCACCACTGAACGACATCGTTCACTTGGGAATCAAATAAGCACCAGTAAAGACTTGGCTATCGGATAGGCACTAGGAATCATCAATAGACAGGCCTCTAACTAGTTAATGTATCAGCGTTCTGCAGTCATGAAACTTATGAAAGATAAGTACTGTAATTTTTCTTGAAATATATCTCTTATACTAATCTAGCTTAGTGTTTCCAGTTTCTGCTGTCCCACTGGCTGGTCACCTCCGTACCTGCACACGCGTGCATCCTACCTTCTGTGTCGGTCTCTCTCTCTACTCGGCCACCGACACCAAAGACAACCGGCGAAAACAAGACACAAAGGTGGCGACGAGGATGGGATACAAAAATTCCAATTGACTTCAAAAATGAAACTTCCTGGCAGATTAAAATTACGTGCCGGAACCGGGACTCGAACCTGGGACCTTTGCCTTTCGCGGGCAAGCGCTCTACCGACTGTGCTATCCCGACACGACTCACGATGCCGCCTCACAACTTTACTTCCACCAGTACCTCGCCTCCTACTTTCCAAACTTCACAGAAGCTCTCCTGCGAACCATGCAGGGACGCATATTGTAGTAAAGTAGGAGGCGAGGTACTGGCGAAAGTAAAGTTGTGAGGCGGCATCGTGAGTCGTGTTGGGATAGCACAATCGGTAGTGCGCTTGCCCGCGAAAGGCAAAGGTTCCAGGTTCGAGTCCCGGTTCCGGCACGCAATTTTAATCTGCCAGGAAGTTTCATATCAGCGCACACTCCGCTGCAGAATGAGAGTTTCATTCTGACTTCAAAAATGATTACTGATTTTCAAAATATTTTGAGAACGACGTGTCGGGAGCTGCAGCTAGCAGACGGTGGCGGCGGCAAGTACTGGCTGGATATGCGCGGCAGTGGAGCGCGGGATGCCCCTTGGTCGGCTCCCGCAGCCCAGACTAGAGGCGGAGGCAACGTTTTGCGCGGCGCCGCGGTATTATGCAGATGGGACGGCGGGCGGCTTACTCGCCGGATGAATAATGCAACCGCGCCTCCACGAGGGTCGCCCCGCACTTGTCCTGTGTCGTGTCGCGTGGACACCGCTGTTCCGCCCGCAGTCGCAATATGCGTCCCTGCTCTGGAAACACATCACCTGCCGTCGCCGCAGAAAGAGCTAGCCGGCCATAGAATCGCGCTTTGTGCCTGATGTGAGGGGGTAAGGAAAAAAATGAAATGTTTGTTAAGCTTAAGGGACTTAACTGCGGGGTCATCAGTCCCTAAACTTACAAACTACTTATCAACTAGCTTATCCTAAGGACGGCACAAATATCCATGCCCGAGGGGGGATTCGAACCCCCGACCGTATTAGCCGTGCAGACCGTGACTGAAGCGCCTCAGTCTCCTCGGCCACTGCGGCCGGCGAGGGGGTAAGGGCGGCAAGAAACGAACGTCTGGTAATCATTATATAACTACGCTAACACGACAATTGTGGTACTGATTACTAATTTATTCGTACAAGAGGGCCAATGGAAGTTACATAATTCGAAAGATTGTTTTCGTAAATTTCACGTATATAAATATTATGTGTGCATTTAAACATTAAAAGTGGTAAAAGGAAGTGGAAATTTTCCTATCTATAGCTTGGATCAAGTTCTACATCCTCCAACTATCAGCTCACTGATTGGCTTTACGCCTCGACCAAAGTCGCTGTAATGCAGCGCATCCGCAGTATTAAAATAAGTGAATATCGAAACATGGAGTGCTCCCAACTCACTTTCTTGTGCCGTTCAAGTGCTTCATTTTCGCACTGATTAAGAGTGGTTAAAGGAAATGGATGTTTTCATATGAATACCGATATAAAGGATGATGCGCCGGGAGAGGCATCTAGCGGTGCTCGGGTGGAACTACGAAGTCGAGGATGCCGATATAAATGATGATGCGCCGGGAGAGGCATGTAGCGGTGCACGGGTTGAACTACGAAGTCGAAATGTTGTCAGCTCTGGAATTTTGAATATCGCAGTATGGAAATAACTTTATTTCTTGGCGTTGTATAAATATACGAACACCGAAATTGTAGTTCAATTTCAAATATTAGGCTAATGAAAGTTATATAATTCGAAAATGGCATGAGAAGTATATATTTCCGTTTTTATTTGTTGTTATTGTGTCAGGCATTGTCCTTAACACGTAAAAGATACCGTTTCATACCTCCCAGTGCCTGTTAAATTTTACCAAATATCCCAGCGGTCTCCTTTGATAATTTTGGCAACAGATGCTGAATAGTGAGAGTCCTGTGAGTCTTCATTTTAGCCAATCGCTTGACAACGCTGATTTCTCATGGAATATTCGCTTTACGAGGGCAATTATTTTTACTGAGCGGACGAAGGTACATACAAGAACCTCTCAACCATAAAGCAGGAACAGCATTGTTTGTTTACTTCGTGGTGTGTACGATACACTAATCAAGTCATTCTATGTGGTTCGAACAAATGGGCAAAGAATTTCTATCGTGTTGCTGATGTTGCCAACATAATCACGCGAGGCCGCCGACATGACCACTGTAAACACAATTGGTCGATTTTCGACCACAGGCAATACTAGTAATAATAAAAAGAGTAACTGTTCAAGAAACAGGCTGTGAGTGGGCGTGAAACCATCATTATAAAATAATCGCATAAATAACTATTTGAAGTGAATCAGTACAGACTTTTTGATCACCGCGTATTGATAGGATTTCTTGAAAATACTATCCTGACAATAAAAGTTTAATTTGTAGTTAGAGCTTGCCATCCTGACGATAGGGAATGCTTTTACAGTTGTTGTTAAGTGTTCAATATGTAGCAGGGCGATAGGGTCACTTCATTAGATGACAAAACCCCTCTTCATTTGATGTCAGAGGTGTCTTCCTTCCCCTTAGTCTTAGGTGGAGCGCCATCCTGCATAAAAACCGTACGTTCCAGCAGGTGTTATCAGCCAGGCTGGGTATGATGCGATTCTGTAACATATCGGCGTACCTCTCATCCGTCACGGTAGAAGTCACTGAAGTTTTGCTGTCCAGGGCTATTTGTCTGACATTTTTTGAAACTTTTTATATTTTTTTGTTCTAATAAAATCCTATCTCATTTGAAGCATGTGTATCAATTTTTTACTCATCTATCAATATTATTCCGTGATTTATTAAGTTTTTAAAGTTATACAGACTTTTTGATCAACAGGTATTGATAGGATTTCTCGAAAATACTATCCTGACAATAAAAGTTTAATTTGTAGTTAGAGCTTGCCATCCTGACGATAGGGAATGCTTTTACAGTTGTTGTTAAGTGTTCAATATGTAGCAGGGCGATAGGGTCACTTCATTAGATGACAAAATCCCTCCTCATTTGATGTTAGAGGTGTCTTCCTTCCACTTTGTCTTCTTCACATAGTTTACAACAGCGAAGCACTGAAAGTAGCATATCTTTAAAACTGCATTACGTCTTTAGGCAAGTAACGGTGGTGTGAAATCGGACCAAGGCGTTGGGGCCGAGATATACGGGGTGCAGCCAAGACTGGAGGGTGTCATCTCTCTAGGGAAACTGGCCTCAGTATTCCAGGCCGAAATCACTGCCATCAGGGCGTGTGAGGAGGAGAATTTGCGTACGTGCTACAAAGACCGTAGCATCTATATCTATTCAGACAGCCCTAAAATCACTGGCAGCTCCTGCAACAAGGTCTAAAATTGTTGCAGAATGTCACAGGGTTCTGGTGGAGCTAGGGGAAAGCAATAGAGTAAACCTATTGTGGGTCCCTGGCCACTTGGAAATCAGTGGCAACGAACATGCCGACAGATTAGCTAGTTTGGGGGCAGAGACTCCATTTATTGGACCGGAACCTGTCCTGACAATCACCAAGGCAATGATCAAATTGGAGCTACGTAACTGGCTCAGAAGACAGCACGTACAATATTGGACCAAAGTCTACCAACAAAAACATGGCAAGGTAATGATGTCAAAGCCTTGTTTTAAAAGAAGCTCTGCAATCCTGGACCTGAACAGGAGAGAGATTAGACTCATGGTTGGATTGCTGACAGGCCATGGGAATTTCAAAAAAAAACACCTACATACAATGGGAATGACAGAAGAGGACCCTAAATGTAGGATCTGTAATGACGGTGATGAAAGTGCATCACATCTAATCCTCGAATCCGTTGCATTGGAGAGTAAAAGGCACAGAACATTTGGGCCAACCAGACCCGAACACATTGTGTCTAATAAAGAACTGGTAAAGGGACTCCTTGCACTGTTCAAGGGTATTGGTTGGCTCTCTAGATATACAGGGAGCGATAGTTTCGGTGCGGGCAGTGGCGGGTTGGACCAAGACTGTTTTGGCTTCCCTGAGAAAAACAAATCGAATCAAATCAAGTATCCGGAAACCCTAAAATATCTGTTTTTCTTATTACGTGCATTATGCTGCCACCAACTACCAGGTACACCATACCAGTGACCTCAGGGGTCATCAGACACCGTGAGAGAGCAGAATGGGGCGCTCCACGGCACCCACAGACCTCGAACGTAGGTGCTGGGTGTCACTTTTGTCACACGTCCGTCTATAATATATATAAAGATTGTTTGACTTACCCAAACATGTGAGTGTGTGTGTATTTGTTTACCTTCCTTTTTTCTCCTAAGGTACGTCCTTCGACTCCTGGGATTGGAATGACTCCTTTTTCACTTCCTTAAAACCCGTATCCTTTCCTCTCTCCTCTCCTTCCTTCCTCTTTTCCTGAAGAAGCTGCCAGTGGTGGCGAAACTTTGAATGTTTGTGTGTGTTTTTATTTGTATTTTTTTTGTTTTGTTTCTATCGGCGAGCCTATATATATATATATATATATATATATATATCCACTCCTGGAATTGGAATGACTCCTTTTCCACTTCCGTAAAACCCATATCCTTCCCTTTCTCCTCTCATTTCTTCCTCTTTTCCTGAAGAAGCGACCAACAGTTGCGAAAGCTTGTATGTGTGTTTGTGTGTGATTTTATTTGTGTCTGTCTACGAGCCTGTCCTTTGGGTAAGTCATCCGTTGTGTGTGTGTGTGTGTGTGTACATTTGAATTACAAAAAACAAATAATTAAAAAAAGTTGCATGCTGCGAAATTTGATCCGGCGACCTTTGGATTACGAATCTGAGTGCTTACCGATGGTTGGCTTTACTAGATATACAGGGAGCGATACCGCACAATAAACTTAGTTTCGGTGCGGGCATTATTAACCGTAGAGAGTATTCCACCGCAACAGTTTTTTTTTTAATTGTTGATTTTCTCGACAATGTCTAAGAAGTGCATATTGGTGCTTTGCCAAATTACACCTCTGGTCATGAGCTTTTGTTATGAACGGTATGAATCGAATCTGAATTTCGCAATTGGCGGCCTCCCCTTGTGAGTCCTGCAAAAAATAAATCTGCAAAGTCTTTCAGCAACTTGTTGACACTGTCTTTAGCATCAAAAGTGTTCATAACTGAAACAATTTCTTGCACAGTAAAACCAAAAATATCAAAAGAATCTAAACCAAAAATATTCTCTCCAACATAAGACTTAAGCGCTAGAAATGTCAATGTTTTGGCTTCCCCGAGAAAATAAAATCGATCAAATCAACGGTGGTGTGGCCCACAGCGGTGCTGACTCGCCGTGTCAGGTGGAGTGCAGAGGTTTGGGGAGGCGGCAGGTGGGGGCGGGACGACGCCCCCGGGGGAAATCTCGGCCATCGCCCCCACGCCACGCAGGAGCGCGTCGCATTGTCCACACCCTCCACTGGAATCGTGTGTGTGAGGCCGTCGCGCGCTGACACCGGGCTGTCACGTGCGCTGTGCCTGGCACCTGCCACCACAAGGCCACGCCCCTTCCAGACACCGTGGCAAATCGACCTTTTTTAAAATCCTGTATTATTTAATATTCACAGAATATATGACATCAACTGCGATTGGGCAAAGCTGAAAATGTGTACCCAGCCGGGATTCGAACCCGGGTCTCCTGCTATCTAGGCAGTTGCGCTTACACCACTGGGGACACAGTGATCACCGCACCTGCAAGGGCTACCTAAGCACGCCTCCCGTCAGATACAAATTCCCAGCTTCGCCCTGCCCACAGTACTCAAACTCGTAGTTATGAAACTAATTCCCGTAAGAGTAAGGGTTTCAAACTTGCCCACCCCTCCCCACTAACGTAGGATCATTGCCCGTCACCGGCATATTATATATATACATGTGGCGTCTGTTCCGAAAGAACAGACGTCACTTCTGATCCTGCAGTTGTTATTATTTAATATTCACAGAATATATGACATCAACTGCGATTGGGCAAAGCTGAAAATGTGTACCCAGCCGGGATTCGAACCCGGGTCTCCTGCTATCTAGGCAATTGCGCTGACCCCTACACCACTGGGGACACAGTGATCACCGCGCCTGCAAGGACTACCTAAGCACGCCTCCCGTCAGATACAAATTCCCAGCTTCGCCCTGCCCACAGTACTCAAACTCGTAGTTATGAAACTATTATTGTTGTTTTAATCTCTGGAGAGAACATTGTAAGAAACTGTTAAATGCTGAGGAGCGTGTACACGAGGAAACAGCAAATAATGGAGAAATTGAAATAATTTGGGAAACAGAATTATGACAAATTATATGAGAAGAAATGGAAATAGGTGTGAAAGAGATGAATGGGGGGAAAGCTCCAGGACTTCACCTCAGAAGGGATTCTTTATAAAATTTCATTTCCCGGGTATGAGATTGAGGCAATAAATCAAGCGGCATCACTGTGTTTACACTTTACATCAACGATGAAATATTCACGAAGGGCATGTCAAAATTAATTGCAAACGAACGCATGCAGGGGCATCGAGAAACCACCTTCTGAGCAAAAAGCATTTACTCGTAAAGTGTTAATTGTAGCCATACACTCGCAACCGTCCGCAAGCAGCATGTTGCGCAGTTAGGATGTCCGGCGCAGTAACACGTCACGGCAGAAACATTCCCATCTCTTGTCTTAATTAATTAATTAATTAGGACGGGAGTGGGGCCGCTACAATCTGATAATGAGTTGGTATGAAGTAGAAGCCGGTAATGTTACCATTTGAGTGACACGAAGCGTAATTAAAAGCCAAATTTTAATTTCCATACGTATATACGACCAAGCTCTGCCCTTCCTGAGCAATTACGTCCGTTTCTCGTTATGCACCAACGAGCGCATTTGTCTGTGCCTTACAATAAACATTTCCTCCGAAGTATCTCTTTCTGGACTCATTTAAATGCGAATGCGAGCAAACTTTTATTGCCGCGGGCCATGAAAAATACTACGCCGTTCGTCGTGCTTTGGAATGGCCGGTCGTTACCAGCGTAACTGTCGGACAGCGTAGTTTCTTGGCGCCCCTCTGTTACGCTGTCGTTGGCAGTGCGAACACAGGCGGGGAACGACCGCCGCTACGCTCTGGACAGCGTAGTTTTATAACGCAGGCGGCGGCGTCGACAGATATGACCGCTGGTGGTTGAAACAACAGCGGCTGGGGGGGGGGGGGAGTCCAGCCCCCTCCTGCAAGCCGTATCTCTGAATCGTTTTAATTTATATATATTTTGGCCCACTTTAGGTTACGGTAGTAACACTAAAAGTGGGCCTTTGCGATCGATTCTCTACAACTTTGCTCTCTTATGTTCTTTTTTATTTATTTTTTTTTTATTTTTTTTTTTCGTATCTCGTAGTGTTTCAAAGATATTTGCAAAAATAACGGCGACTTTGGGATGTATGTCTGTCTCTCCGTAACGTGTTCCCTGTTTTTAAGACGAACCGTTCAACCGATCAACACCAAATTTTACAGGCATGATAGGTGGCCGTCGGAGACCAGAACTACCTTTTTCAAATTTTTCTGTCAAAAAATACGGTAGTAATAAAAAAAAAGCCGTTTGTAATATAATTGTAATTGCAAACGAACCGTTCATCTGACAGGAAAATTGAATAACCTAATTGGTAGAGGAGAATATTATCTACAACTTAGCCTTCTTATGTTTTTTTTCGTATCTCATGTCGTTTGAGACATATTTGCAAAAATATCGGAGCTTTGACACCCTCCATTGAATTAACGAAAACCAGCCGTTTGCAGATGTCACGTGACATTCCTCGCCCAGAACTCTCTCTGGCATACGCCATCTTGCGTTTCGTATTTGATGATTTTTCTTATTGTAACTTACACGTTGTCATTTCAAAGCAACGGCGCACTGAAGAATTATCAAAAACACATCGTTCTTCGTACGATAAATGATAATCTAGTGTCTACAGATGCCATTTTAGGATCAGTTAACAACGGCCATCAATAGTATGGGATTAAAGGACTCATCTTTCGATTGATACACGAAGCGCCGGGCGCCGTGGCTAAGCGCGCCCGGTCAGAGGACTCAACGCTCTCTGTAATAAAAAAGCTGAGCCAACAACACATCGAATAAGAACGAACAAAAACGATCAGCGTCCGCGACAAAGAGAACTAGTCAAAGAACAAAAAAAAAAAAAAAATGCCTAGAGTGCAAGGCGTTGGACTATAACGCTAAAAGTCGGTGGTTCGAAATCCGCCACTGCCTAAACTTTTTTTTCCCTAAAAGGGTTTCAGGCACTCTTATGAATTAATTTTTTGTTATATAGATTATTATTTTGGTCCAAAATGTTTGCAAAACCTTATAAAACTACAAATCTAAAGTTGGCCGTAAAACACGTCAGTGCGATTTTTTTGTTTCAGTCGCTTTGTCCCAATTATAAACATCGAAGCAGTTGGATAGTTTAGCGTAGATGCTTAGTTTTTGGGATGTTGAAGTGAATGAACATCATCTGCTTGAAGAGAAATCATCAACGGCACTGCGCTCCAACAAACGCGAGGCCCATCCACTGCCTGACGCCATTACTCGATCGGCGTCTACGAGTCGAGTGCGTTAGCGAGTATTACAAAGGGTTGTCGTAAAATCTGAATCATTATATATATATATATATATATATATATATATATATATATATATATATATATGATTGATCGATGTCATTTAAACAGATCACACTGAAATTTAAGCCCAGGAAAAAAAGAAGGTAGGTTCAATAGTCCACCAGTCCGAAATCAGCGACTTTACTGCCAGTGAGACATTACATAGAGTTTTGCTACTCATGAAGAGAACTGCAGGTGCTGAAACAAGAATTACAATGCCAAACATTTGACATTGGTAGACGATCATAATTTGTTGTCATTTCTGTGTGACCCAATCACACTTTTTTTTTCTTATGACCATATCTACAGGAAGTTCAACGAAAAGCAAACACAGGCTTCCAGAATTATATGTTCTTTATGTGGGAAGTATGCTTTACACTAAATATAAAATAAAGTCACTATAGTCGAAACAACCGTCATGAGACAGACGTATTGTTTAAAACAATTTTAGTTTATGGTCAGTCTGAGTTATAAAGGTTTTTGTGTTATTATGTTGTTCGATCACTTTCTTCATCCACAGATCTAAGTAGTCACGCTCGCATCCTACCTCCTCGTCTGTGTAAAACATTGCAATGAAACAGTCCAATGCAGACCAGAGGGTTGCTGACGCCTCTGTTTAGTTCTGAAGATGACACAAGCGATCGATATAGGTTATCGAATAAAAACTGTTTCCATCACACGTATTACAATAAATGAATACTGTTGTACAACAACTTTTTGCTTATTACAGCGAACCAGCATAATGTGTTATTATGTGAACTGCACTGCGATTACAAGAGACTTCGATGCCACTGCGGCCGGCTTTTGATTTTCATCTCATATCACTTCGACTCTGTGTGTGAAGTCAGTGATAAGGGTAATATTCACCCAGAGCGCAGGTAAGGGATCTCTCCGGAAAGAAATGGTACAACGTTATAAAGTATTAATTGATTTATCCACACAAGAAAGGAACAGTTATTAGAAGCCGACTTCATAGAAATTTAGGAAAACGTAAAGCACTACCCGGTACTGATCGCACAACTTCCAAGATAGACTAAAGATAAATCTGCATTTGTAGATATGCGATGAGCTATTTAAAGTGTCGACTGTAATACTCTCTTTGAAATTTTGGACACGAGCCCTAGCTTATCTCAAACGTGTACTCATATGAAACGAGGGAATTTGAATATAGAACGGAAGTAATAAGAAGTGAGATTGGTCAAAGTAACTGTTGTCTTTTTTACCTAACCAATACATTAAGCAACTATAAAAATTTTGTGATTTTAGAGATAGAAAACAATATTTATGCTTTGCTAATGTTTTTGTAATTCTGGTAGAAATGGCAAAGTACTTGGGAGGTCAGACGAATACAATGGATAGTGTATATTATGAAACGAACGTCAAGAAAACGAAAACAAAGTTTCTGCAGTGTAGTCGATTGTAAATCAGATGATTCTGAAGTAAGTACACAAGAAAAAAGAATAACTGGATGTGGATGAATTAAAGTGGATGTTAAGTTTAAACAGACACTACTAAGAGAAACTTTTCTTCAGAAGCGAATAATGGTAAAGTAGAATATGTACGGGAAGAGACACTGGCCGTGAAGATGGATACGTTCATACAATGAATCCCGATACATCAAGAAACAGGTAATTATGCGATGGAGGAACCTATGGGAGTTCAATTAGAAAAGCAGAACCCTTGACTGCAGGTAGTTCAGGTAGAAATAAATCACAGTAGTGAACAGAGGAGAACAGTTTCTAAATGACCCATTAGTATGGCGCAGAGAATTTGAACAGCTATGTCTAAATGCAAAACTCTCTCCTTATACGGTAGCAACTTCATCGTAACCGTACGTTTAGTGATTCAAGAGACATCCCAGTAAAACGTGACAAAATTTCACCCCCCTTCTCATGTTTCTCATACTACTCATATTATATTCTCCTTCTTACATTTTCCTGCTCCTTGTAATATTCTCCCTCTCAATTTCTCCTCCACTTCCTCACTTTCATTTACATCTCTTACCAGAGGCGCCGACTTTTGAAAATCAGTGTGGGTGCTCTATATCACGGTTCACAAATGTTCGAAACCAACCCTCCTGAAAATCATGTTCATGCATTCTTGAATGAGCAATACTTAATAAAAGTAAATAGGCAGTTGTCTGGCCTTCTAAAGATAGAAGGAAGAAGGAGGAGGAAGAAAAGGAAAGCATGTCGGCATTAGGACACTACAATAGAGCGATTTATTTGGCCGAAGTGGATATTTCGAAACAAGTAACGCCTCAAAACTTCTACACGGCCAATGAAATAATTTTTCACTGTACACTAATCTAACACTTTTTGTTCGAAGATATTCTGACAAAAGCGTTTGGTAGAACACCGTCACCAAGGTTTAAGGAAATCTTTGAAATATTTTGAGATTTTGAAGTCCGACATCAAATGTTTTTGGTCAGTTCCAAGCAAGTGCTGTATACTTCATCGAAAGTTTCACCACTTCGAGATAACTTCATGACATCTCTCACAGTATTAATATAGTCCAAGGTTTTTTTAAGCCTGAGAGAAAAGCATTACAAATTTCAAAAGAATCTTTAATTTTAATAACAAGGGAAGTGACAAAGATAAATGAAAATCGATTAACTATTGCATCAGCGTCAGATTCTTCAACCTAACTTCCTGAAAGAACACAATTGAATGTTCATAAATACGTACACCTGAAAGGTCAAAAGGACCGACGTGCTTCAGGATGAATAAAGTTAGCATAGTGCCTAAAACACGGACACTCATTACTACTCACTTGGGGACCCGCGTACAAAACTGATCATTTCTTTCACGCATGAAATATCGTTTCTCGCTATGGTCACGTTTTGCATTTCCTCTTGAGTCATAAGGTAGGTTATGACTTTTCCCGATTAAAAAAAAATTATACAATTTTATTTTCCACCTCAATTTTATGTGGGTGCTCAGCACTCCCAAAAATTCTTGGGGGGTGCACGAGTCCCGGAGCACCCATGGAGTCGGCGCCCCTGTCTCTTACTCCGCTTCAGGTTCTGATTTCCTCTTCACATTCTCCTTCTCCTGAAAATACTTGTCTTCCTTATAACTTTCTCGCTCCTCTTTTTAAGTTTTTTCGTTCTTTTAAAATTCTACGTCTCTCTTCACTTTCTCTAGCGCCTGTTCTGACTTTCTCTACTCCACACTTTCCCCTCCTCCACCTACCTCCTTCTCCTTTTCATATTATCCCCACCTCTTCTACTTCCATCATGTGCAGCCCCAGCAGTTGTGTAGAGTGCTCTGGAAGCAGCGACCCGCTGTGAGGTGAGGAGGCGGCGCTTGCTTTGAAAGGCGCCTGGCTGCTGCTCTGCATGCGTGGCCCTCCTGTTTGCAGGGCAGCCGGCTGTGCTACAAAGCACGGCGACGGCGGATCGCTGGTGCGGAAAACTGCTCTCCGACTCCTGGGCTCTTGACAGAGTGTGTGCGTCGGAAAAAGGGCGCTGCACGCGTTTCTGGGCAGGCCAGCAGGTATCTGGTCGGGAAACGCCTCTTATCAGATCATTTACAACACGGAACTAGAGGCCTGTATATCACTGGATTCCGTTAAAGGACCGTAACCGCGGGCTACTTGAGCTCAGATTTCGAAACTTCTAAAAAAATGAACACAATACTTTTTTTTCCACCGACACACTCGCCTTATACTTTAAACCATAGTTTATTATTGACTTTAACCTTCAGCACGCATTTTTTGTGACGTAGTAAATATTTTATTTTTCTATTTTATTTGTGGTCAAGTTAACCTTACGGTTGGGTTACTTGAACCCAGACTGTAATTCCCATAGATACTACCATTTGAAGGCAGTTTTGGGTCCAGGTAGGAGGTAGGAATAAGATAATTTCTACACATCCAGTGAACTTCTAAACGTTTATTTTAACGACAAAAATTAATTTCAAACATTAATTTTGAACAACACTTTTTAGATAGTGTACAAACAATATAATGTAGAGATATAACAATGTTTAGAGTCCAGTAAATGGAAACAAGCCTCTTTTTATTAACTTTGGGGGTTGTATTGTCAGTACCACATCTTCAGATTTATCCAACAAGGCATCCTTATTTTTGGGGCACCTCCAGGCTTTTCGTGTAGGCTTTATGCAGTCGACTGTAATACCACCGGCTTCCATAGCGAGGATGACTCGTGAGTATTCCTTCTCGTTCCATTTTACCAGAACGAACTTGCCTATTTCGTTACCGGTGCCGGTAATGGTGTTGATTTGGCCTTGGTTTGGCAGAAAGTCGTAGACAAGTATCCTCACTATTGTGGAGGCTGATGTCGCTGTCACCTCCTGATCTCAAGCTGGCATCACTGGTAGAGCAGAAATCAGACACACTTACACTCTGACCAGGTGGCACTTGGAGCTTTTTCTTCTTAGTAGAGCGAGGTATAACAAACTCAACCCTCATCTCTTGAAGTCGTTGAAGAAATGCATCCCCAATCATAGACAAGTCTACATTTTCCTTGGGTTTGTCTTGATTTGGCAAACACATTGGGATCTGATTTTCATCTAGAGGCACTAATCCAGCTTTCTTGAAACCTGCCTTTAGGTTGTTTCGACCAATTTCTTCTAAAAACAGCTCGCAACAGCATTGCTGTACTTCCAAGGAATCAGTTCTCGATTCTTTTACCTGCATCTGGTAGCTTCCAATGGTCAATGGCCCATGGGCTCAAGTAACTCGTATTTGCAGGTAAAATGTACCAGTTGTATTTAACCACATGTTGCATGAACAGTCGTCAATTGGGTTTGATGATAAACTAAATATGAAATGTATGCACTTACTCCAGTTTTAGGCAAGAAGTTTGCAGAGTGAAATAAACAACTAACACCTGTGTAGGTAGCATAACCATTGCTGCTTCTAGTGGCGACTTCACAAACCTGTTAGACATGGTCTGCTTAGTGCTAATGCCTACCAGCCAAGCAGTAAAGTACATCGCTATACTGATGTTCAGAGTGCGCGGAGAATCAAACAACATTTTTCTGTTTTGGGCTCAAGTTAGCCTCCAGGACTTAAGTAGCCCGCGATTACGGTTCGTTGGTGGATTATCGTCCTATGTTTTCTGAATGCTTTCTGTGATTGCATGTGATCTTATAATTGGCTTTAGCATGCATGAGAATTGTCTTCTTGCATATTTGCTTCGATGTATCTTTATTTTTTGAATCTAAGAAGTAAATTGTAAACCGGTAATCCCCAGGGCGTTCAAAATGCCCACTTTTTCCCTGAGTGCAACTTAGAAGATGAGGAGAGCCTATGTTTGTAATGTAACGGCTAGAGTAAGCCTTTATTTTACTGCTCGATACCAATCTCTGTTCTACCACTCGAAACCTCCTGTCTATTTTAGTACCCAATACCCTGACTCTTTTGCTATCTTGCTATCTTTTGCGACACAGTACTTATAGCGTGACCTGCAATACTTTTTCCATTCGCATTCCTGGCAATTAAATGGCATCTATGAATTTGACAGAAAATATAATTATTCTGTTCAGGAAATCTGGTATATTAAAGCATTGTCATATCGCTTATTAATTGTACAGTAATTAATTGAAGCTTATCAAATATTACGAATTACTTGAATCAGAAGAAATATGCAATATTATGGAAACCTAACTGTATCATTAAGGATATTTAGAACTCAAAATATTAGTTAACTAATTATTTGATATCCTGACCAATAATAATAATTAATGAATCCTAATTATTGTAAATTTGGATGTATTCAGCTGATTTAATGCCAGATAATCACTTTGAGGTAAGTATACAAAGTGTCTGTAATTAAAGAATGCATAATATCATGTGCGTCTGTGTTAATTTGAAACTTTTAATTGTTTTTAGGTAACCAACAGCGAATAATAAAACAAGCATTGTTAGCAAACTTTGTAATAGGCGATACGCGCCGATTAGTCAGTCTCAAGTCTGTAGTGAATCTAGTCTCTAGTCTGTAGTTGTCAGTAGTTGTACATTTATTGTTAATAAATTTCATAAATATAAAACTAGTATGTGTCGCAAGTCTATTGTTACACTGCCCAGATGGTGCGATTCTAAAGCAAAACAAAAAATCAAATTTACTAATTAATGTCGAATTTATGACACTCCCACCCATGTTCGTTAAAGGCTGAAATCGAACAGCAGGACAAATGTTCCTACTAATACCATTGTTCCTTGGTATGTAACACCTTGACTTTGGACAAAGTACCGAGTGATCAAACAGTCAGTATAAACTTAGTAAATCAAGGAATAATGTAGATAGAAAGGTAAAAATTGACACACATGCTTGGAATGACATGGAGTTTTATATGAAGTTCAAAAAATGTCCGACAGGTGGCGCTTCATCTGATCAGAAAAGCAATAATTAGCATAACAAATTAAGACAAAGCAAAGATTATGTTCTTTACAGGAAATGCTCAATATGTTCACTAAAATACCTCAACAATAGCTGTAGTCGAGGAATAATGTTTTGAACAGCACTGTAAAGCATGTCCGGAGATATGGTGAGGCATTGGCGTCGGATGTTTTCTTTCAGCATCCCTAGAGATGTTGGTCGATTACGATACACTTGCGACTTCAGGTAATCCCAAAGCCAATAATCGCACGGCCTGAGGTCTGGGGACCTGGGAGGCTAATCATGACGAAAGTGGCGGCTGAGCAAACGATCGTCATCAAACGACGCGCGCAAGACATCTTTCACGCGTCTAGGAATACTGCCTTTTTTTTCCTAATAAAACCCCATGTTATTCCAACCTTGTATGTAAATTTTTACCTCTCTATCTACATTATTCCGTGATTTATTAAGTTTTCAGATTTATACTGACTTTGTGATCACCCGGTAGATACTGAATTGAGTTGGAGAGTTTCTCCAGCAGGTCTCCAGTTCCAGGCCGAAACAGCAACGAGAATGTAGATCAGGAATTTAACACTATGTTTAGATCTTCTTGTAAAATACGTAAGCTTTTAAGGTTTTGTGACGGCCGTGCTAAAAAGTATTCTCTCTTCAAGAGAATCCGCAGTCGCTGCTGGTTCAATGGCGGTAGGGGCGGCAACGCAGGAGGATCGTCGGATGCGCAGAACTCCGAAGAAAACAGAGTAGCAGCAGACGGGGTGCCTGACGCACTGGCGCCGAGGAACGAGATGCGGATCAAAAGAGTGCAGGAGTGGGATCATTTGAGGAGGTACGCGCGAGAGAAGAGTTCTCGCTCAGAAACATCACAGGCCATCATACATGGGTGCACCAGTGACATGAGCAGTAGTGAGGAAAAGCTCTGAAGTGCCACGCTCCGCAGGCAAGCTACAGCCACGGTGACCTGCGCCACAGAAGCTGGATCACGGTGTCAGACAATTCCTTGCACTGCAGGCACCAACTGTTACCGGAGTGGTTTCTTCTATCTGATTGCTCGTTAAGACGAATGTCTCAATGACGGTGGTGAGTTTGTTGAAAATATTTCAGGACGTATAATTCAAGATGTGTGACACTGCACTGTGATCTTGGCAGTAGGACTACACCATTTTAGGAAATTCTTAATAATCTTGCAATGCAGAGTTCATTCTACCAAAATTAAAACAAACTTGAAATAAAATGTAACGAAGGACATAGAGCAAACGGGTCAAAGTACCCTAAATAAGAACTGTGTTATGGTTAGAAAAAATGTATAGATAGGAGTTGCAGTTAGATCTCTCCCTCTGTTCTTTCGAGTAACTCTTCTCTGTCAATAGCTGGATTCGTCATGTATTGTGATCACGATCAGTTAAACAGAATTAGCAGTTATTGGGATAGCATACTGTGACAAGATATTCATAGATTATAGTGACCATAGATGGAATAATTTAACCGCTATAAAAGATGCTGAATGTGAAGGATCCCCTTTCTGAACTTATGATAATCAGTATAACAAACGCGTTATCTGACAAACTAACATTACGCGAAAATAATATTTATAGTACTACGTCTTCCAAAACTTTTATTTTATATTGTTTAAATGATCTGACCGCCATTTGAGTGTAAGGTTGTATTAATTATTTTCACAATCCGGATTTCGGCTTTTAGGCCATCATCAAGTGCACAAATAGTCCATTTAGTCGATATGTGTAGATGACGAAAATGTCATTTTTACGATTTAGGTTTGCATATGTGTTTGTTTCAACATGTATAAGTTATTTTGTTACTTTGACATTTTGCTTAGTGACAACTTGCATCTTCACATTATCGTAAAATCGTAAAAATGTCATCTTTGTCACCTACATATACCGAGTAAATGGAAACTATGTGCTCTTGATAATGACTGCGGCTCAACGTAGCAAAATATTTTATTTAATAGTTACGTTTCATAACAATATCTGTGAAGTGTTCGGAGAAGTGTGTACAAGTAACATCTGCATCTACATATAGACTCCGCAATCCACCGTAAAGTGCGCTACTAAACATTCCCTTTCCTATTCCAAACAGAACGAGGGAAAAAAGAATGTCTATATGCCTCCGTATGAGCCCTAATTTCTTTTATCTTGTGTTTGTGATCGTTACGGGAAATGTAAGTAGGCAGCAGGAAGATCGTTCTACACTCAGCTTTAAATTCCGGCCCTCTAAATTTCCCCAACAGAATTTCGCGAAAAGAACGTCGTCTTTCCTCCAGCGATCCCCATTTGAGTTCTGTGACACTGTGACACTCGCACATTGGTCGAACCTACCAGTAACGAACCTAGCTGCTTGCCTCTGAACTGCTTCCTTGTCTTCCTTCAAACTGACCCGCTGCGGGTCCCAAACCATTGAGCAATACTCAAGACGTGGTCGTGCAAACATTTCATACGCGGTCTCCTTTACAGACGAAGTACATCTTCCGAAAATTCTCCCAATAAACCGAAGTCGGCTGTCCGCCTTACTCACAACTGTTCTTACATGTTCGTTCCATTTCATATCGCTCTGCAACGTTCCGCCTAGATATTTGAACGACGCGACAGCATCAAGAAGCTCACTACTAATGCTGTATTCGAACACTATGTGACTGTTTTTCCTACTCATTGGCATCGCCTTACACTTTTTCTACATTGAGAGCTAGCTGCCATTCTTCGCACCGTCTAGAAATTTTGTCTAAGTCATACTGTATGCTATTACAGTCAATTAAAGACGACACCCTCCCATACACCATAGCATCATCAGCAAACAGCCGCAAATTACACTCCTGTGGGGCATGCCTGATGATACACTCAGCTCTGATGAACACTCGCCGCCGACAACAACGTACTTAGTTAGTACATCAGTGAGTTTTACGAATTATTTTCATGTGTGAACTGGATGAAAGCATTATATTTTTAAGTACATTTTAAGCCCATATAGAGACTGTACTTAAAAACTGTGCTTTAAGAAAATCATTTTTAATAGCCTTCCTCTCTAATTATAACTAACCGGGAAACAAAGAAACACAAGCTTTGGAGCTCAAAAGTTGTTATACCTGATTGAATACAAATATTCACTACATAATTAGCGTGTTAAAATGTAATAAAGCTCCTGGGACGAAATAGTTTCTAATGCCACCTCCACGATGTCAAAATTCAAAGACAGATATCAGAAAATAATTCCCAATGAATATATACGTACAGGAGACTTTATTACAGAATCAGAGGCCTGTTGTACCTTGGTGTACTCGAATTTGAATAAATTTTTGTGTGGTAAACAATTAGGAAATTTACTTACTGAACTTCTCTCATACAAATGTGTAATCTAAATTATGATTTTGCAAAAAAATGATTTTTAGTTGTTAACAGTTAGGTTAATATTCAAACTTTGTAGCAATGTGCAAGTTTCTGAGATTACTCATGAGGGGTAACACGGAGATCCAAATATGCGATAATGTTTCGTAATAACATTATTGCGTATTTTTTTCTCAAACTTCATTATGAATAAATACCGAACAATATCTTAAACAGCAATAATTTAGCATTTTTTGTAGTAGATAAAATTTTACGGCATGGTATTGGAATACCTAAAAATACGGTTACTTTCTTCATGTCAGTATGTGCCATCAGTCTTCTTTTGATCACCTGAATCAGTCCTATGGAAAAATATGATAACCTCATTTACAATTTAAACCAGAAAAATCACATTAACATAACTATCTATGAAAGTTACCTATAGGACTTTCGCATAGACTTACGAAAGCGTTTAGACTCCCGTAATTCGTCCCTACTGCATAATATTTTTTTTTAGCTGATGTCGTCTACCTATAAACTACATATCTGTCAGCATCATAAGAGAAGTAGTTTCCGAGATTTAGTGTTTAGTTAGTGAGGGAATGGCTCTTTGAAACAGTTTTAATGAAGTTTTATAAACTCTTAAGGTGCAAAGATCCATTAAAACTGTATCTTAGATACAGTTTCAATGGATCTTTGAACCTTAAGAGTTTATAAAACAAAACGATATGTACAATCCATTGTAAACCTTTACAGAAACACTGAAGATGCTTTATAAATAAAAGCGAAACGCGTATTAACCGAAGATTTATCGTTATTTGTAGTCAGGAAAAGACAGTCAAGAGCCATTGATCTTGATTAAAACTGCTGTTGTGGAAATGGCGACACAAACAAATATTGTGATAAGACTGTTCCTGCTACAGGTATCGATTTCCTGAACTGGGCGCTTCATTTGTAAAAGATATGAATGATTTATCACAAAATTCAGAAAGGAGTAAATACATTATGAAGGAGTATCTCATATTCCTTCATTCAGGTCTGTGCAAATCGAAATTCAGTTCACACCAAAAACAATTCCAATCGCACGTTTCGAGACTTTTAGAGACTCGAGAGAAATTGGCCTCACTTAAGAATTACACTAGAAATGATAGCACATGACACTTTGGAATGAAAATAAGCGGATTAACTTAGATTTTTTTTTTTAAATCATACATCTACCTGACTCCATCTACATGTCACACATACGTCTTCTGTGGCGCTTCAGTAATACGTGCTAAGGTCACGTCAGTTAATTTTATTATACCAAGTATTTAACATCATCCACCTCTTTTATTTGCTGCTGCAATAAATAAGGCTTATATTGGGTGGAAAACAATCAACAGTTTCTGAAGAGGGATTAGTGTTTTTACATAGTTTAATGGAAAATAATGGTCTAGGAGCAATTTAATAACGAGTATGAAAATTTCATAACCTGATCTTCATGAATTAAACTGTTGACATTAAATACACTCAACAGTGTAAAGATGTATCTCTTCTTTTTCATTTATTTCTAACAAAAAACAAAAGCCGCATAGTCACTGATATTGCTTTCTGTCTCAATTGCATGAATACATAGCTTGGCTTCTCATTATATTTAATTACGCTAGCGAGAGTGTGAATTTAAGTCCTCTGTTTATTATTTCGTTCCTTTTTTAAATACGTACAGCAACGTTGGAGATAAATTCCAGCGAGGATTCCTCCCTCGAAACAAACGCATGTTTATTTACGACGCTAATGTAGCAACGACAGGGATAACGCATCCCCAAAAGACTAATAACTGCGACCATTAAAAAAATAATAATAAAAAAAGAAAACACACACACACACACACACACACACAGCGGTTGCCCCATATTCCGATTAATGTTGAGGTGTACGTGCAGTTTCATATACTCGAAGTGGACTTTAAGTAATACACCGGTGGATTTGCGTGTAGAATATTTCACCAACGAAATATGATCAAATGTTCAAATGTTTGTACAGCTTATGGGACTTAACTAAGGGGTTATCAGTCCATAAACTTACAAACTACTTATGAACCAGCTGAGAATAAAGACGGCACAAATATCCATGCCCGAGGGGGGATTCGAACCCCCGACCGTAGTGGCCGTGTAGACCGTGACAGGAGCGCCTCAGTCCCCTCGGCCACAGCGGGCGGCTCGTAAAATGAGACATGGGAAAACAATTCTCAAATTCATTTAAGAATGTGAAGACATTATTAAGACATAATTTCAGTAATAATAAGCATCAACCTATGTGATCATTACTATTAAAAGGAAAATTTTTTAGTAAATTTTCGTGACTTTTATGGTTAAATAAAAAGCAGAATTTGTGCTTTGTTTCTTTCATTATAAATATAGTTTTAATTCATTTATTAGCTCGTGGAGGTAAATGAAAACTGAATTCAGCCTATTAGATACTGAAAACTTGGGTGGGCAAATAGTCTTACTAAACACTCGTTGCTGAAGTCTCGTAATGCATAAAGACTGGTTTTGGAAATGAAATCGTGAACCTGAGGAAAAACAGGACCAGATAGACTCAGACACGCTGAGCTGTGGCTTAGTCTGCCGAGAAATGTGTAGGAAAGTGAGTGGAAGAATTCTTACAAACATAGACGCAGCCAGAAACAAATTATATCATTTCGTAAATAACCATAAATCTCTTTTTTATATGAACTTCTCTTTTTATATTTCTTCACTTTTATGTTTTTATAATACTACAGCAGTATAGTGTATTACTGATTTGAATTTTAACATTTTTCAAACAATTTGCCCTATTTCTATACAAGTAGTCTACTTTTCTAAACTTTTTACTTCGTATTCTACAATGTATCTGTTCCCCTATACAGACGCCGGAAAAAGCGAAGTAATTACCCGAAACCGGTGTTAATAAAGCCTTAGAACCTGCAACTGGTTTCCGCCTTATTTAACGCTACAAGTACCGTACAGGGTAATCCAACGGGCGAGCGTTCTTTAACGTTTAATAAATCGCATACTTTTTAATTTAGCGAGCCGATATTTCATGACTTTGACTTTTAATGTATTTTGGTGGACTGTAATTACCGTAAAATACTAATTTTTTTTCAGTTCGTTTCGGCCTACTAGGGACCACGAGACTCGTCATGACTCTCAGCTGGGTCAGCTGGCCCAGTATGCCTTCATCTTCTGAATGTGAGCCTGCTTCCTCTCATCCGTCCATTTAGGTCTGGTGGTGCCTGTACACTTCTTGCTTGTGAGAGACAGTGGGAAGACTCCCTGTAGGATGGCCATCCGGTATTGAGTTCGGTTCTCGGTTGTCTGTAATGGGATCTGCAGTTCCTCTAAATCTGCTCTAAGAGAGGTGAACCATGTGCCTTTACCCTGCTTGTCACTGTGAGCATCTTCGTGAGCCTCAAGTGATTCAGGCGGGTCATGTGCCCGTAGAAGGACAGTCGTCTCTTCCGCATACATGTGACTATGTCCTCCTGGTGTTCATAGATCTCGTTATTGTGCCTAATTCTGTAGGTGGCGTCTTCCTCTCTTATGGGTCCTAATACTCTCCTCAGGATCTTGCTCTCTTTACGTTTTAGTTTCCTGAGTCTGCTGTTTCGAATCGTCAGGAGACACTCGGAGGCATATAGTGTGGATGGTCTTACTGTCGAGTTGTAGTGCTTCAGTTTTATGTTCTTGGACAGATACGTGGAGGTACAGATGTTCTTAAAGGAATAACAGGCCCTCTCTAACTTAGTGCACCTGGCGTCTATGGCCAGGGTTTCGCTCTCGCTTGCTGAAATCCATTCTCCTAAGTGCTTGACCGCAGGAACTTTACAAATATTATTGTTTCTTAGTGGGATTGTAGAAGACTCTGCTTGATATTGATAATGAAGTCAATCTTCTGTATGCTGATTTTCAAGCCGGTTTTTACTGCAACATTGTAGAGACTCTGTAGTTGATGAGTAGCCTCCTTCATGCTATTGGCCAATAGGGTGATATCATAAGCAAAGTCTATACATTGTACATTGAGGATGTCTTTCTTGTAGCCAAGCTTCAGCCCTGCTTCTTGTGGCAATATTGAAGTCCATTATGTGTTTGGATGGGGAAGCTCGCGGAGCGTTCACCCCTGAACTTGACTTTGGAGGTGGTGTTAACCAGTGTAGCCTGGACCAGTTTGGTCTTCTCATTTAGGCCTAGTTCCCATGAGGTAAAGAATTAGGTTTGTCGATCTACTGAGTCGTATGCCTTTTCGAAGTCTACCATAATGGCTACCCAGATATATCCCTCTCGGCTCCTATATGAGAGGATTGTATTGAGGTTTCGAACCTGTTCTGTGCAGGACCTACGCACCCGGAAACCAGCCTCGTATTCGCCTAGTTGGGAGTCTAGCTGTTTGGTGACTCTAGTTTTCAAGGCTCCCCAACCATAAGTGAACATCCCTCGACTACGATTTCACAAACCGTTTTTACTTTCCTCTGCTTTTTCCATGGGCGGACCGCTCTTACTAAAAAGGGAGTGGGGTGAGCATGTAACACCCCACCCAAATATTTTTGGTAAAGCATTTCCGATTTTTGAGACTTTTCTGACAACAGTGACACCAATGAATGACTAGACTTCTTTTTATCGATTACATTAACTAAAATCACTACTGCAATAAAAATTAATTGAATTAATGTTAGTTACTAACGTCCCACTAAATCAAACCCAGCTGTATTAATAACTACACGATCTTCCAGGAGGAATGGTAAATACTTTAGAAGGTGGAACTTGAAACCAATTGAAGTAAAAAATGGCAAATATTGTCTGTTGAACTGAAACACGTCCACTGAATGTGTGGTCGTGTTCCATTTTGATTTATTCTGTTTATTGTGTTTCTGCAACATTAATGGTATCGATTTGTGTGTTAATTATTTTATTCTTTCTATTATTGATCAATGCCCCATGTTTATATATGTTTGCACCCACGGGATTGAACTTGTGTGTTCGTATGAATGTGGAAGATTGCTTTTAATATTGACTGACTGCCGCGCAATGGCTCAAAGTTGCCGCCTCGCGCTTTAGGCCTCATTTTGCTGTAGTTAAGAACGCATGGCTTCGTTTTTCGTCTGCGCTTGCGTCTGCTGGCTGGCCAGAGGCAAGCTTACTTGGCAAGATGGCGAGGTGGCCGTTTCCTTAGTGTCATATCAACCTAATCTTGGACAAACGAGGTGACAGGAGACCTCTCTGGGAGCGGATGCAGAGGGCATTGTCTTCGCCAGGTAGCAAGGGTTGGTAGACAGAAGGCTCTGAACGCACTCTGCGTTGTTTTAGCGCTCTACATCTGGTGTGTGATGGGGGAAGGTTTTTCCCGTGGCCTGAGAGCCACACCGTGGAAGTAAGTACTTCGCCGAATCACGCTGAGGGAAAGGCATGCTGTTAGAACTTTGCTTTCTTTGTGATCAGGCAATCTCTGTTTTTCAGTGATAGTTTTCTTGAGTAATTCTTTCGCTATGCGAGGTGAAGTGATTCTTAATTTACAGAACTGGCGTAATACAGTGTGAATTTAGTATTTATATTTTCATTCCGGTGATGATTTTGTGTTCGGATTTTCTCAAGTTAGAATACACGTGTGGGGCCTTCAGCCTTTGTGTAAACTTTATGTTTGAATTTCCTTGCTGTTTTTAACTAACTTTTCACGTCATGTCTGTATCTGCAAGTATGCTAAATATTTCACAGATTTTCTAGTTTGATTCCATATTTCCTGTCTTGTATGACCAACTGAATCATGTGCTTTCGTTACGGTCGTTACTTCAGCCTTCATCCATGTTTTTATTAATACTAGCTTTCTTCTATACGAATTCCCGCGTGTGCTTTACTTGCTCATTCTAAATTAATTTCTGTTGCAAATGCTATGTATTTCGGCATGGACACACACCATGTGATACTGCTGCCTCACCACACATGAGTTCGTTTGGTGCATAGAGTTCTTAAATTTGTGATCAAGACATCCGCCATCTCGTCAAAACTCCGCCGACAATTCTTTTTGCCGCTACTGTCAAGTGTTCCCACATTGTAATGTACTGCAACCATTATGCACGTGTCTGTGAATGAATATGGTTTCATCTACCCATTGCGTATTTGCAAATTTTCTCCCATGTTACCTCTGTATTCGTAAAGGGGAGAATAATTTCATTACAAGCAGTAATTTTATGATTTAATTCACTTTATGCTTAATTTGGTCTCCCCACATTTATTTATTGTTCATTTTACTGAATAGATTATGATTTTAAAGTATCAAACCTCTTCTCTATTATTTCATGTTCACTGTCCCATGTTTGATTATCTGCTCATTTATTTATTAACATTAATTTTGTGTTTGTTAAAATGTCGACTGCTTCCTTAATGACTGAGAAGTTAGATAAATTTCCATTTTGCAAGTACTGTGGCCACTCGTAAAGTAATTTAGAGCAGCAGTGAGCATTTTAACTTACATTTGCAGATCTCAACTGCCTGATATCGTGTGTAGAAGACATAACAAGCTACTTCCACTGTTAAAGTTGATCACTGTGATACAGCTGTTTCCTTGTAATCCAACAAATTTAACCTTTTAATGCATGACTATTTATTTGAAGTTATAAAATTAATGGGGGTACTGAGAAATATATTGAAATTAAAAAAAATACCTTGAAAGTATTATGCACTATTAGCTACAAAAAGTTCATAGCTGTTCGGCTATGTAGTTGGAGAACATTAGGTTTAGATGATGTGACCCCTGATGTCTGGAATGTGCAGGACCCCCTAATGCTGTATGAACTTACGCATTCTGGTAGCCAGAGGAATCTCTTCCAATAATGCTGGAAGCTCATTTTCAAGAAAGTATTGATAACAGGATCTTGTAAAGCTATGCGCTAACACAACAGCCTCAATCATCTGATTGCCTATCAAAAAACAGCACACTTTTACTGAGAAGCGTTCTTGAAAATGTGTCTGCATAGTGACAGGTGTTTTTTTTTTTTTTTTCGAAGCACTGATGTGTATTACGAGTGTTATTGACACCGTCACGAATGAAGTGTCTTCGTGAGGATTAAAAATGGGATTACTTGGCGATTTTCAATTATCCATCGACAAAATTCCAGTCGTCCATCTTCACCTCCTGCTCTAAGGTGTTGAATGACCTGTAAATGATAGGGATTGAACCAACGATACACTCTTGTATGCTGACTGCTGACACGCGCAGAAATGATGCATCTGCTTGTTTAAGTATTACGTTCCAAAGACTGAATAACGTCTTTTGCTTCATCCACAGCATGTCCGTTTACACTTTCGGATACAATATGGCCGCTGGGCACTATATTTTCACAAGCAGCAGCAGCAGCGTTTCCATCACTAAACCCAGACACATACACCATATCGGCTTACTCAGCGTCTGTGAAAACGTGAGACATCTTTACATGCTGAGGTACACTGAACCTGCCAAAAAATCCACTATGGAGAGTCCAATGTAAACTAAAGCATTATTTCATAGCACAATCATCAAAACCGCACTGTTTTCATTCGATAAATATGACTGTGGCAACCTATAGCAAGTAGTGTACCAACACACGAAACCTGCAGTCATTGATCTCAGCTGTAACTCTGAAATAAATAAAACACGGGAACATGTTATATCTCGTTTTTATTGCAATTCTCCTGTACTACCACCTCGTAAAATATTTACTATTCCTCCTGTACCACCCTATCTAAGGACACTATCCCAGTCTTGACGCCGTGTGTCAGAGTGATGAAGGAGTAGGGAGTAAGCTTAAGCTTGATTAGTTTTCATGAAAGTTTGTAAAAGGCGTAGCCAGGAGTCATGAGCCAATCAATCAAAAGCGATGCTATATACGCTTACAGGTTGATGTTGGTGTATTAATTATATACATTATAATCAGAGACAGTGTCAGGCGGTATTGCTATAAAGAGAATTCTAAGCATTTCCAGAATATTGTCTTCCTGTAACAATAATGATAACCATGTATGACGTGTCTAGTTATATCAGTCGATGTTAAACTATTTAAATTAAGAAACGAGACAGAATAGGTAGTAGATGTATTTTATTACTTGGGAGGTGAATAAGAAAAGTATTTCCGAAGAAGAGAAATTTCTTAAGGTCGAATATTAAATAAACTCCTCTTCTCTGAAGGGAATTTTCGGGAATGCAGACTTACACAGAAGTAAAACGTGAATGATAAACAGTTGAGACAATAGGACAACTGAAGCTTTTGAAATCTGGTGCTAAAGATTGTACGAGTAGATCGCCTAACTAATGCACATATATTGAAGTGAACTGGTGAGAAAGTAAATTTGTCGCGTAAATTTACGAAAATAATCTGGTGATAGCACATATTCTGAAACATTAAGGAATGGTCAGTTTAGTACTGGACGGAAGTGTGGGTGCAAAGCATCTAAGAGAAAGACTAAGAGGTGAATATAGTATGCTGGTTGTGATGGATGTGGTCTGCCATTCCGAGTCGGAGTTTTGTACAAGATAGACTAGTGTAGAGAGTTGCATCAAATTAATCTTCAGACGCAGTCCACAATAAGAATAAGAAACATATACAGCCGGCCGCGGTGGCCGAGGGCACTGCGGCGCGCCAGTCACGTTATGCACGGCCACTACGGTCGGGGATTCGAATCCCCCCTCGGGCATGGATATTTGGCCGTCCTTAGTGTTAGCTAGTTCATAAGTAGTTTGTAAGTTTAAGGACTGATAACCCCGTAGTTTGAGTCCCATAAGCTATACAAACATTTGAACATTTTTTTTTAAACATATACAGACTACATACGAACTTTAATGGTGTCTTTATATAACTTCTTACTATTTGACAATCGCAAAAATATAGCGCATTTTAATCCAGGCATAAACTGTAATTATTTATGAGTTTAAATTTCTATTGATCTACACGTAATTATATTCACAGAATATATGACTTCAACTGCTGATGAGCAAAGCTGAAAATGTATACCCAGCCGGGATTCGCATTCAGGTCTACTGCTTTCTAGGCAGTTGCGCTGACCCCTACACCAATGCGGACACAGTGATCACCGCCCCTGCAAGAAATACCCAAGTACGCCTCCCGTCAGACACAAATTTCTAGCTTCGCCCTGCCCACACACACACACACACACACACACACACACACACACACACACACACACATATATATATATATATATATATATATATATATATATATATATATATATATATATCAGGCAATGATCCTTTCGTTAGTGGGGAGGGGTTGGCAAGTTTGGAGCCCTTACTCTTACGGGCATTAGTACATAGTGACTACGAGTTTGAGTACTGTGGGCAGGGTACAGCTGGAAATGTGTGTCTGACGGGAGGCGTGCTTAGGTAGTCCTTGCAGGTGCCGTGATCACTGTGTCCCCAGTGGTGTAGGGGTCAGCGCAGCTGCCTACAAAGCAGACGGCCCGGGTTCGAATAACGGCTGGGTACACATTTTCAGCTTTGCCCATAAGCAGTTGAAGTCGTATATTCTGTGAATATGAAAACAATAACAACTGCAGGATCGAAGTGATGTCTGCTCTTTCGGAATAGACGCCACATGTATATATACACGTAATGAGTTTGAAGTTTGTTCAAATGTTCAAATGTTTGTGACTGGAGCGCCTCAGTCCCCGCGGCCACCGCGGCCGGCAGTTTGAAGTTTCTGCGGCTTAATTTTCTCAATATTTTTTAAGGAAATATTCCGTTTAGGCCTATGTGGAAGCTATATACTATCTTATATAAATATGCATAGCTTTATTTATATAAACAATCTATGCATCTGTAATAATAAAAGTTATGTTGCCATACGCGTTTTATCTTTATTTGCAAGGTACATTAAGCGGAATGATATACAGGGTGAATCACCTAACACTTGCACCGCAAATACTGCGGAAACGGATAGTGCGATTGATGTCTGGTTTTCACAGAATGGATTGGTAGTCAGGGGCTCGTAGTTTTAGCCAACAAACAGATTGTAATATTACTTAGAAAGTGTATTTTTTATGCAAACATATTGTTTCTAAATGGAACAATGGTTGTTTATATCATGCACTGGAAGTTTTGACACCAGCTGTGTACAAAGAATTTTGAATGACATTTTTATTACCTTTACTTTGGCAGCTACAACCGTTCAATGTTTCGGGGGCGGAGGCTGCGATAGCGTATCTGACTGGACGAGTGGCTAGCCCCTGGGGCACGGCCGACTGTCTAATGACCACCAGCCAGTCAGCTACGCTGTCGTAGCCTCCACCCCCAAAACTTTGAATGGTTGTAGCTGCCAAACTAAACGTGATAAAATATCATTCAAAATTCTTCGTACACAGCTGGTGACACAATTTCCAGTGCATGATAGAAACAACCATTGTTCCATTTGAAAACTTGTATGTTTGCATAAAAAATACACTGTCGATGCATTTTTACAATCTGTTTATTGGCTAACAATACGAGTCCTTGACTACCAATCCATTCTGTAAAAACCACACATCGATCGCACTTTCCGTTTCCGCAATATTTGCGGTGCAAGTGTTGGGTGATTCACCTTGTATATACATTATTATGTTTTACAAGAGCCGGCCGCGGTGGCCGAGGGGACTGAGGCGCTCCAGTCACGGTCTGCACTGCCACTACGGTCGGGGGTTCGAATCCTCCATCGGGCATGGATGTTTGTGCCGTCCTTAGTGTAACGTAGTTGATAAGTAGTTTGTAAGTTTAGGGACTGATGACCCCGTAGTTAAGTCCCATAAGCTTAACAAACATTTGAACATTTTTTTACAAGATTTCGTGTTCTTTTTACGTTTTTAGTATTTTAAGTTATAAACAGTTCTGCCGCGTTACTTAAGTATAGCCTGTGACATTTTGGAGCTATTACTTACAATTTTCATAAATGCTGGTTTACATTTGCCGTTTGTTGGTTCAGGTGTTTCTTTCTTCTTTTCTTTCATATATGACTTATGTAAACCCTTCTTACAGCGTCAGTAATAATCTCTTTTATTATTATTATCGCTTTGCATGATAAGACTAGACATGGACAGTATCCCGAAACTTATTTTTCCAGATTCTGATGACGCCCAAAAAATGCGAAACGTGTTAAGAAAATTAAATCATTACAAACAGGGTTGTGTTTTATTAGAAACAAATTAATGATTTGTGTTTTTTTTTTGTTCGAGGCTATTCGGCCTTTGCCTTCGATAAGCACTCTTGTAGCACTTAATTTAAGGACTTACAGACTTTTACTGTTCCTATACGATTTTTATTTCCGTCCTTCTCTGTGTAGTGTTTACTCGTAAATAAATCTAGTTTCGTGGAACCAGCTCTATGTTTCGTATAATAAAAAACAGGCACTTTGTATAACGGAGTGATTACTTGTGATTACTTGCAAATCTAGGCCTCCGGCAATCGGTTTGGTATCGATCTTTCTGCTGTCGCATGTTCCGGTCACCTTTCTAGCGCGTTGCCCAGTTACTGGTTAGTTTTGTTTTGCTTTGACCCTAGAGTGAAAATGTGTGTCAGCTGCATATTGGGTTAGGTGAGTTTACCTTGCATACCGAATGCTTGAAATTAAAATTCAGATTGCTGCCATATAATATCCCTGGAGAGTCGTCGGCTTCGGTGCTCGCCGCCCTGCGTGGGGACTGTTATCAGCTAATTGGAGCGGAAGTTCTCCTGATGGAGTGCGACCGTCCACGCTTCCGCAACGCTGCAGTCGGCAGCCAGCAAAGGTCGTAACCGCGCTGCGAACACCCAGTTCTTTAGACCTCGCCATGCGAATAGGGATGGCGGTTAGCGCTGAAACAACCGTTTTTCGGTTATACCGGTTCTTTTTATCTCCAGTTTAACCGCACCGTAAAAATTGCTCAAGATAACAGGTTTTTTAAATAACCGGTTTTCGGTTTTTATTGCTATTATTTCCAGTAGAGTTCGAACGAAACATATTTTGCGGCCGAAACAGGAACCGTAATCGTCGGTTCTTCTAGTTTTGGCCGATACCGAAACTTACGAAATTTAGTTAAAATTTAGGTAAATTTACGTTATACGACAAATCGCTAGTCTTTACATATTTTGCAAGATCCCCTCCCAATACTACTTCTTCTTGAATGTGTGTAAGCCTAGCCAAGAGTCTGTAGAAGACGATATACCAAGCATACATATTTACTGGCCTAGTATTTCCATCCGGCACTTGTGAATATTAAGTGAGCCAACCACTCCGTAAGTTGGACTTGTGAGCCATCGCATACGAATATCTCGTTATACAAACAACATATATAAATTACAACCAGTAAATAAACGTCAGTCAGTGCTGCGGAAGTATTTCGAAAAATAAAATCACAGTTCCGATTAACAGTATGATTGTTGTCAGTGTAAATTTACGCAAATTGAACTAGGAAAGCTCTGTACCACATGATCAAAGAATGTTCAAATGGGTGTGAGTTCTTATGAGACCTAAATACTTAGGTCATAGGTCTATAGACTTACAAACTACTTAATCTAACTTTAACTTACGCTAAGGACAACATACATCTATGACCGAGGGAGGAGGGAGGACTCGAACCTCCGACTGGAGCAGCCGCGCTGTCCGTAACATGGAGCCTCAGACCGCACGGCTACCTCGCGAGCACCACATGACCAATGTTACCTAAACCCATATTGGTTATTAAAAAAGCGCCTCGCTTTCTAGGAATCACATTAATAAAACTTGTTAGCATAACAATATGACAATTCATTAAAAGTTAGTATTCCAAGCTTAGAGTACATCACTTACATAATAGGTATATGAATCGAATTTACCTTCTCTTCCCAGGAACATTTTGGATGCTTTCTCCTTAAATGACATTTCAGAGCAGTGGAAATTTTAGGAATAGCCCTAAATATTAGGGTCTACCCATTTTAATTTTTAAAATTATTTAAAAAAAAAATAAAGTGAATCACTATTACAGGAAGTAGTCGTGCTGGTTCTTTTACCCGGTTCTTGGCAATAACTAAAATAAACCGGTTACAACCGACAACAAATAAATACCGAAAAAAATAATTATTCAAAACTAAAATACCGGCATCGGTGTTAACCGGTCGGTTTTTCCCATCCCTACATGCGAAATCGGTTTGGCGGGAGAGATGTAGGTAAAGAAACGAATAGCTTGCGATACAACTGCGCATCTGTGCTTATGAAATTACACTGACGCCAGAAAAGAACATGGTCCTAGTAACGGAAAAAACAGAAAGAAACTGAACTCTTTGAAAGACAACAGACACAACTTTTATCGACTAATGTACGGAGTCCTAAAAGATTAATGTAGCATATATTTGGTGTCGCCATGAAGGCTTGTGTTCGCAGGTGTGATATGCGGATCCATAGAAGTGAGTATCAGGAAGTCGTCTCCATAAGAGTGACAGATTGGCAGTTGGTAGTACGAGCGAATTTACCGACGTCTCCCGGACCTATCGCCTCTCAAAGTCAGAGCCGTCGGCGAGGAGTGCGTCTGGCGGAATAAGGGTGAGAGGGCGCCAAGTGCGAGCGAGGGCCCTTGAAGGGCTTACAGGGTCAACATTGGCGGTAAATAAGAGGGTAAAGTAGACTACGACTGTGCCTCTAGACCACCCTCTTGATAAACGATTTACGAGGCAGTGTGAACAGCTCTCTTGGAATCTTCACGGATGTTCAAAAAAATGTTCAAATGTTTGTAAAGCTTATGGGACTTAACTACGGGGTCATCAGTCCCTAAACTTACAAACTACTTATGAACTACTTACGAACTAGAACGGCACAAATATCCGTGCCCGAGGGGGGATTCGAACCCCCGACCGTAGTGGCCGTGCAGACCGTGACTGAAGCGCCTCAGTCCCCTCGGCCACCGCGGCCGGCTCTTCACGGATGATGCTGTCATTTATCGGCTAGTAAAATCACCACAAAATGGAAAGCAACTGCAAAATGATTTAACTAAGAAATCTTTCGAGTACAAAAATTGGTAACTGGCCCTAAATATTGAAAGTGTGAAATCATCCGCATGAGCACTAAAAGAATTCCGTTAAACCTCAGTTACACGATAAATCAGTCAAATGTGCAGGCCGTAAATTGAACTAAATACCTAGGAATAAGAATTACGAACAAATTAAATAGGAATGAACACAAAGAAAATATTGTGGGGATGGCGAACAAAAGTGTACGTTTCATTGGCAGAACATTTAGATGATTGTCCAGCTCCGTAGCTCAGTTGACAGAGTCGCAACCTACCATACAGGAGACCCGGGTTCCATTCCCTTCACGGGGCTGGGTGTTGTGTTCTCCTCCTTCTCATCATCACGGACACGCAAGTGGAGTGGAGCCAAGTGAAAAAAGTAGCACTAGGCGGACGAACAGTCCCAGAGGGGATCTCTCGGCCAAACATGCCAAACGATCATGTCTCATTAGAAGATTAAACAGTTCTATTAAAGAAACTGCCTACACTACACTTGTGCGTCCAATTTTGGAGTATTACTGCGCATTGTGGGATCCACACCAGGTGGGACTGACGGAGGATATAGAGAAAGTTCAGAGAAGAGCAGCTTGTTTCATATTATAGGGAAGAGAGTGTCACGGAAATGCTGCAGTAGTAGGGGTAGAAATCATTCAAAGAGAGGCGTTGTTCGTTGCGGCGAGATCATCTACAAAATTTCTTTCACCATCTTTCTCCTCCGAATGGGAACAATTTTTGTTTTAGCACCTATCTACATAGGGAGAAAGATCATGGCAATAACATAAATCAGATCGAAAACGAAAAGGTTCTGTTCTTCCTTTTACCCGAGCGCTATTAGATAATGAAACTCTAGAGAAATACCATAAACCGGTTCGATGAACCCTCTGCCATGCATTTCAATTTGTGCTACAGTGTAGATATGCATGTCACTAGTGGCGTAACTTAAGCTCAGCTTAGGCAAGGTAGGGAAAGAAATCGTCAGTTTACTTTTACAAATAACCGTGTCAATACCCAGAAGATGGCCACTTGCAATAGTGGCCGAAACGTCGGCGCTAGGCATCAGTGCTACGTCATTGCTACCACCGCTCCTCATTCGCCAGTTTCAACAAATTGCAAACATTAATGTAAACATCAATCAAGGATTTCCTTTCCACGCCTAGGAAGAAGTAAAGCAAACACCAATCAAAGAGAGCTGAAACCTCCGATCACAACTGGCAACATTTAATATTTAAGACACCAGATTTCCCTTATCCAGCAGTAAACGTAACACCCAGAAGATGGTCGCTTGCAATAGTAGCCGAAATGTCGGTGAAACATTTGATATATTGACAATGCGGTCCAAAACCCAGAAGAGTTTTATCAACAATGACAACGACCGCAGAATCCTTCGTTTACATTTAACAGTGTCGACAATTTCCTTGGTAGATGACCTGCCGTAATTTCTCGCGTGGGTTTAATGTATTTTCACTTTCACGTTTCTGTACGTCATCGTTCTACCTCTTCAACTCATAACGTACATTCGCGAAGTGCCTCGCGGCCAGTAATCCCGTGTCTGGTAGGTAAGCGTAACCGTTCCACTAGATGGCAGTAACGCACATTTTAGCTACTCGTGCTGACTGGTAGTAGACCGTCAGTTTCAGGTTATCCGTGCGCGCCGCAGCCTAGAGACTTACATTCTTACTCTGCTGCAACTGAATGATATAGTGGATTCATTGCCTCCCACGAACTAAGGAATACATTTGGTCCCCTTGTGCAAAATAACGTGGACCATCACCTGAACGTATTCATACCTGCTTGAAAATCAGGCAGCGTGGACAGGCGTATTCTTGAACAATGGCGATGTAATTGTCTTTCTCCCAGTGTTAGAACAAAATGTTTACTGGTTCTAGATTCATTTACATCCATAAACAGGATCTATTCGTTCAAATGTTCAAATGTTTATAGAACTTATGGGACTTAACTACGGGGTCATCAGTCCCTAAGCTTACAAACTACTTATGAACTAACTAAAAGGACGGCACAAATATCTATGCCCGAGGGGGGATTCGAACCCCCGACCGTAGTGGCCGTGCAGACCGTGACTGGAGCGCCTCAATCCCCTCGGCCACCGCGGCCGTCAATATATTCGTAATTACAGACAAACATTAAAGATAACCGTTCCACCTGACCCAACGTTCCTTGTTAAACCTTTCGATGTACACACTTTCGCCAGTGTTAAAAAATTCGTTAAACCGTTTTGTGAATAAATTTAACTCGGCAACATTGATACTGTACTCCACAGTGGTAACGCTATCATCAACCTTCATTCATTCATCCATAATCAGCTCAGTGCACCCGTATTCAACATAATGTTCAATCATGCCTGGAACAAAGGTACATTATCAGTTGCAAGTGATGCTGCTAATGACTGCTGGCAGTGTTGTTCGGCTTACGGGAGAGTGAAGGCGCTGAATAGGAAACTACAGAACTGTATCATTTACCCAGTGCCCACATTGCCGGAGGCATTCCTGTTTAACCCCATGTCTATAGCAAGACCCACAAATACGCTTCTTAATACGGTCATACAACTAAATGTAATAGGTAAATAACAGTAATCATTATACTAGTTCCTGTTTCCTTGTGCATTTCATTACTACACCACTAAATACAAGGATGACCTATATGTATAATTATCGCTATCGGCAGCTAAAATTTGTGCAGTAATTATTGATTACATCTTATGTTCCCATTGAAGTTAATTTTTTTATAAGTTGATAATGCAATATTACTAATACAGGTACATAAACTTTTTACAAGCTGAATATAATAATACTAATAGTATGAATATAGATACATGCATCATTTGGTTCTATTTAAGAATTCCTCAGTGGAGTAGAAGGAGTTGGCCACTATAAAGTCTTTTAGGCTCCTCTTAAACTGATCTTTATTTGTAGCTAAATTTTTTATGGTTGTTGGTAAACTATTGAAAATGTGTGTTCCTGAGTAGTGTACCCCTTTTTGAACTGAAGTAAGTGCTTTTAAGTTCTTGTGTAAATCATTTTTGTTCATAGTATTGTAGGTTTGAACTGATGTGTTTGTTGGGAAAAGGGATATATTATTTATGACAAATTTAATTAAGGAATAAATATACTGAGAGACAGTAGCTAATATACCCAGTTCCTTGAAGAGGCTTCTGCAGGATGTCCGTGAATTTACACCACAAATAATACGCATTACACGCTTTCGGACTCTCAAAACTTTTGATTGACCTGAAGAGTTACCCCAAAATATTATAGCATATGACATTATGGAATGAAAGTAAGCGAAGTATGCAAGCTTTTTTATTGTTATGTCTCCTATGTCTGATAACACTCGTATTGAAAATACAGATTTGTTGAGTCGTTTCTGCATTTCTGTCATCTTCTCGGCGTTAGTCGATACAAAGGACTATTCTTCATCAGATGCGTGTTCCATTTATCGACAAAATAGACGAAATAACGTTGTGCTAAAGACTTTCTTACACATTAAACATCCATTTTGGAAATCTATAGCATTTAACAGTTTTTCGGAAGCAATAGAGAAGCCATAGTGCCTTCGTAGTGATGAAATACTACAATGATTTACGTATCTAACGTATGACCCTTCTCTTGTACTCGTTGCTAAAATAAAAAAATTCAAACACTGATGAATAAAGTAGACCATTCACTGGAAAGAAAAAGAGCTGCGTCGTCGACAGGCGGACACGTGAAAGAAAAGTTGTTAGCTTCCAGACTGTATCCTTTTACAAGCTGGAGTACGCAGCTCGTAAACGGATACAGTCCGAAAGCTATCAACTTCTATTTTAGTTTCTGTGTACTTTTGTCGACGATTTACAGCTTCTGCGTTTGGTCAGGGCTCTCCTTTGTTCCTAAGTATTTATCTTGGACCAGAAATTTGAACTATAGATCTTGGGTTCTTGAACGCAAGGCAGCACGAACGCACTATACTTCTCGTCTGGTCTTTGCCTGGTAGAGAAACCGATTGCAGCACCCCATTCAAATATTCTTTTTCAGATCGTCAACAAGATGGAGGATCGTTGGCAGAACACTTCGGTGAAATACACTGAGATGATTAGATTCACGTGCATTGCCTTTCGCATTTCTTTAAAGAACTTAACGGGATTAACTTAGTGCAAGCAATAACATGCACATAGGCGAAAGTGCACTGTTCCTATAGATCGGAGGAAGAAAGCACATTTTAGGCCTTACACTAGGCGCAACAAGCATAAGTAAATACTGAATTAATAAGTTTTCAGCCATAAATAACGTATTCTGTTTTATATTACGACAGATAACTTACCATATACTTTACTATCTGCTGGACCCTACAGATGGTCCTGGAGTATTTTATGCAGCGTTTCCTAAGTGGCTTTTAGAAGACGAAATTCAGTAACAAATTCTGCATCATCCCTGCATTTAAAATGATTTGGACGAACATAAATACGTCTAGGACGCCTTATAGGGCAATGACCTCTAGATCGTCCAAAATATTGATTCGTAATTGTCAACCAAATCTCTTCTTATTCCAGCCATTTTCATCATACGGATTCTCATATAACTAGTCGTTACCCGTAGGTTTGTATTTTGATATCGCAACAATAATTTTAAGGCCAGGTTGCATATCTGAAACATATCAAACTCATCTAATCGCTACTGACGTGGATGTGGGCGATAAATATGACGATACAATTTTCCAATAAAACTGCTTTTCAAACTAGTTTTTCATCGATGTAGTGTTTCTGTTATTTTGTTCGATAAATCGGTCTTTTTCATGTGAATATATTGCGGTATTTTAGCGCTTTGGACTCCTCCCATTTTCATACAGATTCTCACTTAACTGGTCGTTAGCCGTGTAAGAAGCAGAATTCTACTTGTTAACGGCCAGTTTGAGCTCCTTTAACGTCAGGTTAACTCATAACGAAACATTGACAAACACAATTCCCCGGTAACAACAAGTTAAAATCTTACCTGGATTTTAATAAGACATTGATAAACCGGCCCCTTAATAGTTTAGAGCCTTTTTTCTTTCAATTTTTTGGATAGTGTGCTTTGGGACTTTTATTAGTGGCATGCCTTGAGGTATGCTACCTTTCTGTTAAGTCCTATCTCAAATTGAATTTGCGACCCTAGAAGGTCTCTTAGTTAGTTCAAAAAGTGAAAATTCTGTTATTAGTTAGGTGGGCCACACAGCAGTGAAGGTTGGAAACCGCTGGCCTAGCCCATCCCTCGTGCACTGAACAGAACACATCGTCAGTTGAGAGATTCAACCCGCCCGTAGCTTCGCGCAGCTTCCCGCATACGGTAGAGACGCAGAGCTTGCGGCGGGAGCAGGCGCGCCCTTTGTCCGCGGCCACGTGGCGGGCTGTGATTGGCTGCGCAGCCACTCGGCAAACAGCGGCGCGGCGGCAAACAGTGCCCAGGGCCGCCTGCCGTCTGCGGCTAATAGCTCCAGCACTGCGCATGCGCCGTGCCGGAGCGCGCCCGTCTCCTAGACGTCCCTGCCGCGGCGTCACATTTCAGTCTAACAGCTTGGCGGACGACGCCGAAACGCGAGCATCAGCGTGCATCACGGTTGCAGACGGTCAACAAGGTGGCGCTCGCTACTGCTGTTTCCATCAAAACAACAGAAATGACGTCACTGCTGCTAGAAAGAGTTGTAGCATCTGTGGAGTGACAGCTGGTGTGCAGAAGCACAGGAGCACATGAACAACCTAACTTTTGACTCCTTGTGTATTTATTTACTGTTTTTGTCTTAATACCGCTAAACGTAATATACAGGGTGTTACAAAAGGTACGGCGAAAATTTCAGGAAACATTCCTCACAAAGAAAGAAAATTTGATATGTGGATATGAGTGCGGAAACGCTTAATTTCCATGTTGTTAGAGCTCATTTTAGTATTTCTGTTTAAATGTAATTTGAAATAATTCGTGTAGACACTTGTCACAATACCCAATTGTTTCGTTAGTATGTACTGTACTTCCTCGATTCACCGCCAGTTGGTCCAATTGAAGTAAGTTAATGTTGACTTCTGTGCTTGTGTTGACATGTTACTCATTGCTCTATATTACTATGGATGAGGCTTCATTTCAACGTGATCAAATTGTAAATTTTCACAATCAACATGCGTGGGCTGACGAGAATCCGCACACAATTGTGCAATCACGTCATCAACACAGATTTTCTATGAACGTTTGGGCAGAAATTGTCAGTGATGTCTTAATTGGGCCTCATGTTCTTCCATCTACGCTCACTGGAGCACGTTATCATGATTTCAATATGGGATACTCTACCTGTGTTGCTAGAACATGTGCGTTTACAAGTACGACACAACATGTGGTTCATGCATGATGGAGCTCCTGCACATTTCAGTCTACGTGTTCGTACGCTTCTCAACAACATATTCGGTGACCGATGGATTGGTTGACGTGGACCAATTCCACGGCCTCCACGCTCTTCTGACCTCAACCCTCTTGACTTTCATTTATGGGGGAATTTGAAAGCTCTTGTCTACACAACCTCGGTACCAAATGTAGAGACTCTTCGTGCTCGTATTGTGGACGGCTGTGATACAATACGCCATTCTCCAGGGCTGCATCAGCGCATCAGGGATTCCATGCGACGGAGGGTGGATGCATGTATCCTCGCTAACGGAGGACATTTTGAACATTTCCTGTAACAAAGTGTTTGAAGTCACGCTGATACGTTCTGTTGCTGTGTGTTTCCATTCCATGATTAATGTGATTTGAAGAGAATAAAATGAGCTCTAACATGGAAAGTAAGCGTTTCCGGACACATGTCCACGTAACATATTTTCTTTCTTTGTGTGTGAGGAATGTTTCCTGAAAGTTTGGCCATACCTTTTTGTAACGTCCTGTAGATGGTGTAATCTTAAGTAAAGTGCACTTAGGTCTACCGCGCTATGCTACGTCCCTGCTCGTCCAGACTCCGTAGAACGTGACACCAGCATCAAGCGCACATCCCTTGGTGTCCGCATGCGCGATTGGAGTGACGTCTTGTTCAAAAAAGTTCAAATGTGTGTAACGCTTATGGGACTTAACTGTGGGGTCATCAGTACCTAAATTGACAAACTACTTATGAACTACCTTATACTAAACACGGCATAAATATCCATACCGAGGGGATTCGAACCCCCGACTGGGAATGGCCTTGCGCTTCGTAGCATAGCGCCTCAACGCACTAGCCGCTCCGCCACGGCTACGTTATTCTAAAGACAACACAAACATCCATGCCCGAGGGGGGGATTCGAACCTCCGACGCGGGAGGCCGCACGATCCGCAGTGTGGCGCCTTAGACCGCTCGGCTGCTCCTGGGCGGCTAAATATTTGTGAAAATCAAAAAAGGTATTCTCAATAGCCACCACTGGATCTATGTAATCCGATATGGTGCATTTGAGAAACTCCGGCACCCAGCCGCAGTACACCCGACCGTTCGCCGTCGGGGGTTCGAATACCCCCTTGGGCATGGGTCTTTGTGTTGTCCTAAGTTACTCGAAGTTAGTGTAAGTAGTTTGTAAGTTTGATGACCAACGTAGTTGAGTTCAAATGTTCAAATTTTCAAATGTTAGTAAAGCTTAAGGGACTTAAGTGCGGAGTCATCAGTTCCTAAACTTACAAACTACTTATGAACTATCTTATACTAAAGACAGCACAAACATCCTAGCCCGAGGGGGTATTCGAACCCCCGATGAGGAACGGCCTCGCACATCACAGCATAGCGCCTCAATGGGCTCGGACTCTCTGCCGCGGCTGTAGTTACAAACATATGAACATTTGAAAAGCTCCAGCCGTACAATGTGATATTACAGATACAGGGGGAAGCGGAAAATGGACCTTAATGTAGCAAACCCAGCACCAAATTTGACAAAAATTATCGGATTGTGTTGAGAAATTGTCACAATACCGCCGAATTTGACATAAAGACGTCGAATTCGACATCTAATTTGGCTGAATTAACAACTACTTTAGCCAAAATTTTAAAAACCGCATATGCCAGTTAGTTTATACATTTCTCTTAGGTAAAAAAATTATAGAGACACCAATTGATTGTCAAAGTAATTGCAAATAAATTCATCAGTTTTGAATAATTTTAGTATTGGCCATGTGTCTGTCTGTTTCACTACTGGATTATTATAAATAATATCCTTTGAAAGAATGTGGAACCTAGAAAAACCTACAAATGAACAATCTATAGCGAATTAAGGTTTAAAGTATTACCTAGACATATCTAAATTAATAAAAAAATAAGCAACGAATCGGGTCATGGTACACTATTCAGTGTACGTTTAAAGTTCATTTCATTGTTCAGCCAATACCTATATTCAATACTTACTTTACGATTCACTTTAATTTTCTTTTTATGGCTGCTTTTAACGTTAATTCAACTGCACCTCTTACCGTTCACTTTAATGCCCCTCTTTATTACCTCTGTTTACAGCTTTTTTTCCTGATTTAAGTGTTGTGTACGAGCATCACACGAGAACGGCTCAACCGATTAGACTGACCCTTTTTTAGTCGTTGTGTTCGTAATTCTCAGGACAAGTTTGGTATAACAAAAAATGTTTAGAAAATACATCGAAAAATTGGAAAATTTAGGAAAAAATGATAGTTTACAGAAAAATGCGGGATAGTTTCAAAGAAAATTCGTAAAATGATATTGAAGTGCAAAAATCAAAACTTTATTATTCACTCTCTATCATAGCCTAGAGGACGTCGTTACTTTTTAATCTCTTTAAAAAACTTCCTTGCAAAAGGCCCCTTTCGTGCAAAATGCCTTTCTGTAATGCTAGACTAAACTTACCTATTAATAGTACATTAATCTACTGTACACAAACGTCAAGAACAAGTTTTAACACAGTTTTAATGATGTTAACATATGAAATTTATTAATGACCACAGACAACAGCTGTAACAGTAATTTGTAGCACTTAGTTAACACTGGAAGTTATTTTTATTTTTTCAGTGATTGACGCATAGTGACGTACACAATTATGGAAGATGCACACGGGAATAACAATAAGATGAATTATAATACGAGTGGAATAAATACATACACATCCTCGTCATCCCCGAGGTTTCAGCTACTATATATATTTAGTGTCCGTCTGCTTGCTTTTGTGTTTGTATTGCGAACAAATTGTACACGTTTGTTCCGATATTCATAAAATTTTGCATACATGGCTTTCAAAACAAGAGGAGGGCCACTTTCTACAAAAAATTTCGTGTGTAGTATAATGGAGGGTATAACACCTACGAACTTGGATAAACGTATTGTTTTATTCCAATCTTGATGAAATTTGGTTCACTTGACCTTCAAAAGTAGAGGAACATCACCGTCCACCTAAGACTTCGTACGATGCATAGCAACTTGCAATAAACGTGGACGTTACTGATTACCATGAAAGTTAACATAATTATACCATATTTTACAGATTGAGGAGGCAATGAACTGAGGCTATGGAGGAGAAATGAGACAGATTAGGAAGTGACTATGAGGGGGTAGGAGAGAGGGGAGATGAACAGAGAGAGAAGGAAAGATAAGGTGGACGGAAAGAGAAAATGGAAGGAGATTAGACTAACGTAACACTGAAATAAATAAGGACTGGGCGAGGTCGGGTTTTCAGCTGGTATAAATTAAACACTCTCGTTGAACACGAATTAGTACTTTTACAAGTTACTCTAAGGCATTTGACCTGTACTGAATTGAAATGTCTATGAGAAGTGGTTCAGAAATGAAGAGGATAGAAGTCGTGCAAGAAAAGACTGCTGATGTTTAGGTGGACAGAACGTGTGACTAATGAGAGGGCACCGAATAGAAATGGGATGAAAAGTAATTTGTGGCAAAATTAGACCGAAAGGGGATCGATCGATGGGACACATTCTGAGATACGAAGGAGTAGTCCGTTTAGTATTAGTGGCATGTCTTTGGTTGAATATCACAGAGGGAGACAAGTATAATAACCCTTTTGCAATGTTGCTCTCAATCAACATAAAAATTGAGCAGGATTTTCTGCAATGTGTTTTAATCCTCAGCTGGGCAATAGTTTTAGCAACCAATGTTAAAGCTCTCATAGACAGCAATGTTCCATTGTCTTTTGCAACACTCTGTCTTTAACAAACAATGCAAGCATACGTCACCGCAATGCTAGTTTCTGTAGGTTTTGTAGAGCTATTATGTTCGTTTACAAGGAAAACCAGTTTTAAAAGTTAAAAGGAAGCCTTGAAGGTCAGTTATGCAAAAGAGTTAGCGAACTGTTATCTGGGATATTTATTGCAAATTTGTTGAAGTTTACTGGGAGAGGAGGCGTGCATGAGAAGACGAAAACAAGGCGCCTCCTGCGCCAGTGAGTGACGTACTAAGTGAGAGGCTTGGTCGCTTGTCACACTGTGGGCCACAAGGAATAATAAGATTCGTTTTCACAGGCGCTTTACTGTGAAACGTGAAGTGTTAGGATTGTTCTGGACTTTGTATCAAAAAGGACTTGTTTTCAGACATTTAACAGGAAATAGGACAAAATACAATAATTTTTGCAGCCACAGGAACAAAACTGAAGCATTTATCTTGTAGCAAAATTCAAATGTTTGTTAAGCATATGGGACTTAACTACGGGGGTCATCAGTCCCTAAACTTACTAACTACTTATGAACTAGCTAATACTAAGGACAGGACAAGTATCCATGCCCGAAGGGAGATTCGAACCCCCGACCGTAGTGGCCGTGCAGACTGTGACTGGCGTGCCGCAAAACGCTCAGCCACCGCGGCCGGCTATCTTGTAGCATCCATGGGCTTTTATGGACTATGTCACTTATAGATAAGGAACTGTATTTAAAAAAAAAAAAATCATGTAAAGTTGTTGAAATGGCAATACATTTTTAATGTAAGTAACTTAAAGTGTTTCTTTTCAGGTTGAAAACAAGCAATATGTTTTTGTTCTACTAATTTTTATTTCCGAACTAGTTCTCGGGTTATTTGGCCATTTTCAGGTAAACATTTGACAGGCGTCGACAAGAAACGCTATTGCTTATCTCGTAAACATGTTAAATCAAGATAGAGTACATCAAAACTCTAGTTCTTCGCTTACGATATTAGTTGAAGTCGTTACTTTGATGTCTACTCATGTAGGTTTATGCTGTGTGATACGTGCCTTCTAATTTAGAATTTTACACAGTGAATCACGTTACATATTTAATATTATATTATTCTAAGCTATGGTGAAATTATTGAAGTTGTAGCATAGGTTGAGTGTGCTTTTGACATGGTTTACATATAACTGACATTCTTAATTTTTCATCAACTAATTCGAAATTGAACAGAATGAAAAACTTTACATACTTAATATTACTCCATTATATGCTACGGTACAATTATTGAGGTTGTGACTTCTGTTGAAATAACTGAGTAATATGAAGTATGTAAAGTGTTTCATTTTGTCCAGTTTCCAATTAGATGATAAAAATATTAACAAGTCCAGTTGTATTTAGACCATGTCAAAAGCACCCTGAAAGTGACGATCTCAACCTATGCTACAACTTCAGTAATTTCACCGTAGCTCAGAATAATATAATAATAAGTATGTAACGCGTTTCACTGTGTAAAATTCTAAATTAGAAGGCACTTATCACACCGCATAAACCTACATGACGAGACATCAATGTGACAACTTCAACTAATACGGTATCGTAAGTGAAGAACTAAAGTTTTGATGTCTTCTATCTTTATTCAACGTGTTTACAACATAAGCACCAGCGTTTCTTGTCGATGCCTATCAAATGTTTACCTGAAGATGACATAGTAAGACGAAAACTAGTTCGTAAATAAACAAAAATTACTAGAACAAAAACAGATGGTTTGTTTTTAACCTGAAATATGGAACTGTTTTACGAAGAACTGGCAGAAGAATCCATTTATAAGATTAATACGTTTTATTCGCGCTATATTTCTGTGCCCAGTAAAAGGATAAGCAGGTTCACATATATGTGGGTAACCGTTGTTATTTGATGAGAAAGAGTGGAGTGGAAAGCTGTACGAAAGCTGAAGAACGCAACGTCAACATTTCGACGTGAGTTCGGTAGCTAGAGCATTTGAAATAAATAAATAAAAAGTTGAAATGTTTGTAAATCTATCGGACCAAACTGCGTGGTCATCAGTCCTTAGGTTACTAACTACTTAAACCTAGATAAACTAACCTAAGGACAACACACACACCCATGCCCCAGGGAGGGCTCGAACCTCCACGACGAGCAACCGTGCGCTCCGCAGCGAGACGCTTTAGACCGCTCGGCTACTCCACCGCGGCAGAGCATTTGAGAATGACATGTAAAGCAAAAGTTGGCTAGTCGTGTGAGACGTAACAGATACCACAGTTGAGAAATAAGTATCAGCCGCTGTGGAACTATGTATGCCCTTTAAAAGATTCGTTGGTGTCGAAACCGATATGTAGAAAATGACACTGCATTTACTATCGTGTAAGTAGTACAGAGTGAACGAGAAGTTTCATGTGCTCTGCGACTTGTGGTCCTATTGTTTCGGTCACTGCGGGAACTCGGTGTGCGAGACCCTAGTAATTGCCTCGCAGAAATGGCGCAGAGCTGAGTCCAGGAAGACTAGCAGCTCATCAGCAGTCCGCTAGGAGCGCTGTCTACTTCCGGAGCTCATCCACCCAAGTGGGGGGAGGACGCGATGCGATGAAGCCAGCTGCTCCCAGCGTCCGCTCCACATAAAGTTTCCAAATGTTAATTACGCCTCAGAATTCTTTCTTTGTTTGCAGAGTCCGCTGCGACGGGAATGTAATTACCAATTAGTTTCCTGACGACAAAGATTTCTTCGAATCGAGACTCCCCTGCTAATTGATTAAGAAAGCGGTCTTTCATTCCTTCTCTAACTTCCGGAGACCGTTATGAAACGTTTTAAAATTTTACTGCTCTAACGAGGTAAGTAACCTCACGCTCTAATTACTTCTAATGAATATTCACTAATAATATTTCTGACCTTGCTCTAAATTCTTACTGTTGTTTATTGTTTCATAACACGAAACTTGCGGTAGTTCATCTTTCAGATTTTTGTAACGACCAAAACATGACGTTTTTTTTGTTTGTTTTTTGTTTGTATAGTCTATGGGACTTAACTACGGGGTCAGCAGTCCCTAAACTTACAAACTACTTATGAACTACTTACGAACTAGGACGGCACAAATATCCATGCCCGAGGGGGGATTCGAATCCCCGACCGTAGTGGCCGTGCAGACCGTGACTGGAGCGCCTCAGTCCCCTCGGCCACCGCGGCCGGCCCACTATGATCAGGCAAACGATATCTGGACGCTCGCGCGGCGAATTTTGGCGTTCCTTACTCGCCAAACAGCCGCCCAGATCAATGTCAACGTGCTCTTATTTTCGGGGGAGACTTTCTACCCCACCACCAAAACACACTCTGTAAACTGGATTCGTGGCCACACGATCCGATACGTCTTTGATTCTGGCGAGAAGTCAGTACTTGGATATTGGAACTTTCTCAATGAACGACACCGCGTCCTAACTCGTAACCCAAAGTATCAGCAACATTTTTCCAATTTCTTACGGAGTGCCTTTCATGACCCGCCTAATGGAATGTCCAAGGCATCAGAAGCTAAATCTTAACACAACCATCCTGAACTGAACGTAACCCACAACGGAACATACGAGCATCAACGAGAGGATACGTTTGGACGTTTCTACCTATGCCGGCGGCAACAATACTGCGCTCCTCTTATTATATATCAAAAAGAAATATATACAAAAAGAATTAATAAAAAAGAGCAAAAAATGTGGTTAAGACGTCTGCCTAGTGAGCATGGAGAACCGGGCTTGATTCCCAGCCGCATCAAAAATTTGAATTTAATGCTTTACCTTTAACTTTAATGTTCCACAATTTCCTCATCGTTGCGTTAAATGATGGACGACTTTAAATTATAAACAAACACAGAAGATTTGTATTATTATTCTAATATTTATTACCATTATTTAATATTCTGTTCGATCCTACCCTTTTTGTCTATCCATACTCTGTGTATTAAGTAAGCAACACTGCTAAACACGCTCAAGTGTCGTTCCTTTTTACTGAAATTTGGAGAATTTCTTAAAGACTGCAGGAGCTACGCATTATTTGTGTTTACAATACTGGAATTTTTTACTAGTTGATTTGTTCATCGGAGCAGATTTGTACATTATAGAGGAGTTATAGCTACGCTAATAATTTTTATTTATTATTTCATTTCTCAAATAGAGAAGGCTACGCGATAGGTTGTAGCTCAGAGCCACTTCGAGTCACTATAGCGACAGTCAAATAATAGTACGGAGCTCTCAAAGTTAAGAGAAAAGGAACTAAATACATAGATAAATACAGATTGAAATCAATGAACTTCGGGAAACTGAAGCAATTGTTGTCATCCGGCCGCGGTGGCCGAGGGGACTGAGGCGCTCCAGTCACGGTCTGCACGGCCACTACGGTCGGGGGTTCGAATCCCCCCTCGGGCAAGGATATTTATGCCGTCCTTAGTCTTAGCTAGTTCATAAGTAGTTTGTAAGCTTAGGGACTGATGACCCCGTAGTTAAGTCCCATAAGTTCTACAAACATTTGAACATTTTTTTGAAACTGCATAGTTCGTTTTACATAATTGCTCGTACAAGCAAATGATTTACGTCATTTAATATTTTTTTTTTTGAATTGTTGATAGAAACGACACGGAAACCTACCGATTCGAGAAGACGGACTCGTGGGTCCTGACTTCCCTACAATGCAACGTGCTGTGGAGATCAAACGGCAGTCTGGAACGTACACTTGTTCGTTTCATGATACCAGGATAGAAGATATGTTCAAATGTTTGTATAGCTTACGGGACTCAACTGCGGGGTTATCAGTCCCTAAGCTTACAAACTACTTATGAACTAGCTAATACTAAGGACGGCACAAATATCCATGCCCGAGGGGGATTCGAACCCCCGACCGTAGTGGCCGTGCAGACCGTGACTGGAGCGCCTCAGTCCCCTCGGCCACCGTGGCCGGCTAGGATAGAATATAAAATATTGATTTACCTATATGGCAAACTATGGTAGGGAAAACAAATTGTTTCAAAAGGCATTGAGGCCGACGCCGGAGAAAGCGACATTGGCGAGCGAAACGATGGGGGCTGTAAGGAGTGGATGGAGACCCATAAAAAATAATAAATAAATAATTTAAAAAAATTAAAAATGTCGGTAGAGCACAAGCCCGTGAAATACATTGGTCCCAGGTTCGAATCGCGATTCTGGCACACAATTTCAATCCCCAATCTGCCAGGAAGTTTCGTATCAGCGCCCACTCCACTGCAGAGTGAAACTTTCATTCGTATCGCAGTGTTGTTCGAAAAATAAAATTGAAAGACGTATTTTCACTGGCTCTCTCAAAGACTCTTCTCACTGGCTGCCTTCTGGTACCAATATCTCAACATAGACCATAGATAATATAGACTGCGCGTGGCATCATTAAACTGAAACCAACATCTACGTCACGTGACTCGGGGCTGGAAACGGTTTTCATCATTACGAGTAATGCGAAATATAGCTGAGAGTTGTAGTTCTTATCCTTTGTTTTGGAAATTGAGCGTATGTTCGAGCAATAAAACATCTTAGTAGTACAATTGGCGTTAGTTCTCCGCAACTGCAAAAAGTAATGCGATAGCTACAGTTTTTACATGCGCCTAAATGAAAAGTATTGACACTCTTTTAGAAGTAACAGAACTACAGGTTTTAAGCGAAAGATGGTTGTTGTTTTACTATGATTCTTTTAGTTTGTATTTTACACGGGAGTAAAAAATCAAATATTGGTTTGAAAGGAGCATTGGCATCCTTACGATTCCTCAACAATACACATGGAAAATTTTTCGTTGTGCTTTTATAAGAAATGAAATCTGTGTGCATCCATAATGTCCGATTTTAACAAAATATAACCTTTTATATTTTAAGACTTTTGCCACAGACCGTGATGCCAAAACGTAAAACAAAGTATTGGCGTAAAGTAATAGGGTAGTGAGTAAACATAATCGAAGCACTCGGCATGAAGAGACTTTATAGGTATAATGAATAGTCTCTATGAATGTTTAGTTTTGTATAACGTTATTGAAAGCAAATTTTCAGCAGGAATTGTGGTGTCGCACAAGTATGAAGTTTGCACCACGTACTTTCGCCGCGCGCCGCCATGTACGCACGGCGCGACGTTCTTACGACGTGAGCCACGAACGCCATCTGCTGCAACTCCGCTCGTGGCCACGACTTCTGCATCGTTCACTTGGGACAGATAGGAACCAGTTAACAAATGTTCAAATGTTTGTATAGTCTATGGGACTTAACTACGGGGTCATCAGTCTCTAAACTTACAAACTACTTATGAACTAACTAAGACTAAAGACGGCACAAATATCCATGCCCGAGGGGGGATTCGAACCCCCGACCGTAGTGGCCGTGCACACCGTGACTGGAGCGCCTCAGTCCCCTCGGCCACCGCGGCCGGCAACCAGTTAACACTTGGAATCAGATAGACACCAGTTAACACTTGGCTATCGGATAGGCACTAGAAATCATCAGTAGGCAGGACTCTATCTAAACTATGTATCAGCATTCTGCAGTCAAGAACTATGTAAAAGTTAAGTATTACCAAGACTCCACGAAATATATATCTTGTTCTAATTTAGCCTAGTGTTCTAGTTTCTGCTGTCCAACTGGCTGGTCACCTCCGTACCTGCACACGCGTGCATCCTTTATTCCTGTGTCGGTCTCTTTCTACCGGCAACCGACACCTCCGACTACCGGCGGAAACGAGACACAAAAATGGCGACGAGGCCGAGACACTAAAGGAATGACTTACCTGCTGACATATCAACTTGCTCAAGAACAGATCGAAGTATCTTCCCATTGATAATCACATTTATAAGTTGCAAAAAGTAAAAGCTTCATAGCCTAACACTAACACCGAGGATATGTAATTCTGTTGCTTCTAAAAACATCTGACAATACGGTACCTTTCACCTGGGCACATGTAAACACGACAATCACTGCATTGATATTACTGATAAGATGATATTATTCGTTGCTTGCAGTGGCCATTTGAGCAGCAGCTGAATATTTTGTATTTCACTGTAAACATTACAGTGAAATACATACAGATGATATTACGTTACCTTTACTACTATATGTATAGTGGGAATACGAGAAGTCGTTTTATTGTTAAAATCAACGGTTGACTTCACTTGTAAATGAGAGAAACTGTTGCTCATAATGACGAAATCTCAGTCACGTGACTCGGGCAATATTAGATGTTGGTTTCAGACCACAACACGGCAGAGATAGGGACACGCGCAGTCTATGTTATCTTTGGTCTGTGTTTCTCAATGTCACATAATCTAAACTACAATTTAACGCGAACGGAGGGGAGTGCGCGGCGTGCTGTTGCTAGGCAACGACCGCTAGCAGCGACGCGCGGCGGCAGCTGTCCGCAGAGGCCCAGCCGCCTAATTCAGTTGTCTGCGCGGACAGATTAGGGGCTGATCCAGGGGATGAGGCGCGCATGTGGCGGACCGGAGCCGCGTACTCCCGGGTGAGCTCCGCGCCGCGCAGCGAGAACCAGAGGAGACTTTTAATTGGTTCCGCAGGCCGCATCCCAGGGGGCAGGGGGAGGGAGTAAACGGGACGCACGGCCGCGATCCTCCGCGTCAACACGGAAGGACCGCAGGGGAAGTGGACGCCTCCACATAGTGGCGTCGCCGCTGCGCTGCCGAGGCGATTTCCTCGCGACTGTAGCACACTCTGTGGTACGTATCGCAAATCCGTTATACGTATAAAAAAATCCCGGGCTGAAGTGCAGTTTATGAGTCCGCGAGTGGCGTTTTATGTTTGGACGTTGGCAGCGTCGCCGGAGCCAATCATCATTTGCGTTCGCGCGGCCAATAACAAATAACTTTCTCTTTATGGTTTGTAAACAAATCGGCGTGTGGATGTAAAGATCTTTAGATCAACATATTGCATTGCAATAAATGTGAGATTTATATTTATATATTTACGTTCTGTAATGGAGATTGAGCGTACTGGCTGTACTATGTAGTCAAAATTATTTTGACCAGTGATTTTAGTTGTGGTGATTGCATGACTCGCAGCCTTTACGAGCGCAATTACGTATATTGAGCGGTTCTGATCCGGAGATACAGGCGCTACTACGAGACAAAACTTCTTGTGTAACCTGTGTACCTAAGCTTAAGGCTGCGCTGGCCTGTTGTCGTTTTTGAAGTTATCGAAATTGTGTTCACGAATAGTCTGAAAGTGTGTTGGAAACATCCTTTCATTTAACAAAGTGATCTGTAGCGTAGCTTTCAGATGGTTAGGTAAAACAAGAAAATTTTTTTTAGTACGTGATAGCGCGGAGCGCCCGAATCTCCGGTTCGGAATCGGAACTTCGACATACACGGATTCTTCCTAATTAACCAACATCTGGTTTTTTTCTTCGGTAGGTGAACACTAATTTTAATAACATTCGTTATTCACGTATTGCAACTCATTGGAAAAATTGTCAGTCGCATTACTTGAGAGAGAAACACGTAACTGAATTTACACTGCAAGAAATTATTAAATCTGAACGAAAAATCATGTGAAGAAAGGCCAAATTCACAAAACATGAAACGCGGAATCTGATTGGCCGTCTTCACCTGCATCATTCATCGCGCGCCGTTACCAACGTCTACGCATGAAGCACAACTGGCGGATTCGTAAACTGCACTTTTACCAAATCCCGTATCACAGCGTTTCTCCGCCATGAACTCCTAAACAACGTAACCTACCGTAATAAAATTTTTCTAAGTGTGTGTGTGTGTGTGTGTCATTTGTCCAACGTAAGAGTCGGGATAGTTTTTATCTCGGTTAATCTCATCAATATTATTTTTATTGCAAATAAAAAAAGTTATCGGATCATTTTGTACCTTCGATACCACCCGTCTGCTTACAATTTTGATACATATTATTTCAGACTTACTTCCATATGACATCGTGGAGGTATAATTTATTACAATAACTGCATATAATTACAGTATATATGCTCTTTAGATGGTATATCGTTTATCAGGTATTAATTCATGACTGTTAATCTGTCAGATTGACATATCCTCCAGCGATGCTCTATGGTTACAGTTTGTTTATGACTGCATATAGTGGGATCTTTGGTAGTGTGGTGTGATCTTTATTATGTTATGGTATTACGATGTATATCTTTGTTTTAACTCGATTCGAAAATTTTAATAATAATAATATGAACATCTTGGAAGAGAGAGAGAAATTTATTCACATTTGAAGGAAAGCCCTGACGAAATGTTAAATGAACAAACCGAACTAAAACAAACATTACCTAGACAACTTTATTACAATTTTCGAATCGAGTCAAAACAAAGATATACATCGTAATACCATAACATAATAAAGATCACACCACGCTACCAAGATGCAGTCATAAACAAACTGTAACCATAGAGCATCGCTGGAGGATATGTCAAACTGGCAGATTAGTAGTAATGAATTCATACCTGATAAACGTAATATATATACCATCTAAAGAGCATATATACTGCAATTATATGCAGTTATTGTAATACATTATACTTCCACGATGCCATATGGAAGTCTGAAATAATATGTATAAAAATTGTAAGTATCTTTATTTCACTCATTTTAATCATAAATATTTGTCCGCAGATAGCATGATGATGGTGACAGTGCCGAAATAGGCCTATTGATATAATAATAAACAGTTTTTAACATCTATAAAGTGAAGCAGCAATTTGGCATTACTTAGATTAACAATAGATTAGATTAGTTGTTCGTTCCACAGATCCGTATTGAGAAGATCTTCGTGGATGTGGAACATGTTTCTTTCATTTTTTTTTACAAGCTTATAATATCATAACACTAATAGAGGTACATACATTTTTTACAATGAGTACATGAATACAGAGACATGCATCATTTGGTTCTATTAAAAAATTCGTCAGTGGAGTAGGAGTCTTTTAGGCTCTTCTTAAACTGATTTTTATTTGTAGCTACATTTTTATGGTTGCTGGTAAATTATTGAAAATATGTGTACGTGCATAGTGGACCACTTTTTGAACTAAAGTAAGTGCTTTTAAGTCCTTGTATACATCAACTTTGTTCTTAGTATTGTAGGTACGAAGTGAGCTGTTTGTTGGGAAAAAAGATATATTATTTATAACAAATTTCAGTCAGGAATAAATGTACTGAGAGGCAGTGGTTAATATACGCAGTTCTTTGAAGAGGCTTCAGTAGGATGTCCGTGAATTTGGACCACAAATAATACGTATTACACGCTTTTGGAATCTGAAAACTTTTGCTTCACTTGAAGAGTTACCCCAAAACATTATACCATATGACATTATGGAATGAAAGTAGTATGCAAGCTTTTTTATTTTTATGTCTTACACCACTCGTATTGCAAATAAAGATTTGTTAAGTCGTAGTGCACTTCTGTGGTGTGCTCTTCCCAACTGAATTTATTATCAAACTGTAATCCCAGGAATTTAATACTTTCAACCTCTTCTATCTGATCTTCTTCATACTTGATGCATATATATTGGATGGAAATCTCTTACATGTTCTATATTGCATGTCTTTTCAAAGTTTAATGTCAGTGAGTTGGCTTTAAACCATTTATTAATTAGTAGACATTTCTAGAACTACGCTCGACATGTTATTAATAAGTTTCCTTGAGGATACAATAAAGTTCATATTACACATTTTTTTCGAGATTTACATAAGGCGTAACCGTCCTTTTTAAATTTTTTATATTTAATTTTATTGTTATTACGCTGTGTATCTTTATATATAAAGGAGAGAGTCCCTGTATTTGTGTGTTTGTGTGTGCATATTCCGTAGAAATCCACAGTTTTGTCCCACCGTTTATGAAATTTTGCACACGTAAACTTCAATCCATGAGGACGGTCGCCGTAAGTGTAATGATCACATACAACACATAGTTCACGAGCTATGGTGTCATAAACAATGATATGCAACATAAACTGCTACATCACGCGACAATGTTGCACATTTCATCGTAAACTACTGGACCAATTTCAACCAAATTTGAAACACATATCCCTTACCGCAAGGTAACACTTGCTGAAGGGTTAAGAATCATATACGACACATGGATCAGCAGGTATGACGTCATAAACAATACGATTCGCAAAACACTGCCATGTCATGCGAATAAACTTTATTCACTCACTGTATGAGAATGAAAGTACTTTGCGACTTGTAACACACTTTAAATACAATTTCAAACATTTATTATACTTTTTCTTGCTGTCACCCACATCAAAATGATGAGAGGAAAAAAAAAGTTTCTCGTTTACCACTTTTCCACTGATCATGGAGTAAAACTACGGCATTCAGAATAACTTTACAATTTATAATTTCTACACTACCAATTGTACTAGCATGAAATTTTACAGACAGTATACGCACATACAGCTTAATATACCCTCGAAATTGTATCACATTACGAGATGAAATTTATGAGATATCAGACATAAACATTAACGTTCATGGAAAACCGCCCAATCACGCAATACTGACTGTATTAGCAACAAATTTTACATACATACAGTACATATACAAATTAATATATGCGTGCAAATTATTGTATTGTTCCACATATAATTGAATAAATATCAGTTCACATATACTCCGATGGGTAAAAACCTGTCATCTCATGGAGCAACTTATAATTTTGTAATTATGCAAGAAAGCCTTATTTCTTACATACACTCCCATAATATAATTTTTTTTTAGAGAAACGGAGATGGACAGAGAAAATAGGGTTAGGGAAAGTACTAACTCAAGGCTTGAAGGAATAAATAAATACTCGACCAACTGCAGGTTTTCAGCTAGGTATCAGTATTGATAAAAACAGTTTAAAACTCCGAAATGTCGACACCGATATCAATTTTTTGTATTGTTTTGTTCACTGTAAATCAGGGATGGATTATGAATTATTATTATTTTACTAAAAACGCTGTTTTTCTGTTGGAGTATATTTCATTTTCCCAGACGCGTTTCGTTGTTTGCTTCAAGGTATCCTCAATGGGTTAGTTTTGGGTTTTTCTATTCTGCGCGTTGGTTACAATGTTATATAGCGCAACTGTCCCATTTATGTAATTTTTGTGCATTTCTTTTTATTTTTTTACGTGTTATTGTTTTTAAATATATGGGACTTAACGCTTTAGTTATTAGCCGCTGGGCTCACAAACTACTTTAAGGTAAACTGAGCTAAGGACAACACACACAAGACTCGAACCACTGACTGCGAACAACCACGCAATGCTCCTTAGAACGCTCGGCCACTCAACTGCGCCTAATAATTATTGCTGCGGAAAATGTTCACACCCTAAACTTGTTACCTCAATATGTTTACTCAACATTAATCATATCTCAGTGCTTGGGTTTTACCTCTTTGTCCTAGGCGTCTCACTGCATTAGCTACCTTGGTGATTTATTAATTCCAGTATTCAGTCAGTCGATGTACTCCTTCACCCTGCCTCTGTCTACCTACCTTTCCCCTCTATCCATCTGTCATTACCTCCCCTCCCCACTCTATCCATCCCCTCCCTGCCCTGTACATAATATATTACAATAGCTACCAAATTCATGGCGATCGGTCAGACGGCGACAAAGTCTGGAGTAAGATATAACATGTAGACAATGCTGTCCACTCCTTGCTTCAACGCCCAAAATTTAAAATAAATACAGATAAAAGTTAATTTAAAATAATGTTCAGAGGCAGAAATGGTTACGGTTTTAAATAACTGAGACGATCACGGGTGTTTGAAGCTCATTTATTAAATAAGATGGTTACACATGCAAGTCCAGGAAAGCAAACAATACTAATTTTCCATTTCAGTAGCAGTTAACAACAAAGAGCCCTTAAAGTTCACTTGGATAAACACGCAAAGGTTAAAAAATGTTCAAATGTTTGTAAATCTATCGGACCAAACTGCGTGGTCATCAGTCCGTAGCTTACAAACTACTTAAACCTAGGTAAACTAACCTACGGACAAACACACACCCATGCCCCAGGGAGTACTCGAACCTCCATGGCGAGCAACCTCGCGTTCCGCAGCGAGATGCTTTAGACCGCTCGGCAACTCCACCGCGGCGCAAAAGTTCATTGTTGAAAAATGAAACACCAAGTTTCAAACTAAAGTTCCATATATTCACGGAGAAACAAGTCCGAAATAGTTCAGGGTATAAGTAATAAAGTTCGCTCCTGCGTTTCCAAATCACAGAAAATACTAAGTCTTGTGTTGTTCCAAACTCATATGAAAATCTGTACGTCTCATTTCTCGATCACCAAACACCAAGTATTGGCTTACTTCCGCTGTCACACCGAAAAATCTTAATGTTACAACTTGCAAACTCGTACCAGACGATCATTCTAAGTCCGAATCAATGAACGCAGGATGCGAAATTACAATTTTCCAACACGAAAATGTAGACGATTTCCCACGGCAAAGGAGCGTCGTGGAGCGTAGATGCGGCCTCAACGAAGCCTGATCGTAAACTACCGAAATAAAGATGGCGGTCCACTATTTACAGATTTCTCCAAAACTGGACAATTTAACTAAATCTTGAAATCGGACTTGTTTTATACAAGTAATATATCAGTTTACTAATATAATTCACCAGGGTTCCAGTTTGTTCTTTATTTTTGTGTATATCAAATAGTTTTTAAACTACAAGCGTTTATAGTTGCAGGTTTGTAAACTGTCATTTGCACTTTTTTAAAAATAAACATAAATACTCAACTTATTTGGTATTCATGTATTCCTATTGCTTACCTAACGTGTGCAATTATTTTTATTATTTAAATAAGTATTGTGCCTCAAATATCAAAAGTAAGTTATAGAAAACACTTGATACTTAATAATTCCCAAACGGTAATTTTAAAAAAAATTCTGCTATCATAGTCTGATAAAGCTCTCCGAGATTTATGCATCAACACGTCATACATATAAAATAGTTTATTTGTTGAGAAGTAATAAATTTACGAAGTTTAGATCGTTTTGAAATTGTTCATCGGTAAATAGTTCAACAATTTTGAGAAACACGTAACAGAAAAATACACCATGTTGTACGTCTTAAAGTTCCCGTACCTCGCTTAGTTTGTTAGTAATTAATTTTCTTTCCAATATTGCCTTTATTATAGGCGGCAGGCTAGCCACCGTAGTACACCATCTCGTGGCCGCTTCATGACCACTGGCCACTTGGGTTTTGCCAGTCACGTGATATCTGCCTTCATGGACCATGCCGCTGCATAACAAGCATCCACACCTCAAGTCCAGTGTTGCAGAAGGAACCGCAGAATTGTTGAGCTAAATTTCCGTTGCGAATAACTTTTATTACACACTTAATATGATGATAATAGTTTCGTGTTTCACGTTCAGTCACATCGTCGAAGGAGATTTCATTAAACATTTGTAATCTTCGAAAGACGACCGTCTGTCGTCTTCCATATATTTTTTGTATATTTCTATAAAGTTATAATGTATTTAAAGTCGCTAGATTATCATTTTGTTGAAACTTGAACTCCACTCTTTTCAAGACTGGAGGAATAGCACTTTTTACATGTGTTAAAATATTAGTTAATATTGCTAGGTTTTTCTTATTTTGTTATGTTGATGATTTTTTTATTCAGTTAATTAATGTGGCATAAGTACAGCTTCTCCGCTACGACACTGTCCCTGTGAGAATGTGCAGTTGTGATACTTTTAAGTGTGTGCGAGAATCAATGGCTGTTTGAATGTGGGGAGTGATAGCTCGCTTTACATCGTTCTCTCTGGCTCAGTATCGATAGCTGCAGTTACTACCAAAGAGGTTTCTACACTCTTTGGTTACTGTCCAGTCAGCAAGCATTCTTCAGCACGAGTCTGGCTGTCCGCCCCCACCACCGTCGTTTTCGTGGATTTTCCGACTTCCAGTCGTTTTGCCGCGCCCCGTTGGCTGCACGGCGATTCACTCGGTGCTGGTCATCTGGTGAGGTTAGGTTGGTTCTGCTCTTGTTTCTGGAGATGGTAGCGTTTCAGTGACTAGCATGTTTAACTTAGATTCGTGAACTCAGAATAATGTTTTGGAATATTTTCTCCGATCGTGTGAGGAAATGTGTTCTTGTTTTTCAGTTCAGTGATTTCCAATAGATAAATGCAGTGTGTGTGATTCTAGCTGCAGTTTGATAACGGCCTGATACGTTAAAACCATTTGTGATCATGTGGCGGTGAATGAACTCTGTGTAAATACTTTCTAGCTTTGTGGGGCCCGATTTTTAATAGGTGACATGTTCATTTTATACAGTGCATGTAAAATTCTTCTCATCGTTTCCTTCCATGAGTGATATGTGTTCCACATGGTTGGTTCATAGAATAAAGCCTTCAGCTTCACTCTTGTTTGTTCCATGCCCATCAGGCAAGTAACTATGCGGGTATCCTTCTGTTTTCCACTAATATTTCGCGATCTTCTCTCCCCGACTATTTTAATTTTGCCGTTTCTTCTCCGACTTATAGTACGAACTCTGTCTGTGTCAGTAATTATCTCTGGGCCTTGTACAACCTCCTTCAATAGCTTCCTTATGTAATTCTAAATATTTCTATGGGTTGATGGCCGTAATTCTTATTTTATTTTTTCGAATTTGTAATTATTTCATTTTTGTGGTTTTTCTGAGACTGGACATCATCCGTCTCTTCTAATCGCCCCCTATCACGTGTAGCTGTATTCATTCGCTTCCTTATATAATTCTAAGCATTTCTATTGGTTGCATGCTGTAGCTAATTTTCTTTATTTTTCGGAAACTGAATTTATTCAATTGTATCGGATTTCGGAACCACGTGGGTCCGAGTTCCGTTTTCCGGGGTTTGCAGCTAGTAGCTTGAGTTCACGCCACTTCTCTTATAAAACCAGTACCTAGCTCGCTTTCTAATATACTGTAATTTAAGAATCCAACGTTATTTTGTATAATGAATCAGACTTTCAACCACTTCACTTTCAGTGGAGTGCGTTCAGGTAACGTAGCCGTGTCGCCGTTGGTGTGTTAGCTCGCGTTTTCTGTTCAGATGTAATTTAACTTGCTATTCACACGCACCATCTCAAAACAAGCACGACAGACCAAAGCCGGCTTCAAAGTGTTTTTGTATATTGTGTTTTGTGCTACCTCCGACTTGCTGAATTTCGCCTGCGATAGCGGCGCCTGCTTCCGCCTCATCTCAGCACGTTGATTTTGGTGAGTTTCGCTGTGGCATTGCGTGTGTGTGAGAGAATGAGTGTTGTTTGTGAATCCTTCCCCCTAGTAGCGTTAAATCATGTATAATTTAGGCTGGGCACCATCCGCATTAATCCATGTAAGAGATGCATTTTATTTTATTAACAAAATTCGTTCCCCATTGCGCTTGTTTTCTATGTGATTAAACAAGTTTAAGTTCAGCATAATCCGTAACTCGCTTATAAATTGTAGTTTTAGAGCACCTTACCTCTTTTATTTAATATTGTTCTTCACAAGTGTTAAGAACAAGTTCAGATGCAATAATTTTTTATGTCTAAATTCCGTTGCGAAATAACTTTTTTTTCTTAGCCATCTTTCTAAGACAACTTTAATTTGGTGGCTTGCTTATTAATGTGTGTTTGTAATAACGTGTGAGCTGCTATGTATATTGACCACTGCAGTATTAACTTCCTGTTATTGAAGTAATTTGAAACGAGTCAATTCTCAGTCTGGGCCAGGGAACAATGTTTTATTGCAGGGAATAACCGATAGTTCACACGGACCTTATTTACTAATTTTTGTGATAAGACAAGGCTCTTGTTACGTACAGTGGTCAACTTTTATCTTGCAAAACCATTAAAATTAACTTTTAATTTTCTGTTTTACTTTGGAATAAATATTTATGGGCTTCAAATTAAATTCCGTCTCATGTTTAACGATAAATCAGCTATAAATCCACGAGGAGCAAAAAAATCGCATGCATGGTACTCGGTCGACTTCCCCACCTCGCTTCTCAGCCGTCTGCCTCTACAGTGATCCGAATGTTGTCGTGTATAACAAGTCCGTGGGTAACGTAAGTGCATCGGTGCGCGAGAACTGGTGTGCTGTAACAGAGTTTATATCTGTTAATGGTGCCATAATGACATCCTTTGGTGTCAGAAAACCTTTGTGGCTTAACTCCATTGATGCTCTCTCGTTTTCGGGATCAAAATGGAGAACATTATGTCCATTACCCGTCACAATATTGTTAAGGGACACATCACTCTCGGGCTATAGGCGGGGATAAGTGGACTCTCCACTGTTTCAAGTCATTACTGACCATTCCGAGCGCGTATCAGTAACTAGTTCGTTCGCTACATTTATTTCAGAAGCTTTTGAACAGGAAAGTATTTACTTTTCTTGGTCTCCGATAGGAGAATATTTCGGTTTGTTCAAAATGTTCAAATGCTTGTAGAGTTTATGGGAATTAACTACGGGGTGTCGGGCCCGGTGATATTGGGGTAAATCACTCGACTGGAAACAGTCCACGTTAAGCTGTAGGTCCCCTTTCCCCGGTTGGATAACCGGGATAGGCTACGGACACGCAAGTCGCCGAAGTGGCGTCGAATTGAAAGACTTGCACCAGGCCAATGAGCCACACGAAATTATTATTATACTATGGGGTCAACAGTCTCTAAACTTGTAAACTACTTATGAAATAGCTAATACTAAGGACGGCACAAATATCCATGCCCGAGGGGGATTCGAACCCCCGACCGTAGTGGCCGTGGAGAACGTGACTGGCGCGCCGCTGACCGCTCGGCCACCGCGGCCGGCTTTTCGGCTGGTTTCATTTTCCGTCTCACAGCAGGATGTGCTCCTTACGTAAGATAATTCTTCGGATTAGTAAAGTTCGGACTGTGTATATCGAAACATATCGCACACCAGCAAAAACACTGACAGAACTGAAAAAATTCAGAAGCTACGCAGCTTCTGCCGTCACGAATCATGTGATAGCCTACAACAAGAATTACACCACGCCGAGGTAGAGTTGTGAGGTTTCTTGTCCTCGTCGGGGCTTTTCAGACTATTTTACAGAGAAAGAGACTAAAACTGCCATTTCTTATTTATTTGTTTATTTTTATTTGCCTCACTTTTCATGCCGTCGTGCGAGATTATATACAGGGCGTGACGAATGATAAATATATATACAGTCACTTACCGAGAGAAAATGTAATACTATATGATGATAAAAAGAAGATTCTTCACAGAACTGTTACTTTAAAATGGAACTGAAGTATTTCCCAACGGCCGGCAAGTTCTTTTGCACAGCAGAATGACCACGGCGCGGGTCACTCCGCCGAATACAAAATGAATATCTCGAGAACGCAATGAGTCATTGTACACTCAGTTACAAACAATATTTCCATGTCTCTTCTGAACTTCGTGTACTGGTATATACGAGCTGACGTTAACCACACGCAGTGTATACCTGTGTAACCTCTGCAAACTCATAACAACATATTGCACTTCTTTACTTAATTTGATGCTGCACAGAACTGTGACGATAAAAAGAGAAAAAAATCAAGTCTACACTATGCGAAGTTACTAATAGTTTACCCAAGCAAAAATCATTTTTTTCACTTAATACATTTGTTGTAATAGCACGTCATGTGTCATAGCCGCCGAAATGCCGTCTCTCAGCATAAATGTACCCAAATAAGTTTTAGTGTGTATCTTGATAACGGATAAAGATTTTTCGAAAATGGGAATATGACGTTTCCAGGTAAATGTCTGAATTATATGTTATTAAACTCGAGCCATTTGTTTTGGTTATTTATTTAGATGTTTGCGGTCCACCGTGCAAATACGGAGGAAAAAGATTTTTTAATTTTTTATTTTGTGTAAATTTACTATAAATTTTTAACTTTGGATCTCAGCGACGGATAAAGATATCAAAAATTTTTGACAATATCGTCATAAAAACATACGGAGAAAATGTCGACGTTTCGTAATGAAGTAAAAATATGGAAATGGCCAGCTGCACAAGTCGTAGTGCCTGAATTAAAAAAAAAAAATGGATTTCATGATTTTCTCGAGATAATGAACAAATGTTGTTTTTGTAAGCCGTATAAAGCTCAACATAGACCATACGTAATGTAAAAAATCAAGCGACTCGGCCTGTCAGATGGGCTGCTGGAAGAATGTAATCTTCAGATTTTTACCCTGTCTGTGTGGCAACTACAATATTCTAATTCTTCTGAAAGGTACACAAATGATTTCTCGGCGATGGGGTATTCACAACACTTGAAAGCCTTTCTCTGTGCTCACTCGAATCCGAGGTATGGGACCTTGTAGAGTCACATTTTCGCGCCGGCCGCGGTGACTGAGGCGCTCCAGTCGCTGTTTCCACGGCCACTAAGGTCGAGGGTTCGATTCCCCCTCGGGCATGGATATTTGTGCCGTCCTTAGTATTAGCTAGTTCATAAGTAGTTTGTAAGTTTAGGGACTGATGACCCCATAGTTAAGTCCCATAGACCATAGAAACATTTGAACATTTCACATTTTCGCACGATATGATAAACAATTAATAAGTCGATATTTTAATTCGGTAATACGTCAGTTTTCAAATAGTATTAATTTATGATGTCAAGATCGCATTATCATGTGGATAACAGCGTAATTGCTTTTGAGAGCTCATATCTGACTGGTGCCTTGATGTACAGTGACTCAGTAATTAGGCCAGTCCGTCCATTAGACTGTAACACGATCTGAGTTCAGATCGAAGCGAAGCCGATTCCATTACCGTTCTGAGCTATAAGGTAGAATTATGTATGAACACATTAGTATTAAACAGATTTCATTTAATTTACTACTAAAATAATATTTAAAAATATAGTCTTGATCAGAAATGTTGTTTAGTTTACTATGCAGTCAGTTACTGTCTGACCGATAGCCAACTTTAGGCTAATATGAATCCAGCTCTTCACAATCAGCCGCTTATGCTGTTCATTCCATACAAATACTAATCCTAATACAATAAATGTCGTTGGTATTCTTCATCACTTAGTGACTGTGACATTACAGATACAGGAGGAAGCTGTTTGTTTCCATGTAAAATGAGCGTTTTGCCAGGCTGTTGGGTTCTCCAGCTGGCCGGTTAACACTTAGGACCTATTGAATGGAATACAGATAGTCAGGGTTTCCCTAACGTGCTCACGAAACAGGAAACGACTGTCGCGGATGAGCGAGGGAGGCTAACCCTGATTGCAACTGAAATACAATATAGCCACACACATTATTCTAAAAATCCATATAAAATCAGGGAATGATCATACAGCAAATAATTATATGAATGGATTCAGGTGACTTGTGAGAATCAAACGCCGTAATTACAGTTTCATTATCCCTTACAGAAAAAAAGCCGAAAATTTCAGTACTATAATAATAATACTATAATACTTATATTTACAATTATTGAAATGTAGTGTTTATCATTAACAGTTTAAGAAGGAAATGGGCAGCAATACACCACATCACCTATCTTAAAAGACGTACCACGTTATTTCCGCATTCTTTCAATAAAATTTATTTTACTCTCTTGTTCTGCTTTTCGATGAGGTAGTAATATTCTTATGTCAGAACATAGATTCCACCACAGAAACACAAAAAATGAACCCAGCAAAGCGCATTACATTCATATATGTATTTTATTATATGTAATATTATTCTTAGTAACGTTTGTTTTTTATGTGTTAGACTGCCATTTACATATTCATGGCCGACTAAAAACAGTAGATATGCAGCAGATAATTTGTATATAAACAAGTATAAGTATTTGTGGACAAGAAATGAATATATTTGTATAAAAAGCCATGTTTAATTAAATATTGTGTAACTATATTTCGACGGCGGCAGTATATTTGAACAGTGAGACGTCACGCTTAATGGCTATCTGAGCAAAGAGCTTCAGTCTGAACAGTTTTTTAGTATTGTTAAATATATATTTATTTGTTAATTGTAAACAACTTTTGTAGGAAGGTGGTCAATGCATTCATTTCTGTGATATTCAAATGTATAATATTTTGGAAGGGAAATAGCATTTTAAAGATGAGGCGTTAGGATGTGCGGAAGGATATAATTTTCAGACCAGGGCTTTTCGAACGCTTGGGAGGGTACTCATAACTTGGACGTGTTGGTGAAAGGTTGTGACACTGGGAGGCCTGAAGCCGCGTTACGAATTTGTGATTTGAAAAGATAGGCACGTGTGGACCTAGAAAATTTACGTGACTGTGACTGGGAAACTTAATCTCTGCTTGAAAAGTGATAAACTATACACGGTAGTAGGGCTGTGGAACTGTGATAATTCAGCAATCGTGTAAGCGTGTGATGACAAACTGTTTTTCATAACAAATACTTTAATAGGAGATTAATTTGGAACTGCAATGTTCGATGGACTTCATTAATTTACTTGTGATAATTTGGAACTTTTACTCTCGTGTGCTTGTGATCAGTTATTGATTTTGTTTAAGCAGAGGGGCTAGCTGATAGAAGCTGACCTACATAAGTCGCCCCTATGAACAGAGACAACGAGCCATAAACATTTTACTACCCTGAGTTATGTATTACCCAATTTGTATTTGGTTTGTAAGGAACAATGGATATCCGTTGTATCAGATTAACACACAATTATTTATAACCCTCTTTCAATAAAATTATTCGTTTTTGTTGACATTTTAGGTCATTCCCTTTACACCAGTAAACACTATGTGATGTTCGCAAAACTCGAAAAGGATTTTATCATCACTATAAATAGTGCTATAGTTTATCCAGAAAGTCTTAAATACATTTCATACATTACTTACTGACGAATGACTTTTTTTGTAATATTGGATGAACAGTTATCTGAGACTCCTAGATGAAAGCATATATAATGTATCTGACAGATTGTAGAACTTTCTGTTCTGAAATTATGATATATGTCGTGTCGCACAAGTCCAAAGTGCGCGCCACCTACTTTCGCCGCGCGCCGCCATGCACGCACGGCGCGGCGTTCTTACGACGTCAGCCACGAGCGCCCTCTGCTGCAACTCCGCTCGTGGCCACCACTGAACGACATCGTTCACTTGGGACTGAGATAGGAACCAGTTAACACTTCGGAATCAGATAGGCACCAGTGAAGACTTGGCTATCGGATAGGCACTAGGCAGGCGTCTAGCTCAACTATGTATCAGCATTCTGCAGTACTGAGATATGTAAAAAGTATTGTATAAATTCTGTGCAATATATATCTCGTTCTAATTTACTCTAGTGTTTCTAGTTTCTGCTGTCCCACTGGCTGCTCACCTTCATACCTGCACAAGCGTGCATCCTTTATTCTTGTGTCGGTCTCTTTTTACTCGGCCACCGACACCTACGACGGAAACGAGACACAAAAGCGGCGACGAGGCTGGGACACAAATATATAAACATGAAATTCATTCTCACATACAACAAAAATGTTCTCGGATTTCCGTCCGCGTCAAGTGGTTAAAAAACTCCTCGAGCTCTCGGCCAAGCAGTCCTCGGTCATTGTTAACTGGTATGACTGCCTGGTGGCTGCTAGCACGGGCTGCTATACACCAGCTGCCGGATGTGACGTCACTGGTGCCTTGCAACAGGGCCGGTCATCGCATTAAATTTGATGAGACCTGCGTCGTGGCTGACACTAAGGACTTCTGGGACTGTATCATTAAAGAAATCGTCGAAATTAAAACAGCTGACAGCACGGTTAATCCTTTAAGTCCCACATTATGAAATCGGCTTTGGAAAAATTAAAATTCAGTGCTTTCTGTATTAATATAGTGCGCTAAACATCAAAATATACGTTTTAAAATTTTTGTTCGAACTATTGACTTTTTCATGTATTTCATGCACAACACAGATGTTTGTATCGAGGTATTTTATTACTTAGACATTATTTTGTTGATAGTTAACACTGCCAGTTCAATAATGCCTGCGTAATCTTCAACATAGTACCAAAGACAACACAATTCACTGCTGGAATAAAATAAAAGGAACCACACTCACGCAAAAGACTCAAAGCGACGTAGAGACGGCAACGCAACACAACCTTCAAGATGGACAGATTAAGCGGCAAAATGCCATACTATAAGCATGTTGTTGATCAATAAAAATGCAACGCTAATGATTTATGCACTAAATATGATATAAATCAGGGGCGGGCAAACGTTGTAGGTGGCACGTGTGCGCTGCGCGTATCGCCGCAGTCGTGGCCTGGTATTATATGGGGCAGCAGCATGTGACAACAGGCGTTGATGCCAACCGACCACTGCATAGCGAACGTCACAGTTCAAGCGCCAGAAGATGCACAGTGAATCGGAGAAACGGACAAGTGGCGATTTACCGTCTTTCAAAAAAGAATTGGAGTATCAGTATTTCATTGTGGAGAAAGGCGAAAATGCGAAATGTTTAATATGTGGCCGTATTCTCACTGGTCAGCGGAAATTCATTGTTGAACGTCATTAAAAAATATTTCACAAGGACGAGTATAGCTTATTTCGGATTCTGAGCGGATGAGGAAACTGACTGAACTGAAAAAAAGAGCGATCAGGCGACGCAAGATGAATCCGACGTCAGTCGCTTTTGTCATGAGAGGTCTACAACTTTATGTTGACAGATTCAATCTTTGCTGAACATCTGCTCAGAGAAAACGATGATTGTGATTTACCTACTGAAATCCTACATCCCCAGAATAAAAGCAGAAAGATGACACTACTGGAAATATTGGAAATCAATAAACATTCGGCTCAGGATGCCGGTTTAGTATTAAACGATCAGATCCAGTTCGCCTTTACACATCTACTGAAATGTTTTATTTTCCAGTTTTGATCCTCCACATACTTATTATATTTTTATATAAATGTTAATAACTTTCATAAATATATACTTGTGATGAACTGTAATGTGAAGTATCGATGTTTGTAACATCTTTGTAAACATATATACTGCAGTCAGTTGTCACCTGATGATGGCCTAAGAAGCCGAAAGCCGGTTTTTGATGAATAAATAAGTTTTGCAGAACATCAGGAAGTTGTTCCTTTTCGATATTATTATCATGTTCTGTCAAGCACCGACGGAAAAATCAATTAACTTTATGTGCTCCTATTCAAAGATTGATTTTGGTCGCGATAGAGTGGCCGCTAATGTTAGGCTAGTATAAACAAAATGGTTTAAGCACACGTAGAGCCTTGTTATAGAGACGGTATCGTTTGGAGCGACACTAACGCCACCCTGATAGCTGCGGTCGCACCACTGAGTGTCTTGGCCAGTGCCGTGTGACCACTACTTACGGTAAGGAACCTTATACCTCCCGTTCAAGTATAATCCGTTTCCCGCGTAGTGCACCTATGAACGTCGCATAATTCCCAAATCATTTTTAAATACTGATTTTTTTCTCATAGGTTTGGCCGGACTCCACCAGCGCTCACCTTTCTAATCGTTTTAACGAGAACGTGAACGTAAGATGCCGTTCTTATCATTCCGTTTTACAGTCAACAATTTGTGCATTTTCAACTTTTCGCGGCGTATTGTATAATCCAATAAGTTTCGGGTATGCAGCCGCGAGAATTCAATTTCCTCCAATATTTCGGCCGAGTAACGTCCGGCCATCTTCAGGGTGAGGCTCAACCTGAAAATGACTGGACGTTACTCGGCCGAAATATGGGAGGAAATTGAATTCGCGTGGATGCATGCCCGAAACATATTGGACTCAACAATTAATTGTACATTTCTTTTAATTTTGTATTGATGCCCTTCTAAGACCCATTCTTTTATTACACCTGACAGAGCACCTGACCATGCGTTTATAAGACGCAAAACCGGTTGCTCTTTTTACATAAAAGCTTGTTGCAGTCAGAGCGAACTTAATTTCCATAATGACAACGTGGATGCCCACATTTCAAGATTAATACTAATAAACTATATTCACTCTGATCTTGAATAAATTGAACCGAATATATCGAAGCGTTAAGAATACATTAGTCCAAGTCTACATATACATCTACATATATACTTCGACCGAAAGGTGCGTGGCGGGGGGGGGGGGTACTCAGTACCACTACTAGTTACATGTAGGAAACGAATGCTTGTATTATCTCTACCAGCCCTAATCTCTCTGATCATCTCATTGTGGTCTTTACGCGAAATCTAGGTTGGCGGCAGTAGAAATTTCGGCCCTCCAAATATCTTCAACAGTGTTTATCGTAAAGAATGTCGTCTTCCTGTCTATGACTCCCATTTGAGTTCCTGAAGCATTTCAGTAATACCAATACTCTGCGAATTTTCAGCTATCAGTCGATCTTTTGTTAAAAATTATTTATTGGCAAATCATGATTTCGGCCAGTAACTGGCCATTATCAATGCATGTAGATGTTATTAATGTGGAAAAACACCAAGTCAAGTATGACAACTGGACATTTTTGCCGTTTCAGATCTACTTAAAAACTATTTCAACTATTTGTTGTGCGTATGTAGATATGAAACGGCAGAAATGTCCAGTTGTCATACTTGGCGTGGTGTGAGTTTTTTTCCACATTAATAACATCTACAGTTAAACACATACATTGATAATGGCCAGTTACTGGCCGAACTCGTGATTTTCCAATAAAGCATTAAAAAAAAAAAAAAAAAAAAAAAAAAAAAAAAAAAAAAAAAAAAAAAAAAAAAAAAAAAAAAGATCGACTGATAGCCGAAAATTCGCAGATTATTGGAATATCACAGTCGTGGAGCGCAAATCATGGAAAGTAACCTGATGATTTCAGTAATACTCGCTCATTGATCGAATCCGCCAGTTACAAACCGAGCCGCCTTCCTATGAACTCTTTCTATGTCCTCCTTTAAACCGATCTGGTGAGGTTCCGAAATACTTGAGCAATACTCAAGATAGGGTCGTACAAGGTTTTTACAGACGATCACACCTCCCCAAAATTCTCCCTCTACACATAAACATTCGATGCATCGGTACTGTATAACGACGTATATCGTTCAAGGTCGTTGAAATCTTCTAAGAGGCCCGAACACTAAAAAAGCGAAGCCAGAAAATTACACACTCCATTAGTTTTTTGTGCCCGTAACTTTTAGTCATAGTGTGTGCATGTACAGTTCTTGTCGTAAAAGTGTACGTGACTTCTATGTGCATACTTTGATGCGACTGTCAGTTTACTGGTTTTGAATGAAGACTGGTAGATTCGCAACGGATATTAACGGAGGAATCCTTGTTTTTGTGAAAGAAAGGTACCCCCTGACTTTAACAAATGTCTGATACCTGTATAATGCCGCCTTCCTGTATTTCTAACCTCGTTGACGTCATCCGTCCCTATAGGGTAGACTTTCGCATAATAGTTCGCAATCGGGAACTAGTTCGTTCTTTTAGTTCGTCCGCTCCCAGTGACGGCTGAGCGGCGTGGTCTGCGCATGCAGGTGAAGGGAGAAGTTCAAGGTTCGAGACGTCGTTGCACGATCCGTTACAGACATGCGGATAAGATGTCTGTCATCTCGACTGCTAGTGACACGAGGCCATTGGGCTCCTGCAAGGCGTTCCGTTCCCACCGATTCCATATTCTGCTAACAGTCATTGGATCGCGACCAACGCGAGCAGGAATGTCGCGATACGATAAACCGCATTCAGAACAGCCCAATCCGGCATTTATCAAAGTCGTAAACGTGATAGTACACATTTCTCCTCCTTACACGAGGCATCACAACAACGTTTCACCAGGAAAAACCGGGCAACTGCTGTTTGTGTATGAGAAATCGGTTTGAAACTTTCCTCGTGTCAGCACGTTGTAGGTGTCGCCACTGGCACCACCCTTGTGTGAATGCTCTGAAAAGTAGACTTGCGCATAGTAGTTCGCGATAGGGTGCGCTCACTTTAGTTCGCGATCGGGAGCGCTCACTTTAGTTCGCGGCTCTGCCGGTCTTTTAGTTCGTCCGCTCCCAGTGACGGCTGAGCGGCGTGGTCTGCGGATGCAGGTGGAGGGAGAAGTTCCCCCACCTAGCTGCTTCATGCGCTTGTTGCTTGAGCCGCTAACGATATCACGCAAAAAAAAAAAAAAAAAAAAAAAAAAGCAGTTTGTGGATAATTTCTCGCATTTAATTTTAGAGTTATCTCTATATCTTGGCAGGTAGACGCTAACCTCGAAATGGCTCTCATCAGCAGAAGGCAAACACGTGATTTTTAATTCTGTTCGCGACCTATCGCGCATATTTTAGTTCGCGACCTATCGCGCATATTTTAGTTAGCGACCGGTAGCTCTCCTTTTAGTTCGCAGCTCGGCCGCGAAGTAGGTAGCTCTTTTCAGTTCGCCCGCTCGTTTTGGTTTTTGCTACCGCTGCTAAAACAACAGCTGAGCTGCATATCAGCTCGAAATGACGCCAACTGGCAGAAGGGAATCACATGATTCTGCGCGCTCTCGCGTCCCCTCGCTGTTACCCGTCATTCTTCGGAAAAGGAGCGGACGAACTAAGAGGCGAGGGATCTGCGAACTAGGTCGCGTAGTTCGCCTGTGGGAGCGCTCTTCCGAACTAGTTCGTTCGCGAACTGCACAAGACTACTATAGGGGTCGGCTCCTTCGACTGTCCCCTGGAACATATGCAGCCCAGCGTTACGCTGCCAGCTGTTGGGCTGGTCGTGTGTTGTTGGCCGCGGCGATCCTTGGCGTCAATACGTGGCCCCAGTTCTCCCGGCAAACGCCCGCTGCCCTTCTGCCTGCCTGTGATGGACGGCATGTCAGCTGTGCAGAGTTATCTGACTTGCCACCTGGCACCGCGCCACGCGCCTATTTTGGGACGCGTCTGCTCGTCTCCCTGTGTGAACGCTCGCACGCACGGTCGAGGATGCTGGTCGTGCGGCAGGCAGGAACCGATGGAGCCATTCGTAGTTTTTCCCAGAAAGTGTACACACTGTTCAGCCAGAACATCGTGTCCACACGGATAACAGCGGCGACAATTACCGGCATGGAAGCGATGAGATCTCGGTTCATCATCGGATGCTGTTGCCGCTATACACTTCACCTACATCTACTTCTACATCTACAGCTACATGGGATACTCTGCAAATCAAATTTAAGTGCTTGGCAGAGGGTTCATCGAAGCACCATTATACTATTTATCTCCCATTCCATTCTCGAATAGCGCGCGCGAAGAAAGAACACCTGAATCTCTCCGTTCGAACTCTGATTTCTCTTATTTTATTCTGATGATCATTTCTACCTATGTAAGTGGGTCTCAACAACATATTCTCACATTCGGAGGAGAATGTTGACGATTGGAATTTCGTAAGTAGCCCACGCCGCGGCGATCAGCGCCGTTGTTGTAATGATTCCCATCCCAGATCCTGTATCATTTCCGTAACGCTGTCTCTCCTGTATCGTGACAATACAAAACGAGCTGCCCTTCTTTGGACTCTTTCCATGTCCCCGTCAAACCCAACTGATAAGTATCCCATACAGGGCAGCAATATTCCAGAAATGGACGGACAAGCGTAGTGTATACAGTTTCTTTTGTTGTTCTGTTGCATGTTTTAAGGGTTCTGCCAATAAAACCCAGTCTCTCGTTCGCCTTTCCAATTTAAGTCTGCAGTAATAGTAATTCCTCGGCATTTTGTGGAGTTTAGAGCCTTCAATTTTGACTGATTTATCTTCTCAACAAGGTTTAACGGATTTCTTTTCGTACACATGTGGAAGACTTGAAACTTCTCATTATTTAGAGTCAATTGCCAATTTTTACACCATATTAATATCTTATTGAGGTCGTTCTGCAGTTGGTTATGATCTTCAGATGATTTTACTAGACGGAAAATGACGGCGCCATCTGCAAACAACCTAAGAGAGCTACTAAGGTCAGTCACATAATCCTTCCCGTTATCAAACTACGAAACGGCAGAAAAGGAAGCTTCTTTGTCCCACGGCGGTCTATTGCTTACATGGCTTTGCACAGATAGCTTGTGAAATTTGTTAGTTGTTATAGCAAGTTTTTCTACATTTCAACAATAGTCTGTAGAACTATTCCTGTCTGACACATTGAATTGGACGTACGGTAACGGAACGCCAACCCAATAATAACAAATCACGTTTATGCAAGTAGCCACACTAACGGGCTCGCTTTTGTAATGATAAAGCATACTGCGTACTACAATTGGAGGTGTATTTACAAGGTGTACAGTTGTAGTAACTAATCATCGAGGTCTTGTTCCGTTAACAAAAGGTACTGTACTCTATTGTCAACAAACGACAAGAAATGATTTACCCCAAAGCTGTGTGATTTACGATATTGTGAGGAACGCATAAGAGAGACATTAATGAATCATCAGTTCCTGCCATTCGCCGCCTTCGGCAGAGTGGAGCGGCTAGCAACACGTGAATGGGCGCCCTATTTGCTGACCGCCGTATGTCGTCTCATTGTCTGCCTTGTGATCGCTACTCAGCAGTGACGTCATCGGTGAATTAATGTGCCTGATACAGTTGTCGGGCTACACCGAGGGCTGTTCGTTGCCTACTCATCCCCTCCATTTGTGCCAGCCATATTGTTCCGTTATAATTTAATTATCTGAAATCGCAGGTATTGTGCGCAATAGATACCTGGTTACATTTACATAATCCTACAGAATTATGGATCGTGTAAAACATTCTCTATTTCACTACACAATTTCGACATTTTCGTCTCTTACATGTCACATTATCAACTCTTACATCTACATAAATAACCAACTAAACGTTTCGAGGCTGCACTTCATCTTCGGGCTATTCTGACATTAAAAAAATTAAAATTGTTTTACATTAACAAAATCTTGCTGCCTGATACAATAAACCTGTGAAAAGCAAATAGTATTTTAAGGTGACACTATTTCTCTATTAGTCACAGTGTTGTGTATTGTGGTTAACAAGGCCAGAAGAGAAATGGTTTCACATTTAAATACCAAGAAATGTGAGGTACTCAACTTGATCAAAGTGAGCTGATAAAACAAACATTTACACCCAAACAGGTAGTAGATCACCTCACAGAATTTATCTTTTTGTTTTTCACACGTTTATTGCTACAGGCTGTAAGATTTTGTTAACGTAAAACAATTCTAAAATATTATTGTAATTTTTGTAATACCATAATAGCCTGATGATGAGACGCAGCCTCGAAACATGTGGTTAAATCTAATATATACAGCAGAGTGTTCGTATTTTTATACGTGTTGCATACAAATCTACAATTTTGTTCCAATCTTTATGAAACTTTGTACACGTAAGCTTCAATCCATGAGGACGGTCGCCATAAGTGTAAGAATCACATACGATATATAGTTCATGAGATATGACGTCATAAAAAATGAGATGCGCGGGAAACTACTACATTTTGCAACAATGCTGCTCATTTTCTCCTAAACCATTGGACCGATTTCAACCAAATTTAGTACACACATTCCTTACCGTGAGGTAACAGTTGCTGCATGGTTAATCACATACGGCACATGGTTCAAAAGATATTACGTCATAACCAATAGAAATCGCAAAAAATTCCATATAATGCGGCGAGACTTTCGAAACACACTGTACGAGAATGACAGTACTTAATGACTTGCAACAAACTTTAAACATGATTTCAAACCTTTATTAAAATTTGTCTCGCTGGCAACCATAGTAAAATGATGAAAGGAATAAAGTTTCTCCCTTACTACTTTTCCGCTTTTTATGGAGTAAAACTACGGCTCTCCGTATGACGTTACAATTTATAATTTGAACACTACAAATTATAGCGACAGGAAATTTTACAGACAGTATATACATGTATAGTTGAATGTAGCTTCTAAATTGTATCACATTCCGACACGTAGTACATGAGATATGAGCACGTAAACAGTAACGTTCATGGAAAATTGCTCTGGCCGGCCGCGGTGGCCGAGGAGACTGAGGCGCTCCAGTCACGGTCTGCACGGCCACTACGGTTGGGGGTTCGAATCCCCCCTCGGGCACGGATACTTGTGCCGTCCTTAGTTTTAATTAGTTCATAAGTAGTTTCTAAGCTTAGCGACTGATGACCCCGTAGTTAAGTCCCGTAAGTTCTACAAACATTTGAACATTTGAAAATTGCTGCATCCGGCTGGAAGCGAAAGCAGTTTACTTCCATAGAGCTACAAGGAAAGGAACAGAATGAAACAGAGTACACCCAACGAATACCCATTATATGCCGCAAATCTACCTAAAAGAGACTGCAGTTTCAATAGGAACTTGCATTTTCTATTACGATTAATAAATTACAAGTCAATCTATTAAATACTCGGAATGGATTTGGCATCTTCATGTCAGTGGCGGGGCCCACCAAAGAATTTATTTATATTAGAGCCTGGAAGATATACATATGTTGTGTGTGTGTGTGTGTGTGTGTGTGTGTGTGTTATATAGAGGGGTAAAGGTTATTGCATTAGGAAAAAGAAATCTTAAAAGTTCTTTTACATCAAATTTTTCACATGCAGCCTGGCAGATATTTAACATCCGGGCAACGCCGGGTTTTCAAATGTTCAAATGTTTATAGAACTTATGGGACTTAACTACGGGGTCATCAGTCCCTAAGCTTACAACTACTTATGAACTAGCTAAGACTATGGACGGCACAAATATCCATGCCCGAAGGGGGATTCGAACCCCTGACCGTAGTGGAGCGCCTCAGTCCCCGCGGCTACCACGGCCGGCCGCCGGGTTTTCAGCTAGTAAACAATATTTACGGTTTTGAAACAATTTGTGACTATGACCTATTAATTATTGATATACAAAAGGATGGCTTGATGGTTTTAATTGTTATAGTTTCTTTGCTTGTATTTATCACAAAATGTGCACAGGTGGGGGACTGCACGAGATGATGAGTGTCCAGACCTGTGGATGCTCTCAAACGTGTCCGGCGCGTGTAGTGGCGGCTACCTGTTGTGGAGGGTGCATTATGCAGCCCGGCGCCAGCGCGCGTGAGGTAATTATGCGGCCAGGTGGAGCGAGCTAATGCAGAGCCACGCCCCGGGCTGCCTGCGTCTGCCATGCCGCCCTGGCGCCTGCTTAAGCACTGCCAGAGCTTCAGTCACGACTGTGTGCCGAGAATTTAGTTGCTGTTATAAGTAGCCATGAGCCGAAAGTCTAAATGTCATAAATTCAAATGGCAAGGTGCCAATAAAGTTTGTAAACATGGACGGCAATGCGCCGATTTTAAACCACAACTATTGAGAGGCTTGAAACTTCCTGGCAGATTCAAATTGTGTGCCGGAACCGGGACTCGAACCTGGGACCTCTGCCTTTCGCGGGAAAGCGCTCTACCGACTGAGCTATCCCGACACGACTCACGATGCCGCCTCACAACTTTACTTCCGCCAGTACCTCGCCTCCTACTTTCCAAACTTCACAGAAGCTCTCCTGCGAACCTTGCAAGACTAGCGCTCCTGGAAGAAAGGATATGGTGGAGACATGGCTTAGCCACAGCCTAAGGGATGTTTCCAGAATGAAACTTTCACTCTGCAGCGGAGTGTGCGCTGATATGAAACTTCCTGGCAGATTAAAATTTTGTGCCCGAACCGGGACTCGAACCTGGGACCTTTGCCTTTCGCGGGCAAGAGCACTACCGACTGTGCTATCCCGACACGACTCACGATGCCGCCTCACAACTTTACTTCCTCCAGTACCTCGCCTTCTACTTTCCAAACTTCACAGAAGCTCTCCTGCGAACCTTGCAAGACTAGCACTCCTGGAAGAAAGGATATGGTGGAGACATGGCTTAGCCACAGCCTAAGGGATGTTACCAGAATGAAACTTTCACTCTGCAGCGGAGTGTGTGCTGATAGGCGCTGAGACTTTTTGTCTATTGCATTTCCTGGAATTATTCAAAGTAAGAGTGTTACTTATCTGTTGTCCAATCGTCTATTTTCTGTACATTTTCATAGAATGTGTTAAGTAATTTGTAACTTTGAATTTTCTGTGTGTATTTTCAGAAGGATATTTAGAGTGTATATCAGCATTTACATGTAGTTTCATATGTTGTAAAGTTACCTAATTCATAGCTGCCCAAGTTCAATTTAGGCAAGGTTATAATGTTGATGTTTCTATACCTTTTTGTGTAATCATTTTTTGATTGAGATGGGGTGATTCAGGAGTAATGGTTTCAAGATTTATGTAAGTTCGTGAGAGATAATGGGTACTATTTTTCAAAATTTAGATGTTTTCTTATTTCCAAATTGTCTGTTGTCTTTGAGAACATTCCAAGTTTGGAAATCTCCGAAGGAAGGGGATGTGTGATATTCCTGGCCTATGGCCACTTCATAGAGTGTTTGAGAAAAGAACAGGCTAGTGTAAGTAAAACATGTAAAGACAGATGTCTGTCACAGCAATCAGACATCGAAAAAATGAACAGAAATGTAGCATTCATTGACAATAAAGTGTCACAGGTAGGCACATCATGTACAAGTAATGCAAATGCACTTCACAGTAAATTAACAGAGATCGAGCAGAAACTGAATGAGCTGCCCTTAAATGCGGAAGAAAGACGGAGGTGCAGCATATGTGGGGTGGGGAGCAGTAGCATATGGCGCAGAAGGTGCTGGTTCCCGTGGGAAAGCCCGCCTATGTTACTGGTGCTCTCTTCGCATTGGCTGCTGCATTTCTGTCTTTCTTCCGCATTTAAGACACGTACGATGTTAGCAAATAAACGGCCAGCGGCCAGAAATATGAAGTGGCCATAGGCCAGGAATACCACAACTGCACTTGTTACAATCCACGGCATCCCTCTCGTAATGTGTAAAAGTGCAAGGGGTAGGGGAGACACAGCAACGATCCAGCGTCTTTCTACAACAGCAACATTACATCTACGTTTGGTTTGCCAGGTATCAACCTGTAGTATAAAATTATATATTTCTCACGACGTTACAGCGTTCATTTTTAATTAAATAAATCGCAGTTTGCGATCACTTATGGCTTCACTCTACTAGGTTTAGATGTAATACCAATGTGCGGTGAATGAAAATTTGTGCCCGGCCGGGATTCGAACCCGGTATCACTTTACGGCTTATCCTAGAAGATAGATTAAGAAAAGGCAAACCTACATTTCTAGCTTTTGTAGATTTGGAGAAGGCTTTTGACAATCCTGATTGGAATAAAATCTTTCAATATTCATAGAATATATGACTTCAACTGCTATTGGGCAAAGCTGAAAATATGTACCCAGCCGGGATTCGAACCCGGGTCTCCTGCTTTCTAGGCAGTTGCGCTGACCCCTACACCACTGGGGACACAGTGATCACCAATAGCAGTTGAAGTCATATATTCTATGAATACTAAATAATAACAGCTGCTGGATCAGAATGTGACGTCTGTTCTTTCCGAACAGACGCCACATGTATATATATAATATGCCGGTGACGGGCAATGATCCTATCGTTAGTGGGGAGGGGTGGGCAAGTTTGAAGCCCTTACTCTTACGGGAATTAGTTAAACTACGAGTTTGAGTACTATGGGCAGGGCGAAGCTGGGAATTTGTATCTGACGGGAGGCGTGCATGGGTAGTCCTTGCAGGTGCGGTGATCACTGTGTCCCCAGTGGTGTAGGAGTCAGCGCAACTGCCTAGAAAGCAGGAGACCCGGGTTAGAATCCCGGCTGGGTACACATTTTCAGCTTTGCCCAATAGCAGTTGAAGTCATATATTCTATGAATATTAAATAATAGCAGCTGCTGGATCAGAATGTGACGTCTGTTCTTTCCGAACAGACGCCACATGTATATATAAAATCTTTCAAGTTGTGCAGGAAATGCCATCATATCATGGTGGTGGACGAATGGTGTGGGCAGGAGTCAGTACTGGCGGACGTTCTGATGTATTTCGTTCAGTATGGCGCTCTGACATCTCAGAGCTAAGAGTCGAGGTACTTTCGTCCTATTGTTGTGCTCGATGCTGGTGCCACAGTAGATGAGTTCTTTCTGGCGTACGACCACGCTCGTCCACATACAGCTGCATTAGTGGTGGACAACAGGCTTGAAGCTGAGGGAATTGACTGCAGTGGCCAGCTTGTTCACCGGACTTAAACCCGATTGAGCACGTCTGGGATGCCACTGGGCAGACGCACTGCAGCCACAACGGTTGCACAGCTGGATACTGCACTCATGGAAGCCTGGCCAAAAATCCCTTAGGAGCTGATTGATAATGCGCGTATTGTGTTTATCTCACCTTTTCTCCTAATTGCTTTGAGCAGTATATGATCATTAATAGAATTCGCTGTTCCACTCATAGCACTTCTCCATAGGTAACACGAAACAAAATGAGAACAGTAAATTCACTAAAATTATGAATAGTGAAGAATCTAAAATAATATTTTGTAAACTACCATAAGATGCACCATTAACAGTATTTAGTGGAACAATGGAATTCGATGTGAGTACTCTGTTCCAAACGCCAGCTGTTGGTGAACAACATTCACCAATTACATTGCTAATTACACATTTCGCTTATCGATATGCAAACTCATTCCGATAGGATGGTTTCGGAATGTAATGATAGCACTACGTCTAGTTCGTTTCCATTTCAGTGTTTCTATTGGTGATACAGGCACAAAAAATGAAGGAAAAATATTTTATTGTGTAAAGAGATAATTAGAGAAGCGAAGTTTGCAAAAGAGTTGCTGTTAGTTCGGTCAGTTTCCGTTATTAATATAATGACACTTGTAATGGTTGAAAAGATACCGAGTACAAACTGCTTGAAAAATAATAAATAGTAGTATCATAATTACGGCAATATCTGAGTAATAAAGACGAAATGAGTCGAAGATGATGCAAGGAGAGTGGGTGGGAAAAACCTTGTGCTACAAAATCCCAACAAGACAAGATACATTTATATGATACACAAAGAGGGATCAAGTTGTCCACAAGCTAAGGACTTTCATTCCATAATGTCATAGGGTATAATATTTTGGGGTAACTCTTCAAGTCAGTCAAACGTCTTGAGAGTCCAAAAGCGTGTAATACGTATTATTGGTGGAGTAAATTCACGGACGTCCTGTAGAAGCCTCTTCAAAAAACTGGGTACATTAACTACTGCCTCTCAGTATATTTATTCCTTAATGAAATTTGTCATAAATAATATATCTTTTTTTCCCAACAAACAGCTCATTTCATACATACAACACTAGGAATAAAAATGATGTACACAAGGACTTAAAAACATTTACTTTAGTTCAAAACGGGGTCCACTACTCAGGAACACACACATTCAATAATTTACCATCCAGTATAAAAAATTTAGCTACAAATAAGGATCAGTTTAAGAGGAACCTAAAAGACTTTCTATTGACCAACTCCTTCTACTCCATTAGTGAATTTCTAAATTTTACCAAATGATGCGAGTACTCATACTATATTAGTATTATTATACGATGCGCGTCCAGAAAGTATGTTCCGTTTCAATTTGTCTCCGATGCGGCGCTGCGATTGCAGTTCCGCACATGCGCTGTAGACGATGTATATCAAAGAGAAGAACGTGCGCCATTCGGAGATCGCTGTCACTTACGTACGCTTTGTTGTGCTTGTTTGAAATGTCGGCGTTGATTGAAAATCCCGCCGCCTGTGAAATCATGTCGGTGATTCGGTTTCTGAATGCGTGGAAAGTGAAACCAAGTGAAAATTATCGGTAAATTTGCGATGTTTACGGACCAAATGCGATGAGTGATTCGATGGTGAGAAGATAGGTCCTACAGCTCAATGGCGGGCGTAGTGATGTGCACGATGAAGAACGAAGTGGGCTTCCACCATTGGTTACAGAAGAACTGGTTCACGCGATTGATGACAAGATTCAGGAAAACCGTAGGTTTACAATTAGTGCTCTCGCTATGGACTTCCCCCAAATTTCACGATCACTGATGCATGAAATTGTTACCAAACAACTGAAATTCCACAAACTTTGCTCACGTTGGGTACCAAAGATTCTCCCTGAGCAACACAAAACACAACGGATAGGTAATACTCTTGAGTTTTTGACCAGTTATGCTGAAATCGGCGAAGAATTTCTGAGACGGATAGTCACAGGAGATGAAACGGAAATGGAAATGGAATGGAGGCACACTTCATCCCCACCAAAGGTAAAGCCGAAGCAAATCATGACACCTCGGAAAATGATATACACAGTGTTCTGGGACTGGAAAGGCATCCTAATCATTGACTTCTTACCGCATGGTCAAACAATCAAAGCAGATGCTTACTACGAGACACTTCCGAAATTGCGCCGTGCAATTCAGAATAAGCGCCTGGGACTGCTGTCAAAAGGTGTTGTTTTGCTTCACGACAACGCACGACCACACACTACAAATGTGACGAAAAACCTCCTACATGGATTTGGCTGTGACGTGTTTGACCATCCTCCGTACAGTCCTGACCTCGCTCCTAGCAACTTTCATCTGTTCTTACATCTCAAGTCTTTCCTTGGCGGTCATCACTTCACCAATGACGACGAGCTGAAAGAAATTGTTTCCAACTGGTTGAAGAGAGAGGCGGTGGGTTTAAAAATAATGTTTAAATATTCGTAGAATTTATGCGACTTAACTATGGGGTCATCAGTCACTAAGCTTACAAACTACTTATGAACTAGCTACGACTAAGGACGGCACAAATATCCATGCCCGAGGGGGGGATTCGAACCCCCGACCGTAGTGGCCGTGCAGACCGTGACTGAAGCGCTTCAGTCCCCTCGGCCCCCGCGGCCGTCCGGCGGGTTTCTATGAAGAAGGTATACAAAACCTGGTGCCGCGCTATGGCAAATGCCTGCAAAATTTAAGTAGTTTAAGAGTTGTAGAATTTTGTGCAATAAAATTTTCTTCTGTATCTGTGTACAATTTCATTTTATTACCAAACGGAACTCACTTTCTAGACGCGCTTAGTACAGACAGGAAAAAAAAACACTTAAAAATGTTAAATGCAAACGTAGGCTTCCGCGGTTGTTGTCACTATCAATAAAATTCTTCCGGGTATGAGACCGCGTCGTCATTTTGTAAACTATACCGACGTTTCGGCCACTGTCAGACACAAACCCTGATGAAGGCCGCCTGCAACAGTGGCCGGAACGTCGGTATAGTTTATAAAATGACGACGCGGTCTCAAACCCGGAAGAATTTTATTGATACTTAAAAATGTTAACTATTATTTAACTTGTAAATTTTGTTTCCTGACATGTTCCACATCCTCGAGGATCTCCTCGACATGGATCTACGGAACGAAAAACTAATCTAATCTAATCTAAGATCCTGACAGCCTCTAAGAGGTCTGAACCCACACTGGTTTGCATCCAACTTGTCCGCAGACTGGTGACTGAAAACCAAAAGAATATCCCAGTCAGCGTATCAACTCCTGGTTTTTCCAGCGCCGGTGCGCCCTTCGCGACTAGCCCGCTCGGCAGCTGCTGCTAAGCTAAGCCAGCAGGGTTTGACGCGCCGCTGGAAACTTTTCCCCCTACCCTTCATTTACGGGCAGTTCTCCCGCGCGCATCGCCGCCATCCACACCCTAAAGAGCCGCGCTCATAATCCCCACTCCAGCGTCGCGTCGGTCACACGCCCGGCGTCCACCCTTCGCCGTCCGGCCCGGACGCTAACAGCCCTTTAATAGGCCTTTCCGTGTTTTTACCGCTCAGTCTTGGGGCCCCCTTTTTGCACGCCGCGCCTCTGCCGGCTCTCCATTTTGTCGCAGGAAATTGCGTTCGTCAGCCCAATTAGCGGACGTCATGAAGTTGGCGGCACTGGCAGCGCCGGGTGCACTTGCGCGCCACCGAGTTACCGCCGCGCGTACCCAGGAAAGGAAGGGGGGTAACCTAACCGTCTCCAAAGACTACGCCGTCTGCAGCAAGTGTGGGCTCCTTTTTTATTGCTTCGAAACGTCTCTTTAGGGCAATATTGTCGTGTAGAAATGGAAGCAGGCTTGACTTCGAAGGCAGGATTGTCACCTGAACACATCACTTATAATGAAAGCAGGTTTATTGCGAACTGAACATACACACAGCAGTGACTGCCTCTTGGGCTGACTGCTCTGCTATTTATACACAGACAAAGTATAGAAATTAGAGGAATAGTTAACATAAGAAACATGTACAAATTACAAGTGAACATAAGAAACATGTAGAACGTTCTAGAAATGATAATTACAAAGAAATAAATGTTTGCCGGTGGACGGGATGAACCGACGACCGTCAGCATCGCAATCGGTGATTCTGTCCACTGCGCCACGCCGGCAGTTGGTTAGGTTGCTACCTCTCCTGAAAGAACAGCGACCCGCTGTTAGATTCCCTATGGAGCCAGCTGCAATGTCCTGGATCTTGATCTTGTCGTGGGTCGTCTGTATGGCAGTTGTGGAGAATACTTCCCTTCTGCAAGATTACCGACGACAGACGTTCCTGTTGTGGCTTCATCAGTATCATTATCGTCCTTACGGTCCTTGATCAAGAATCCATTTTCACCTATCTGCTGTTCAGGATCGTAGTAAGGCTTCATGAGGAGGACGTGAACAATGCCTCTTCGTTTTCGTCGTTTCGAAGACGGCTCATAATACTCAACTTCGTATGTTACGTCTGACAGGCGGCGTATGACACGATACGGTCCAAAGTATCGCTTCAATAACTTTTCTGACAGTCCAACCTTCCGTACAATGGTAAAAATCCATACCAGATCTCCCACAACAGGTCGGTGCTTGTCGTTATACCGCTGACGGTCCTTCTTCTTGGCGTCCAGTGTCCGTATGCGAGCCAGCTGTCTTGCTTCTTCGACCCTGGTGATGAGCTGTTTAACATAGTCATCCTGAGCGAAGCCCGGTTGGAACGGGAACAGCGTACCAATTTTCGTCTCAGCTTCACGGCCATGGAGTAGGAAAAACGGCGTGAAGCCTGTGGTGTGTTGTCTTCCGGTATTATAAGCAAAAGTCACGACTGGCAGTATTGTATCGCAATCCTTGTGATCAACATCGACGTACATCGACAGCATATCTGCTAACGTCTTGTTAAAACGTTCTGTAAGACCATTTGACTGAGGATGGTATGCAGTAGTCATTCTGTGGGCTATGTCGCAACGTGACATTACCTCTGATACTAGGTTTGACTGGAATACTTTTCCACGATGAGATATCATGACACGTGGTGCTTCATGCTTCAAAATAATGTCTTCTGCAAGGGATTTTGCAATATCTGGAGCTTCTGCAGTCGGCACAGGTTTGGTGACAGCGTAGCGTGTGAGATAGTGCAGACTCTTATCCATCGGTTACTGGTTGTCGACTTCGGGAATCTCCGTAAAAGATCGATCCCAACTCGATGGAATGGAGCTGCTGCAGGTGGAATCGGTACGAGATGACCTGGAGGTAATTGCGGCCCATGCTTCCCACGCCAGCAGTTGGTTAACTTGGGGTCTCTCGGCAATATACAACACTGACTCAGTCTACAATCGGGCAACGCATCGACATTTATTCATTGAATGTACATTTAGTATCTGACAATCCCCAACATGGCCGAAAATTGTATTGAGTGTTCCATTGGAAACTTATTTCCAATGTGGATCTGTGTGTGGACGTGCTCCAAAATTTTATAATGTGACATTGTTTTTAAATTTTAATTTTTAATCTATCTATAATCTATTTTAATTTTTAATCTATTGACATGGAGTCAGCCACATTTTAACAACTTTTTTAATGTGAGCTTTATTGTATACTTCTGAAGAAGGCAAAATTAATTTTGCCGAAACCTAGGTAAAGGTTTATAGATGTAAACCATTTTATGCAACTGGTCGGCTGAAACTGTGTTGACTTTTGGATCGTGTTCCACCGTTGCTGAATTGCAGCCATGTTTAAAATTTTAAAACCTATTTCATTTATTTCTCATATAAAGCCTTGCTGCCTATTGGTATATAGTGACACATACTTTTTGCAACTTTAATTTTTATATCAAACTCGGTGAAAACACGGCGGCGGCCGGAATTTATTGATTTCTAAGTTCCGATAACCCATTTCCTTTTCCTCCTCTGTCTGTCCATCACCTCCTCTCCCTGACTCCATTCCTCTCCTTATATTAATATACCGCAATTGATTGTTAAAATTTGCTAGTGTTACAAATAATTTTTTTACTATATCTTTTATGTGCTTAGGAATTAAGACATTTAACTGTTAACAGTAAGCTGATTAGAAGAAATAAATAAATAATTTCTTAACAGTTAAATTGAACGCTTACAAACTTACTTTTGATTTTAGTTCAGTTTATATTATTACCTTACATATTTTGTATTTCTAATGTATTTTAATTTACTTCTTTGTAAGAAATTAAAATTAAACTGGTATTATTAAATCAGATACATGGAATATATTCTAAATCAGAATTGTAATATTTTATGATTACAGCAAGCAATGTATCTGACTGTTCTTGTTATAATGAAGAGTACCTTTATGTTTGTGTAGTTAAATATTTAATCATACTTTCTTACATTGTTAGGTACATTTTGTTCGTTATTCATTTACAAGAAAGATACAGGGAATAGAAAATTTCTAATCAGAATTGTAACTCTTTATGATTTTAGCAAGCAAGTATCTGTTTTTCTTTATAATGAAGAGTACCTTTATGTTAGTGTAGGTAAATGTTTAATTATACTTCTTTACAATATTAGGTACATGTTGTTTGTTATGAATTTTATATAATTAACTATGCTATTGCATTTCAACGACTGCCGACTTCTCACAACACAGTTCCACCTCCACGGGGTGGGACACGGGCAACGGCACACTGGCCCTCTACGCCATATACGTCTAGACGACCGGTGTGGCGGCTAAGAGACCACTGTGGAAGACCGACCCGCTATATTACACAGGCAGCGGGTCCTTAATCGCAGGCAGCAGTGAAAAAAAATTTCCTCTCCACCTCGCTCACTTTCATTTTCCTTCTCCTCCCCTAATCTACCTACCTACGTATTTTCACGGCGATCGATGAAACGGCGCAGAAGATTATCGGAAAGCATCCTCCGTCATGTACCTTAAGAAATTATCTGAGGCCAGCAATATTCCTCTTGTTTGGAAGCTACAGGTTGCAAAATTACACCAATGTCGCGAAAAAATCTGGAGGTTGGTACACCTGTTTAAAGTACCCCCAACCATGCAGCTGACGAAATCTGATAGTCATGTTGCCCACGCGTTGGTCAGGCGTGTAAAGTTTCACCAAGATCGGAGTAAAACAATAAAATTGTGTCCAAATCTACTCTTCGCCGTGCACTATGCAAACTTTTATGTTGTCAGTGACGTTCCCAATGGTATGAACATGAAGTGTGCAAATTTTCATCAATATCCGAATAAAACTATGGATTTGTATACAACATCTCATTGCTTATGTCGTCATATATCCTGAACTATGTGTCGTAGGTGGTTGTTATCCCTACAGCAATTGTTACCTCACTGTTAGAAGTATATACCCGAAATTTCATTGAAATCGGTCCAGATGAAATTGAAGATGTCCAACATTTTTATCAGTTCGAATATATTACATTTCCTTGAAACGGAAAAGCTTATTTCTATGAATAATCACGGATTTGGAAATATCGTTCTTGTGAAACTCAGCTTGCCATTTTCTCACATGACATCTTGCGAGCCATGGATGAAGGGCAACAAGCGGATTGTGTTTTTATCGACTTCAAAAAGGCGTTCGACGCGGTGCCACACTGCAGACTGCTAACGAAGATACGAGCTTATGGAATAGGGTCACAGATTTGTGACTGGCTGGAAGACTTCCTAAGTACGTTATTCTCGACGGCGAGTGTTCATCAAAAACGAGTGTATCGTCAGGCGTGACCCAGGGGCGTGTGATAGGTCCGATATTATTTTCTATCTATATAAATGATCTGATGGACAGAGTAACTTCTAATTTGCGGCTGTTTGCTGATGATGCTGTGGTGTATGGGAGGGTATCGTCTTTAACTGACTGTAATATCTTACAAAATGACTAAAAAATTTCTAGTTGGTGCTAATAATGGCAGCTAGATCTCAGTGTAGAAAAAATGTAAGGCGATGCGCATGTGGAGGAAAAACAATCCCATAAAGTTCGAATACAGCATTAGTAGTGAGCTTCTTGATGTTGTCGCGTCGTTCAAATATCTAGGCGTAACATTGCAGAGCGATATGAAATGGAACGAACATGTAAGGACAGTTTTGAGTAAGGCAGACAGCCGACTTCGGTTTACTGGGAGAATTTTGGGAAGATGTACTTCGTCTGTAAAGGAGACCGCGTATAAAACGCTTGTACGACCAAGTCTTCAGTATTGATCAAGTGTTTGGGACCCGCAGCGGATCAGTTTGAAGGAAGACATAGAAGCAGTTCAGAGACGAGCAGTTAGCTTTGTTACTGGTAGGTTCGACTAATGCGCGAGTGTCACGGAAATGCTCCGGCAACACAATTGGGGACCGTTGGGGGAAAGACGACGTTCTTTTCATGAAATTCTGTTGAGGAAATTTAGAGGGCCGGAATTTGAAGCTGAGTGTAGTACGATCTTGCTACCGCCTACTTACAATTCGCGTAGTGATCACAAAGACGAGATAATAGAAATTAGGGCCCGTGCGGAGGCATATAGGGAATCTTTTCTTTCTCGTTCTATTAGGGAGTAGAATAGGAAAGGAAATGCCTAGTAGTGGTACAGTGTACCCTCCGCCACGCACCTTACGGTGGTTGCGGAGTATGTATGTAGATGTAGATGCAGCAAACATTCTTTATTACGTCATTTCTCCTGAAATATGTGTTGTGCATGAATCCTTACATCCGCAGTGACCTTCATCTTTGAAAATCAAAGGTACAAAATATTATCGCGATTTTTCGAGCGTTCCTTCTACGTTTTTCCAATTTGTTTTTCTAACTACTGTATTAATACGAACAAAGCAAAAGTATTCTAATCAGTTAAGACTTTGAGATTTATGGAGAATAACGCACAGACATTTTTATACATAGAGATGAAAATACGTGTCCATTGTAGTGTAGTCGGTAGCGTGGGGCCGGCCGCGGTGGCCGAGGGGACTAAGACGCTAAAGTCACGGTCTGCACGGCCACTACGTTCGGGGGTTCGAATCCCTCCTCGGGCATGGATATTTGTGCCGTCCTAGTTCGTAAGTAGTTCATAAGTAGTTTGTAAGTTTAGGGACTGATGACCCCGTAATTAAGTCCCATAGACTATACAAACATTTGAACATTTTTTTGGTAGCGTGCGGAGCGTAAGTAGCCACACTAAGGAATGAAGACCACGACAACCACAAGAATGGATTTTCAAAGTGCAATATTAATTGAGCCAATGAAATTTTAGGAAAGGTACCCCTCTTGTAGTATCTTGAGTGGTGTGTGACCGTCTGGTTTTGTTGACTTACTAGACCCCACATTCGTCAGCCCTTTATCGATGTAGCAAATATTTTTAGGACAATGCTGTAGCGGGTGGTAGTGAGAGGCGTGGCCTGAAGCAGATTTGTCGTGTGGAGAGCAGGGCGGTGGTTCTTTATTGGGGCCGGAGCTACCCTGACTGGCGGCCCCGTGGCGCTCCCGACCTGTCAGCCGGTAATGGGACGTGAATTATGGAGCAAAGCGGCGCCCAGCCGGGGGTGCAGGCGCCACAACTGCCGATTCCACGCGAGGACCTGCCAGCCAGCTGGGGCAGAACTGCACAGCTGCTCAAAACAAGTACCGGAGCAGGTGTGAAATCATGAATATGATGGTGTATTTTATTGAGATATTGGTTGTTGTTGTTATGGTCTCCAGTCTAGAGACTGGTTTGATGCAGCTCTCCACCATACGCTATCCTGAGCACGCCTCATCGTCTCCTTATAAGAACGGCAACCTACATCCATTTGAATTTGCTTACTATGTTCATCTCTTGGTCTTCCTCTGCGATTTTTTACCCCACACACTTTCCTCCAACGCTAAATTCGCAATTCTTTGATGTCTATAAATGCGTCCTACCAATCGATCCCTTCTTTTAGTCAAGGTATGCCAGAAATTCCTGTTTTCCCCAATTCTGCTCAGTTCCTCCTCATTAGTTACGCGATTCACCCACCTAATCTTCAGCATTCTTCTGTAACATCACATTTCTAAAGAATGTACCTTCTTCCTGTCCGCACTGTTTATCATCCATGTGTCACTCCCACACAAGGCAACACTCCACACAAAAGCATTAAGAAAGGACTTCCTTTTTCAAAAACGCTTTTCTTCCCATTACTATTCTGCATTTTATATCCTCTGTATTGCGACCATCATATGTTATCTTACTGCCCAAGTAAGAAAACTCATTTACCACTTTTATCGATTCGTTAGCTAATTTAATTCCTTCAGCATCGCCTGATTTTCTAAGACTCTACTCCATTACCCTTGTTTTGGTCTTGTTAACTTTCACCTTTTATCCTCCTTTCAACACACTGTTCAGTCCGTTCAGTTGCTCCTCCAGGTCCTTTGCTGTCTTTGACAGAATTACAATGTCATCAGCAAAACTTTTTATTTCTTCTCCCTGAACTCTAATTCCTACTCCAAATTTCTCCTTTGATAACTGCTGTCTGATTTTTGTAGAAGTTGTAAATAACCTTCCGTTCCCTATGTTTTACTCCTGCTGATTTCAGAACTTGAAAGAGTGTATTACAGTAACATTGTCAAAAGATTTCTCCAAATCTACAAAAGTTAGAAATGTAGGTTTGATTTTCCTTAATCTATCTTGTAAGATAAGCCGTAAAGTGAAGATTGCCTCCCGTGTTCCTACAGATATTGGTTACAATAGTAATTTGTGCGTGATACAGTATGCTATTTTGCTGTCTTTGCCATTTGCTTGAGGTTTACATGACGTTTACTTAGACCGAGGCACCATGGGGCTATCATAATAGTGAAAAAGGGATTCTTGTTGTCCTCTAATATAGTGTGTGATCAACTCGGATGGCCAGTACAATGGCACACCTGCGTGGCATGGACGGTATGAGGTTACCAATCAGCTCTTAAGGGATATTTGTTCATTCTTCCATGAGTGAAATATCTAGTTATGCAACCTTTGTGGGAGATACTGGTCTGTCTGCAGTGCGTCTGAAAAGTGCATCTCAGACGTTCCTAATTGGGTTTCAGTCCGATGAACACACTGGGCGCTCCATTCGGTCATTTCCCTGAGCTTCAGACATGTTGTCCACCAGTGCAGCTCTGTGGGGACGAGCGTTATCGCCCACCAGAAGGAACCCATCTCTCGTGGCACAGCAAAAGTTCGACGGATTTCGTCTTCATAATTCTGAGCAGTAAAACCGCCATTCTGAACGGCATAGAGGTCCGTACGTCCGCCAGTACCGACTCCCGTCCACACAATTCGTCCACCACCACGATATGGTGATGATTCTTGCTCGTTAGCAGAATTCTTCCAGTTCCACTGTCTCTCCAGATGAGGGAACGACGAGTGTCCAGCGGAAAACAAAATCTTGACTTATCTGTGAACAGAACCCGGCGCCGTTCGTTACGACTCCAATCCTGATGTTCCCCCGCCCTGTTTCTTCGCACTAAACGGCGTCATGGTTTTAATAGGTTACAAACCATAAGCCACTGCCACTGTGCATAGAGGCCACATTCCCGAAGGCGATTTCGGACTCTTGAAAGACAGCTTCCACTCGTTTCTAACACCAAACGTAGGTGTAGACCAGATGTGGCTCAAATTCAAAGATGTGGTATCGACAGCAATTGAAAGTTTTATACCTAATAAATTAATAAAAGAAGGAGGCGATCCCCCTTGGCACACAAAACAGGTCAGGACACTGTTGCAAAAGCAAAGGAAAAGGCATACTAAATTTAAACGAACAGGAAATCCCCAGGATTTGCGATCGTACTCAGAAGCTCGAAATTTAGCGAGGATTTCAATACGAGATGCCTACAATATTTATCACAACGAAACCCTTTCTCGTAATTTGACTGAAAACCCAAAGAGATTTTGGTCATATGTTAAATATACTCGGGGCAAGTCACAAACAATACCTTCACTACGTGATAGTAATGGCGATCCTGCCGATGACAGCGCTACTAAAGCAGAGTTACTCTTTTAGAAACTCATTCACCAAAGAAGACGAAACCAATATTCCAGATTTCGAATTACGAACGGATGCCGTAATGAGTAACATAGAAGTAGATATCATCGGAATAGTGCAGCAACTAAAATCACTTAACAAGAACAAGTCTTCTGGTCCGGATTGTATACCCATTAGATTTCTATCTGATTATGCTGAAGCGATAGCTCCTTACGTAACAGTCATATACAACCGCTCTCTCATAGAAGGATCTGTACCAAAAGATTGGAAAGTTGCACAGGTCACACCTATATTCAAGAAAGGCAGTAGGAATAACCCACTAAACTACAGGCCTATTACTTCGCCACTTCGCAGTGCACTCCTCTACGCCTCCATAGGTCTGCTACAACTTGATGTTTCTAATTACAGACCTTCAGTTTATTTTTACAATGGCCACCTTCACTGCATTGCCAATCTACGGGTTTTATCGAAAATACGGTGGTCAAAATCACGCGACTACATGTCCCACATTTTAACATCCACGTTTTTTATCCTGAAAGACAACCATTTGATTTTGGACTTGGACCCATGTATTTGGCCCTATTGAATTTTAACCAATTGACGGATGAAACCAACTAGAATGTTGGGACTCAGTAGCGAATTATGACGAGAGAATAAAAAATTTTAACACCTGAAGATGCGTCTCTACTGACGCGAAACCGGTTGTGGACCTGTACATAAAAGGATCTCAATAAAAACAGCTGAAGCGGCTCCAGAATTTATTGATTGTTTCATAAGAGGACATTTCTATTTCAATTTCCAAATTAGTTTCTTTTATTATATAAAGTCATACAATCTATTTTTTTTTTAAAACAATTGATAAATTCATAAAAGAAAAAAAAAAAAATCTATTTCATTGACGTCAATTTGCAACAGGGTTTTGGAACATATCCTGTATTCAAATATTATGAATTATCTCGAACAGAACGATCTATTGACCCAAGGTCAACACGGATTTAGAAAATATCGTTCATGCGAAACACAACTAGCTCTTTATTCACACGAAGTGATGGGTGCTATCGACAAAGGTTCGCAAATCGATTCCGTATTTCTTGATTTCCAGAAAGCTTTTGACACCGTACCTCACAAACGGCTTTTAATCAAATTTCATGGTTATGGTATATCGCCCCATATTTGCGATTGGATAGGGGATTTCTTGTCAGAGAGGACACAGTTACTAGTAATCGATGGCAAGGCATCGACTAAAACAGAGGTGATATCGGGCGTACCACAGGGTAGTGTTATTGGTCCTCTGCTATTCCTTATTTACATAAACGATTTAGCGGAAAATCTAAGTAGCTCTCTTAGGTTGTTTGCAGACGACGCCGTCATTTACCGTCTAGTAAAATCATCTGAAGATCAAAACCAACTGCAGAACGATCTGAATAAGATATCAGTATGGTGTAAAAATTGGCAATTGACTCTAAATAATGAGAAGTGTGAAGTCGTCCACATGAGTACGAAAAGAAATCCGTTAAACTTTGTTTACAACATAAATCAATCAAATGTGAAGGCCGTAAACTCCACAAAATACCTAGGAATTACTATTACTTCAGACTTAAACTGGAAAGAACACGTAGATAATATCGTCGGAAAGGCGAACCAGAGACTTCGTTTTATTGGCAGAACCCTTAAAACATGCAACAGAACTACTAAAGAAACTGCATACACTGCGCTTGTCCGTCCATTTTTGGAGTATTGCAGCCCAGTGTGGGATCCTTATCAGGTGGGTTTGACGGAGGACATCGAAAGAGTCCAAAGAAGGGCAGCTCGTTTCTTATTGTCACGATACAGGGGAGACAGCGTTACGGAAATGATCCAGGATCTGGGATGGGAATCATTACAACAACGGCGCTTATCGCTGCGGCGTGGGCTACTTGCGAAACTCCAATCGCCAACATTCTCCTCCGAATGCGAAAATATATTGTTGCCTCCCACTTACATAGGTAGAAATGATCATCAGAATAAAATAAGAGAAATCAGAGCTCGAACAGAGAGATTCAGGTGTTCTTTCTTCCCGCGCGCTATTCGAGAATGGAATGGGAGATAAATAGTATAATTGTGGTTCTATGAACCCTCTGCCAGGCACTTAAATGTGATTTGCAGAGTATCCCATGTAGATGTAGATGTAGTGCATCCTGTTACTCCTGAGCAGCTGAGGTGCATTCAGCTTCCTGTCTCCCTGGGTTGTTAACCGCAGATACAGGTCATCTCTTGTTCATGTCACCCGTGGACGAACACCAAAGAGTTTACTGTGTGTGGTTGTGTGGCCATCTTCCGCAGCAGCTGTTAAAATTCATTATATGAGGTAATTCGTCTTATGTTGACTGCAACTGAGAGATACATTTTACACCAGAAGCGTTTCGCTTTTTTATCTTAAAAGCATCTTCTGTGGTGTGTAAATGATACAATGGTTTGTACAGTTTGTTTTGTTATATAGATTAAAAACAGTTTTTAAAAAAACTCTGTGTACGTTAGTCCTATGTGTTTTTAAATTGATATTCGGTCTACTCACGGTGTTTTTGTCTCTTCTTTAAATCTCACTTCTGTTTCTTCGTCTTGTTCGCTGGAGTTGGTTTGTTCATGGCGTGTGTTTCTCGGTTATGTACGGCACGTTTCGTTTATTTTTCTTCCGTTTCACCACACATATCATTTCACTTATTTGAACTGTATATAGTTTGTATATCACCTGTGTTATGGAATGCCTTTCGATTTGTTTATCACTTCACTACAGTGTGGCTACGTTGATTTTGTCTGTTCATTTGTTTTTCATATGGTCTGTGAGAGTTGGCAATATATATATATATATATATATATATATATATATATAAACAGGATGTCTAAGATGTTTTTTCAGATGAGTCAATGCAGGTTCAATTGGGTTGTGGTGGTGGTGGTGGGGAGGCGAGGGTTATTCATCGTGATTTGAGTGCTTGTGAAAGGTGGGAGGGATGACTCTCAGAGGGTTTATTTCTATGTTATACGCTCAATAAGCTTGAAAAGTGTATTGTTTGCTACATTAGTTTGGTCATTTATGAGATGTTTCTTTTTCGTTATTGTTTTTTGGATATGGTAGTTTTCTTGCAGGGTGAGCAGGGGTTTATTTTATTTTATTTATTTATTTATTTGCGGTTTATTCTTGAGATTTCCCTGTCTAGATCTGCATTCGTCCTTTTTCTGACCTGCATCCTTTGAGACTGAAACCCATTTTGTGTGTTCCCGAGGCCCTCTAACCTATATATATATATATATATATATATATATAGTCCACATATAGTCCACGCCACACAGCCTCCGCTACCCATGTAGCCGCTTCCTGAGTGTGGTGGATTCCTGACCTATTTATCGGAACCCAAAACTCACCACCCTTTGGCGCAAGTCGAGGAATCTGCAACCCACAGGGTCGCAGAACCGTCTGAGCCTTTGATTCAGACCCTCCACTCGGCTCTATACCAGAGGTCCGTAGTCAGTTCTGCAGATGGTGAGCTCTGCCTTCATCTTGCAAGCAAGACTGGCAGTCTTTATAACCTCTGATAGCCGCTCAAAACCAGAGAGAATCTCTTCTGACCCAAAGCGACACACATCGTTGGTTCCGACATGAGCCACCACCTGCAGCTGGCTGCACCCTGTGCTCTTCATGCATCCGGAAGTACCCGTTCCACATTTGGAATGACTCCCCCCGGTATGCACACGGAATGCACATTGGATTTTTTCCTCTTGCTAACAGCCATATCCCTAAGGGGCCCATCACCCGGCTTATAAGTAAATAAATACCCTAGCGACGCCGGATTTTCAGCAAGTATAATATATATGGCAAAGTCAATAAACTTATTATATCTTCGGCCCAAAGTGTTAGAAATGTTGTATAATGGCACATTGTGAAAGGTTAGTTCAAAACACTGAGGTATTCACAGATATGGTTACTGGCCATAATTCGTAAATAAAATATAAACCACATAATAAATATTCAGTGAATCACTTAAGGCCTCTAAATTCCAAACGTCTGACGATGACACTTAACGCCGAAAGATATCTTGTGATAAAAATTATTTCCAGTGTTTTGGACTAACCTTTCACAATACGGCAAAGTGTTTAAGAGAAGACTCCCCTCAAAATTTTAAACTTTCCTCTGGGGTTAGCAACCAAATTTTAAAATCGTGTTTACTATTTAGAGATAGAGCAATATCTAAGGTTATAAGCCCATAATACCATTAGTTTTCGAGTTCTGAATTTTTATTGTGCTATTAATGGTGTTCAAGAATCCAACGGCTCGTACCCATACCACAAATTTCACATGACATTTTGAAGGTACATTCATAAGACACAGTTCAACCATTCTGTGCATTCATCTTACGATAAATAGTAATCATTTTTTTCGTGTTTATTTCAAATTTCAGCCTTAACTCCTCTTTAATTATCGGCACTTAAATGTGAAGATAAAATACACAAATTATAAGTTCGATAATATTAATGCGTAGAAGTAACCAAACACAACGGTGATAAGAAACTTAGTCCTAACACAAATAAAATGTTCCTAAACATAAGGGACAAATTGCTGAGGTCGTCAGTATCTACCCTTATAAACTAATTTCACTTAAACTAACTTTTGCTAAGTACAGCACACACAGCCATGCTAGAGGGAGGTCTTGAAACTCCGGCGGACACGGCCGACCAGTCCGTAGCATGACGCCTTAGACCGCGCGGCCATTCCTTTTGGCTAGTTTCACTGATTTTCTTTTTATGCGGACAGTGTGGAAACTTGTCTACAGCTAGAATTTATACACGTACAGCGTGAAGACTGCGTGATAAGTGTCATAGCATAGTCTCCTTGTTTTTTATAGTTTTCAAAATGAAATGCCAAGATCGCACATTAATAATTTATTCAATGACGACCGGTTTCGGTAACCGTGTCACATCATCTGGTCATATATATAAGCTGGTCAATAATGCATTTGTTATTTTATACCCAATTTTTTAACAAGATGACAAGCTTGTAATATATATGTGACCAGATGATGGTGACACAGTTCACCGAAACGGGTTGTCATTAATAGATTATTAATGTGCGATTTTGGCATTTCATTTTGAAAACTATAAAACGATCACATCGCCTCCAAACCTGACTATGTCAGGTAATCTTCACGTTGTTTTTTGTTTCGCGAGTGTAAATTTGCAGCTACGATTGTGTCCATGTTTAGACACCATGCTTTTTACGCAATGAAGAGAACGACATCCACCCACAGAGACTCACTGACGTATTTCAACTCAAGAGAGCATCTCTTCTAATTAGCATTACTGGAAAAGTAGTATCAGACATTCTACATCTACATAAATAGTCCGCAAATCACATTTAAGTGCATTGCAGGATAGCTTTTATGATAATTCTCTACCGTTCCATTCTCTAATAGCGTGCGGGAAATTGGAACCTCTAAATCTTTCCGAATTCGGTCTGAATTTCTGCTATTTTATTATGATGTTCTTGTCTCCCTATATATGTGGCTGCTAATAATATATATTCGCATTCGGAGAGACAGTCGGTGAAAGAAATTTGGCAAATAAAACTCGCCGCAAAGAGAAACCTCTTTTTTTTGTTGATTTCTACCCCGACTCCTGAACATTTCTGTGACACTTTCTCACCTATATTGCGATAATCCAAAACGACATACGTTTCTCTAAAATTTCTCTATATCCTCCTGTAGTCCTACTTGTTATAGTTCGCATCATGGGCAGCTAGACTCCAATAAAGAACGCACAAATGTTTGTAGGCAGTTTCTTTAGAAGAACTGTTCATTATTTACGGTCGGTTGCCAGTTTTTGCACCATTCAGTTATCTAAATCATTTTGCGAATGATTATGATAATCTGGTAACTTCACTAACCGATAAACGAAAGCACCATCTGCTTACACTGTTTCCTAATTTATTTATAAACAGAAGAAACAGTAGGGGGCCCTATAGCAATTTGATAGGGGATGACTTTCCGTCAGTTACTACGTACTGTGTTCTTTCTGACAGGAAATCGCGAATATAATCGCACAGCTGAGGCGATATTCCATAAGCACGCAATTTAATTAGAAAACGCCTGTGTGGTACAGATACACATTGATCCTTGAGAGAAAGATAAAAATTACGGTAATATTCATTGACATTCTATCTTTTATGTTTAATGTTTAATTAAAAAATTTAATGAAATATAAATTTGTTAATTTAAAATGTTGATTTGGAGAAGGCTTTTGACAATGTTGATTGGAATAAACTCTTTCAAGTTCTGAAGTAAGCAGGAGTAAAATATAGGAGCGTAAGGTTATTTACAACTTGTACAAAAACCAGACAGCGGTTGTCAGTGTTGAAGGGCATGAAAGGGACGCAGTGGTTGGAAAGGGAGTAAGACAGGATTGTAGCTTTTCTCCAATGTTATTCAATTTGTACATTGAGCAAGCTATAAAGAAAAGCAAGGAGAAATTTGGTGAAGGAATTAATGTTCAGCGGGAAGAATTGAAAACATTGCGTTTTGCCGACGACATGGTAATTCGGTCAGACACAGCAAAGGACCTGGAAGAGCATTTGAATGGAATGGACAGTGTGCTGAAATGTGCATATAAGATGAACATTAACAAGATCCAAAGTAGGGTAATGGAGTGCAGTCTAAGAAAATCAGGTGATGCTGAAGGAAATAGATTAGGTAACGAAGCAATAAAGGAGGTAGATGAGTTTTGTTACTTGGGCAGTAAAATAAAAAATGATGGTCGCAATACAGAGGATATAAAATGCAGAATGGCAATGGGTAGAAAAGCGTTCTTGAAAAAGAGAAATTTATTGACATCGAATATTGATTTCAGCCTAAGGAAGTCCTCTCTGAAGGCATTTGTATGGAGTGTTGCCTTGTATGGCAGTGAAACATGGACGATAAACAGAGCGGACAGGAAGAGGATTGAGGCTTTTGAAATGTGGTGCTACAGAAGAACGCTGAAGATTAGGTGAGTGGATCGCGTAACTAATGAGGAGGTACTGAACAGAATTGGGGAGAAATGGAATTTGTGGCATACCTTGACTAAAAGAAGGGATAGATTCGTAGGGCACATTCTTAGACATCAAGGAATTGTGAATTTAGCGTTGGAGGGAAGTGTGTGGCGTAAGAACCGCAGAGGAAGACCAAGAGATGGATACAGTAAGCAGATTCAGACAGATGTAGGTTGCCGTTCTTATGTGGAGATGAAGAGGCTTGCTCAGGATGGGGTATTGTGGAGAGCTGCATCAAAGCAGTCTCCGGACTGGAGACCACAACAACAACAACTTAAAATTCACCGTAAAATGTCAATTATCCTAAGACTGAGACAGAGGTAATAAATATATTTAGTAATTGGCTGCACCAGAGCTTTGCATCATCGAAATGTTAGAAGAGATTACGTCATAGCCAGTACTCGTTACTAGAACAGTCTTGAAAATAAATTAGCCACGAAAGCGCTAATGTGCCACCTTGAAGCGATGAACTGTTATTATTGCTGTGGCGTCAGCGGCTCTGCTGAAGTGCTGGGCTGGTCATTGTGCCTGTATCGTTGAAAACCCGGCTAGCCTACGTTAAGGCTCCTATAAACCCTAGCTGAACTATCCGCCATTTTTCCCCAAGCTGTAGGAGTTGCCACGTTCCGGACGAGCTCACGCGTTACTTCGTGTTTCATTCAACTCGCTCACACTCGCAAACTACTCGCTGTATGAACGTGGAATTTTCATCAATGTCTTCGTTAAGAACTACGCTACATTTTCTTTTTAGTTTTATTTATGACAATAATTTATAAACAGCATATACTGATGCTTTACGACCATGCACTTTCTGAAGACGTTACGGAATTTTCGACATGCGAGGAACTTTTTTCTGTTGAAGTTAGGTGAACACATTAAGCTAATGAAATGTTCAAAATACATAAAATTTTCATACTCTCCAAACAGAAACTCTGTGTGAAATGTATAACGTGAGCTAATGTCAGTTAAATATGAAGCACTTGAATCCGCCCGCCCGCCTAGTAATAACATGTTTTCCGTATTAGAGCTCCTAATAAGTAGGCACATGTTGTTACTGCTTAACATCCATACTTAACCCATTAAATTTAATAGTTGCACACTACAAAAGTGCCGTGTCTCTATTTAATATGCAGTTTCAATTTTTCAATTATATGAAAAGGGTATTCTCAATATTTCAATACAGATAGCTTATTATGTCAGGAAATGAGAACAAGTCAGTTCGTTAGCTAGTGAAGAGATCCTTGCTATCTGTCATTTTCAAGTATTCTCACATAAAATCTTCATTAGATCTAGTAACTTCCGTTCTTTTACTGCTAGGCTTTAAACTGAAGAAAATGTAACTCCTATTAGGTTTTGTAAACTGAGTAGTAGCTCTGAAACACAATGAACAAGAAATAAACATTTGTGAGTGACGAAGGAATATCTGCAAATCGAATAATAAATCACTAAATTTACTCTTTTTCACTCTACAACTATGCATTTCCTTGAATAACGCGACAGTTAATGAAGTTTTGCGTAGTAACCAAGTGGCAAAATACTCCCCTCTTCGCATGTTATCATTTATCAAAATATCGTTTTGATACTTCTAACCGTGTATGAGATACGCAATGATTCATTCTGTCCTTATCGACATCGGAAATGAGTGAGCTAAATAAAATAAAGTTTAGCGGTTTGAGTGAAAGGTAAAGATCTCCTCCTAAGTCGAAAATAAAATTCAATCTATTAGGAAAGTTTCATCCGCAGCAACATATGGTGGCTATTTTTTACTGCAGACTTTTTCTAATGTAGCGCAGTCTTTTATTTCGAATCCAATATCTTATTAACTATGACTATTAACGAAATAATTAGAATTTCGTCATATGTCATATGCTGACATATAAAGATTTAAGTAGCAGAAAAATTAAATATTTCTACCAATTAGTTTTTGCGAAATAGTTTGTGAAAAATGGCAGGACATGCGCCTCTACGCTGTTAGTGCAACGCGATTCCAACCATCTTGGGAAAAACATGGCGGACAATTCAGCATGGGTATTTAGGAGCGCCGGCCGCGGTGGCCGAGGGGATTGAGGCGCTCCAGTCACGGTCGGCACGGCCACTACGTTCGGGGGTTCGAATCCCCCCTCGGGCATGGATATTTGTGCCGTCCTAGTTCGTAAGTAGTTCATAAGTAGTTTGTAAGTTTAGGGACTGATGACCCATAAACTATACAAACATTTGAACATTTTTTTGTATTTAGGAGCTCTAGTCTACGTGCCTACGTCACATCGAGAGGCTGCAGCCGACAGCTGACTGGCTGGGCGCCGGGGCAGGCGCAACGCCTCGTAGCAGCCGACCAGTCAGCTAGCGCTGCCTTCTAGGTGGTGTTGGGCTAGCCGGCTTTTCAACGGAACAGGCACACTGACAAGTCCAGCAGTTCAGCAGATCCGCTCACGCCACAGCAATAAGCAACAGTTCATCGCTTCAAGGTGGTTCATTAGTGCGTTTTGCAGCAAATTTATTTTCTAGACATTCATTTATTTTAGCAGACTCGAAGAAGTTCTATAACTGATCTAAAAGGAGAGGGTCAGACATGTGGATCACCGATTTCGATCAAATTTTGCATGTACATTCTATATTGAATATAATAAGACACTGTTTCTACTAATTGTTAGACACTTAGTAGTTCTTTAAAAATAAATAAATCAAAAACAACCAAAAAAGATCAAAGTTAAAGTTAATAATCGCGTTTTCAATGCTGTTTTATATACGTATATGGTGTCAAAAGTTGATGACGTTCGAGTCATCAAAGTGTTTGTGTTTACGTGCCGTAGCTTGGTTCCTCGTAAACATGGACGACCTTACGAGCGCCGTCTCCGGTCGAGCGGTCCAGGGCTTTCACTGTCAAACCGTGGATCCAGGTTCGAACCTCCATGATGGAAAATTGTTGTCACGTTTTTTTTCTGTATATTTGATATGTTCATAGTCGTAAATCCTTTTGTTGCCTTATTTTGAAGATGTGCATTGGGAAGTGTGTTTAAAATTCAATAAAAGCTATTATCTGTTTTGAGCTGTTTTATTTGTGATACACAGTGAAAAAACAAAATAAGAAATAAAATAAAAACTTCTAAAGTACATTAGTAAGTAATTCCAATTACTGGCCGTCTATTCATCATCGTTCTCACAGCCAGTAGGATGAATCTTATTCTCGATAGAGTATTATCTATGAAAATTCATGTTTTGATCCTTACTCAGTTGCCAGCGTCTGTCTTTCGCGATATGCTTTCCTAGTCTTAGTATGCATCGAAATTAGTACCTGATAGACCGGTCTTCAGCAGTATAAATGAGGTATGTTTCGCACGAACGATATCTCGCGTAACATGTAAGTGTGGCAATATGTCGTTCGTGAGTTGTGCATGGTTTCAGAAATAGTTGTGTTTTGGTTGTTTTTATGATAAGTTCACCCTACTGGCTGTGAAAACGCTGACAAATAGACAGCCAGTAATTGAAATTACATAATAATATACTTTAAAAGTTTTTTATTTTATTATATTTCTTTCTTATTTTTATTGGTTTTGCACTGTCCAACAGAAATAAAACAGCCACAAATAAATAATACGCTTAATTGAGTATTAACCACACTACCCGATGCTTTACTTCAATATAAGGCAAGAGAAGGTATTACAACTATGAAATATTGTCAAATATACAGAAAAATGGACTAAAAATTGCCATGATGGAGGTTCGAACCTGGACACAGGGTTTGATAATCCAAGCCATGCACCGCTCGACCGACGACGGCGGTCGTGCAGTCGCTCGTGTTTACGACTAACCAAGCTACAGCATGGAAACACTAAGACGTTCATTACTCTAACGTCATTAACTTTTTACACAATATATAATGTTATAAATGTTTATCTTTAGACGATCTTTCGAAAGTATAACATTGAAAATGGATTTTCCATAGTCAACTCTCATCTTGACTTTTTTTCGTAAAGTACTGAGTTTCTAGCAAAAGCCAAAACACCTGTCAAATTATATTCAATATGGAACGTACAAGAAAAATTGGATCTGAATGCCAGAGCCTCTCCCTGTAAGCCATGTATCAAGGAGGATTAAGTGTGGCAGAAGTCTGCGACAGTGAACGGCTGTTTAATTTGCCTCCATCGCTGAGCCGTCTGCGGTGTGGGCTAGGCACTCAGCCTCCTCCCTGCAGAGATCATATTTCATTCGCCCCTCGCGACAGGTATTGCAGCACTTCCGCGAGGTCGATTAGCGAGAGTCGATAGTCGATAGGCGGAAATGAAGTCGCAACAGTGTCTAGTGGAGCGAGCGGACAGGGAAATTGAATCGGCGGCGGAGCAGTTTTCGTGGCTCCCGGCTGTAATCTGAGATTAGCCGCGTAATGAAGGAGGGATAGGGGGAGGGGGGGAGGGGAGCCTGAGGGCGCGAGTGATCGATGCCTGCCGGGGGTCGATGGGGAGAAAAGGAGAGGAGTCCGCCCGCCTCTCCAGTGTAACTGAGCGGCGGCGAAAAATAAACGACTCACAGCCACGAAGCTCAAATCTGTTACGGAACCACTTTGATCTGTCTCGTGAATCCAGTGATCTCTATACAAACTGGATGCATAACTCTATTGCCGGCCGCTGTCAAATAGGTTGCTGCATTTTTTCAGTTCTGTCTCTGATTTTGCTGGTGTGCGATATGTTTCGATATATACAGTCTGAACTTTACTAATCCGAAGAATTACCTTACGTAAGTAACATATCCTGCTGTGACACGGAAAAGGAAACCAGCCGAAAAGCCGGCCGCGGCGGCCGAGCGGTCTGCGGCGCGCCAGTCAAGGTCTGCACGGCCACTACGGTCGGGGATTCGAATGCCCCCTCGAGCAAGGATATTTTTGCTGTCCTTAGTCTTAGTTAGTTCATAAGTAGTTTGTAAGTTTAGGGACTGATGACGACGTAGTTAAGTACCATAAGCTATACACACATTTGAACACTTTTTATAACTCTGTTATCTGACGAGTGGAGTGCCAGGGTTGGGAAATGAAGTTCAGGGTGTGCCCCAGCCACACGACCAGATGGCCAGCCATTCACAGGAGAAACGCTCCTTTTGTTGTGGTCCTATGGTACACATCCATGCGTCCGCTTTGTGAACCAAATGGCGCATTGGCCGAAGTTGTATCTGGGAACTGCAGCAAGCGGAAGGACCCGCATTCGAATCCTCAGCCCGTGATTTTCTTTTAATTCTTGCGTTTTCTCAGTTTCTTGTTCATTTAACTGATCAGTACCTTAATTGACTATAATAAAACTTAGCTACGTATTCAATATTGTCAACAATTCGTGCTTCGTATTTTCAAAGTGTCTATTTGCCTCTCTTTATTGAAAAATAACTGTAAGACCACGTTCAAATTGAAAACTTTTGGAAACATATTGAAATTTTGCGTCTATTTCCTTCAAATATACATTCGTGTTGTATACTGAATATTGTGTGCATGGACAATAATAATCATACCGTGAAGACTATGAATAACTGTACCTTTAACAGCTAGGTTCTGATATTGCACAAGAACCAGAATAATATTTGTCAAAAACATTCGAAACAATAGATGTCTCAACACTGAAAGAACAGACACCATACCAAATTAATAAGTATTTATACGCGAAGACGGCGTTAGCTAAACTTACTTCATCGTTCGACCTCCCACAGGATTCTGTAACGGAGAGTGTAAGAGGGCATAGACTATACGGCGCTTACAGCCATAGCGCGTCAGCGCGCCTATTTTTTTGTGTACCAAGAACAGTTCGAACAACGCCGAACAAACACGATCAGTGACCGCAAAGAACAGAACTACCCATAGAAGAAAAAGTACAAAAATAGGAGTTAAGGCGACCATTGGCCCGAAGTGGGAGACCGGGTTCGATTCCCGGCCGGGCTCACATTTTTATTTGTCGCCATTGTTTAATTGTAATACGCTAATGCAGCTACTTGTCAATCCTTTCCTTCCTAATCCTTCTTCCTTCCCCTCCTTTATCAATAGTTTGCAAATTTATCATACGGCCATATTCTTTCGAAGAGGCATTGTTTCCGATTGAGTTGCCCGTACCGTCAATGGTAAGCGCTATGAGTACCTTCTTCGCAAACACGTCATTCCAGCTCTAACAGCGCTGATATGTGCAGGGGATCATTTTTATGCAACATGGCACCGTTTCCCTAAAACCTGGCCGACCCGATCACCTGACGTTAATCAGTGTGACTTTTGGCTGTGGGGCTACCCGAAAAATATAGTGTTCGGTGTTCCGATTGCGAACTTATCTGCATTCTGAACAAGACCACCGACACACTTCGATTAGTTTAGGAACACGCTTTCTCTGGATTTCAACTTGTTGCAGAAAACGGGGGACAGCATATTGAAAAAGTTTCGAGCCAGTCACACGGAGAAGAAAAATCAGATTTGATTTTCATTGATGCTTTTCGTGTGTTTTTTGGCCTCAGCACAATTAAAAACCGATTTTTCCCCATTTGTTGTGATATGATCTTGCCGTGTTCAAAACTGTTCAAATGATTATCAAGGTTATTAAGACTTAACTGCGGGGGTCATCAGTCCCTAAACTTACGAACTAGTTATAAATTAACTCATACTTCAGAAAACACAAACATCCATGCCACGAGGGAGGATTGGAACCCCCGACGGGGAACGGTCTCGCGCATCGGAGCATAGTGCCTCAGTGCGCTCGGCCACTCCGCCGCGGTGAATGGGCTTACGTAACAAACGCTATCACACTTGTACATCCACGCACACTGAGTGATACAGATTGTTTAACGTCTAACTGAACCGTAGACATTGTTGTATGATTTATTTGTCACTTGTAATAAGAATACTTGCAAATCTATGTCACTTAACTACTGAAACCATATGCTTAGAAACTACTTAAACTAACGTAAGGACAAAACACACACACACACACACACACACACACACACACACACACAAACTCTCTCTCTCTCTCTCTCTCTGATTCCAGAGGGAGGACTCGAACCTCCGACGGGGAGCAAGGCGTTTCGACCATTCCATATCAGCCATTTGTAGTCTAAACTATTAAAATCTGATGCTTGCAGTGAAAAGTATTGATTAATATTTACGTTAGTAATTTTTCTACTGAAGTACGTTTTCCCCCCGCCTGCGGTCGGGGGTTTGAATCCCCCCTCAGCCATGGATATTTGTGTCGCCTTTAGTAGAAGGTAGTTCATAAGTAGTTTGTATGTTTAGGAACTGATGACCCCTTAAGCTTAACAAACATTTGAACATTTCCCCCCCCCCCCCTGTCTTCGATAATATTCCTTTGCAATTTATCGTAAGCCGGCCGCGGTGGCCGAGGGGACTGACGCGCTCCAGTCACGGTCTGCACGGCCACTACGGTCAGGGGTTCGAATCCCCCCTCGGGCATGGATATTTGTGCCGTCCTTAGTATTAGCTAGTTTGTAAGTAGTTTGTAAGTTTAGGGACTGATGACCCCGTAGTTGAGTCCCATAAGCTATACAAACATTTGAACATTTTTTGAATTTATCGTATTTCTGACTAGGTATTATTTTTACAGCGTTTATGGAAGTTTAATTACAATCACCCTCTATAGTTTTTGGCGATAGGCTTTGTTTTCTTAGTTTAAGTTCTACGGACACTTTTTCGTTACGATAAATGTTCATAGATCCTCATCCAGTTTGTTAATCAGCAATTTAAGAGGTCTTTTCTTCAATTTTTCACCTACTGACAATTCTTTACCATAGTGCTTTTCGACCTTTTCGGAGATGCATCCCCCTTCTAAGTAAAATTTGTCCGGAAACCCCCGCCCCTCCTCACGAACCGTAACAAAACTATGTTGTTTCAAAGTAAACAACAAAATTTCCTTTATTTTGCTTCAGATTTCTCTTAAATTGTTGGACGAAGTTATTTTGTGCGTATTTTTCATAATGGAACACATTATCTTATTTTTAAATGGTTTCAGACAGAAAAATATATTTTGCTTAACGAGTGTTTCGCATTTAATGCAAGACTCAGAACCGGACTACGCTCATTAAAAAGGATTGCACTGTATTAACAGTTTATATGGAAGCGGAACTTTATTTCGAATTTTTTATATTGGCTTATTGTATCAAGTTCTTTTATCTATCCATTGGTTCTTCAAAACAGTTTTCAGACTTTCCGCTCATTTATCATTACCACGCTGTATTATAAAATAATCTATGATCAATTCATAATGAATGTTACACAAGGAACTCCGCAATTTTAACATTAAATATATATTTCACTCACGCATGCGTTTTTATAGTACTGAACCCCTAGTTATTTTATGAAGCAAGTATTTTCTCCTGTGAAGGCGACCCTCCGAGGTACACTTTGCAACAGACCCAGGGGTCGCGTACCACTGATTGAAAACCACCGTTTAACATTAAACCAGCTAAAAAGCCGGCGTTTCCCGAGTATTTATTTACTCAAGTCTTAAGTTGGTACTTCTCCTATAGCTTCTCTCTCTGTCCACATCATTTTTTTTCCTTCTTTTTTTTTAAACATGTTATATTTATCGAAGAATTGATAAGAAACAATACTTTCTTGCATAATGTACAAAATTATAAGTGCAATATTCATCCAAGGAAGCTAGTAATCAAAGTGCAAATTATATGTAACATACGTAAATTCATTCAAATCAAAATCAGAGTATCACTATATTTCCTATTACTTGTCTTTGTTGCGATTCCACCCTTGAGCATGCGACATGAAGTTATCCGTATGAGAAACATGGAGGTGTCAAATCCACTCCAAAGCATTTAATAGAGTGCCCTGTAATTTATTCAAATGTTCAAATGTTTGTTAAGCTTATGGGACTTAACTACGGGGTCATCAGTCCCTAAACTTACAAACTACTTATCAACTACTTACGAACTAGGACGCCACAAATATCCATGCCCGAGGGGGGATTCGAACCCCCGACCGTAGTGGCCTTGCTGACCGTGACTGGAGCGCCTCAGTCACCTCGGCCACCGCGGCCGGCTGTAATTTATTAATCGTAATAGAAAATGCAAGTCTTACTAGAGTCTGCAATCTCTCGGAGGAGAAAAGTATGTCTGTCGGAAAGACTGGGTACACGTTGGATGTATACCAGTTATTCTCTTCCTTTGCTTGCTGCTCTGTAGAAGTCTATTGCTTCCAGCTGCGGCCGTGTGCGCACCGCGGTTCAAAGTTGTCAACAGCACTGTCAGGTTTCATTGATTTCCTTAAGATAACTGCAATAACAGGAGTGTCTTAGTAGTAAATAAGAAATGAATTAAAACGTGGTACACAGCCATCGCATTATATATGGCCTCATATTTATTGAATTATGTGTGCATAATTTTTCAGGTATATATTGATTCGTATAAGTGCTCTATGTCTGTAAAATCTATTGCGAATACAGTTAGTAGTAAAGAAGTAATAGATTAAAACAAGGTGCGTGATGGGGCGGATTGCCTTGAAGTTACTGTTAATGTACTCATATCTGATGAACAACGTGATACAATTTAGGAGGTGCAAAAAATGTTCAAATGCTTGTAAATCTATGGGACTTAACTGCGGGGTTATTAGTCCCTACCTTACAAACTAATTAAACTAAGTTAAACTAACCTAAGGACAACAGACACATCGATGCCCGAGGGAGGATTCGAACCTCCAATGCGGGAGGCCACGCAATCCGTAACGTACGTTCCAGACCGCTTGGCTACTCCCGCGCGACTCGTGATCCTTACACTTACGACAACCTTCCTTTTGGTGTGAAGGTCAGGCGTGTAAAATATGACTAAGATTGCAACAAAACTGTATATCTGTGTGCAATACGTATACACAAACACACGGACACTCTGCTTTGTATATAAATCCGCAACGTGTAAGCGGTAGGGTTGGGCAAATGATACTCGCGTTCGAACATGTTCGGAATTTCCCGATGCAGCAGAGAACTCGATACAATATCGAACAGTTCGAACACTCAGATAATAAATGACTGGCGCTGCGTATCTGCCAACGATACGCGGGAAATGTTGAAGTTAGCGGGCTGTCGCTTTGATCAGAACTAATTTCATAGAAAATACAAGTACATCTAAAGTAAAAGACGTGCAACACTATGAAAAACTGTACATTTTGTTTAATACACTGCATACGTGACGTGTCCGGTGTCACTGCAAGATATGATCCATTGATAAGCAAAATATTTGTTGCTAGAACAGAACTACTGCACCTCATTACTGACGGCTAAAATTCAAAGGAAAAAAATGTGAATCCTTCATAAGTAGAAATTACATTTAATGTGATTATAAGAGACAGGTTGCAAATGACCACTCCATTCCCTGTTGATACGGTATAGTAACAGATAAAAATGTTACAACATTTTAATCGCCTTGAAAACAACATTAAAATTGGGGAAACGTTAGAAATTTAATACGCAATAATGGAAATAAGTCATATAAAAATAAACTGTAATTGCAACCTCGGAATAAATAGTGCACGAACTGCTCTGTACGTAGTATGCACAGGGGTTGCTAGATCGCAGCACTATAAATTTTAATCGTGATTGCTATCGTTTACTAACAGCTAATATTCGCTACTGGTTCTACTTATGATAGGGTGACGAGACGTCCCGTTTTTGACGGGACTGTACTTTTTTTTTCGTTCTGTGTCCCGTTGTCCCGCAAAATATTTAACGGGATGCCCAATGTCCCGTTTTTTTCGCAGTCAGCAGAACCTTATCTTTTGTGTGTGTGTGTGTTTTAAATTTATTCTCACGTCAATTTAGATTCATAACATGGTTTATTTAACTTTCTCTTGGGTCTTGCTCTGTCTTACATGCAAAGTTAGAATAAAGAAGTATTATATTGTTTTGGAAAGGGTATTTTCCATTGTAAATTCTCTTTGGACTGATGAGAAAAACCGTGTTACCACTGAAACTATTGAAGCAATTGTAATAGTTAAGACTCATTACGAAGACCTTACCTGCAAGGAGTTCTACAACTTGCTATTAACCAATTCAAAGCTTTTGAAAGAAATTAGGTCTTCTGATAAGTACAAACTTACTGCCGGTAGTAGTGTTCATGATACAGGAGCTCAACAGTCTACAGATTAGTGTTCATTTGTTAGAAATCTTTCTATCAGTTACTCGATATTCTGAATTATAATCAGTTCCTGTGAAGCAATTATCACATTATGCAGTGCCATTACAAGCATGTTTTGAAGTGTTTTGCTAAAATATATGCCTTTTTATGAGTATAAACTTTAGTTTTTATTTATTTTAGTAAAGTAATGCAGTCATGAGTGCACAATTTCTTATTTTTGTTTAGAGTCCTATTTTGTCCCGTTTTTTATACCAAATTTTCGCAAATGTCCCGTTTTTCCACGTGGAAAATCTGGTCACCCTAACTTATGACCTGCATCCTAGAAGCTACTATAGTCGGAATTTCACTCTTATTACTCCCCATAGTACATTAATGACACCCTATCTTCGTTATAAACCGTATACTGCACAGTACAGAAAAGATTTATGAATATCGTCGTTGTTAATCGTAGAGATAGTACCTCCTGACATTTCTAGATAGAGTCGTGATCGAAAGCTCGAACATTTCTCGAGGTTTCCCGAACCTTGACGTAAATTGTTCGAACAGTTCGAGTCATGTTCAAACCCAGCTCTAATAAGCGGCAGTCTTCTTCCAGTAATCACGGCGTGGAGAAACTTCCGCCTCCCCAACAGAGGCGTGTTAACCACGCCCTCCTACACAGAATGTTCAGCACTCGCCGTGCAGGTCTGCTACGGCGGCATCGTGTATCTGTCGGGCCAATACAAGGCAGGTGCGGTCCTGCATAGCAAACGAGGCACCCCTACATCTCCGATATTTTGCGGAGCATCGCAGCTATTCGCCGCAGGCAATAACAGCCGGTGGGGCACCTGGCGCGACAACAGCTGTGCGTGGCTGCTAAGGGTAGGGGGAGAGGGAGGAGCCGAGGTTTGGCCGCCGCCATGAATAATGCAGCAGCAGCAGCGGCGCGGCCGGCTGCTTGCAATTCTCATCGTATTCGTCTCTGATTTTCGTCGGAAACGACACTACAACCCTCCACACCGGTCCCCGCAGATTATAAACCAGATTTCATTTCCTGGGTATCAGGTCCGCCTGATACGCAAAACACTACTTTACATACAAACGTGTTTCAGCTCGTCTGTACCATCATCAGTGTGTTTTTTCATTTATTTATGACTGTGAAAATCAAAGCGCAGTGATATTAATACTATACAGTGTCTAAATGTAGGCTCAGAAAGCCTTATTTTGGCTGTTACCTTGACCGCGATAGAGTAGCCGAGCGTTTGCTGGGCGCTGTGGCTCAGCACGCCCTGTCAGGGGCACAGAGGAGAAGCCCCCCCCCTAAACCACTGTCCTACGCTTCCCTCGCTCCCCTCGTAGTTCCGTAAGATGCTAGCAGCCTAGCAGGTGTCAGGCGGTTCGCTGGCTTAGGGTGCCTCTCACACGTCAGAGGGTAGCGTGGAGGGGAGGCTGAGGGGAGAGCTCGTGCCACCTACCATGAGGCCAAGGCTGTGTCCGGCTTGCTGGCGTTTAAGGGGAGGTGGTGGTGGGGAAAGCCGCTACCTGCCGCCTGCTCTGGCCAGTTTATAAAGAGCTGCTTGTGACCGCAGCACCATCATGGGATATCTTATGGAACTGCTGGAAACCCTCCCTCCCCACACCCCTGAGCGTAGGACTGGGCCCTTACGGAGGTTTCCCGTCCGTATATATTTGTCTGTGTCTGTGTCAGGGGGCTGAAGGCCCTCTGTAATAAGAAAGCTGAGCCAAATATTCAACGAACAACCATGAACGAGCGATCACGAACCATAGATCTACCAGATGAAAATAAATAAATAAATAAAGTAAATTTAAAAAAAAAACTGTCTAAGGTGCCTTGCTGTGGAGTGCGCGGTTGCTCGCCGTCGGAGGTTCGAGTCCCCCCTGGGCACGGATGTGTGTGTTGTCCTTAGGTTAGTTTACTTTATTTTCAGTAGTTTGTGAGGTACGGACTGGTGACCGTCCATTTTGGTCCGGTAGATTTAGAAACGATTGAACGTTTTTTTTTTGTTTTTTTTTTTGTTTTTTTTTTTTTTTAATTTCGTGGTCATGTAGGACCCTATCTACATAATTACACAATGGTGGCGTTCTCATCTGCAACCAAATTATCTGTGTGAAGTTCATGAGGATTTAAAACACAATTTTCTAGTGTGAAAACTTAATTTTGGGAAGTAGGAATATTTGGACCGTCAGTCTGTTGTCTGTTGTCTGTTTGTTTGGAGCATAATTACTCCACTGCGTTTTTGTGGACAACGCACAAGGAATGCACATATTTTTTGGACTCTTTTTCCTTTGCGATCACTTCCCACTCCGTCTGATCACACTTTGTTATCATTCGCACCTACTAGTCGGTCTTCACTAGTTCTCCAGTAGAATGAGTTTTGTTCATTTTTCTCTTTCTGCCTTGTGTGCTTATGTTAGTGTGTGTGTTTGTGTATGTGTGTGTGTATACGTTTTAACTTTCGGTGACACCCTTTCTGCATAGCTCCTTTACTGTGGAAAGTAATGTATTTTTGCACAGTTTTCGTGACAGCAGGTGTCGAAGTGAGGACCTTAAAAGTCGCGGCTCTGGCAGGCCGCCACTCCTCCTGAGCCCGAGGCGGTGTTCCCTCAGCGGTCGCCACCAGACACCACGACGCCCGTAGGCAGCGAGACGTCTGGATGGGGTCGGCGCCCCCGGGGCGTACAGCAAAGCGGGGCGTGTCTCCATCAACAGAATCGTGCGGCGCGATGGAGCGAGGTCCGCCATCAGCGGAATCCGAGCTGCGTCCACAGGCCGGCCTGGCGCCTCAGCCAGCGCTTCCGCCTGCCACTCCCAACGCCTGCCCCAACCATGGGCGGAAGAGCCATTCAACCACAAGAAACTAAATAAAGAAATAAATTATATTTCCCCAGGCACCCCGAGCCTTAATTTGCCACTTCCCCACACCCATCCAATCAGCCTTGGCCATCCCCCGTTACAGCTCTACGTAAACGCTATATAAACCTCAAGTGAAGAGTTAAGACAGCAAAACATCGTACTGTGACACACACAAATTGTAACGAATGTCTTAATAAAATGCAGAATAAAGATATAAAATGCAGAATGGCTATGGGAAGAAAAGCGTTTCTAAAGAAGCGAAAACATTTGTCTGGAGTGTAGTATTGTATGGGAGTGAAACGTGGACGATAAGAAGTTCAGATAAAAAGATGATAGACGCTTTTGAAATGTGGTGCTACAGACGAATCATGAAAATTAGATGGCTGCCGGGGCCCTTCGCCTTGGATATATCACGGCACATGCCATTGCTGCTTCAGTGGCATCGTGTCGGCACTCGCCGAGCATCAGCAACATGTTAACGTACTCGTTGTTCGTGTATGCCATCGTCATCCGATGTCAGTAACCTGTGGTATACTGAGCCCCGGTTGTGTGGCTCCAACTGTCGGGTATACGGCCGTGTGCGGCGACAGTCGGCAATCTAACAGCGCATCGAGGAAGCTTCTCGCTCCGTAGATCACGTAACTAATGAGGAGGTGCTCAACCGAATCGGAGAGAAAAGGAGTTTCAGGCATATCCTGACTAAGAGAAGGGATGGAGTAGTAGGACACATCTGAGACTTAGCATTAGAAGGATATGTGTGGGGTAAAAATCGTAGAGGGAGACCGAGGGACGAATGTAGTAAGCAGATTCAAAAGGATGTAGGATGCCGAACATGTTCTCAGATGAAGGGATTTGCACAGGACAGGGTAGCGTGGAGAGCTGCAGCAAACCAGTCTGCGGACTGAAGACCACAACACATAACATCTGAATAAAATACGTTACTACACGTATATCTTACATGATCCGCCGGCTGCGGTGGCCGAGGGGACTGAGACGCTCCAGTCACGGTCTGCACGGCCACTACGATCGCGGGTCGAATCGCCCTTCGGGCATGGATATTTGTGCCGTCCTAGTTCGTAAGTAGTTGATAAGTAGTTTGTAAGTTTAGGGACTGATGACCCCGTAGTTAAGTCCCATAAGCTTAACAATCATTTGAACATTATATGATGCTCTAACTGTTTTGAAAAGTCTAGTTCCATTTTTATGGTGAGACACTATGTCCTACCCCAAATTCAACCATGTCTGCTACCTCATGTTAGAAACACTGATATTTGTTTCGTATAAGAGCGAACAAGTTTCTTCCGAGAACCTCCGGGCGCTGGAGAGAACGTCGCAGGTGTCCGGGGCGCCGGCCTGCAGGAAATTGCGCGCTCGGTCGGTGGCGACTTCCGGGAAACGCGGCACACCCTCTGATGCTGGGACTTAGCGGCCGCCCACGCAGCCGCGCAGATAAATGGCGTTATTAGCGCTTCCAGATCCAGGCGATTAATCGCAACAGGTAAGGCGCCCCGACAGCCCGATCCATACCGCGGCGGGAGGCGCCCTCTGGCGTCAGAAGAAACACCCAAGTACAGGAAGCAGTGGCGAAACAGCACCTGCAACCAGTACCATGCGACCGACAGGAAGACGTATAGTACAGTGTTAATTAGCGACTAATTGAGGTCTGGGCTGAATATTTAATGTAATCCTAGTAATCTATCCTTGGTGACCAGAAGGACCAGGATTCGTAAAAGAGCAGTTCACTAGCGCAAAGTACTGCGATCAGCAAGAAACCAATCTAACGTCCACTTTAAAACAGAAAGCACACAATTACGTTCCATGTTTAGAATGAATAGCGTTTATAAATAACCATTACAAATAACTCAAATAGAACAACATGTATACATAATGAATATTTCACTCTGCAGCGGAGTGTGCGCTGATATGAAACTTCCTGGCAGATTAAAATTGTGTGGCGGAACCGGAAGGCGAGGTACTGGCGGAAGTGAGTTGTGAGGCGTGAGTCGTGTCGGGATAGCACAGTCGGTAGTGCGCTTGCCCGCGAAAGGCAAAGGTCCCAGGAAGTTTAACATGTATACATGTTTGGTCCGGCATCGACTACCGATCCATACACAAGAAATTTACAACAATAACTGGTAGTGAGAATTGAAATCATTCAATAGAGAAAGATGGAAACTTCCGCCTATCTGGGATTCAAAACTGGGTCCTCCTGGTAACTAGCCATTTGGCTGACCACCTCACCAGTGGAGACACAACCGTCTCGGTTGCACAGGCTTCCGTTTCCATCTCCTGCTTTCTTCATCATATTGGGTAGAAATTACATGTGATGTCCCACAACGATCAACCTTAGGACCATTGCTTTTTCTTGACACTGCTAGAAGCTGAATTAGTTTCATTTGAAGATCTACATCGACATGGGATACTCTGCAAATCATATTTAAGTGCCTGGCAGAGGGTACAAGTCGCGCAATAAATAGCACATCAAGCATAGCTCCACAAACGTCTGCTAATATTTCATCAACATTAATAAATGGTTTAAAGCCAAATCACTGACATTAAACTTTGAAAAGACTGACTCCAACTCACTGACATTAAACTTTGTAAAGACTCACTACATGCAGTTCAGAACATGTAAGAGGCTTCCATCCAGCATAAGCATAAAGTATGAAAAAGAGCAGATAGTGGACGTTGACAGTATTAAATTTCTTGGATTACAATTTGATAATAACGTCAGTTGTGAGGAGCCACCGCAGACCTGAAGAAACCAGTAATGAGTGATAGTGGGCAGGTGCACTTCGTCAGCAGTGTGTGGGCGAGCTGAGAGTTTGCGTGTGGCGGGAGAAGCGCAAACTTCGTCGATCGTCTATGCTGATCGCTGTGCCCCCATGGGCGAAGTGGTCAACTCGACTGCCTAATGCCTCGTAAGAAAGGGGACCCGGTCCCGGTTTTCAATCCCCGCTGTGCACAAATTTTCAATAATCTCCAATTTATTATTTCAACGCTTACTTGCAGTTAACGTCGTAAATTGTGTGTGTATGGATACCTGAAGATAGCCAGAAAACTCTACGCTGAATATCTTTAGATTGCTCGTAGAATGCTTGTTATCGGTATTTTAATAAATATGAAAATCTGATAATGATTTTAAAGGACTGACTATTTTACTTTATTCATTATAATCATTAATTTTGACAACATTGTCAGAGGAGAAAAACAGCGATCTATTTGGTATGATCAATGGGAAACAGTTACCTACTGGCAGGAGAACAGCCCAGGACAGCCCAGCCCAGCCGAATGCAGCCCTGGCCACATAGGCTATTTGTAATTCCGAAGATGACCTACATCAGGTCGAAACCGGTTAATTGAAACTGTTAATTTCTGCGATCAAGACTGTTTTTTGTATACTGATAATAAGCATACTTGGAAACTTTTCTTTGCCCTCTTAGATTAAATTTTATGTAGAGCCCAAGTTGTCTCTTTAGTGCTTTATATATATATATATATATATATATATATATATATATATATATATATATATATTCACCGGAACGAGAGACGGACTGTAAACACAGCGAGACGCGTGACCAGGTATGGACAAAATGGGGGCGCTCACTCAATTTCGCCGCCTCCGTTTCAGGTGTAAAGAAGCGTTTGTGTGTGTTATGAGGAGTGATATTGCAGGTTGGCTAGAAATTTCATCGTAAAGGACCAGTTGCTGCAGCAGAAGTATTAAACTTTCATATTCTATCTTTTTTTATCTTTCTCGTCTGTATTGCGCAAGTGTAAACCCATCCCACATTTTGAATCCACGCAAGAAGCGATCAAAGGAGAAATAATTAAGTTCTTAATCTGTATAAAACAGAGCTGTTGTGTCCAGAACAATAAATGACAGATATTGTTATAAAAACAGCTGCATATACGGTTGTTGATCGTTTCTCAATTTATCATATGGTAATTGATTGCAAAGCCACACACTTTTTGGAGTCTCCAAAAAACATCACGACAGAAGCTTAAAGAAAGCGTTGACGACTTTCACAGAAATGTAATACGAACGAAAGTACACGATTTGTTGTTTTGTTAACAAAGTTCTTACTGTCGTAAACGAAAATGCATATTTGGGCAGTTTTCAGAGATTCTATGTATTATTAAAAGAAATGAATTTTGAATATCTGTGGAGTCTAATATCACTGCTAAGTAGCAAAACACACGACCGCTTTACACCTGATACAGAGGTTTTAATTCCAAATTATTATCTTATTCACCAACAGCTGTAAAACATTTTTTTTAAATTATTATTTAACGACCGGTTTCCGCATTTAATTAATATCATCTTCAAGCCCTATACAAATTAAACTGCAAATCAGTGTTGTATCCATAACATCATGCTGTACGTCTGTCACACACCAAAATATAAAGAAGAAGAATTGTAATATCTAAACCAGTTATTAAATAAAACAACATAAACTACACGGCTGTTAGTGGATACGTTAATAATTTGGAATTAAAACTCGACCAACAGCCGCAGTCCCTAATCCATTACAAAGTGGAACCACATCGATTGATACACAGGTAGTGACAATGAGCAAGCGTCCCGTTCTTGTGCACCCCTGGTCACGAGCCCCGGTCTGTTTACAGTCTGTCTCTCGTTTCGGTGAACGAAGTATATATATATATATATATATATATATATATATATATATATATATATATATATATATATAGTGTGTTTCACTGTGTTAGTAACTTATAAAGTAATGGGTGACGAGAAATTTAATGCGGTAGGTCAACACAAGAAATGTTACACTTTCTGCGGAGCTATGAACATCGTTTATTGTATCATTTTCCACAGAGTTACAGCACAAAGATATAATTTTTTAATGGAACAATAGTGTAGCCGCTTCTTAGTATCATATTAAAATAAAATTAAAAATAACGGCTTGCACTTAATACACTTTAATCACGTCAATTATAGAACAAAGAATAGAAGACAATAAACAACAGAAATTATATCATCAAAGAGCAATTATAGTTTAGCATTAATGATAATCTTTGCCATCTTCGTCTGCACTGTACGTCATTCAGCTTCATATTAATATTGTTGTTCCCACACAGCCCCCTTCCGGTAGAGCGGAGCTCCTGGTATTTGTGGAAACTTGTAATGAATTTGCCGTCCTGTTCTTGTATACCGCACTGTTTGATTTCTTTCACTATGCGTGTCATGTTCTGATTGCTGTTTTCTATTTGTTCCTTTGAGCATCTTCTGGCGATGTTGTCCAACTAAAGGTTGTTGATTGCCTTGTGTGTCTTCTGTTGACATTTCTTCTTTTAAAAGGTGGGCAGGTTTCACTCTGTCAATGGACACCATAACTTGTTTATTTTGTATTTGCAGTTTTATTGTACCGGTATGCTGATTGTGCTGTAGTACCTTGTATGGTCCTGTATATGGTGGCTGTAATGGTTCTCTCACTGCATCAGTTCTTAACATCACATGTGAACATTCGTTCAAATCACGGTGTATGAATGTATTGTCATTTCTATGTTTAATCGGTGACTGGGGCCTTAGTTCTGCTAATTGAGCTCTTAGTCTTTTTAAGAAGTAGGGTAGGTCAGTCCGCTCTTTTCGTTCTTCAAAAAATTCACTAGGGAGTCGCAATGTTTCCCCGTATACCAGTTCAGCAGTAGACGCCCCTAAGTCTGGCTTAAAATCTGTGCGAAGGCCCAATAATACTAGCGGCAAGGCTGTTGACCAACTTTCTTTGTGGCACATCAAGGCACTTTTCAAAGTCCGGTGCCATCTTTCCACCATTCCATTACTTTCCGGGTGGTAGCTAGTTGTACGATGACGCCGGAACCCACAAATGTTTGCCAGTTCAAGGAACAATTCTGATTCAAATTGTCTGCCTTGATCAGTGGTGACACGTACCGGGCACCCGAATCGTGCTATCCATGATGACAAAAAATTTCGACTAACTGTTTCTGCCGAAATATCTTGTAGTGGAATTGCCTCTGTCCACCTTGTAAATCGATCAATTACTGTAAGGAGATAACGATACCCTTCAGACATGGGTAGCGGACCAACTAAATCGATGTGTACATGTTCAAAACGACCAGATGGTTCTTCAAAATGTCCCAAGGGTTTCTTTGTATGACGTCCAACCTTACAACGCTGACAAGCAAGGCACGTCTGTGTCCACTTTCTACAATCTCTTTTGATTTGTGGCCAAACGAAACGATCAGTCAGCAATTTGATACCTGCTTTTTGTCCTGGATGAGCCAGATTATGTATACTGTCAAAAACTTCTTTCCTCAAACTCTCAGGTATAAAAGGTCGAGGTTTACCTTGAGAAACGTCACACCAAATTGTAATTTGTTCACCTTCAGGTTGTACTTCTTCCAGTTTCAAACCTGTGGAGGGGTTTTGCCGAAAAGTATGAAGTTGTGCATCTTGCATTTGTTCTCTTGCTAATCTGTGATAATCTACCGTAGTTGTTATCATGGTGATTCGTGAAAAATAGTCAGCGACAACATTTGCTGCTCCTTTAATATGACATATGTTGGTCGTGAACTGACTTATGTACTCCAGCTGACGAAATTGTCTAGGGGACAAAGCATCTGTATGTTTAGAGAAAGCAAACGTGAGTGGTTTATGATCTGTGAACACAGTAAACGGTCTGGCTTCTATGTACGATCGGAAATGTTTTATTGATTCGTATAGTGCCAACAATTCACGATCGTATGCGCTCCAGTTTCTTTGAGCCTTTGTAAGTTTCTTTGAAAAAAAAACCTAATGGTTGTAAATTTCCGTTTACTTGCTGCTGCAGTGCCCCCCCCCCCCCCCCCCCCCCCGATCGCTTCTTGACTCGCGTCTACTACTAGAGATAGTTTTGCATTTCTCACAGGGTGGGCCAACAGTATAGCTTGCTTGAGATTTGCTTTAATTTGTTCGAACGCTCGTTGCATTTCCGTCGTCCACTGTAGTCTCCTGTTGTTGTTACTCTTTGGACCTGCTAATAATTCAGTGAGCGGTGCTTGTAACGCAGCCATCCCTGGTAAATGACGACGGTAAAAATTTATTACACCGAGGAACTTGCGTAATTGCCGCAAATCGTTTGGTAGGGGCATCTTTTGTATTTGGTCAACTTTCTCATCCAATGGACGTATGCCAGCAGCCGAGAGATTATGACCTAAATATGTGACATTATCTCTTCGTAATGTGCACTTATCTTCATTAACTGTGATCGCGTATAATTTAAGTCTATTAAAGACAGCCTTAAGATGTTTTTCGTGAAGTTCTGACGTCGCCGAAAACACCAAAATGTCATCTAGATATGCAAAAGTGAAGTTTAACCCTCTTAACACCTCGTCGATAAATCTTTGCCATGTTTGGGCTGCATTTTTTAGTCCGAATGGCATGCGTAAAAATTCAAAAAGGCCAAAAGGTGTTGTAACTGCAGTCTTAGGTATGTCCACTTCAGCTACCGGTATCTGATGATACGCTTTTTGACAGTCAATAACACTGAAGAAATTCATGCCTGCTAGTACATTCGTAAAATCACGAATATTTGGTATCGGGTATCGATCGGGAATTGTTCGTGCGTTTAATTCTCTGTAATCTCCACACGGCCTCCAACAACCATCTTCCTTTTTAACCATGTGTAAAGGTGAAGCCCAAGGGCTGTCTGATCTCCTTATCACCCCTGTGTCTAACATACGATTGAACTCAGTTTTTGCATCCATGAACTTATCTGGTGCTAATCTTCTCGGTCTGCAAGAAATTGGGGGGCCCGGTATTGTGTTTATGCGATGCACTGTTTTGTGTGGTACTAAATTTTGTACTGAAACAGGTAGATATTTATTTTTATCTGCGTTAATCATTTGAATAGATTTATATCCTTCAGTGCCGATGTTCTTTAGATAACCAGATACAATTTCTTCTCCTTTCCTAAGTTGAGCCGTCCGAATATCTACACTGATGCTATTTGCATAAAGAAAATCTGCTCCTAGTATATGCTCTGACACTTCAGCTATAACAAATGTCCATTTACAAACTGCATTAAATCCTAGGTCCAATTCTCTGACACAACTGCCATACGTTTGTATCGGCTGTTTGTTTGCAGCTGTGAGACAAATCAACGGATGTTCCCTACTTGTTCTACTCGACTGCACAGGTATGGTACTTACATCAGATCCAGTATCTACAAGATAATAACACGAAGTATTTACGTCCTGGACGTAGAGCCGTCTGGACACAGGTAAAAAAGAAATGTCTGTACTTACAATTATTTCCATGTTACGCACGGAACGTACGTAATTGCAAGGAGGTGTACATTTAGCTGCTCGCTCACCAAACCTCCGGTGGTACCAACATAACTGGTCGATCTTCTCTTCTCCTCCATCTCGTACGCGTGTGTCCTTCGCCGCTATCTTCCAGTTTTCAAATTGTTTTTGTAGTCCATCTAATTGTTCCTTTAACTGCAGGAAATGAGATTTTGTCTCCGGTTTACGTTCTTTGGTGATTGCTGCTGCTTCAAAGTGATCCGTCATTGATATTGCTTCCATCGACGCAAATGTATCCGTTGTCTTGATTGTTGAGAAAACTCTGTCGGCTAATCGAAGAATGTGGATAATATCTTGACTGTCGTCTGCCGCTACAGCTGCTCTGACTGCCGAGGGAAGCTGTGACGCCCAAATGTAACGAAGCGTAACATTTGATAGGTCTTCCTCTGTTACTACACTTCTTAACTGTCGCCAGAATTCTGACGGAGATCTATCGCCTCGACGTTCGTTTCTCAGAACCTGATGTATCCGTTGATCTAGAGGTTTGCTGAGTCTGTCTATTAACAACTGCTTAAGGTGAGTATATTGTTGCGTCGACGGAGGGCTTTTAATTGCGTCTTCAACTATTGTCGCAGCTCTGTAGTCCAAACCATTAACTGCTATTGCAAACTTCTCGTTATCGTCCGTAATCCCATTATGAACAAACGCTAGCTCTAACATGGAAAACCATAACTCCGGTTTGTCTGGAAGGAACTGCGGAGTGCGTACTTTCATGTGTGTTCTGGACCAATTCTTTTTATCTTCTCCGCTATCTGCGCAATCTGCCGCGCGTCTCTCGGAAATTCGTTGGGGCGAATTACTCTGTTGTCGTCTCATCTCGTTACGCAAATCTTGCATTTGATTTCTTAACGTGTCTTGTAGCTGTGTTAAATCCAACACCTGGTTGCTACGTTCCACTCTACGTTGCGGCGAATTTACATCCTCCCGCGTATTTTCTTCTTGTTGTGCGTGTTCTTCAGTCTCTGGGGTCACCACATTGTAGCCGCTTCTTAGTATCATATTAAAATAAAATTAAAAATAACGGCTTGCACTTAATACACTTTAATCACGTCAATTATAGAACAAAGAATAGAAGACAATAAACAACAGAAATTATATCATCAAAGAGCAATTATAGTTTAGCATTAATGATAATCTTTGCCGTCTTCGTCTGCACTGTACGTCATTCAGCTTCATATTAATATTGTTGTTCCCACAATAGTTTTTTCTATCGTGCATTGTATTCGTTGAAACCAGCTGCGTCCAAATCATTTTAAACTACATTCCTATGACTATTAGTTTGGGAGCTACAACTCTTCTATGTTCAGGGGCAGATACCACACGCTATACATAATACGTGGCTGTGTGGTGGGTGATGGATGTTATGGCGAAGGGAAGTTGATTTACATGAGATGTTCAAATGTGTGTCCATGTTCCTCAATGCATAATGCAATGCGCCGTCGAAATGATCTGCGGACGAGATGTAACATCGCCGGACGGAGCGACATGCGTCCTCGATGCGCCGTTTTAGATCATCTGGGGATGTGGGCTCAGTGACATAAGCACGATCCTTTAGATATCCCCACAAAAAGAAATCTACTGGTGTTAAATCGGGCGACCTTGCGGGCCGTGAATGAGGACCATGGCGCCCCAACCATCTCCCTGCAAACCTGTTGTTTAGTTCTTCCACAACAGGACGCGCAGAATAGGCTGGGTGACCATCGTGCTGCATCCACATATGGACTCTCGTGTGTAGACACACATGTTGAAGGAGACCACCCAAACTGTCGGCTATAAAAGCGCGATATACCTCACCTGTCAGTGTACCTGGGAAGTAGTGTGGACCGACGATTTCATCCCCAAGGATTCCACACTACACGTTAATAGTACACGTACGTTGACGATCGACAGGTCGTACCCACCGAGGATTGTCTGCGGCCCAGTAGTGCATGTTATGGCGATTCACTGCACCATAATTTGTGAACGTGGACTCATCAGAGAACATAACACTTTGTAAAGACTCCAGCGTGAAATTACGCATGGCCCACTCACAGAATGTCACTCTTGCACGGAAATCGTTCCCATGCAGCTCCTGGGTCAGTGACAGGCGGTACGGGTGAAACCTGTGGCCGCGTACTATACGCCACACAGATGTGAGGCTGACACCACTGACTGCAGCAACGGCTCGTAAGCTGACATGAGGATCGTGGTGTAGTGCAGCTAAAACAAACACCTCTGTCTCCTCACTTCTTGCAGGGCTTCGTCTGTTACTGCGGCGCATTATCAAGCTGCCTGTTTCCCGAAGTCGTTGTTTGGCACATAAGAACGTAATGGCTGCCGGGGCTCTTCGCCTAGGATATCTCACGGCATACGCCGTGGCTGCTTCAGTGGCATCGTGTCGGCACTCGCCGAGCATCAGCAACATGTCAACGTACTCGTTGTTCGTGTATGCCATCGTCATCCGATGTCAGTAACTGTGGTATATTGAGCCCCGTTTGTTTCTGTGGCTCCAACTGTCGGGTATACGGCCGTGTGCGGCGACAGTCGGCAGTCTAACAGCGCATCGAGGAAGCTTCTCGCTCCGTGACACCGGCGACGTTACAACTCGGCCGCACCGTATTTAGAAGGCGCATTGCATTATGCGTAGCGTTTGTGGTATCTGCCCCTGAAACTTTGAAGAGTTGTAGCTCCCAAACTAACAGTGATAGGAACATAGTTTTAATTGATTTGGACGCAGCTGGTTTCAACAAATCCAATGCACGATAGAAAATAACTATTGTTCCATTTAAAAAATTATATCTCTGTGCTGTAACTCTTTGGAAAATGATACAATAAACGATGTTCATTGCTCTGCAGAAAGTGTAACATTTCTTGTGTTGACCTGTTGACCTACCGCATTAAAATTTCCCGTCACCTTTTATTTTATAAGTTACAGGAGCAAACACACTTAGTGAAACACCCTGTGTAAATAATTAGCTTTTTTCGACTAGAATCTGCATGTGTGAAATTAGCTGTCCGGTAGCTTGCGCACCTATCTGCTTCATTCCTTCTCCAAAAGAGAGTAGGATTACACCGCGTATCTGCTCTTAGTTTATATCTTATTGACGTGATGATAGATGTGCTAGTTAAAGATGTGCAGATATGGGCAACACTGAGAATAACGTTTGCTGATTAAGTTGTAATCTGTGAACGTACCCATAGGAATTTCAACGTAAGCTTGACGAGTACAGAAAATCCCCAGAGGAGAGAGAGGAATGAGGCTTAGCATTTGATTAACTCTCTTTGGCCAAAAAGTTTAAATAATTGGATTCTTAACAAAGTGATGGAGTACAAGGGGCTTAAAAACAGTACAGAACGAATAGTGAATTGATGAATTGGGTGAAAGTGTGTGCAGTGATGTGTAATAAGAGGGATGGATGAAGAATGAGAAGAAAGCTATAAAAGTCTGTGGTGAGGCCTGCGATGCTCTATAATGCAAAATTCTTGGTCAACCATTAAAAAAACACATCAGATACAGCTGAAAGTGGCAGAGACGATGATGATAATGTGGTCGAGTAATAGGAAGTGAAAGAATAACGAGTGATTAAATCAGGGGAACTGAGAAAGTGTGACTCATAGGCAAGAAGACTGAAGGAGTAGGCTGCGATGATATCGACACGTGAAGAGAAGAGAAATGAGTGGTGAGAAGAGTTGATAACATGAAGATCGAAATTTCGCAGAAAAGAGGAAGACAAAGAATTAGTTGAAAAGAAGGCAGCATAAATTCTAAGGGGAAAATGTTGGAAGAGAAAAGAAGCACCGAGTAGACATGTATGGAACAGAAGAATTCAACAAAACAAGGCCGAGCTCACGAGGCGGGGAGAAAGGGGAGACGAAGAGGAGAAAAGTTGTACCAGCCCGAAGAGATCAGAATACCAAACACAGTATAACAAGAATTTTAATGTCGCCGCTGAAACATGGTAAGCATAAATTGTAATGAGAAAATGTGCTGGCTACGTGCATCGCGATGAGAGGGAATCTTGCAGCAAACCGCAGACCACGCGCGGTGCTTCTGGTTTTGCAGACCTGCGCCACTCTGCTCCTTCGTAAAGCACACTCACCGCGAGTGCGCCGCGCGCATGGGCAAAAATTCAGTTGCGGCCAGATTTAACTCGCGCTCTAATTGCCACTGCGGTTTCTTTCAGCGGAACTCGTTTCGGAGTGGATGAAACCTCGTGCGGAAGTTGGTATGCGGAAAAGCTACTCGTCCAAACCCGATAACAAATCTCAGGCATTCTAACAACGTGCAGCTGCACTGCAGAAATAACGATAAACACTGTAACTGCTTCTGTTAATGTTCAGTCTATCAATATACGAAAAATGTATGTATTCGATTGTTAGCTGTAATCTCCTGAAGTTATCGACTGATTGCTTTCTAATTTCGACTAAACATTGTATTTTAATAAGGAAGATTTAGATATTCCCATTTCTTTAATATCTAATCGTAACATAAATATATGCAACTTTTTGCGATTTTTTCGTAACAAAGTTTCTCCATTGTAAATTTTGATATATTCACGAATAATGCATATTAAAAAGTAGGTACGCAGAAAGACGCGCGTATTGCAGTTCAACGGTGCGTCAAAATTCTCAGGCATCTGAAAAAAAAAAAAAAATGAACATACAACCTCCGACAAAAAAATTCGTTGAGTGGAGTCATAACGTTTACCTTTATATGTGCATTATGTTAACTGACACGTCACCATCTTTCATACCACGTATAACTACTCAGGCTTTACTATTCTCGTTTTAAATACAAAAATCTAAAACAAAAACAATATTTTTATACCAATTTGTACCAAATACATCGCCGGAAAAAGTAGTCCACGTGGAAAAACGATTCCGATTTCGATCCTATGACAGCAGATGTCACCTGGGAGATAGTTTATGTGCAGATAATGGTTTCTACTTCGTTCACAAACAGATACCGTAGTGACGTATCTGACAGAGCACTGTCTGCTTCACCGTTTGTCAGGGAATGTGTAATACTTTATGATTGATAAATCAGTCCATGATCGCCTTATTTATTCAAATACAAAGAAAGAAGAAAAAGGTATAAGCCACGCAAAAATAAATAAATAAAATAAAATTATAAAAATAAAAATAAAACAAGTTTGTTTTCGGAAAAGTAGACACTTGGCAGTATATGTACGTAAACGAATGGTTCCTTTTATTGCCCACTGCTTGTATTCAATCGTAAACACATAGGCAACAACGGCCTTAATGTCTTCCTTATTGTTTTACGCCGGGCGACAACAGTCGTCGAGTAACCTGTGCAGACGTTATTAAAACTCTTAACTGTTACGATAGAAGGGCGATTTACTATTGCTGAAATATGTGATATTTATTTGATTTGTGGCAAGTAAAAGCTGTTGCGAAGGCAGGTGCGGGAATTTATCGTGAACACTTCCCACAACGATGACTTCCTGCACGAGACACATTTGCTGCAGTTCACCAAAGGCTTGTATCATTGTAATTCTCCACTTGTACGTGATTATTATACATTTAGTCCTTAAAAATGTACTTTAGTTATCTGAACCTTTTTTAATTTTTGTCTGTATTCGAAACGTATCTTCTGTTCTGATGTGCTTTCTTCATTTGTTACATCATGACGGAATAAAACTTACGAGTACATATAATTACGTTTTTTGTCATCTTACGAGTACATATTTAATTTCTTGAGATTGAGACATACTGGCTCTTTACTGTCCCGTGCAGAAGGCAGAGACCCACAACGCGACGATCGTACACTGAAAGGCTGAGGAAAGAATTCTGGACCGCATCGAGGAGAATCCTACTGAGTACTAGAAGCATCGCCCACCAAGTGGGTGAATCGTACACTGTCGTTCATCGCACTCTGAAAGAGGAGCGTCTGCATCCTTATCACAATCAACGCGTTCAAGCATGGAAAGAAAAAGATTTCCCTCCACGACGTGAATTCTCTTAGTGGTTTTTGTTACGCAGTGCGCAGAATTGTTTTGTCAACAAAACGCTTGTCACAGACGAAGCGTTTTTCACTCGTGACCGAATAACTAGTGTCCGAATCACGCACACGTGGAATGTACAGAATCCTCGACAAGTAATGGCAACACATTTTCAGCGTAGATTTTCCGTAAATGTATGGGCGGGTATGCTCTATGATAACATTATTGGGCCTTATGTTTTTTCAGACTTGATTTCATGGTGGAACTTGTGCTCAACAACTTTAATTTGACTAGTAGAAATTTTTTCAGCAATCAGTCGTAAGTACTATTTGTTAACAGATCTAGATTTCGACCACTGTGTGGTCATTATCAATGCTAAAAACAAATACAACTGATTCGTTTGTATTTGTTTTAGCATTGATAATGACCAAACGGTGGTCGAAATCTAGATCTGTTAACAAATAATACTTACGACTGATTGCTGAAAAAATTTCTACGAGCCTGATGTTTTACCTGCACGTTGGACTGGTAAATATTACAGAACGTTTCTACAAGAAGCATTGCTACCAAGGTTGTTAGAAGACATTCCGTCAGGAATACGTCATAACATGTGGTTCCTCCACGATGGTGCTCCACCCCTTATTGGTCACAGACTACGCAGATTTTTTGATAGAAGATTTCCAGGACGATGGATATGGATCTGCCAGGAAGTTTCATATCAGCGCACACTCTGCTACAGAGTGAAAGTTTCATTCTGGAAACATCCCTTAGGCTGTGGCTGTGCCATGTCTCCACCATATCCTTTCTTCCAGGAGTGCTAGTCGTGCGCTGCGGTGGAGTATCCGAGCGGTGTAAGGCGTCTCGCTGCGGAGCGCGCGGTTGCTCGCCGTGGAGGTTCGAGTCCTCCCTGGGGCATGTGTGTGTCTGTCCGTAGGTTAGTTTACCTAGATTTAAGTAGTTTGTAAGCTACGGGCTGGTGACTACGCAGTTTGGTTCGATAGATTTATAGACATTTGAACATTTTGCCAGTCTTGCATGGTTCGCAGGAGAGCTTCTGTGAAGTTTGGAAAGTAGGAGGTGAGGTACTGGCGGAAGTAAAGTTTTGAGGCGGCATCGTGAGTCGTGTCGGGATAGCACAGTCGGTAGTGCGCTTGCCCGAGAAAGGCAAAGGTCCCAGGTTCGAGTTCCGGTTCCGGCACACAATTTTAATCTGCCAGGAAGTTTCAGCTCCTGAGGAATTTGTGGCCATTCCCACAGGAATACTATATTGCATTGCAAATTCAGTGGGAATTGCTGGTGTACATTACTAAAATTATGGTTTCTTTTACTGAAACCCAACGTTTAGGCCCAACTGTGTAGCTGTGGAAAAGTATACTTGGGTATCACAAAAAGAGTCAAAAAACGACTAGAAGAGCACAAGGGTAAGTGTAGAAAGGAAGAGATTGATGGATCAGCTTGTACTGAAAATGTTTTTCAACGAGGGGGCCACCTTATTCAATTTTAAAGAACTTATGGTTTGGCAGCCACTAATGGATATCAGACTGTACAGAGAGGCTATAGAAATTGTAAAAAACACCCCAATAATTTCAATAGGATGGAGGATGGCGTGAAACTGAATTAAATCTGGATTCCGGTGTTCAAGAACAAATGTAACGGTCTTCCACCGTGGTGTGATCGGCAATCTGCAACGACGAATTGCGCCCGCTTATCCTATACATCTGACGTCACACCTCTGCGCGCGAGCCCTCACAAACAGAATTCACAAACAGACAGTAATAAGTCAGGGCGTGTATCGGACGTACAAAAGAGCCACAATCTACTTGAGAATGTCGTCCGCAGATGGGGACGAAACGTTTTATTTCAGTAACAAATCCATAAGACAACGGCATAATAGCCCGGAAAATTTTAGTGATATTGACATTTCTGGTCGTGAAAGTTTACATTTTACAGTTGCTGGTCTGTCTACAATGTTTCTGCCAAGTTCATCTCAGATATGTTCAATCGGGTGTAAATACGGTAAACAAACTCGCCACTATTCATTGAATTCCCAGAGCTTCAAGCATGTTGTCGAGTAGTAGAGCTCTGCAGGGAGGAGCGTTATGATCCAAGAGAGGGAACACATCTCCTATGGCACCAGCGTCGGTCGAAGGATGTCTTCTCTGTAACTTTGAGCAGTCAAAGCGCCATTCTGAACCACATAGAGATCCGTCCGTCCGCTAAAGTGACTGCTTCCCACACCATTCGTTCATCACCATAATACGGTATCTTTTCTCCACGTAAGCGGGATTGTTCCGAGTTCCATGTACTCTCCACAGGAGGCAACGACGATTGTCCAGCTCAACAAAAAATGTTGACACACCAGTGAAAAGTACCGAGTGCCATTCGTTACGAATTCAATCCTGATGTTTCTTCGCCCAGTTTCTGCAGGCTAAAAGGTGTTAGGAGTTTTAAATGCGAAACACATTGTAGGCTTCCGTGTGCAAGGGACACATTTCCGAAGGTGGTTGCGGACTGTCTTTGTTGATATCGCGCGTCCTGTTAATGCCTATAGGTTGCATTGTAGCTGAGGTGCATTATTCGGAGAGTAGGCTCATCTCTTGCTGATGTTACCCGTGGACTACTTTGGCGTTTCCTTGTTTTAACAGTTCCTGTTGTCTGAAATCGCGTCCGGGGCCTGGACATTATACTTTGGGACACTCTGTAGAGCCGCGCGTACTGGAGCGCCGTGTCGCGGTGCGCGCGGCCGTCCGCCGCCGGATGTTTGAATCTCCCCTCAGGCATGGATGTTTGTGTCGTCTTTAGTATAAGCTGGTTCATAAGTAGTTTGTAAGTTTAGGGACTGATGACCCCGTAGCTAAGTCCCTTAAGGTTTACAAACATTTGAACATTTGAACACTCTGTAGAGACATGGAGATATTTGTTAATTTTAGCAAAAGAACAACTGAAGTTGTATTGTGGTTTTCGCGAGTACACGTTCTAGCGGCAGAATGTGGCAGAAGGAGAAGGTCTGCTGATGGCAGTAACCCGGAAACTGGGGCGACGCGGTCGTCATCCTGAGGCCATCGACGGCGGCATGCAGAGCCTCAGAGGTCGGTGTACTCAAGTGGGACAAGCATCTACATCTACATGGGATACTCTGCAAATCACATTTAAGTGCCTGGCAGAGGATTCATCGAACCACCATTATACTATTTATCTCCCATTCCATTCTCGAATAGCGTACGGGAAGAAAGAACACCTGAATCTCTCCGTTCGAGGTCTGGTTTCCCGTAGTTTATTCTGATGGTCATTTCCACCTATGTAAGTGGGAGTCAACAATATATTTTCGAATTCGGAGGAGTATGTTGGCTATTGGAGTTTCGTTAGTAGCCCACGCCGCAGCGATAAGCGCCGTTGTTGTAATGATTCCCATCCCAGATCCTGTATCATTTCCGTAACGCTGTCTCCCCCTGTATCGTGACAATACGAAACGAGCTGCCCTTCTTTGGATCTTTTGGATCTTCTCCGTCAAACCCAGCTGATGACGGTCCCACATTGGGCAGCAATACTCCAAAAATGGACGGACAAGCGTAGTGTATGCAGTTTCTTTTGTAGTTCTGTTGCATCTTTTAAGGGTTCTGCCAATAAAAGGCAGTCTCTGGTTCGCCTTTCCAACGACATTATCTACGTGTTCTTTCCAGTTCAAATCTGAAGTATTAGTAATTCCTAGGTATTTTGTGGAGTTTACGGCCTTCACTTTTGATTGATTTATCTTGTAAACAAAGTTTAACGGATTTCTTTTCGTATTCATGTGGCCGATTTCACATGCATGACATGGTTCTGGCAACACCTCATCAGAAAGCAGTACTTAAAGGCGCTGTACTGGGCAGTTACTGACGTGGAATGCCGCGGTGGGGACGTCTCACGCCAGATGTTGCCGCCACGACCTAACAGGCAGCTCAGCACCGACAGTAACGGCCTTCAGCTAGTGCGGCTCTGGAAGGCCGCCACTCCGCTCCTCCGACATGACACGGGCTGGTCCGGAGTGAAGCTCTCTCGGCGGGCATCGCCAGACACCATGCCGCGAGTAAGCAGCGAGATGTCGCCGGCCTACGTCTGGGCGGGGTTGGCGCCCCTGAGGCGCACAGCAAGTGGCGCGGTCTCTATCGGCCGAGTCAGCGGAATCTGAGCTGCGTCAGCAGGCCGGTCTGGCGCCTCAGCTAGCGGTTTCGCCTCTCACTCGCAATGCCTTCTCGAGTCACGGTCAGAGGAGACAGAAAGCACAAGAGACTAATAAGGAAATAAATTGTATTATCCCAGGCACCACGAGTCTTAATCCACCACTCCCCCACACCCATCCGATCCGCCTCGGCTGTCTCCCGTTAGATACCTACAGCCACCTCGCTGTGTGTCTGTCACGCTTCTAATTTTCCTAAGGCTCTCCATGGCATAGCTTCAGGTAAGTCAGGTTGTTGTTTGTAGTTGCATTGCACTGATTGATTGATTGATTGATTTTCTCAGGGAAGCCAAAACAGTGTTGGTCTAACCCGCCACTGCCCGCACCGAAACTCCCTGTATATGTAGTAAAGCCAACCAATGCCCTTGAACAGTGCAAGGAGTCCCTTTAACAGTTCTTTATTACACACAATTTCTTCGGGTCTGTTTGTCCCGAATGTTCTGTGCCTTTTACTCTCCAATGCAATGCATTCGAAGATTAGATGTGATGCATTTTCATCACCGTCATCACAGATCCTACATTTAGGCTCCTCTTCTGTTATTCCTATTGTATGTAGGTGTTTTTTGAAATTCCGATGGCCTATCAGCAATCCAACCATGAGTCTAATCTCTCCCCTGTTCAGGCCCGGGATTGCAGAGCTTCTTTTAAAACATGGCTTTGGCATCATTAGCTTGCCATGTTTTTGTTGATAGACTTCAGAAAAGAATCCAACGAAGTAAGAAAAGAGATACGTTTAGCGTAATAGTTCGCGACCGGTGACGCATGTTTTACTTCGCGACCGATCGCGCAAATTTTAGTTCGCGACTGGTAGCTCTTCTTTTAGTTCGCTGCTCGGCCGCGAAGTAGGTCGCTCTTATTAGTTCGTCCGCTCTTTTTGGCTTTGCTACTGCTACTAAAAGAGTTCTTTCTTTTGTTATGACAGCTTTTTTATATAATGATCAGTATTGCCCAAGCATCTGCTGTTACCTGTATTTTGGGGGAATTAGACATCTATTACTTAAGCAAATAAACCAGTTATTTACACGAATAGGTGATACAATGATATTCAACTTCTGTGCATACAGAGTACTCGTAGTATTTTATTTTTAAAATGGATTTCTTTATTTATTTAATAGGCCATTGAAGGAACATTACCTATAAGTCACGCGATGCTGCGCGCTCTCGCGTCCTCTCGCTGTTACCCGTCAGTGCTCGGAAAAGGAGCGGACGAACTAAGAGGCGAGGGATCTGCGAACTAGTTCGCGTAGTTCGCCTGGGGAGCGCTCTTCCGAACTAGTTCGTTCGCGAACTACACACGATTACTGCTTACTACACTATTTGAACCCACCTGTATGTATAATTGGTTTGGTACACTAAACTCAAGCCAACAGTCACCCTCTCTGCAGCAATTTTCTGTTATTACTGTACTGTTGCCGTAATGTTGTCGTCTCCATAGAACCGACGGACCGACGTGGAACTGGTTTAGTTCATTGTGCCGATGACAAATTTTTCAATTGATGCCCTAATTGTTTTGACCATTGTGCTAATTTCTACTCTTAATACTGACCCACATTTGCTCCTGTTCCGTCAGATGGAGCGGCGATTGATAATCAATCCTGCTAAAGTATTGCGATTGGTTGAGATGAAGTTACGATGAACCATTCTTCGTGAAGATAGTATTAGTGTAGAAGATGAGCCATTCGCATGCTTTCTCGTATCTGTTATGGTTCAGAAATATGAGCATAAGTTAGATACTGTTGTAACACTAACACATAATGATGATTATAGGGATGATAATGACGAAGAACTCATTGCTAGCGGTAGTGCTACGGTAAGTGCGGGAAGAGGCGACAGAAGCAGTGGCAGTGAATACCAAGTCTTCCGAGAAGAAGGTTAAAGTTGCAACTATCATCACGGCTTTTGATGACAATATGCTAGAGTACATGTACGATGATTATTACATAAGTCATAGTTCAGATATCTGCATTACGTATGGCATCTACAATTACATCTACAGTGCTATCTAGAACATGATTGCAAAGTTTTGCATAAAAACGACACACATAGAGGTGTACGTAGAGATACTGTAACCAAACGTTCATTCAGATATGTTTGTTCGAGCCCAAGTACTTTCCTTGTAAGTAATAAGTACAAATAATGAAATAAAAAATTAATACCTCTTATGTAGAGCAGAACAATAACGATAAATGTTCATTTTAAAGTAATCAATTTAAATTCCACGTTCTTCTGTTACTCAATTAATACTACAGCAACTGAACAATATAATACTGATCACTTGCTTAAAGTTACAGTAACTGATAATCAACGGTACAAAAGTAATTTCATTTTTTCCCATGAAGTTATGAGACAATATAAATGACCATAGCAGCATAACAGATTTAGGGTCCATGTCCATATTGAAGTATGTGAAAAAGTTAGGGATGATTTGCAGTCTATAGATTTACAATACATTTATTTTCTTCTCTCAAAAGCATTTCCAATTTCTAAAAGAATTAAACAATTCAACTACTTTATGTTTCGAAAGCAATAGATCGAAGTAAATATAGTAATCAAACTACCCACGGCCTCCCGCAGTCGCACTCGTGGTCCTTGTGGCCTGGGATTCGTGGAAGCCCGCAGTGCGGCAGCATAACTCAGGCGCTAATCTTCCGTATCAGCCGCGGGTCGCTTAACGTCCCACAGTAGTTAGCGCGATACTCTCTGTACTGTGTCTGCACAGCGAGGGTGTGAGCGGGGGCAGGGGGGAGGGGCTGCAGGGCGGCACGTGTGGTGGCAGAGAAGGCGGCTGCGGCTCAGCTGCGTGGCTGCAACGCACCATCCAAGCATACAAGCCTCCTAGGGTTTTTATTTGTGGACGGAGAAGTTAGTACTGCTTCCTCCCACAAGTCCCCTGAAACCTCCACATCCTTGCGGATGCTGTCGCGTAGCAGTGTGCGTTTGTACCGCCCTACAGTACGCACGAGGTGCTGTAGTTGCTGTTGCCCCTGTAACTACTGAAAAGACTGCTGCCCCTCTTCAGGAACCTAAAGCATCTCGCTGCGGAGCGCGCGGCTGCTCGCCGTGGAGGTTCGACTCCTCCCGGGGGCATGTGTGGGTGTGTTTGTCCGTAGGTTAGTTTACCTAGGTTTAAGTAGTTCAAAGTCGGCCGCGGCGGCCGAGGGGACTGAGGCGCTTCAGTCACGGTCTGCACGGCCACTACGGTCGGGGGTTCGAATCCCCCCTCGGGCATGGATATTTGTGTCGTCCTTAGTGTTAGCTAGTTCATAAGTAGTTTGTAAGTTTAGGGACTGATGACCCCGTAGTTAAGTCCCATAAGATTAACAAACATTTGATTTGATTTCTTCAGAAACCACACGTTTGTCTGACCTCTCCACAGATACCCCTCCGCTGTGGTTGCACCTACGATACGGCTATCTGTTTCGTTGAGGCACGCAAGCCACTGCACCGCGGCAGTGTCTGTGGTTCATTGGGGTGGGGTTCAATAATAATTCGAAAAATGCTGCGAAACCAAATGGAATTCCACTCTAGATTCAAAAAGACCAAGCCTATCGAATCAGTCAAAAGTTAGTAGAGATTCGCACTGTATAAAAAGAGCAATGCTCCACCGCCATACCTTAGCAAAAGATCTGGCCGAGAACCCGAAAAAATTCTGGTGCGATGTAAAATAGGTAAGCGGACCAAAGTTTCTATCCCGTCAGTACTTGATCATTGTGGGGTGGCGATAGAGGACAGAAAATGAATGACGAATTTTTAAATTTAACATTTAAGAAATCATTCACGCAGGACCACTATGCGATCATACCTTCATTTGATGGACGCACCACTCACAAATGGAGAGCATGGTAATAGGCATAGCTAGTTTAGAGAAGCAGCTGAAAAAAAAAGAATGTCGCTAGGTCCAGAAGGGGTACCAATCCTGTTTTACAAAAGAGTACTCGGCAGTATTGGCCCCGTACTTAGTTAACTAAGGTGCGTGATAGGACCGCTATTATTTTATATCTATGTAAATGATCTGACGGACAGAGTGAGTTACAATGTGCGGCTGTTTGCTGATGGTGTACAGAAGGCTGTCACCTTTTAATGACTGTAGAAGGATGCAGGATGACTTGGACCAAATTTCTATGCGATGTGATTCGCCTGTAAAGGAGGCCGCTTATAAAACGCTCGAACGAGCCCGTCTTGAGTATTTACGAAGTGTTTGGGATCCCCACCAGATCGGTTTAAAGGAAGACATAGAGGTAGTTCAAATGTTCAAATGTTTGTTAAGCTTATGGGACTTAACTACGGGGTCATCAGTCCCTAAACTTACAAACTACTTATGAACTACTTACGAACTAGGACGGCACAAATATCCATGCCCGAGTGGGGATTCGAACCCCCGACTGTAGTGGCCGTGCTGACCGTGACTGGAGCGCCTCAGTCACCTCGGCCACCGCGGCCGGCTAGAGGTAGTTGAGAGGTGGACGGCTGGGTTTGTAATTGGTAGATTCGATCAATGCGCGAGTGTTACTGAAATGCTTCGGGAATTCAACAGGAAGTCACTGCAGAGAAGGCGGCGTTCTCTTTTAGTAGTACTGTTGAATAAATTTAGAGGTCCGGGATTTGATGCGGGCTGCAGAACGATTCTACTGCCGCTAATCTACATTTCGCGTAAAGACCACAAAGATATGATCAGAGAGATTAGGGCTCGTAAGGATCCATAGAATAGGAAAGCAAGTAACTAGTAGTGCTACTGACAAGGAAAGTATTTGGGCTCGAACAAACACCTATACACCAAAATCGTATGAGAGATAATGTAAATATCCCTTATTGCACTAGTGATACTCCCGCATCTGCAAAACTCTGCAGTCGTCCGTTAGAGGCCTCTGCGTGTGCCATGCCGCATTGCACTTTGACCTGTCGATTCGCCAGTAGGGACAGTGAGTGTGCCTCCCAAGTTGTGATGTTATTTGTGTGGTGAAGCGTCAGATGGGGCGGCGATTGCTAATCAATCCTGCTAATGTATTGCGATTAGTTGAGATGAAGTTACGAAGAACCCTTCTTCGTGAAGATGGTATTAGTGTAGAAGATGAATCATTTGTATGCTTTCTCGTATCTGTTATGGTACAGAAATATGAGCATAAGTTAGATACTGTTGTTGCAAACTCATAATAATGATAATAGGGATAATAATGACGAACAATGGAAGCAGTGTCAGTGAAAGCCAACAGCCTTTCGGGAAGAAGGTTAAAATTGCAACTATCATCACGCCTTTTGATGACAATTCGCTAGAGAACATGTACGATGATTATTGCATAAGTTGTACTTAAGATATCTGCATTACGTTTGGCGTCTCCAGTTACATCTAGAGTGCTACCTAGAGCATGGTTGCAGAGCTTTGAAGAAAAAGGATACCCACCAGCACATTGAGGTGTACGTAGAGATCCTGTAACCAAACGTTCATACAGATATGTTTGTTCAAGCCCATGTACTTTCCTTGTAAGTACCCTCCGCCACGCACCTTTGGGCAGATTGTACAGTATGTATGTGCATGTAGATGTAGACTTAAGATAATGTCGAAACCGGTTAAATACAATAATCTTCTGTGATCTAGACTTTTTAATCACACATATCTGTGAAGAAGATGGCTGTTCCTCTTTTGACAATGGTGTCTAAATTAAGGTTTCAATAGTAGTAATCTCACAAGTCTTCTTTAACATATAATCGTTACGAAAGACAAAAATATACACCTGCAGTTAAAATCTCGCTCTGAAGTCAATTAAGGAGGCTAACCTAAACAAGACATGAGTATTATGTCCATAGCTGCGAACCATTACAGGCCACACAGTGAAAACCTTTCATGATAGCAGCAACGAGGCCATATACATTTATTGGCGCCAATCACACTTCCGCTCCAGGATTTGTCTGTTGCTGATGCAGTACGCTGACTATAGGCCTACTTCACACCACATGTGAAGACGAATGGACACAGTACAGGGACACACTACTAGAAGTGGCTATTGAATGTCTTGTAACAGAAGTGCGTAAAGGCAGGAAGAAGGTGTTAGCTTGGTACAATGACACGGCGAAGGCAGCCTGTAAAGAGAAAAACAAGGCATTTCAAATATGGCTCCATACTAGAAATCAGGCAGACAGAGAAAGTTATGTTGAAGAAAGAAACAAAGCCAAACGGATAATTGCAGAATCAAAGCAGAAATCGCTGGAAGGCTTTGGAAATAAGATAGAAACTGTGGGTCAATCCGCGGGGACGCCATTATGGTACATAGTTAGCAGACTTCGAAAGGAAGGCAAGAAAGAATTAACAAGTGTTTTGGACAGGTCAGGAAAGCTGCTAGTGAATCCCGTGGATGCCTTGAGCAGATGGGGGGACTGTTTTGAAGAATTTCTCAATACAGGTGAAGCGTTCAATGATGTGTCAGATTTTGAGGTAGAACGGGAAAGGAATGATTATGGAAACATGACTACATTTGAAGAAGTGGAGAGAATGGTCAATAGATTGCAGTGCAATAAAACGGCTGAGGTGGATGAAATTAAACCGGAACTCGCCAAATACAGTAGAAGGTCAGATCTCAAATGGTTATAAAGGATAATTGAGAAGACATGAGAATCGGGCCAGGTTCCATCTGACTGGACGAAAGCGGTAATCACGCCAATATTCAAACATGGAAACAAATGATTATAAGAACTAACGAGGTATCTCTTTAATTTGCGTTGTGGGCAAAATATTCTCATATATTTTTGAAAGGAGAGTGCGAGTATTACTTGAAAACAAGTTGGATGAAAATCTGTGTGGGTTTAGGCGCCTTAGAGGCTCTCAGAACCAGATGTTTAGCTTACGGCAGATAATGGAGAAGTGCTATCAGTGAAACAGGGAATTGCATTTAAACTTTGTAGATCTGGAAAAGGCGTATGAGCGTGTTCCTTCTGCAGGCAGTTAAAGGGCTTTACGTAGAATGTCAAACATCAATAAGAGTAGACGGCGAATTAATTCCATGGTTGAGGGTAGTTTCAGGAATAAGACAAGACTGTAACCTGTCACCCCTGCTGTTCATACTATTCATGGATGATATGTTGAAAACAGTAGACTGACAAGGCGGGATTAAAATAAGTGAAAATAAAATAAGCAGTCTCGCATATGCAGATGACTTATTTGTTTTGGCAGATTCAATTGAAAGTTTGCAATTTAATATTTCAGAGCTCGATGAGAGCTGTAAAAGTTATGATATGAAGGTTGATATCCCCAAAACGAAAGTAATGTCTGTGGGAAAACAAATTTAAACCAATTGAGTTATACAGGAAGAAGAAGGAACAGGTGACAGTTTCAAGTTCCGGTACCCAGGAAATACTTTCTCTCAGCATGGCAATATAGTGAAAGAACTTGAATGAAGCTGTAGCATAGCTCAGCTGAGATCTACTCTCTTCGGAAAGAAGTCAGTGCCAAGACTACGTCAGCACCACACTGTTCTATCTTTGGACCAACCTGGTTGTATGGGAGTGAAAGCTGGGTGGGTACAGGTTACCTTATTCATACGGTTGACATTACACATATGAAAGTACCAAGGATGATTAAAGGTACTAATAGATGGAAACAATGGCAGGAGGATGTCCATAATTACGAAATCAAGAAAAACTGAGAATGAACACCCTAGATAAAACAGCTAGAGCGCACAGGCTGAGATGGTTGGGTCGTGTTACGCACATGGGAGAAGAAGCAATGTTACCTAAAAGATTCATAGTTTCAGCAGTAGAGGTGTCGAGGTGGACCAAGCAGAAAGTAATAAGATTCGGTGAAGAATGATTTTGAAGTAAAATGTCTAACATCAGACGAGTCATCAATCTTAGCAATGAATATGGGATCATGGAGGAATTTTATTAGAAGTACTATGCTCCAGACTGAACGCTGAAAGGAATAGTCAGTTTCTAATGATGATGATGATGTTATTGATGATGATGATGTTGATGGTGATGGTGGTGATGATCACAAGGCCGCGGTGGATTAGCCGCACGCACTGGGGCGGCGTACTGCGGTGTGCGTGGCCATTTGCCGTCGGGGGTTCTAGTAACTCCTCGGGCATAGGTGTTTGTAAGCTACGGACTAAGTAGTTGAGTCCGATATATTTACTATCATTTTAACATTTGATGATCACAAAGGAAAAATTTTACCTGATTACTTACATAAAACTTTATTTTGTGTAATGTACTCCTGCAGTTACCAAGTAAGTCAGATAATTAATGTTCTTATAACGTTGATTTGACGATGATACACGATGTCTACGTAATTGCACGCAATTGAATTGTTATTTTGTCCTCTTTTCTGGTTTATGCTGAGGTTTGTAAATGCACTGTATGATGTTCTGATACACTTGCAAAATGGAAAATATTGTAAATACTATAAGCTGTTGTTACAATGTGTTGACTGATCTATTGGTCATACACCTCGACTTGTTCGTGTGTGCAGGACAGCGCAATAATAGTGTTAGATGGAAACCAATCTCGTAATCTATACATATTATCAGCATCTGTGAGTGCGTGAGAGTGAGAGATATTTTTCATAAAATGTGACGTCATGAACAATGGGTGTCGCAAGAAACTCTTGTATCATGCCACACGTGAATGTCAAGACCTTAATCGTCATTATTTGAGAATGAGAGCTCTTAGCGACTGGCAAAAAATTAAAATAAAAACAAAATAAAAAATAAACATATTCTGAAAGCTTTAAGAAAGTTTCTCTTGCAATCAAAACAGCAAAATTTTCATGACCTAAGACTACGGTATTTGGCATGATATTGCAATTTACTACTTTTATACTGCTAACTGTATTCGCGAGACATTTTACGGGCAATATGAACATATCCCGTTGAATGTACCTTCGAAATTATATCATAGTAAGACACGTAATTCATGACATTTGCGGGCATAAAGAGTTTGTGACACCATGATTAAATTATTATGCCTATTATATTATTTATAATTTTTGTAATATTTATATGACATGATTTATCGACGCTGATGCGTGAACAGTGCTTGTGTCTTGTGGCTATTTGCTTAAGGCTATACCTTTTCAAGAAGAGCAGTAAAATGGCCTCGGATGGAAAATATTTTCAGCATGTTTACTGGCATAATATTAGTGGCTTATTATTGTCATTCTTTCGACGCTAAGAAGACTAAATTTGTCCACATGCTTCAAGAGACAGTAATGGAATATATTACAACTAACTGCATTGCAGCGCCAATTTTCCACCACAGCAAAAGTAGATAATTTTTTAGTATTGTAACAACAGCCCGAACCTCACATTATGAACTTTGTGAATAATCCATTTCATAACTGCAAATAGTGCTGTTAACCTGTTATTGTCTACATCTACGTCTACAAGGGATACTCTGCAAATCACATTTAAGTGCATGGCAGAGGGTTCATCGAACCACCTTTATACTATTTATCTCCCATTCCATTCTCGAATAACGCGCGGGAAGAAAGAGCACCTGAATCTCTCCGTTTTAGCTCTGATTTCTCATATTTTACCCTGATTATCATTTCTACCTATGTAAGTGGAAGTCAACAATATATTTTCGCATTCGGAGGAGAATTTTGGCGATTGGAGTTTCGTAAGTAGCCCACGCCGCAGCGATAAGCGCCGTTGCTGTAATGATTCCCACCCCAGATCCTTTATCATTTCCGTAACGCTGTCTCCCCTGTATCGTGACAATACGAAACGAGCTGCCCTTCTTTGGACTCTTTCCATGCCCTCCGTCAAACCCATCTGATAAGGATCCCAGGACGGACAAGCGCAGTGTATGCAGTTTGCCTCAGTAGTTCTATTGCATCTTTTAAGGGTTCTACCAATAAAACGCAGTCTCTGGTTCGCCTTTCCCACGACATTATCTACGTGTTATTTACAGTTTAAGTCTGAAGTAATAGTAATTCCTAGGTATTTTGTGGAGTTTACGGCCTTCACATTTGATTGATTTATCTTGTAAACAAATTTTAACGGATTTCTTTTCGTACTCATCTCGACGACTTCACACTTCTCATTATTTACAGTCAATTGCCAATTTTTAAACCATACTGATATCTTATTCAGATCGTTCTGCAGTTGATTTTGATCTTCATATGATTTACTAGACGGTACATGACGGCATAATCTGCAAAGAACCTAAGAGAGCTACTTAGATTTTCTTCCAAATCGTTTATGTAAATAAGGAACAGCAGAGGAACAAAAACACAACCCTGAGGAACGCCAGATATCACCTCTGTTTTAGTTGATGCTTTACCATCGATTACTACAAACGGTGGCCTATCTGACAGGAAATCTCCTATCCAGTCGCAAATTTGGGGCGATATTCCATAATCAAGCAATTTGATTAAAAGCCGTTTGTGAGCTACGGTGTTAAAGGCCTTCTGGAAATCAAGAAATACGGAATCGATTTGCGAACCCTTGTCGATAGCACTCTTCAGTTCGCATGAGTAAAGAGAATTTTTGTGTCTCGCGTGAATGATATTTTCTAAATCCGTGATACTGATTTTTAGTACATAATCATATAGTGGAGATTAACGTAAAGTGTAAGCTAATGTTCAATTTTATCTCCATTCAGTACAAAATTCTTCAGTCAGTGTTGCATTCTTAAAACGTTTACTTAACTTTAATCAAAGAATGAGTTAATTAACAGAGACATAAAGTTTCTTGATTGCAATAGAAAAGTGCATAGTTGTTTGAGTTAATTGAAAGACAGTAAATCACATTCAGGTACCTCTTTTTCAAAGTATGTTTGTTCTTAAAATAAAACCTTACATTACTGAAAGATTATTACTACTATTAAGTAAGTCAGTGTAAAGCAGAATCAAAAACAAATTGGATCTCAAACAAGTATGCTTAGAGAAGTTATGTTAAGTAGTGCAGTGACAAATGAGGAGGTAGTTCATGCAAAAACCTTATGTGAAGAAAACAGAGAATCAGTCATCAAAGTTGTAGCGGGAGTACAGGAACAATATTCAGTGTTAGAATCTAAAGTGCAGGAGCTCGAACAGTCTATTCAAAATGTTAAAGTTCCTAATCAGGCGATAGACACAGAGGTAATCAGAAAGGAAGTAGACTCTATTATAAATAAAAATGGCATTTCTGGAGGTTGCACAAATATTATTGTTGACAATATGTGTAGCACGAAATTGTTTAAAGAATTTGATCCCCACAAGTCATTGCATCCAGTGGACTTTATTAAACAATTTAAAGTAGCGTTTGCAAGGATTCACAATGAAGCTGAAAAAATAGACATTTGTGTTCGACATATGACAGGAGGCGCGAGAACATGGGGAAACCGTGTGCTCGACCAATATACTACATTTACTGATTTTGAAAATGCCTTTCTCAATAAGTATTGGTCACGTGAGAAACAGCAGAGTATTAAAGAGACGATTCTTTCGATGAGCAGCTATGATCGGAGCAGTGGGTCAATGCGCGACTATCTTCAAAAGTACTGGGAAAGAAACGGTTACTTAGATAGACCCGTTAGTGAAGACGACTTGATTACCCTCTTGATAAAGCATTTGCCGTGGAGAATTAGGAGACAGTTGGCAATGAAAACCTATGATAATTTTGATGAATTATTGCGAGTGATCGACCGACTTGAAGAAATTGATCATGAGGAATCACAGGCGAGACCAGGCCAGAATGCAAATCCTATTCAAAATTTTCACTTAAATGAATCGCCACAGTCTAACAGTAATGGTATTCGCAAAGTAATCAACAAAATGATAAGCCTAACCGAAACTGGCATAATAATCCGAGAAGGAATTGGAGGTCAAACAATGAGGGACACCACGAGGACGCGAACAGGAGAGACGAAGATTCGAATAGGAGAGAACATTATCGTTCGCAGTGGCATAATAATAATGACAGACAAGGTTAACGCTCGCGATCTCCCGAAAACTAAGAAGAGTTTCGGATGGGACCCGCTCCGAAACTAATGAAAGTAATGGGTCAGAGATTCGAGTACAACTCATTAAACATGTAAAGGATGAAATTAAAGCTGAACTATTGCGTGAAGATGTGCAAGAAGTGGAAGAGATTTTCGATCCAGTAATTGAGTTATGTGTTAATGGTAGAAAAATTACAGCTATTGTCGATTCTGGAAGTGATACTACAGCTATCTCAAAGAAATTGTATGAGCAGCTCAAAGAGGTAGAAGAGATTCCTGTTCTTCCAGTTAATAGTGTACACATTATTACCGCAACCGGACAGAGAAGTCGTGCTGTAATGGGACAAGAACCTATAAAATGTAAAATTGCCAACAAATATTTTGATGTAGTAGCATTAGTTCTTGATTCACTGGCCGTAGATTGGATCTTTGGTAATGATTGGCTTGCTGAGAAGAGATGTAAAATTGACAATTCTAAAGGATGTTTAAATATTTATCATCAGAACGAAGAAATTGAGGTGAATTTTGTCGGACTACTACAGGAAAAGGAAAATGCGTCATCAGGATTGAAGATTAAAGTTGTTCGCAATGAAGTAGCGGAGGATTTTGACGGAGATGTAACGGTACCGAATTGTATAGCTGTTGATGAAAACGAGAAAATCGTAGCATTATGTTTAAAATTGAAGAACAAATTAATGACCTAGATCATTTGCCTCAATGCTACAAGGAAGAATTGCTTGAAGTTTTGCGGATACATGCCAAAGTATTTTCCAGTCAACCCGGATTGATGGAAAGATGCAAATGTTATATTAAAGTTCGACCGCATGAGCCTGTTAAATGTAAACCTTATTCGGTGCCGTTAGCAAAAAGGGAAGCTGTGAGTAAAGAAATCAAGCGAATGTTGGACAATGACATTATTGAGAGGTCAGACAGCGAGTACTGTAATCCGATACACCCAGTAATTAAGAGGGCCGGGTCAGTCCGCTTGGTTTTAGATGCGAGGGCAATTAATCGAGTTATCTTGCCGCAGAGAGATCAGCCTGAAAGTATTGAAGAAATTCTGCAGAAGTTTGCTGGTACTCGATATCTTAGCAGCTTAGATATGACAAGTAGCTATTGGCAATTGGAACTGGATAAAGATAGTAGAAAGTACACAGCCTTTTTGCATAATGGGAGATGCTATCATTTTAAACGGATGCCTTTTGGATTAAACATTTCCTCAGCTGCATTTGTTAGAGCTTTAGATGAAATTCTTGGAGAAGAACTATTGTAGGACGTCATTGTATATGTAGAAGACATTTTAATTGCCTCACCATCGTGGGAAGACCACATGAAAACACTAGACCAAGTTTTACATACGTTTGAATCAGGAGGAGTTACACTTAATCTCAAAAAATCTGAATTCGCGAAAGAAAAGGTACAATTTTTAGGACATGTCATCTCATCAGCTGGGATAGAACCTGATCCGCGGAAATTGGAAGCAGTCAGAAACTTTCCTGAACCTATGTGTAAGAAACAACTTCAATCATTCCTTGGTTTCTGTGGATATCTTCGTCGGTACTTAAAAGGACACTGTTTGTCATCACCTGCACTTTTGTCATTAATGAAGAAAAATGCCGTTTGGAATTGGGGACCTGAGCAAAGGGAAGCGTTTCTCGAAATAAAGAAACAACATTTGGAAGCTCCGCTACTACATCCGCCAGACCTTAAGGAACCGTTCTATCTTGCCACGGATGCAAGTGAATATGGAATTGGTGTGCATTTGTACCAAATTATTAATGAAAATGGGCAGGAACAACATCGTACTGTTGCTTTTGCAAGTCGTGTATTCACACCATGGGAAAGGAAATACACTGTGACAGAACGCGAAGCGCTTGCGGTTGTGTGGGGATTTGAGTGCTTTCGTTACTTCCTCTTAGGACGTCATACTATTGTGAGAACTGACCGTAAGGCTTTATCTGTTCTACTCTGTTGTAAATTGCTTCACAGCCGCTTAACTAGATGGATTCTGGCCCTCCAGGAATATAGTTTTGAGATACAGTACATTCCCGGTGAAGAAAATGTCGTACCTGACACTTTATCAAGATTGACGGGAGATCTAACAGGTGTGCGAACAGAATCACCGCGTGTAAAAGATATAAAAATTAACTTCATCCGAGGAGTAGAAGGAGAAGCTACTATCCGCCGTTTTCTACGTAACATCAAGAATGAACAAGACAATGATGATATTTTGAAGATGACCAAATCAATGTATATCAACGAGACGCAGAAGAAAATTAGAGATTACTATTTGCTTCATGATGACGTTCTCTACCGAAGAACGGATGTTAATCCACATTCTTGGAAACTTTGTATCCCGCAACACATGGTCGATGTTTTAATACGATACATTCATCTGAGTTTCGCACATTTTGGTCCAAAGAAATGTTTACAGCAACTACAGAGACAAGTAATTTTTGCCAATATGTATAGGCGAGTGCGCCAAATTATTAAGGAATGTGATTTATGTCAGCGTACCAAAGTGTCAACAACGCAACATAAAGGACTTACGCATAACATTTTGCCAAAAGAAGTAGGTGATGTCATTGGAATTGACCTGTACGGGCCTCTTCCACGATCGCAGGGAAATTTTACTCAAATTCTTGTAGTTGTGGAGCTGTTTTCAAAATATATTCGTTTCTTTCCGTTAAGAAGAGCCAATAGCAAAATAATTGTGAAAAAACTAAAGGAAGATTACTTTCAGAATACGATTCGTCCTAAAAGCATTCTCTCTGATAACGGACCTCAATTTCGCTCCAAAGTTTGGAATACGTTCATTGAAGAACAACAAATTCGTCACATTACTACATCCACATACAGGCCTGCTTCTAATGGTGCTGCAGAACGTACGATGCGAGAGCTTGGTCGTTTATTTAGAGCTTATTGTGGCCACAAACATAAGAGCTAGATAACAAAATTGTCTAACTTTGAAAATGTTATGAATAGCCTGGTACACAGTAGTACTGGTCTACCTCCTTGCACTGTTTTGTTCGGTTATTCAGTTTCCATTGCGAGATTAAATGACAGATGGACAAAGACAGAAAATCGCGCTACGAAAGATGGAGGAAATGGCTAAAGCACGAAAGGAAAGACACGACCGATTAGTAAAACCTGTCGTCTACAAAATTGGTGATTATGTATTACTACGTTCACATTTCAAGTCATCTGCGGCCAACGACGAGATCAAGAAGTTTTTACATTACTATTTGGGACCGTTTAAGATTAGTAAGATTGTGCATCCAAATTCAGTTGAATTACAAAAACTTAATGGTGAAAAATATTTTGAACTACATCATGTAGAGAATATTAAATTGTACCATCATAGGATGGAAGACAGTGATAATAAAACAGATTAGGGGAATGATTATTTGTTGATTAATTTAGACTGGTTGAGTATTTTTCCCAGTGATGTAGGTTAAAGGACAGGTTGAGTTCGCTCCCAATGATACTTATTTTTTGTTTTGTACTGTTTCTTTGCTTGTGAAATACGTATAGATGAATAATATGAAGATGTGAATCACTGATTGAACATACGATCACGTGTGACGAGGTCGCGAGTGTGACATGATGTAGCGGCACGTGCTTTATTGTGAAACAAGGTACTGTGCGCTTTGTTTAATTCTGTTACAAGGAGATGCGGCAGTACCGACGTCCGTCACTAAGCGGCGCAGTTGTCGTCTGTCAGCTGTTGCAGTTCTGCTTTTCTACACAACGCAGCGCAGAGGTTGCCGGAGCGGAATTCAGCTGTTTGGGTTAAAGTCTGGCACTCACCGCGGGGAGGCGCGCAAGCTGGAGTTGCTAAGCGACGCCGCATTCGCGTCACTGCTGACGTCACGTGTTGTTTATAAACAAAACCATGTGCGACGGTGGTGTTATAATTGCGTGTGGGTTAGGAAAATATTAAAGCAGAGTACTCATGTGAGCAGTGATTAATATCTATATTTCAATTTTCGTGTGAAGTACCTTTGTGTGGTAGGACCAAAAAGCAGAGTACTCGTGTGAGGTATGATTCATAGTGTAACGAGAAGTGATAGTGCGAAGTATTCCTTTTTCAGAATTTGGATGTTTGGTCGAAAGAAGGTATTTATGTAATCATATTATTGTATGCTGAATGCCACTACGATAAAAAAAGTGCCCACTCTTTTTTCTCTTTCTTACCTCTATATTTATTGTAAATTTTATTTAACATTGATGAGCTTTATCTATTTTCGAAGGTAATTTTGTAGTCTCAGTTATCAATCTGAGCCTCTTAATACAAGGATACCACTCTGTGTTTAATGAGTAGTTTAGTTTATTTTTTTCTGTGTTTGTTTGATGTATCATCCTCTTTCCACCAATTTTACGTTTTTGATGACCTATATGCACAGACATTACTAGCAATTTTCTGTAGGTGGATTTCTAATTAAGTAACCATTAATTAATATTTGTGTTGATGACTTGAAACCTAATGGTTTATTGTTTATTCTATGTAAAAACAAAGCGACATGACTGTAACATGATGCAAATGTTTTGATGTTGTGTATTTTGGATAATTGCACATGTTCTGCTATGTACAAATTGGCACTTTAAAGGGATCTTTAAAATTATATGTCCTTTCTGTCTCAAATGTCTGAGGGATAATTGGTATATATTTTGCACAAATTGCACTCTCTTTGTAGCTAGGTGCAATTGCTATGAACAATGTTGTTGGATGAAAGACAGCTGTAACCTATGAAAGTTTATTTCAGCAATTTAATTTTCTCTATGATCTGATTTAACAGTATATAGTCCAATGATTAATATTAGTATGTATGTGTACTCTTGTATGTAATATTTTTGATACTGTTTTCATTATTGTTCTTTATCTTCTTTTCTACTCTCTGGGCCCTATTACCTCTACAATTTCACACTGAAACTTAATGTCGCCATAAATTTTCAGGTGAAATTTATTTTTATAGTCCGGGGATATGTGAGGGTACACGGTTTTAGGTTAGTAACCTCTTTTGGTCGAACGATAGTTATCACTGATGTGCAGCTAGAGCTGCTGGCAACAATGCTTCGGTTGGAATGTTCTTTGTTTGTTGGCCGGTGTGCGGCAGTCTCCCGCCGACCGCAGAGCGAGGCGGTAGCATTTCTGCAGTAAGTTGGTAACCTGCGTTTAGTGGTGGCTAAAGTTTTTGCCATTCCATCGTATCGCATACGGGTTGCAGTTATATATTGAAATGTTTGTGTGGACTTGTAGCCATTCATCGTAGTGGCACGCAGTTATTAAATCAGTGTGTTTAAAGGGAAGAGTTTTTAACATTTGTCGTTCCATAATAAATGAAGTTAACAAAGTTTACTGATATGGATCAACCTCGTAATTGTCCGCATCCCATACCGTGAAATCATTGGAACAATTATTAAATGATTAAGCATAAAACATAATGTAACGGCAACTTCGCCCATCGAAGGTTAGGTGGACGCAGCGGTGACGTTACACTGTGATGTTGTCTGACATCCACAAAAGCGACAGTTTTAAGTAGTGTTGCATTTAAAGTCTGTTTTACAAATGCTTTTTTTTATCAGATTACTAAATTTACTACATAATTATATTCAGACTATAAATCAAATAGTTATTTATTGTCCATAGTGACTGGCGAACGTAATTAAAACAAATAGTACTGTTTTTCTCTTTCTGATTCCTTTCGGTTTCAACACTATCTTTTGTTTTGGTACTGTATATCTTTGTTCAAATGTTTGTAGAGTCTATGGGACTTAACTACGGGGTTATCAGTCCCTAAACTTACAAACTACTTATGAACTACTTACAACTAAGGACGACACAAATATCCATGCCCGAGGGGGGATTCGAACCCCCGACCGTAGTGGCCGTGCAGACCGTGACTGGAGCGCCTCAGTCCCCTCGGCCACCGCGGCCGGCTGTATATCTTTGTGAAACGAAGGTTAACTCAGATGCTTACATCTATTAGGATAACACGCGGTCAAATTTAAAGCCTCTCGGAGGGGCACAATTCTGTTTCCATGGGCTTATAAATAGCGATTCGGTGCAGATAGTAATATTACAATATACGTAAGAATTCATTTGCGAGTTCTTGTATATTGCTATCTGTACTGTAAGCGGCTGCAGAGCTTCACTATCCGACAGGAGTGTTACAAGTTCATGAAATACCACTCCATCATTGGTGGACTTTCGTTTTATTACCCTGTAATTACCAATTCCATTCACGATATTTTTTGTAAACAATATATTCATATACCATTGAATGTATTTATATATTACATCAAAGTGCGATACATAGTTCAGGAATATGACCTCATAAACATGACATGCAAGAAAAAGCGCACCGCAACGCATGAGGCTCTTACTTATTACGAGTTTACTACCATTTCAATTCGCACTACATACCGTAAATAGTTTTGTAATATCCCACTCTCTGCTATGTACCCGGGAAATTATACTATAGTAAGACACATTTCAGGGAGATATGACGTTATAGCTATTGAGATGCGTGAAAAAGAAAGTGAAATAGGCTACGAATAGGCACAGGGCGATGGAGTGAAAAAAGCAGACGAGCCAAATGAAGTATCTAATAAATAGGATAAATACAAAATAGCTGGAAATAATACTTCTAAAGATGTATACTGAGAACGCCTATAGATCGTAAGGTTCGTGAAATATTTTATTGGCTGTTGATAACTATCAGACGAAATGTATGAAATAATAACAAAAATGATAACAATAATAATTCATATTCACGCTATCTATGATATTAACTGAGAATGGGTAAAGTTGGAAATGTGTAAACATCAGGGATTCGAACCCGGCTCTCCTGATTTCTAGGCAGTTGCGCTGACCACTACACCACTGGGGACACAGCGAGCACCACACTAGCACAAAATTACTCAGGTACACCTCCCTTCAGATTCCAATTTTCTACTTTACCCTACCCACTATTACTCAAACTCGCGAACGTATAATAATACCATTGATATTTACGAAATCGTTGTTGAGTCGCTGCCCACTGTTAAGAAATCTTGCTACAACCAACGAACAACGAAAGATGCAGAAGAGAGACAAGATAGGAAAGGGAACCAGGTGAAGGCCCACGCTACAGATTTCACGATGAATTCGACTTCGCCCTAAGTTTGTGGAATATAGTTTACCACATGTAAATGAGACGAAATATAGAAAAACCTAACAGCAATAACTTACATCTTAAAATATTCCAAATAATTATTTCGTTGAAATAACAACTTATTTTTAAAAGGTTTACATTGTATTACGGGCTATAACGACACGCTTCCCGCAATTATTTAACTCCATGCAGAGAATCGTTATATTAGGTAAATATTCAAGGGAAAATTTATTTTCTCTTCCACTTCTCCTGAACATTTCATTTCCCACAACTTTTAGTGGATCAAATTTAGTTCACTGTCTTTATCATTTAACTGGTCATAAACACAACAAAGTAAGTTGTCATGATGGTTGCCATGAAATGTCAGCTACTACAATGCGAAACTGCAAGAAGCCACTCACGTGTCTGCAGGTCGTTGTGGAGGCGAAATGAAAGACTGCTCGGCTCACCTAAAACAAAACAAAAATATGTAAGTCAAACTGAGTTAACTGCTTTCCTAGGATTCTTTTAGTCAGCAGAAGAAGGTATCCATGAAAACTGGAAAGACAACACATTGGTTGAAGAGTAAGCAATAGGAATGCAGGAAACGTGAAATGTGAGAGTAAGGAAAAGGACGAAACATCTATTTTTACGTACATGCAGATGTTATTCAACGTTCTTCTGAATATTTTATGATTTGTAACTCGTATGAATTATCTATGACAGACTCATTGATCACTGTTTTTATACAGATTAGCTGGCTAATGTACATAATATTGCTGTGGTACATATGAGACTTCTCTTTGAAGGCTGTAAATAAACATTTTGATGGTTACAGTCGTAGAAAAAATAAAATTTCAGTTTCAAAGCAGCTTTTTCCTTCAATTACGCTTCCTATAAACCAGTGAATATTCTCTTTAAAGGATTAAGTAAGTTTTCTGAAAATACATGATCATTTCCTGGATGTAGAAGGTTGTATATAACGGAGACGAAGGTGGTAGTTACTATTCGCCTTGACTTTCAGAAAGCCTTCTATATAGTTCCGCATCACCACTTAATAAAGATAGTACACACACACACACACACACACACACACACACACACATAGAGAATACTAAAACTATTACACATGTGAAAGTATGCGGGAGTTCTTCTAAATGTCTCTGAATTACGAAACTGAATCGGAACTTCGTTACCAACTTGGTATTCACTTAGCGTAATGGGCAAAACCGCCTAAAAACATCCAGGCTGAATTCCCCGGTCCCGGGAAGCAGTGTCCTAAACCATGCTGTGAAATTAACATTGTATTTCAAAACATTATCTTTTTCAGCAATACTTTTCTCCCCATTGTCTTTCTCTATTTTGCCCAAATAACGGAAATCATCATCTAACTTTACTGTGTCATTTGCTAATCTACTTCACTCATTATTGCTCGATTAAATTCGACTACATTCCTTTATTTCACTTAAGCTCTTACGTTAATATTACACACGTCTGAAAAACTATGTTCATTCGTTCAATGACTCTTTGCTGTCTGTGACCGAATTAAAAAGTCATCAGTAAACCGCAATGTTTTTCTTTCCTATCCCTGAACTTAAATTCATTTTCCAAATTTCTTTTTGTTTTTCTTCACAGCCTGCTTAGTGTACAGGTTGAATAAAACGAGGAAAACAGTAGAAGCATGTCTGATTCCCTTCCCAACCAATGCTTCCCTTTTATGCCCTTCGACTATTGTCTAGTTTCTCTACAAGTTGTGTATAACTCTGTTCCGTACAGTTTATATGTGCTACCTTTAGAATTCGAAAGAATGTATTCCAGTCAACATGTTAAAAGCTTTCTACAAAATCTATAAACGTAGCTTTTCCTTTCCGTCATCTATCTTTTTCGCCTTATCTATACTAGTTGCTAAAGACTAGTTGTTGTTTATCATGGTTACCGAAAAAATGGAGAAGATTGACGGATACTCTAATGAACCAGTTTGTCTAAAGTATAACATGATTCGGTAATGAATACACAGATAGGTTTCTTATTATTTTGAAGAACAGTGTATAGCCTTTCTCTTAAAACTGGTTGTGAGGTAATGGTATGATCTCCTGTGAACAACTTGCAGGGAGATTCAACCACGATAGCAGGGCTTGCAAACCATTTCCTCCTACTCCGGTTCAGTCTATTTATATGTAATTACCAACAAATCACTTTTATGTTTTCGTTCCTTTCATCGCAGTCGGTTTTATTTAACACGGAAAAGTTGTTCTTAAAGGTCGTCGACTTATAATTAAAATATTACTACGGAATTTGAATCGTCTGAAACTTTGTCCTGTGCTGATTAAAATTATGCTGAATATTCTAATAGAAGCTACTATCCCCACACATCCAGCAGGTGGACAGCGCTTTCTGAAAACTTTTGTACGAATGATCATAACCTATTTACCCAGTCATTTTAAGCGTCTTTTACTTACCAGATAAGGTATTAACCATCGCACCTTATACTGGCGTCCCAGGAACCCCTGAATATCTTCTACTGTGTGTCACTTTAGTGTATATTATTTTTTAATAGTGCCCGCATGCATACAATTGCAACTCAAACACTTGTATTTTTGTGGTAACGCCAAGTTGTAGAACTTATAAGTGACGGCATTTTGTAGTGGTTATGGAGCCCTTATTTGTCCAACAGTGCTCACTGACAACACTTTTAGTAACTGATAGTAGTTAAAAAATTTCCACTTCATCCTAATATACATTAGTTTCATCTATACTACAGAAATATACTACGTACTAATTAATTTTGTACGCACGCTATACCAAAATATCCTGTAAAGATCAAATAACTGATCGTATTATATTACACTATGTTACTATAGTCTTTTAAGTTAAGACTCAAGTTGAATTTATACGTGTAGTAAATGATCACCATCATCATTATTATAGAGTGATTATGCCTTCGTACAGCGTTTATCTTGGAACACTGTCCCCCTAATATAATTCCTCCGTGATGCTCTACTCCACGCTGACATTAATTCCTTGACTGATATTAAGGCTTTTACTTCAAAATCGTTGTTGACACAATCCAAGTACTTTCTCCTCGATCTGCCTCGCCTCCTCTTACCCTCTGCTGCCGAATCCATGAGCTTGTTACGTAACCTTGCTTCTCTCATACGTCTCAGCCTGTTCGTTCTAACTGCTTTATCTGTGGTGTTCATTACCAGTTTTTCTTCGATTTTATCATTATCTGCACTGCCCTGCCATTGTTCCCCTGTGTCAGTACATACAATCATCGTTGCTACTCTCATATCTACAACATCAACTTTATTAATAAGATAAGCTGTATCCATCCAGATTTCACTTCCATACAGAAAGTTGGACGAAAGATAGATCGATGCACTGCTAACTTAGTCTTTATTCAGCAACCAGGCAATTTTTTAAAATGATTCATTTAGGCAAGACGCGTTTCGGGTTAGGAAATATCTTTAGTTGGCGTTATTTCAGTTTGGTATCATGTGTTAGTGTAAACCCCAGTTTGAAAGCTGCATATGGCCTGTGCAAATAAACGAATTTTTATCTTTCATTAAAGTGCAGGGAGAAGAAATAAAAACATTGCGGTTTTCCGATGACATAGTAATTCTGTTAGAGACCGCAAATGATCTGGAAGAGCAATTGAATGGGATGGACAGTGTCTTCAAAGGAAGATATAAGATGAACATTAACAAGAGTAAAATGAAGGTAATTGAATGCAATGTCAGAAAATTAGGCGATGCTGAAGAAATTAGATTAGGTAATGAGACAATAAAAGTAGTAGATGAATTTTGTTATTTGGGTAGCAAGATAACTCCTGATGGCCGAAGTAAATAAGATATAAAATGTAGAATGGCTATGGGAAGAAAAGCGTTTCTAAAGAAGCGAAACCTTTTAACATCCAATATTAATTTAAATGTTAGGAAATCCTTTCTGAAAGCATTTGTCTTGAGTGTAGCATTGTATGGGAGTGAAACGTGGACGATAAGTAGTTCAGATAAAAAGATGATAGAAGCTTTTGAAACGTGGTGTTACAGACGAATGATAAAAATTAGATGGGTAGATCACGTAACTAATGAGGAGGTGCTTAACCGAATCGGGGAGAAAAGAAGTTTCTGGCATATACTGACTAAGAGAAGGTATAGTTTGGTTGGACACATTCTGAGACATCAAGGAATTGTCAACTTAGCATTAGAAGGAAGCGTGTGGGATACAAATCGTAGAGGGAGACTCAGAAACGAATATAGTAAACAGATTCAAAAAAATGTTCAAATATTTGTAGAACGTATGGGACCTAACTACGGGGTCATCAGTCCCTAAGCTTACAAACTACTTATGAACTAGCTAAGACTAAGGACATATCCATGCCTGAGGGGGGATTCGAACCCCCGACCGTAGTGGCCGTGCAGACCGTGACTGGAGCGCCTCAGTCCCCTCGGCCACCGCGGCCGGCTAAACAGATTCAAAAGGATGTAGGTTGCCAAACGTATTCTCAGATGAAGAGACTTGCAGAGGACAGGGTAGCGTGGAGAGCTGCATCAAACCAGTCTGCGAACTTTTACTACAACAACAACAACTGCTTCGCATGTTTAATTTTACGAAATTCTGTGCTTGCAGCTTACAGCACTTCAAATATTGTAATATTTAACTGGGCTGAAGTCAACTCTTGTGAGTAGTGGAAGTTTATTAAAATGAAGTGTGAGGTACGATGGTTAATTGGAAATCATAGCAATGAAGTAGGACCAAAGGTAGAAAGAGTTCACGACAGAATGTGGGGAGGGGTAAAATGTTTAGATGAAGCAGCTGGGTAGATGTACAAAGAAATGGGGAAGAAGGAATTCTGAGAGGGGTCAGATATGGAGGAGGAGAGAGACAGAGAGAGAGAAGGGAGACATTGATATTTAGCTACTGTTACCCACTGCCGGGTGGGCTGCTAACTTACGTATTGTAGTCGGAGCTCGGAATCAGTCTAGCAGCGATGAGTAGAGGAATGCTGTGCCTGCGTGTGGAGGCTGGGCCGGTGTTTAATCCTCTTAGCGGATCATCCCTCAGTGTGGGCCGATGCGGCCAGCAGCCGGCTCGGCCGCCTGCATCATTTAGTGCGGCCCTGTCTTATTCAGAGCCCCGCTGCCCGGTCTCGGCTGCGGAACGGAGCGGCCAACTTCTGCTGCGCAGTCCGAACCAGCGGGGGAGCGTGTACAGCCAGCACAGCGGCCGCTGAACCTGCGCCAGCGGTGTAGCGGAGGCACACCAGGCGACCACTGGGAGCGGCCGTGCGGGAACCGGGAAACCTCCCACTGAATGGAAAGCCCCTCTCTGCTTCCGAAGACGAATTTAGCATCTGCATCTAGTCATACTCCGAAAGCCACCTCACGGTGTGTGGCGAACGATATGCCATTGCCACTTGCTGATATTCCAGACTCGAATGGTTTGCAGTCAGAATGAAGATGCAGTAGCTCATTACAAACAGTACTGTAAGGTTCTGGAAAATGTCATTAAGAATGCCAAAAGTATGTTGTTGTTGTGGTCTTCAGTCCAGAGACTAATTTGATGCAGCTCTCCACAATGCCCTATCCTGAGCAAGTCTCTTCAACTCCACATAAGAACGGCAACCTACTTCTGTCTGAATCTGCTTACTGTATCCATCTCTTGGTCTTCCTCAACGCTTTTTACCCCACGTACTTTCCTCCAACCCTAAACTCATAATTCCTTGATGTCTAAGAATGTGTCCTACCAGTCGATCCCTTCTTTTAGTCAAGGTATGCTAGAAATTCCTTTTCTCCCCAATTCTGTTTAGTACCTCTTCATTAGTTACGTGATCCACCCACCTAATCTTCAGCATTCTTCTGTAGCACATTTCAAAGCCTCTATCCTCTTCCTGTCCGCACTGTTTATCGTCCATGTTTCACTCCCATACAAGGCAACACTCCACACAAATGCCTTCAGGAAGGACTTCCTTATGCTTACATTAATATTCGATGTTACAAAATTTCTCCTTTTCAAGAACGCTTTCCTACCCATTGCCATTCTGCATTTTATATCCTCTGTACTGCGACCATCATTTGTTATTTTACTGCCCAAGTAACAAAACTCATCTACCTCCTTTATTGTTTCGTTACCTAATCTAATTCCTTCAGCATCACCTGATTTTCTTAGACTGCACTCCATTACCCTAGTTTTGCCCTTGTTTATGTTCATCTTATACGCACCTTTTAGCACACTGTCAATTTCATTCAACTGTTCTTTCAGATCCTTTGCTGTCTCTGATAGAATTACTATGTCGTCGGCAAAACGCAATGTTTTTAATTCTTCACCCTGAACTTTAATTCCTTCTCCAAATTTCTCCTTGCTTTCCTTTATAGCACAAATGTACAAATTGAATAACATTGGAGAAAGGCTACAACCCTATCCTACTCCCTTCCCAACCACTGGCATGTCTTTCATGCCCTTCAACTCTGACAACCGCTGTCTGGTTTTTGTATAATTTGTAAATAACCTTTCACTCCCTATATTTTACTCCTGCTTGCTTCAGAACTTGAAAGAGTTTATTCCAATCAACATTGTCAAAAGCCTTCTACAAAACCTAGATATGTAGGTTTGCCTTTTCTTAATCCATCTTCTAGGATAAGCCGTAAAGTGAGTATTGCCTCCCGCGTTCCTACATTTCTCCTGAACCCAAACTGATCTTCCCCGAGGTCGGCTTCTACCAGCTTTTCCATCCTTCTGTAAATAAAAAAAAGTATATGGTATGCAAAAAGAATAGCAAACTCTCGGGATTAAATTGAAACTATCTGGTCAGTCGTGAAGGAAGTGGCTGATCAGCAGCAGCAGGTAGAAGATATAACGTCAGTGCGTAGTAGAAATGTTTCTGTTACTGACAACTTAGATATATGTGCATTATTCAATAATCACTTTCTGAATAGAGTAGGTGAACTAAACAAAACCCTACTTACTACAGGTAATCATATAACATTTTTAGAAAATGCCTTTCCGAGTCTGTTGCCTTAAATGGTACTTCATGATACTTCAATAGGGGAGATTGGGTCAATAATTAAATCACCAAAGATCAAGGACTCTTGTGGATATGATAGCAGAATTATAAAGTACTGTTCTCCATATGTTAGCCCAGTACTAAGCCATATTTGTAGTTTTTACTTTCAGAATGATCAGTTTCCTGACAGATTAAAGAACTCAGTAGTGAAACCACTTTATAAAAAAGGCAGAAAGGGATAATGTAGACAACTATGGACCTATTTCTATGCCATCGGTTTTTTCTGAAGTTATTGAAAAGGCTGTATATTAAAGATTAATTGATCATTTAAGTTCAGATAATTTGTTGTCAAACGTACAGTTTGGTTTTAGAAGTGGTTTCACGACTGAAAATGCTATATTTTCGTTTCTCTGTGAGGCACTTGATGGGTTAAATAAGAGGTTACGGACATTAGGCGTCTTCTTTGATTTAACAAAAGAGTTTGATTGTGTTGATCAAAAAATATTGTTGCAGAAGTTGGAATACGAGGAGTAGCTCACAACTGGTTCACCTCTTACTTTTATAATAGACAACAGTAGGTAATTCTCCGCAGTGTAGAAAATGGCTATGACGTACAATCCCAATGGAGCACAATTAAGTGTGTGGTGCCCCAGGGGTCTGTTTTGGGACCGTTGGTGTTTCTTATTTATATAAATAATATGCCTTCGAGTATAACAGGCGACTGTAAAATAATTTTGTTTTCTTATGATACCAGCTTAGTAGTGAAGGATGTAGCTCGTAATATTGACACAATATCAAATAATGCAGTTCAAGAGATAAATTCATCGCTTGTAGAAAACAAGTTGATGTTAAATCACAGTAAAACACAGTTTTTACAATTTCTAACACATAATTTGGCGAAAGCTGACATTTTGATTACACATAATGGGCATATGATAAGTGAAATTGAACAGTTCAAATTTCTTAGTGTTCATATAGACAGTAAGCTATCATGGAAAGCCCATGTTAAGCATCTTGTTCCAAAACTAAATTCTGCTATATTTACCATTAAAACAATATCTGAAATAAGTGACTTTTCAACACGAAAAGTAGTCTATTACGCTTACTTTCACTCACGTAGGACGTACGGCATTGTTTTTGGGGTAACTTGCCTGATGCAAAAAGGATATTTCTGGCTCAAAAACGGGCAGTTCGTGCAATATGTGGTGTAAGTACACGAATGTCATGTCGACCCCTTTTCAGTAGTCTGGGAATTGACATTGGCGTCACAATACATTTTCCCTTTAATGTCGTTTGTTGTTAATAGTATCAGCTTATTCCCACGAGTTAGTAGCTTTCACTCGGTGAATACTAGACAGAAGTCGAATTTACATCTGCGTCACACCACCTTGACACTTGTGCAGAAAGGTGTACAGTATTCTGCAGCATCCATTTTCAACAAGCTGCCACAAGAACTAAAGAATCTTAGCACTAACCCACACGCTTTCAAATGTAAATTGAAGATTTACCTCGTGGCTCACTCCTTTTCTGTCGAGGAACTCCTATAAAAGTAAACAATTAAGCTCATTCATTTTTTCTTTATTAATTCTTTTCACTTCGTCTTAAGATTGCCGTGTGCACAGGACTACTTAAAAATTTTCTATTACCATTCTTGTGTAAAATTTCATGTATTGACTTGTTCCATGAACATGGAGTCTCACTCCTCAATTGGATCCTATGGAACAAAAAACCGTATTATTTATTATTTATTATAAAAATGATTGCCTCTATTGCTCTGCGTGGAACTGTGCGCCTTAATCTCTCTGATCTTATCCTTGTGGTCGCCTCGCAAGATATACGTAGCAGGAAGCAATACATTGGTAGACTCTCCATGAAACATTTTGTTCTGGTACTTAGACAGTAGCTTGTACCGGGATGCAGTGCGCCTCTCTTGCAGCGTCTGCCACTGGAGGCTCCTGACCATCTCTGTGATGCTTTCGCGCTTACTAAATGAGTCCGTAAGCAAAGTGCGCTGCTCTCCGTTGGATCTTCTCTATGTTTTCTATCAACTACACATGGTACCAATCCGGCACTGATGAGCAACACTCAAGCGACGGCCGAACGAAAGTTTTGTAACCTACTAACTCAGTTGAAAGACTTCACTTTGTACAATGAATCTCAGTCTGGCATCTGCCTGATTTTTGAAAAACCCCAGTAGGGGCATCTGCCTGACCCACGACTGATTTTATATGGTCCTTGCATTTCAGATTTAATCTCATATCTACTCTTTGATATTACATGGAAGTAACTGTTTTCAGTGTCTGTTCTGCTAATGCATAGCTATACAGGGTATTTATAAATGAATTTGGGGTTTTAACGCTTTTTATAGAAAACTTACAGATATAAATTATACGTCAAATGAAAGAGCAACTTCAACAGCGCGCAATGTTTCCGCCGCAATCCTCTCAGTATAGCCAACATCGGGGTTTTGCCCCTAAATTTAGGGGGACTCTGCTGTCTTGCGGGAAATTTGAAGGGATTTGTACTACAGGGGGAAATTTATGGGGAAGTGTTCTTTGAGGGGAATTTTTAGGGGCCTCTCAGACATGAATAACACATACCTATCAAAATTTGTTTAGCCCCAGCTTACAATGAAATACTTCATTGTTGTGTTTTCGTTGGCACTGCCCTCCTTTAAAGGCGCTTCTGCAACGTCTAATGTACCGTACTACTGCTGTATTGGCGATTGTGAACTGAAATTGAATACGCCGAATTGTATGTGTCTGTTTGCGTGTGTGTGTGTATTCAAGTGACTTTAGCTTCAAGATAGAAAAAATATTCCCAGAGTTACACGTAGGTGTGGGAATCACATCCCTTGTTGAAAGGTACTTTTATTCCCAGTTTGTTAGATTTTATTAGCATAGCTGAACAGGGAATTTTATGTAGCCTAACTTCTCCTTGCCGTCCATATACTACGGCTTACATCTTAGAATGGCATGCAGAAACTACTGTTTTTTCTTTTAGTGACCACTAAAGAGTAGAATATTCGTAATTAGGTTTTCGTTAAGTGACATTTATAACGAATGCATTAATTCGTCATGCAGAGCTTTATTGGAATGTTTTACCAACGAAAATGAATAGTCTAGGAAAGACATTTAAAAACACTCACTGGATTAAGTTCTTTCATTTGCGCTTTTAAACACTTGCACTGATTCTGAAAAAAAGCTATGTGTGAACATTCAACGTTACATGTTGTCGTGGTCTTCAGTCCGGAGACTGGTTGATGCAGCTCTCCGCCCTACTCTATCCTCAGTAAACCTTTTCATCTCCTCGTTAGACCTGCAACCTACATCGATTTGACTCTGCTTAATGTATTCATCTCTTGGTCTCCGAATTTTTCCCCTCACACTATGACATTACAGATAAGGGGGGAAAGCTGTATATTTGAACATTGATGTAGGGATGTGGTCAAAGCATTTAATTCTGTGAAATTCAAATTTATATTATTTATGAAGGAAAATTGTATTTTAAAGATGAGGCGTTAGGACGCGCGGAAGTATACGATTTTAAGAGCAGGTAGAGCACGATTTCGAACGCTTGGAAGGGACTCGTTACTTGGACGTGGTGGTGAAAGGTTGTGACGCTGGGCGGTCTGAAGCCGTCTTACGAACTTGTGATTTGAAGATATAGGCATGTGTGGACTTAGAAAATTTACGGGACTGTGACTACAGAACTTAGTCTCTGCTTGAAAAGTGATAATCTATGCGCGGTAGTAGGGCAGTGGAACTGTGATAATTCAGCAATCGTGTACTCGTGTGATGACAAATTGTGAACTCCAATATCTTAGAATCCATTTTGTTGGTTATTCAGAGCTTTAATTTATGTTTGTTTATCATCTGTAGATTGATAGACTGGCTAAACTACAGATTAATTATTGAGCTTATTTAAACAGTGTGGGTAGCTGTTTAGGGCATAGAAGCTGACATACATATCTCACACCTATGAACAGAGACAATGAGCCATAAACTTTTACTACCCTGAGTTACGTATTGCCCAATTCTTACTGGTGAGTACCGATAGGAAAGTAGCAACACTGCCCTCCAATTCTAATTTCACGATTCCTTGATGTCTAAGAATATGTCCTATTAGTCGACCACTTCTTTTAGTCAAGGTACGCCAGAAATTCCTTTTCTCCCCAATTCAGTTCAGTACCTCTTCATTAGTTACGCGATCCACCTACCTAATCTTCAGCATTCTTCTGCAGCACCACATTTCAAAAGCCTCTATCCTTTTCCTGTTCGCACTGTTTATCGTCCATGTTTCACTCCCATGCAAAGCAAATGCCTTCAGAAACGACTTCCTTACTCTTAAATTAATATTTGGTATTAGCAAATTTCTCTTTTTCAAAAACACTTTTTTTCCCAATTCCATTCTGCCTTTTTTTTTATATATCCTCTGTACTGCGGCCATCACATGTTATTTTACTGCCCAAGTAACAATTCTGATCTACCACCTTTATTGTTCCGTTACCTTATCTAATTCCATCAGCATCGCCCGATTTTCTTATACTGCTCTCCATTACCATTGTTTTGCTCTTGTTAATGTTCATCTTATGCACTCCTTTCAACACACTGTCCATTCCGTTCAATTGCTCTTCGAGGTCTTCTGCTGTCTCTGGCAGAATTACAATGTCATCGGCAAAATGCAATATTTTATTTTTACTTGGAATCTATGAAGGCTAAAGTCAGTCGGCCAGATCAAACTACCCGGCCGATTTCCTTCATTTTTGAATCATAATTTACGTAACTCTTGCCTTCCTTCTTCTATACTCAAACGCGATTTCCTTCTGTATGTTTCTTATGGGCTTGTCCTTGCTGTAAAGTAAAGTCAGTCACTCAAGCCATTCTATCTGTCCGATTTCGTTCATTTGTGCTTTAAGCGAAAGGTATTCATTCGCAGATTTGTCAAGTATCAGAATTAACTTAAGTTTGTTCAAAAATGTTTGTAAATCTAAGAGACTTAACTGCATTGGTTGTTAGTCCTTAACTTAAGTCTCTCCATCCTTTATTTTTATTCAAACATGGTATCACTCTCTCCTTGCACTGAATATTTTAATTCGTTTGTTTTACGATATCTTCGGTTCAAATTAAGGTATGCAGTTCTTTTTGACCGAACAACGCTCAGCGGTTCAATCTCTTCCACTTGCCCTTTTAAACCCTTGCATTGATTGATTCTGAAGAAAGCTGTGAGTGAACATTCAAATTTACTTCCATTTTTCACAACTTTTTTGTCATTCCACTAAGGGCGCTAAGTATTCGCACGGGTCGTCTGGTACGGTAATATTCATTTGTACCAGCTTGACATAAAATGAACTATTTGGTTCATTAGTCTGTATAATAATGACTAAATTCCAAGCTGGCCGGACCACAGGAACTTAAATATAATCAGATGTTGAGTAGAGGGCGTAGATTTGAAATAAAATTTATGAAAATGAGTCTAAAAACTGTCTCAGGAACTAAATATTAAATGACGTAAATCATTTGCTTGTACGAGCAATTATGTAAAACGAACTATGCAGTTACAAAAAAAAAATGTTCAAATGTTTGTATAGCTTATGGGACTTAACTACGGGGTCATCAGTCCCTAAACGTACAAACTACTTATGAACTAACTTAGACTAAGGACGGCACAAGTATCCATGCCCGAGGGGGATTCGAACCCCCGACCGTATTGGCCGTGCAGACCGTGACTGGAGCGCCTCAGTCCCCTCGGCCACCGCGGTCGGCTATGCAGTTTATTACTGTATATAAACACAACAAAATTCCCAGCTAGCTGCACAACCGAAAGTAAATAGGAAGACCTGTATGTATCGATATTACTTACAACGAACATTTTAGTTCAAAAAATGTTCAAATGTTTGTAAAGCTTATGGGACTTAACTACGGGGTCATCAGTCCCTAAACTTACAAACTACTTATGAACTAGGACGGCACAAATATCCATGCCCGAGGGGAGATTCTAACCCCCGACCGTAGTGGCCGTGCCGTGCAGAACGTGACTGAAGCGCCTCATTCTCCTCGGCCACCGCGGCCGGCACATTTTAGTTCATAACTCTTTGTAATCGTAACTTAATTTCAAATGTTCCAATGCTTGTAAAGCTTATGGGTCATCAGTCCCTAAACTTGCAAACTACTTATGAACTACCTTATACTAAAGACAGCACAAACATCCAATCCCGAGGAGGGATTCGAACCCCCGACGGGAAACGGCCTTGCGCATCGTAGCATAGCGCCTCAATGCGCTCGGCCGTTCCACCGCGGTACTTAATTTCAGACTATATACACAAAATAACAATATTTTGCTAAACAAATGTGAACCTAGACCTCTCAAAAGATTAATATGAGCAAATAACAGGTTAACAAGAAGATAAACTTTCCCTCGCAACGAATAAACGACATGTTAGCAAGCCCGCTCTCCCTAATATGCACGCTTGAGGCGCTCACGCGGTCCTGTACCGTTGACTGAAGTTGGGAAATGTAATTCTATTAGTTCTACACTACACCATACATTTGCCGCTTCTTCAGAAATTCAGAAAACCGTATTTTTATTTTTCAATGATCCTGTCTGGGTATCACGTTTGTCCTTCGCGATTACCGGTATTTCTCTGCATTCTAGCAGATGCAATCTCGACAATACGACTTGAGCGCCAAATAAACAAACATGCAGTGTTCTCTCTCGTTAACACGCTCATGCTCCTTCGACAGAGTTCTTTCCTGATCGTCCATTGTAAATACTCGTTCGTAAGTAAAACGGATGGATTGAACACTGGAGAATTTATCCAGTGTTCGTTCGCCTGTATTCCTTTCGGTGTAAAGGCACCATTACAAGACGATCACGTGGGTGCAGTGTGACTGTCTGCAGTACAGTTAAATAGTCGACACATTCGGCAGAGGTCATCTCTAATTAGCATGGTGTTGGCGGGAAGTTCAATCTTTAGCATCCTTTTCTGTTTCTTTGTCGGCAAAGTGTTAGCAGTATGTACTTCTCCAACGCACAATTAAAAGTACTCGTTTTATTGTAATAAATTTAACACCTCGAAATGTCTCAGCGTGTAATCTGAACACTTCATGCAAATAGAACTGTAAACAGTCAGCTGTTAAAAATGTTTGTAAATCTGCATAAAACTACTATGTTCTTCTATCTGCACTGCACTAATAAAGGTTCTTCACAATACAAACAATTTTTATTTAAACACAAATAGTACACAAATCAAAATTATCTTCTCTGTTTGGTCCAAATACAATTTTAAATTGACTTCCTTTCAAGCAGATATTATCTCCGTTACGAAGTCTAAAATAGTTTTCATGTTGAATAATGACATCAGGTAACCGCTCACAGCATTGGAACATCATCCATATGACTGACAACGTAAAATATTCCTAGCTCACGTAGCATAGCTTTTGAATGTAGACGTCCCTCCACATAGCAATACTCTTACTCACTGAGTCCATTATCAAAGTATTTAAATAAACTTCATATCATTATACTGAGGAAATACATCTGCCACTAATTCACTGATTCTATCAGTTCAGCATATGAACTTTATAACAACACACACAGAAAGTATTCGCTGTACCGGTGTACCTATATATAATACAGCTTCCACAAAGTGATAATTACGTCACGTCATGTGACACAATTCTCAGGGTTTTTAGTATATCACGCTTCATATGATACCTATATATAATTATTTGTGTTAAACTCAGTCATAATAAATATTTTGTGAATACAATTACTCTTAATCATAAAAAATTGTGAATATAATAATTATAAGTTGATAATAGGCAAACATATGATCGTCAATAGCCACTTCGTCTTACGAATCTTTGAAATACATCGACTGCAGTAGCTGAAGAAATACAACATAGGACGATTCCGAGCTTAAGTGGAATTTTATACTAAATTTCATAACACATTCAACGTGAAATTCACATCAATAACAGTAATAAGATAAGTTGGAGTATATTCCATTCTTTAACTAAAAACCAAACGACTAGTTAAAAAAAACTCAAAACAATTATGTATCGTCACAACGTCACTGGAGTCGCCGCATCTTTTTGTCGAGGTCTAGCTAAGTAACCCTAACAATAACACCACCACAACAAATGGAATTCTTTTTTGCCTCTTCTCTACCTTTTCTCCGAATTTCTTTCCGTATCAGCTTTAAACTCCGTTCTCTCTTTCTCTTTGACACACACACAAACACCGCAAATACAAAAGCCCTCGCGCGCCTGGACGTGAAACCCAGTAAATATGACGCCAACATATGGAGCCCACTTGTGATCCTCATAATCCCCGCAATTTCGGCTCTGGAGGGAAAATGCAATCAGAACGATTGACGTATGCTATTAAACTCCTATACACAGAACAGCTTTTACGGATTAGACAAAAGCTTTGAATTAATGAAAACAGGGGAACAAAGAATATTTGAACAACCATGCCGAAACAAATAACGATCGGATAATTAAATTGGTTAATTAACAGCTCAATGACTTAGGGGAAACATTATATCGCGAAACGTGCAACTAATCTGCCGAACATCCAATGTGACATAATTAATAAATTTATGACAGATGCCGAATTATTGTCTGGAAACGAACATGGAAATGTTTGCACGATTCTGCTTAATTTATTTGTTCATTTATCCCATGTACCAATATTAAACGTATTCAGTTCTTTTTTATACTAAATAATAATCTTGTATGTGATAAAGCGGAAAGAAAATACTACTCTAATCGTTAAGAAAAGAACTTCGGGAATCAGAAACTTTACTTTCTATGATTACAACACGTAGTAACAGCTGATGCTCAAGATCCCAGTTAGAATCTGCATTTGCAACAATTGGTGTGTAAGAAAAAACAATAAGTGTAAATAAGAAATAAAGTTTCCAACAGATTTTCCATTTCATTAAACGCGATCAATTTCCCAACTTAGGGCTTAAAGCACACTATTGATTGCTATTTTTATGAGTTTCGAAACCTGATAAATACTCGATACTCACAGAAAGCAATCGATAGTGTGTTTTAAGCTCTATATCATTCTCCTTTAACACTTTTTTGTAAGAGCGATAGTTATTTTACATGATTAAGAACAAACACTATTTTTCGAAATTTGGAAAATTTTGGCTCTGTTCGTCATCTTGGATCGCGTTTCATGAAGTGGAAACCTGTTTAAATTTTTATTTCCTACTCTTTTTTTTCAATTATTTTTCTTCTTACATACCACTTGTTGCAAACACAGATTTTAACTTGGCTTTTGAGTCTCTGCTGCTAGTAGGTGGAGTAATCATACAACATGAAGATTTGTGTCTTGTCCAATACTCAAACCAGGGACCTCCAGGAAAGAGTACGCGCTTTATATTTAAACCCTTATTTCTAGTAATTGAGAAGGTTAAAACTAACTTTTATAGCAAATTATTGCTGGTTTATTGATTAACAATATGTATCAACTACAACTGTCAACAATATATCACAAACATTAAATATTAACAAATATAAAAGTCTACTCATTCGTACTCTTAGCCGCAAGGTCGGCAGATAGTACGCAAGGTGCGGTCAAAGAGTACGCACTAACATAAATCACAAGACAACTTGCCATGTCCTTCGTAACCCGTTCATTCTCCACGCCACCATTTCGAGCAGTTGCCACACTTTATCCAGTCTCCTATTACAGACTCCTTGTAGACTTCACCACATCCTGGCCAGCTCAACACATGAGACTCATGCTTGTATTTGGAGCCGGTTGTGTCTGAAGTTGATGGGATTGATAAATCTATATAAGGCTTAGAGATTCTGTTTTTCCTTTAAGTTGTAGTATGTCTCTTTTTGGTTCTGTTTTTGTAATAACACATTTTTGTACTGAGATGCAGACAAAATCTTGGATTTCTTTGTCAGCTTGGATTTCTTTGCCATATTTTTATTTTATTATTATGTTATTTTTATTTTTTCTGGGTCGATCATATTTTGTAAATGGTTATATTTCGGATAGTCCTAAGCCTAAACATGCCTGTACATGACAACTCTTTTCATCTGTTTCACGTTCCTGGTGTTTTTCTGATGACTGCACGTGCACATGTGCAACATTTCCTACTTAGTCTTGTTCAGTTTTCGGACATTCGGCTCGCTCACTGATTTCTGCTGATTTCTGAGGGGGCAAAATCTGCTGTGGAGACAAACGCACTGTACCGGAATATTCCGATTAGAGCATGTGCCTCGTGTACCCTTTCCCGCTCCCATGTACCGTACTCTTAACCAAGCATCAAATAGTACAAAAAGCAACAGCAGATGGCATTGATTGCTCTGTTTTGCAGTTTGTGGTACCATGGGCTGTTCCTCACAGATCGGAAATTCTTATGGCAAATATTGTTATTTTCTGTTCAAACACACAGTGCTTGTTGCTTATGTGCAGGTGGTCGACCGGTTGCTGGCGCACCCCTTGGTGGGCGTGCACTCAGGTGGTGTTGGACTGCTGGTTATTTGTCAGGGGGCCAGACTCCTAACCGCCACGGTATGCCCTGCAGGAAGAGGTAGGGGCGGTCCAGGTGCCGCCGTTGGCGTAATGAAAGAATATTGCTCTGTAAAACATTTATTCTGAAGTGGTACACATGGCTGCGTGCTTCAGGCGACCGGGTCGATGACGTAAGCGGCCTTCCGACGTACTGTGCCCTGACAGTGCGGCTGCGTCCGCACTAGCTCGGCGTGCGGAGGTAGGCGCCCTACTGCCGCGTCGTTCGTTGTGAACCGCACGGAAGTACGGCGGAACGTTTGAATGAGAGATTCACACGTCCCATCTGGTGGTTCTCGGTCCCACCCTAATGGATGTCTCGCATCATCTTCATGCTGGACCGCGTTGACGGTTGTCGGTGGTCGTGATGTGCGCTGACTCCTGGCCTACCGGCAGGTAGGCGTCTCTCCTAGGATCGCTGAGGTTTCATGTGCAGGACACGGAAGTCCTGCCAGATTATTCCTTTGCGTCCGTAGTCGGTTAAAGCGCAGGAGTAAAACCTGCGCAGAAGTCGGCATCCCGCCGGTTGTCAGCTGATGTAGAAGAGTGCTGGAGTTATATAACAGACTTGTACCGGAGTTAGTAGAGGTAAGGGTATCGAGTGCTAATGAAGGGTAAGCCATCGATTCGTCTGACCGCCTGACTATGAGCTCAAGTGCTGGAGTATATACAGCGTGTGTGGAGCGGCTGATATTTCCCCTACGCACTCAGTCATGACAACGTCGGCCGTGTGTCGGCGTTTTATATCTTACCGTGTTCAGTTAGCAGGCCAGCTGGTTGTTCTAGAAGGCTCCGGATACGCGTTGTTGCGTTAGACTTAGGCATTTTTCCTCGCGTAACGATGTGACGTGATCTGCAAGCTCGTACTGTTTCATTTAACTTCCGCTGATGTGTGCTATTCAGTCCGGCGCGTGTGCGTCCACTTCTGTCAGCTTGACCCAGTACGTATGACGCAAAGTAGCTGCTGTTACCCTTCCCCGTTCTGTCGACACACCCGTAACGTTTCCACAGCAATCAACCCAAGACTTAGAAAATTTTACCGCTATACTCCTACTGCAGAGCTGGCGTGCAACATATGATGTACCACATAAATATCCCACCATTTGAAACGAAAACTTATATTTTCCTGCTATAACCGATAAACATGTCGAAGTTCTTCACTATTTCATGTGATGGCGTCGGTATAGAAACAACAATTGTCGTTCAGTGCACTGCTTACTCTTACCAGACGCGTGCTCTTATCAGATCTTACCCTATTGGATAGAATGCACTGCCACTGTTGTAGGTGTGAAAGTTTTGGCTAAGTTTTGAAATTGCAGCAATAAGTTATGCAGCGGGTTCGTGGCACGCAGTTTCTACTGTGCTCAGATCTCTCAATGCGTTGCAATCCATACGCAATTTGTATCCAGCTGAGCAGATAGTATAGCTCATTCATGACAGAATGTACAGTCTCCAGCAGCGGGGGAAGCAAGTGGCATTCTGTTGGGTACCGGGACATGTCGGCATTCGTGGCAACGAAATGGCTGATCTGGTTGCCAAAGAGGCTTGCCAAGGCTCTGATATTACACACTGTGCCGTTCCCCTGCCGGACATCCTCTCTGTGGTGCGGCGGAGGTCTCTTCGTTTGTGGGAGGATCCGTGGCAGGCAGTGACGAACAACAAACTGCGGTTGATTAAGCCAACTGTCCGACCGTGGCGAACATCCTGTCAGTCATTGAGACAGTATGAAGTGGCCTTGACACGTCTCCGAATCGGGCATTGTCCTCTGACAAATGGCTATTTACTCCGTCGAGAATATCCTCCGATTTGCGATGCTTGTGGTGTGCAAATCACTGTACGCCACATTTTACTTGAATGTATTTCCTACCGTACTGCTAGGGCAGCGGTAGCTCTTTGTGGTCCCCTGTCCTCTGTTTTAGCTGATGACGAGGCGAGTGTGACGCAAGTTTTCTATTTCTGTGAACTTTCTGGACTCTGGCCTAAGCTTTTGGGCTGGAGGTTTTAGGATGTTAACGAATAGCTCGCCCACCACTCCTCTGGCACGACATTTTGAAAATTATTGAATCCATCATCGGTGGTGGAACAGCGGCTGGTCAAGAGTTTGAAGGAACTGAGGTACCAACAGCAGTAAGTATAATGAAATATTTATTCTACTACAACCAGTTTCGGCATTTCACTATGCCATCTTCAGGTCCCTACATCGGAGCATCATATCCAAAAGTAGGGATACTAAACTGGATTCGTGGATTTCGCTACATATTTTGCTTGTTTTTCCAGACGAAATCCAGGAATCCAGTTTAGTATCCCTAATTTTGGATATGATGCTCCGATGTAGGGACCTGAAGATGGCATAGTGAAATGCCGAAACTGGTTGTAGTAGGATAAATATTTCATTATACTTACGGCTGTTGGTACCTCAGTTCCTTCAGACATTTTGACAACGTCTACGACTGTAAACCTTGGACGATCACCATCTATTACTACCTTGCCATGTTTGTTTGGGTCTTTGCTTCGTTCTCCTTATCGTTTGGCTAGTTTGCTTACTTTCCTTTCTATTCCCTATTTGTGTTCATTTCATTTTATTCAGGTCACACGTATCGCCTAATTATCTTTTACGGGCGCTAAAGATCTATTCATCATTTTCTTGATTTGCAGCTCTTCTTCCGTGTTTGCAGTAAAAATTACTGGGTATGAGGTCCGCCTGATATGCAAAACACTGTTTTTATTTGACACCCAAACTAGTTTCAGCACCTCTGTGCCATCATCAGTGGGATTTATGTTTATTTCATGCTGTGAAAAACAAATTACATTCAGTTTACTATTGTACTAGTAAATTTAGGCCTAAAAAAGTCGTCAGTCTAATTTTGGGTTTTTACCTTAATTTACATTTCGTGGTCATGTGGGACCCTTTTTATATACTTATTAAGTGGTAGCGTTGTCATCTGCAACCAAATTCTCTTTATTAACAAATTTGTTAGGTTTTTAAATCGTTACTTATGATGCAAAACGTAATTTTGACATCTGGTGATATTTTTATCGTCTGTTTATTCTCTATTACTTACGGTTTCTTTTGTAATATATTCCTTCTTCCGACTTGTTTCGTATAGTACACACTTAATACACATATTTTTTTTGTGGACTTTTTAATCACAATCACTTTCCACTTTAAAACTTCGCCTGTTTACTTTGCTAAACTGCAGTGGTGTCATTTGACTGTCAGCTGTTCTGCAGTGGGATGGCGGTCGATTTGAATGATGTTTGTTTTGTCCCTCTCTCCCTCCCTCTCTGTCTCTCTGTCTCTCTCTCTCTCTCTCTCTCTCTCTCTCTCTCTCTCTCTCTCTCTCTTTCTCTCTCTCTCTCTCTCTCTCTGTGTGTGTGTGTGTGTGTGTGTGTGTGTGTGTGTTTTAGCTGCCTGTGTCGTCCTTTTTGTACAATTCATGTAGTGGGTTAAATAATGTATTTTTGCATAGGGTGGTGTATTCGTTCATGACTGATTTTCCTTCTGCTATTGCTTTTTGTATGTGGTAATTTTCTTCTATTGTGAGTTTGTGGTACAGGCTGTGGCTTGATTTTAATATCTTTAGGTCTGTGTCTATTTTTGTTGGATAATGGTTGTGAGTTATTAGGTGGTCTGCAAATGTGCTGTGGGAACTGTGACTTTTTAGTGCTCTGAGGTGTTCTGAATATCTGGTTTTGAAGTTCCTACAGGTTTGTCCAATGTAAACTGATTGACATGTATTGCATGTGAGTTCATAGATGCCTGATCCGTTGAATTTGTCTGTTGGTGTAGTCTGTGTTCTGAGTTTCTTTAGTACTGTTTTATCTGTCCTGTATCCTATTTGGAGTCCCTGTTTCTTAAATATGTTGCCTATCCTGTGAACTATTTTGTTGTTGTAGGTGAGTATGTGCCATTTGTTTCTTGTTGTGTGTTGTGCTGTTGTGTCTGGTATGTGGTCATTGCCAGTGTGTTGTGTTGTGTGTTGTGTGTGGTCCAGTGTGTGTGTGATCTGTTTATTATTTTTCTTTTTGCATATTTGTTGGTTTAGTCTGTCTATTATGTGGGTATCATAGCCATTCTCCAATGCTATTTGTTTTATTGTGTTCAGTTCCTGTGTGTAGTTTTGTTTGCTGATGGGTGTTCTGTTTAGCCTGTTGAGTAAGAATCTGAAACTTGCCTGTTTGTGTGTTACCGGGTGATTTGATAGACGGTGGATGGTGGTACTCGTAGTGGTGGGTTTTCTGAAAATTGTGAATTCATGAGTGTTGTTTGCTCTTTTTATGGTGAGATCCAGGAAATTCAGAGTGTTGTCTGTTTCTGTTTCCAATGTGAAATGAATTTTTGGATGTATGTTGTTTATTTCACCGTGAAGCTGTTTTATGTGTGTTTGTGGTTCGTTGATCAGACATATTATGTCATCGACGTAACGGTACCAGTATATGATTTTGTATTGCTTCGGTTGTATTATGTACCTGAAAATTTTGTTTTCTAAGTTGTTCATGAATATGTTAGCTAGAAGGCCACTAATCGGTGATCCCATTGGGAGTCCTTCCTGTTGGGAGTAGAATTCTTCATTGAACACAAAGTAATTTTGTTCTGTTATGGTCCTGATTATGGTTTCTATTTCAGTAATGTGTGTGTCTGGTGTGTTTCCCTGTTGTCTTAGTCTTTGTGTGATTATGTTGATTGTCTCATCTATTGGTATGCAGGTGTACATTGATGTGACATCAAAGGATATGAGTGTTGCTGTGGCTGGTATGTCCACATTCTTGATTCTGTCTATTAGCTCCTGTGAGTTTTCCAGATTCCTGTTGTTTTCAAAAATGTATATTTTCTTTAGTACTGTGTGTGTGTGCTGAGCTAGGTAATAGGATGGAGCATTCCTGAAATCTATGACAGGGCGTATCGGGATATTGTCTTTGTGCACTTTCGGTAACGCGTTTAGGGTGGGTGCCTTTGGGTTTTTTTGTGTCATTCTTTTTGTCTGGCCTTTTGAGAATATATTTTTGGTGGTTTTCAGTGTTTGTTGTATGTTTTTCTGGTATCTTGCTGTTGGATCTTTGTTCAGTTTGTTTATTTAGTTGTCTTTCAGAAAATCTAGTGTTTTATTTATATAGTCCTCTTGTTTCATCAGCACCAATATATTTCCTTTATCTGCCCTGGTTATTATGATCTTGTTTTCTTTTAGTTTTCTTTTTAGTTTGTGGGAAGTGGTTTCTTCTGGTGTTCTGTTATTCGAGTTTATGGTGTTTTTGTGTGTTTTAATTATTTGTGTTATTTCTGCACATTTGCAGACCACCTAATAACTCACAACCATTATCCAACAAAAATAGACACAGACCTAAAGATATTAAAATCAAGCCACAGCCTGTACCACAAACTCACAATAGAAGAAAATTACCACATACAAAAAGCAATAGCAGAAGGAAAATCAGTCATGAACGAATACACCACCCTATGCAAAAATACATTATTTAACCCACTACATGAATTGTACAAAAAGGACGACACAGGCAGCTAAACACACACACACACACACACACACACACACACACACACACACACACACACACACAGCGAGAGAGAGAGAAAGAGAGAGAGAGAGAGAGAGAGAGAGAGAGAGAGAGAGAGAGAGAGAGAGAGAGACAGAGAGACAGAGAGGGAGGGAGAGAGGGACAAAACAAACATCATTCAAATCGACCGCCATCCCACTGCAGAACAGCTGACAGTCAAATGACACCAGTGCAGTTTAGCAAAGTAAACAGGCGAATTTTTAAAGTGGAAAGTGATTGTGATTAAAAAGTCCACAAAAAAAATATGTGTATTAAGTGTGTACTATACGAAACAAGTCGGAAGAAGGAATATATTACAAAAGAAACCGTAAGTAATAGAGAATAAACAGACGATAAAAATATCACCAGATGTCAAAATTACGTTTTGCATCATAAGTAACGATTTAAAAACCTAACAAATTTGTTAATAAAGAGAATTTGGTTGCAGATGACAACGCTACCACTTAATAAGTATATAAAAAGGGTCCCACATGACCACGAAATGTAAATTAAGGTAAAAACCCAAAATTAGACTGACGACTTTTTTAGGCCTAAATTTACTAGTACAATAGTAAACTGAATGTAATTTGTTTTTCACAGCATGAAATAAACATAAATCCCACTGATGATGGCACAGAGGTGCTGAAACTAGTTTGGGTGTCAAATAAAAACAGTGTTTTGCATATCAGGCGGACCTCATACCCAGTAAGCTAAAGATCTAGTTGTACACCCATAACATCCTATCCATTCATCCATTCTATTGGATACGCTGGTTCACATTAGATCAACGCACATAAGCACTGTGGGGCTTCACTAACACTTGGATGGTAACCGTCCCGTCTGCCCATCTCTATTGGCATGCGTGGCGCACTCAGCCCTTGTGAGGCCAACTGAGGAGCTACTTGGCTGAGGAGTAGCGGCTCCGGTCGCAAAAGCCGACTCCATGGCGGCGAGTACACACGGGTCCAAAGGACAACAGGACTGCCACTGGTGCCTTCATCTTCGCTTTAGATGGTGATTAGTTGCCTGAGAAAGTCAAGATGATGATCTACCGGGGCGACGTTATTCCCTACGTTCCTCCCCCTATGCGTTGTTTTAAGTGCTGGAGGTTTGGGCATATGTCCTCCGGGTGTGTTGCCATCCTTACATGCCAGGAGTGTGGAAGTGCAGTCCATCCGAACGTCCCTTGCACCCCTTCTCCAATATGTGTCAACTGTGGCCAGAATCACTCCCATTGCTCAGTCATGTGCCATGTTGTGCAGAAAGAACGGAAAATTATGGAGTAAAAGACCTGGGACCACCTAACCTACTCAGACGCGAAACGAATGTATGAGAAGCTCCATTCTGTGCACCTGATTAACTCATTTGACACAGCAGCCTTGACGCCGTCATCTGCAGTGCCTAGATTCCAGACCATTCAACCACAGCCAGTGGGCTCCCAAGCCCAATTAACTAGCCCTGCCCCCTTGACGGTTGGGGGCACTTTCTCTTCGGTGGGTCCCACTCTTTCCAGCGTGGGAGCAACAACCTCTCAAACATCAGGGACACTGGTCCCCACCTGTCAGCTGGAGAAGAAGCCTCCTCTGACTCACCAGTCTATAATCTTGGATTCGGTAGGATCGCAATCGGCGGCGGCAAGTGAACCTTTAAAGTAACCGTTTTCTTTTATCATTTCAATCATGGCCTTTAAAGCCAGTAATACCATCCTCCAGTGGATTGCGGTGGTTTTTCTCCCGCTTAGCTGATCTACGCCAACCCCTCAGCACTTCACCTACTTTTTGTGTTTTCCTGCAAGGAACTTGGTTTCCCATAATGCGCACCCCTGCCTTCCGTGGCTATTGAGGGTACTATAGGAATCGTGCAGACTGTGATAGGGCGTCAGGTGAAGTATGCACCTACGTCCTTACCTCTGTCTACAGCGAAGTTGTTCAAACTACCAGACGCCTTTGGAAGCCATAGCTGTCAGAGTAAAGGGCTGCAGTGGACATTACCATCTGCAATGTCTACCTCCCTCCTGATGGTGAAGTCCCACAACATGTCCTGACTGCACTGATAGCACAACTAACCCCACCTTACCTTCTATTGGCAGATTTCAACGCCCGTAACTTCTTGTGGGGTGGTACTGTGACCACTGGCCGTTGTAGAGATGTCGAGTCATTCCTATCTCAACTCGACCTTTCAGTGTGTAGCCTTAGTATCTTCCTCTCTATCCACTGGAGTGTACACGATGATTTGTGTGGTAGTGACCACTTCCCGATTTTCTTGTCACTACCCAGCAAACGTTCGCGCAGATGGGCGCTGAATAAGGCAAACTAGGACGTTTTTAGTTCTGCTGCCACGGTTGGTTCTCCTACGCACTCCAACGGTAATTGACGTTACCTCGGCCACACCATTATTTCTGCGGTTGATCGTGCAATCCCTCGCTCTTCGGGATCCGCCTGGCGGCGAACTGTGCCCTGGTGGTCGCCGGAGATTCTAAGGCTATTAGAAAGCGCAGGCGAGCTCTGCAGCACCCATCTATGGAGAATCTCATCACTTTTCAACGACTTCGTGCCCAAGCCCGACAGTGAATTAGAAGACGCAAGCAGGAGTGTTGGGAAAGTTACGAGTCTACCATTAGATCTATCACTTACTTCTCCTGTGTGGGCGAAGATCAGACATATGTATGAGTACCAGTGTACTCTTAGTGTGCCCGGGATTTCCGCGAGTGGAGCAGTTTGCACAGATCCAGTTGCAGTTGCTGAACTGTTTGCTGAGTACTACGCTCAATATTCTGCATCTGAGGCCTACCCAACGACCTTTCGCGCCCTGAAAGAGCGGGAGAAAAGAAAGCGATTGTCCTTTCACACCTTCAGACTCACAACATGGAACTGTACAATGCTCCATTCAGTTCATGGGAATTCCTCAGTGTCCTGGCACACTGCCCTGACACAACCCCCGGGCCAGATCGCATCCATAATCAGATGCTGAATCACCTGTCACCCGAGACCTAGCGTCATGTTCTGGCTATCTTCAAGCACATCTGGAGTGATGGTACATTCCCATCACAGTGGCGAGAGAGTCCGAACGTTCCAGTAATCAATCCTGGTAAACACCCGCATGATTTGTCACAGCTACTGACCAATCAGCCTCACCAACGTTCTTTGCAAATTGCTGGAGAGTATGGTGATTTGACGATTGTGCTGGCTCCTTGAGTCGAGGGGTCTCCTCTCTCCTTGCCAGGGTGGTTTCCGCAAGGGGCGTTCAGCTGTGGATAACCTGGTCCACCTTGAGTCCGCCATATGGACAGCCTTCTCTCACCGCCAACACTTGGTGGCAGTTTTCTTCGACTTATCTAAGGCTTATGACAAGACCTGGAGACATCACATCCTTACTACATGGGTGGGGTCTCTGGGGCTTGCTTCCGTTTTGTATCCGGGATTTTTTATCTTTGTGTACTTTTCGTGTACAAGTTGGCGCCTCTCGTAGCTCTTTGCATGCACAGGAGAATGGGGTACCCCATGGTTCTGTACTGAGTGTTCCTCTATTTTAGTGGCGATTAATGGTATAGCAGCACAGGTAGGATCATCAGTCCCCATCTCTTTGTATGCTGAAGACTTTTGTTTATATTTTAGCTCTTGCAGTATATGTGTTGCTGAATGACAGCTGCAGGGAGCCATACGCAAGTCGCAGACATGTGCCCTCGCTCGACGGTTTCAGTTCTCTGCTGCCAAGACCTACGTTATGCACTTCTGCCGGCGTCTGACAGTCCATCCACATCCAGAGCTTTATATAGATGGCCACTTGCTCAATGTGGTGGAAACACATCGTTTCTTGGGATTGATGTCTGACGACCGGTTGACATGGCTCCAGCTCCTTCGCATTCGTCAGCTTAAACAGAAGTGCTGGCAGCACGTGAATCCTCTCCGCTGCCTTAGCAATACTGTTTGGGGAGCAGACCGTCATACTCTGATACCTTTTTATAGGGCTCTCGTTTTGTCACGATTGGACTACGGGAGCATTGCCTATGGTTCAGCATCGCCTTCAGCCCTGCAGATGCTGGACCCAATCCACCATTGTGGGGTTCGGCTGGCGACAGGAGCTTTCAGAGCTAGCCCTGTTAATAGTCTCCTTGCAGAAGCTGGAGTTCCGCCATTACGAACCAGGCGCCAACAGCTGCTTTGTATTTACATTGCTCATGTTCGTGGCTTCCCCCATCACCCCAACCACCGTCTCCTTTTTCCAGTCAGGCCACTTCCCAGTCCAAAACGGCGGCCAAGATCGGGGATGACAGTTGGCGTTCATGTCCGTTTGCTTCTTAGTGAACTTGAATCTTCTCCATTATCTCCTATCTTCCGGTTCCAATTGCGTACTCCAGAATGGTGTATCCGTTGGCCGCGCCTTTGCTTGGAATTGTCACAGAACCCCAAAACCTCAGTTCACTCAGAGCTATTCACCACAAATTCCTGTCTATCCTTGACGTGTCATGTGGCTCGGAAGTGATTCACACAGATGGCTCGATGGTGCGTGGTCTTGTTGGCTACACATACACGCATGCAGAGCATAACGAATTGCACTCCTTGGCTGCAGTGTCTGCATAGTTAGTAGCCATCTATCGTGCTCTTGGCCATATTGGTACCTGCACTGCTGAGGTGTCCTATGTCATCTGCAGCGACTCTCTGAGCGGTCTAAGAGCTCTTGACCAATGCTTCCCCTGTCATCCTTTAATAATAGCCATCCAGGAGTCTCTCTCTATGCCGACGAACAACGCGGACGGTCGGTAGCATTTATCTGGACTCCAGGGCATGTCGAGATCGCAGAAAATGAACCGACAGACAAGTCAGTCAAAGAGGCCACCACTAAACCTCTCCTGGAGGTCGGTATACCATCTGCTGACCTACGTTCTATTCTACGCAGTCGAGCCTGAGGTTTGTGGAATACAGAATGGCATACCCTCGAAACGCCCAACAAATTACGGATAATGAAGGAGACGACGGACGTCTGGAGGTCCTCTCTACGGGGCCCTCGCAGGCTTTCTGTTTTTCTCTGCCGGCTTCGTATAGACCATACTTGGCTTAATGCATGGTCACCTTCTCCGTCGCGAGGATCCTTCTGAGAGTCGATGTGGTGTGCGTTCGACAGTCGTCCACATCTTGCTGGAATGTCCAAATTTAGCCTCTCAAAGGAGGAATTTTAATCTCCCTGACGATTTAACTCTTGTTTTAGGTGACAATGCCTCTATGGCTGATGCTGTTTTAAATTTTATTTGTGTGAGTGGGTTATATTGATCCATTTGAGCTTTAGTGCAGTGTCCATTACCTATTTGTTCTCCACTTGCCTAACGCTTTTAGGCAGGTGGTTTTAACGTGTAACAGAGCGGCCAGATGCTCTACTTTTTTGTCTGTGAACACCCGTCCAAGATGCTCTGGCATTCTCTTACAATCTTTCCCCTTTTATCCGTCTTTTATTTGTTACTTTTATTTCTTGACCTGTTCAATCCTTTGTTTTATGAATTTGAACACATTGTTTTAAACAATGTTGTAGTGATTTTTCTTGCATTCTCTACAACTATAACAAGGGACTGATAACCGGAGTCGTTTAGTCCCTTTCAAAATGAAACCATCCATCAATCCATCCTGTGTCGTAAAATTTATATCATACTATGACACAGAGTTCAGGAGATATGACGTCATAACAATTTAATACTTAGATCGTAATTTACTGCGTGTTTACTACCAAACTCTATTGCCAACACATTTTGCAGTACTGATCTGCGTGGAAACTAAACAATGACAAACAACCACAAATACACACAGAGAATATCCAACATTAAAAACTAAGGTATCAAAATAGCTCGCCAATCCAACAACCCACTTCAAAGATAGTTTCCAAAAGCAAAAGAGAAAAACAGATCGATACAGAAAATCAAGGCCGGCCGCGGTGGCCGAGGGGACTAAGGCGCTCCAGTCACGGTCTTCACGGCCACTACGGTCGGGGGTTCGAATCCCCCCCCTCGGGCATGGATATTTGTGTCGTCCTAGTTCGTAAGTAGTTCATAAGTAGTTTGTAAGTTTAGGGACTGATGACCCCGTAGTTAAGTCCCATAGACTATACAAACATTTGAACATTTGATTTTGAAAATCAAGAATATTCAAATGTAAATGCAAGACATGTGATGGAAAATACATTAGTAAAACTAAAAGAACATTTGACATCAGATATTAAGTGCATGAACGAGCCTGGAAGTATAAAACAAGTTACTCAACTTTTGCAGAACACGTACACGAAAACCAACATAAAATCACCACCAAAGACTCAGACCTTGGAATCATAAAAATAAACAACATAAATTAACACCTTCACACCCTTCAAGAAAACAACTAGAACCAGAAAACAATAATAGAAAGATACATCCCTTAAATGACCAAAACAATGTAGCAAACTTTTCAAACTGCATTAATTGAGCACATAACATAAAAATAAACACGATTTTATAACGCTCCACACTCTGAAAGACAACCTCCTCCCCTCATAAAGATTGAAACCACCACTCACACCATACTCCCACCACACCCCAACCAGACCTATATTTACATATCTGAAAAACATCTCAGACATTCTGTTCTCTAAATTTAAAAGTTACACACACATAGACAGACATGAACACAATACACACCTTGATTTAAACTATATAAAAAAATACGTTGGCAAACTCCCAGTCCACACGAAAAACAGTTGAACAGACGAAAACAACATAGCGACACTGCGATCAAGTGATAAGAGCAAAGTAATTCCACAAAGAAACAGATGGTGTACAAATTGAACGCACTTTAAAATAAGTGAAAGCAAATGGTAACAAATGAAACTGAAAAAAAGACACAAGAATAGGCGAAAGGTGGCGTATACAACCAAGACACCCACTACAAAAACCAGCCAATTCCAGCCAACAAGACGAAGAAACGCAAGTGTAATGTAAGGAAGGGACAATATCACTGTAAGCAGGCTGTACATAGTTGAAATACATAGACCAAACGTGCACAAAAGTTAAAAAAATGTTTTTATCTATATATAGAAACAAATAGTACAAACCTATATATTATTCAATAGATGTAGTTCCATGTTACATTGACATCGAGAATGAGGCTGGTCTAATTTTAATTCCAAATAATTAAAGTGTCCACCAAAAGTCGAAATGTTAATGTTGTTTTATTTGACGACCGGTTCGGTATTACAATAATACCAAATTCAGGGTTTATACAAATAAAGTTACAAATCTGTGTTGTATATATAACATCATACTATACATATGTCATATAAAATATAAATGACAACAAGTACAAATGACCCAACAATCAGCACTGAAGCAATATTAAAATAAAATGAAATTTATAAGTAATACAAGAATCAAAATATCTGAAAACTATTACTTCTAGAAGCAATGGTATTGATTGTATGTAATAAATAACTTCTCTTCAAACTGTTTGGGTCTTACGAGGTGCACTCAAGTTCTAAGGCCTCCGATTATTTTTCTAATTAACTGTTCACCCAAAATCGATGAAACTGGCTTTGCTTCTCGACGTAATCGCCCTGCAGACGTACACATTTTTCACAACGCTGACGCCATGATTCCATGGCAGCGGCGAGGGCTTCTTTAGGAGTCTGTTTTGACCACTGGAAAATCGCTGATGCAATAGCAGCACGGCTGGTGAATGTGCGGCCACGGAGAGTGTCTTTCATTGATGGAAAAAGCCAAAAGTCACTAGGAGCCAGGTCAGGTGAGTAGGGAGCATGAGGAATCACCTCAAAGTCGTTATCACGAAGAAACTGTTGCGTAACGTTAGCTCGATGTGCGGGTGCGCTGTCTCGGTGAAACAGCACATGCGCAGCCCTTCCCGGACGTTTTTGTTGCAGTGCAGGAAGGAATTTGTTCTTCTAAACACTTTCGTAGGATGAACTTGTTACCGCGTGCCCCTTGGAACGCAATGACTAAGGGTTACGCCCTCGCTGTCCCAGAATGTGGACACCATCATTTTTTCAGCACTGGCGGTTACCCGAAATTTTTTGGTGGTGGTGAATCTGTGTGCTTCCATTGAGGTGACAGGCGCTTTGTTTCTGGTTTGAAAAATGGCATCCATGTCTCATCCATTGTCACAACCGAGGAAAAGAAAGTCCCATTCGTGCTGTCGTTGCGCATCAACATTGCTCGGCAACATGCCACACGGGCAGCCTTGTGGTCGTCCGCCAGCATTCTTGGCACCCACCTGGATGACACTTTCGCATTTTCAGGTCGTCATGCAGGACTGTGTGCACAGAACCCTCAGAAATGCCAACTCTGGAGGCGATCTGTTCAACAGTCATTCGGCGATCCCCCAAAACAATTGTTTCCACTTTCTCGATCATGTCGTCAGACCGGCTTGTGCGAGCTCGAGGTTGTTTCAGTTTGTTGTCACACGATTTTCTGCCTTCAGTAAACTGTCGCACCCACGAACGCACTTTCGACACATCCATAACTCCATCACCACATGTCTCCTTCAACTGTCGATGAATTTCAATTGGTGTCACACCACGCTGTTCCAGTAAGGAAAACGTCGCCATTTTAAGTATCTAAAACAGTTCTCATTCTCGCCGCTGGTGGTAAAATTCCATCTGCCGTACGGTGTTGACATCTCTGGGACGTATTGACAATGAACGCGGCCTCATTTTAAAACAATGCGCATGTTTCTATCTCTTTCCAGTCCGGAGTAAAAAAAATCGGAGGCCTTAGAACTTGAACGCACCTCGTAAGATATCTTAGGCAGTAGTAGATGCGTAGAAAAATATTTAAAATGATATGAGAGAGTGAAATATACGAAATAGTAGTTTGGGCCATTATCACTGGTATAATCAGTAGTAAAGAAAACATTAAAATGCATTATTTACGTCTGGTTTCAAGTAAATATCTCAATTTCAGGCAGAAAAATTCGTAATACCTCTTATAGTTAATTTTAACAGCTCTTGAGGAAGATAGCCACAGAACCAAACGTATAAATGGACGTAGAATGGAGAAGAAGGCAACGGACAGATAAAGAAAGCGAAAATGGATCAAGATAAGACTGTTGCACTTACTCACCTGGGCAACTCTGGGAACTGACGCTGGCCTACGATAGAAACGATGAGGCGGAGGAACGAAGGGAAACTGCATAGCGGAGGATACTTAGATGGCCAGGTGGGACACGGGACCTTTAATGCGTTATTTATTCCCTAAACACTTAAAAACAAAAACAAAAACAATTTAAACAAAACGGAGCAAATGAAAGAATATGAGTGCTAACAGCTTTCCGGCGTTCCATTTGGGCAAGTGCACGCCGCGCTCTAGACAACAGCGGCGTCACCCGCTCCTCGGCTGTTGTGGTGACGTCTCGCCTCATCGATCAGCCAGCCTCTTCCCTTGAGGGAGTCCGCGTCACGGTGGGCCAGACACGTGCCGCGTCTCCCGTGCTTCCTCATCATCTCGTCTCGTAACACTTCAGGTACTTCTAACGTCTTCCTCAGCTGGCAGCCTTCCATGAATATCTAGAGAGTTATTCTGAATATTTCAGAGAAATAATAATTTTCTACGAATGTAATTTCTTATGTCACCAGAAAAATCTTGGAAGTCCATTGTGTGTAAGCTGACAGGTGTCTTCACATCTTGACTGTGAAACACGTCCACTGAATGTGTGGTCGTGTTTCATTTTTAGTTATTCATTACACTTAAATGTTTCTCCGCCATTAATATTGTCTATTTGTATGTCAATTATTTTATTCATTTATTAATGATCAATGCCCCATATTTATATATGTTTACACCCGTGTGAGTAAACGTGTGTGTTCGTAGGGATGTGGAAGGTTGCTTTTAATATTGACTGACTGCCGCGCAATGGCATACAGTCGCCGCCTCGCACTTTAGGCCTCGTTTACTTCAGTTAAGAAGGCATGGCTTCGTATCTCGTCGGCACTGCCGTCTGTTGGGTGGCCAGAGACACGCTTACTTCAGATGGCGAGGCGGCCTTTAGTGTAGTACCAACATAATCATGGAGGAAATATCTGACAAAAGAGACCTCTCTAGAGCTCTAGTAGAGGGTATTATCTTCTTCAAGTTGCGAGGGTTGGTAGACAGTAGACTCTGAACGCACTCTGCATCGCTTTTGAGCGCGCCCTACATCCGGTGCGTTGAGCGGAAAGCTTTGCACGTGGCGTGAGGCTTCACTCTTGCCGCGACCGCCGATGTGAGTATATCGTCGAATCATGCTAAGGCATGCTGTTAGAACTGTACTTTGTTCGTGACTAGGCAGTCTTGGTTTATCAGTGATAGTTTTTCTTGAGTAATTCTTTCGCTATGCGAGGCAATTTTTTTTTATTAATTTACAGAACTCGAGTAATTCGGTTTAAATTTAGTATTTACATTTTCATTCCAGTGATGACTTTTGTGTCCGGTTTTCCCGTTAGAATACATGTGTGTGGCCTTCAGCCTTAGTGTAAACTTAGTATGTTTGAATTTCCTTGCTGATTTTTAACTAACGGTTTTCATTTGGTGTCTGTATCCGTGAGTATGCTAAATTTTTCTCAGATTTCTGAATTGATTCCGTCTTTCCTGTCTTGGTATGACCGCTTGTTTGTTTGTTTGTAAATCTTATGGCACTTAACTACGGGGTCATCAGTCCCTAAAATTACAAACTACTTATGAATTACTTATGAACTAGGACGGCACAAATATCCATGCCTGAGGGGGGATTAGAACCCCGGACCATAGTGGCCGTGCAGACCGTGACTGAAGTGCCTCAGTCCCCTCGGCCACTGCAGCCAACATGACCGGTTGCACAACGTGCTTTTGTAATGGTCATTACTTAAGCCATGCTTTTACTGATACTAGTTTTCTTCTATATGAATTTTCATGTGTGATTTACTAGCTTATTCTAAGTTCTATTCCGTCTGTAAATTCTATGTAACTCACTGTACTATCACACCACATGGTACTTAAGGATAGTATGCCGCTGCCTCCCCACACATGAGTTCGTTTTGTGCATAGTTTAATTTTAATTGTGTTTGAAGACACCCACCATCTCATCAAAATGACGCCGACGCTTCGATTTGCCGCCGGTATGATGTGTTCCTGCATGAGTAAAGTGTCACAAGCATTATGCGTGTGAGTGAATGAATGTACTTTCCTTTATTCACTGTGTATTTGCAGACTTCCTCCCACGCTATCTCCATATTCATAAAGGGCAGAAACAATTTTATTATGGGCAGTAACTTTATGATTTAATTCTATTTCGTACAAGGTGTGTGCTTTATTGAGCTTTATTTGGTCTCCCCATATTTATGTGCTTGTTGATTTTATTGAATAGATGTCGATTTAAAGTATCTAACCTCTGCTTTATAATCATGCTCCCTGTCCCATGTTTCATAAACTACTTCTTTTCTTAACATTAATTTTGTGTTTATTAAAACGTTGGTTGCACCCTTAAGGAGTGAGCAGTTGCGCAAGTACTGTGGCCATTGGCAAAGTAATTTAGAGCAGCATGAGCGTTTTAACTTGCATTTGCAGATCTCTACTGCCCGACATCTTTCATAGAAAACATAACAAGCTACTTTCAACTGGGCCTTTTAAACCTACTTTTAATGTGGGGTTCTTTATTCCAGATGTTGATGATGATGGCGGGTGTTTTAGGGCGCTAAACGCCTAGATCATCAGCAACCGCTCTTTATTCAAAACGTTGTAAAGTATTCCCTATACCTACAGCCACATCCTTACTCCGAGACCTTTTGAAAGGTGTAAGGCGGAGGGTACATGCGCACTACTAACCGTATAGCTGTCTCATAATTGATATGGTGTCTGTTCTTTCGGACAAGTCCAATAGAACACACACCATTTGATTTACAATAAGAACCGTAAATTTACTAATTCGAAATATTGAAACATTTCGACCGTTTCAGGCCACTGAAATAAATACAGCCGTGAAACTGAGAGTTCGTGATGGACTGGCATTCGAAACCAGATTTTCCGCTTAGGGCCAGCGCTCGCCTTAACCAAGCACGCTTTGCTTCCTACCCAAATCCTCTCCTTGCAACTCAAAACGATTGTAGCGCCCCCTGCCCATTTCATTCCTCCTGCTCGCATCCTATACTGGGTTCCCGCAAGGAATCGAGCGTACTAATGCGCCCGCCTTGAAATGGTCATCAACCGTTGGGGCCTATTTACAATGATTGATATGGTGTCTGTTAGCCCCCATATTTGAATGCAGGTATTTAATTTATACGGCTTAGTGACGTATTTACACTGCGCAAATATATATATTACCCGTTGAACTTCGTATCACTTACCTCTTAAAATAAACCATATTAATTCAAATCATATGTATTTTAGACCCAGACAAAGACATCATCAGATAGTCTAAATATCGGATCGATAGTGGGAGGAAAGAGTGGGCAAATCACGCAGACGTGTCCAGGATAATGGTCATGTCACATTCGTGGTAGTTCAGGGAAGGTTTAAACGGTGATAAAATATGGAAAAATTGCGAGGAAATTTATATTTAAAACATGTAAAATAATGACTTGGTTGTTGTGTTGAGTGCGTTTAGAAATATACTTTGAAAGAGTAAAGTTCGCTTTACTGGATCTGAACCCGTATATGAACTGTCAAAGATAAAAATGAATTGCTGCTCGTTAGTTTCGCTAAAACTCCAGACCGGCTGAACCGATTTGGCTATATATCATTACATAAACCACTGAATCTATTGTGATGAAATTTGGTGTGGAGATAGCTTTAGGGCTGAAGTACCGGATAAGATACTTTAGAAGTGTGTAATTCGTGATATTTTTTGATTTGAAGTATATAAAGCGAAATATCGAACAATAATTACTCTCTGGAAAAGTTATTTACTCTTTGACTTATCAAATATTTTTCAGGAAATTTTAAAACTGCATTGTCCCTTTCGTAAAAAGTGAATAGAACGGCACACCAACAGAAGTACATGTCAGTTTTCCACACATTTTCCTATTTTCTGGCCAACTATTCAAAACTTTTACTTCACTCAATCCTCTCGCTTTGAATGTCGAATAAGCAAAATTTTATCGCAAACAGTTGAATGGTGTTGATATTTCGTAGCAAAATCTCTTTCTATTTTTTTTTAAATTTTCCAATTTGCCGGGTACTTTCCCAAATTTTTATTTAATAAGAACGTTTCTCTTGCTTTGAACGTCAAATTTGCGAAATTGTATCGCAATCAGACGAATGATATTAATACCCCATTGAGAAAATTTCTTTCAGATTCTTGTGAATTTTCAAATTTTCCGGGTAACTTTCCCAAATTTTTAGTTCATAGGAACGTTCATCTTCCGTTGAACGTCAAATGATCAAAACACATTTAGAAACACATTGAAAAGGGAACTTGGTTCGAATTTTGCAACTTTCCTTTTTAACTGTCCCTGTTTTTTTACTGAAAACTCTTCCAAGGCCATAATAAACAAAACAAAAAAAGAATTATCCCTGTCCGTCGTGCGAATAGTCAGTTATAGTGCTGAATTCAGCCAAAAACACATTGAAAAACGTACTTTCAGTTTTTCTCAAATTTTCCGGTATATTTTCCAAAAAATTTATTTCATACAAACCTTGTCCTGTCAAGCCGTACTCAAGTGATGCTCTTACAACCATGTGGCAATTGATTTTTATTCATAGAAAAAAATCGTTTTCCTACTTTCCGGACGACTTTTCCAAATTTTTATTTGATAAGAACCTTCCTCTTGCTTTCAAAATGAAATGTATAAACTTTTATCGCAATTGGACGAACGGTATTGATAGCTCACTGAAAGAAGCTGTTTCAGTTTTTACCGATTTTCCTTTTTTCCGGACAACTTTTCCATATTTTTGTCGCCGTTTAAACCTTCGCTGGAGTTACACGAATATTTCAAGACTGAAATTAGCCAAACCGGTTCAGCCGTTCTCGAATTTTAGCGAGACTAACGAACAGCAATTCATATTTATATATTGTACTAGCTTAAACCCACGGCTCCGCTCGTGTGTTTCATTAGTGTACTATGAGACTGCTTTTGAAGGATGAAGTGAAATACAACACCTTCTTTAGAAACAAACAATTAATCAACATTCAAATAAAAAATAAAATTATTTACAATAAATGATACATGCATTATTCCTTATAGCCTTTGTTGTAATATTTCAACACTTATGGTGAGAGTAATGTCCAAATTCATTTTAATTTCATTTCACTGCTTTATTTATTTATTCTTATATTTCCTTATTCGTATGCTTATCCTTACAGAGAAAGACCTGACTGAAGACATTGTAGCACACATAGACCAAAGATATGGTCTGTGGCATCACGTTTCGCTGCATGTAACCTCCTCGCTATAGAGTCTCAAACGTCATCGCTGGACACAGTCCGAATTATTTTTATTTTTTTGACGACTTTCAACCACCATATCTTCCACCCCCTTATAGCTATCGGCATGGAACTGCTGTGGTGTACAACGGTAGACTTCGGACAACAATTACACACAGACCATTTGTTTGCGTTCTGTAAGTTTTCGCTGCAGAGCGAAATATTGACACAGACACACACACACACACACACACACACACACACACACACACACACATAGAATTTTATATACACCGATAACTTTTCATCCCATTATACTCCACCCTTTTATCATTATCAACCCTCAAGCAACAATACAACCAATAAAACATTTTCAAAGAGTAAATATAATTTTCAAAGCGTAATTATTGTTCTGCATTTCGCGTTATCGCTATAAAACCGTGCCTAAAACCTTCCTCAGGTATAAATTAGTAACTGTACAAATATTTAAGTCTCTGCGACTTGTCGTTCGGACGTGATAAGCGAACACCGAACAGACATTCACGTTAGATAAATAGCTATCTGATAGCTATAAAACAGTGTCTAAATCCTTCCCCGGGTAGACATTAGTAACTGTACAAATTTTTAGCTCTTTATGTCTTGTGGTTCAGACGCGATAAACGTACACCGAACAGACTTTAGCATTTATAGATGTAGATATACACATATAAATTGTACTTTTTTGTAATTAGCGTATCTTTTGCGCAGTGTTTCTTCATTTTCAGGACTAATTACTGTTTCTAAAATGTCGAAGTCGGTAAAACGAATATATATTTTAAAAAAATCGGTAATCAATAATATCGACTTTGTATTAAAATATGAAAAGTTATGTTCCGATGAATATTGAACGCCAGGCCGTGTACGTGTTGTACTGTGGTATAACGCGAGTTCATTTCAGACTGATGCGTATTCAGTTTGTGTGGCTATAATAATACAGCGTTAGAGGGCCCAGCAGCGACCTAACCGCGCGTCCGCGTTGTAATGAAAATACGACCAGGCCTGTAGCGTGAGCCGCTGCCCCTGCCCTCTAGGCAACCCGGAGCGCGTCGGCTCCAGCGCTGCGCAGTTTCAATATTCATCGACTGGGATGGCGACAGCGGCGCGCAATGTTTTAATCAGCCACCCACCTGCCCGCTTCCATCACCCCCTCCCCACCACCACCCCTCACGCGCTGCACTCGCCTGCGCGTCTGCCCTGGGCTCCTTTGTCAACGACTGTGACATTTCAAAAATACGGAACTGTCGAAATAAAAGCGAAAAACAGAAAAGACAGCAGGTCCTCGTGACCGTATCGGCTACGCTTTCTCCAAATATAACAAATGCGTCTTTGTTTACACAGTGTTTTTGTTCGAATATTCGTTGTGTCACCAGGAGTATGTATAGCTACTCGGCAAATATTGGCTGTTGAGCTGAATTGAGGCTTTTCATATCGCGGGCTGCAGAACGGAATGGAACTGTCAATGTGTGAGGCAATTTCATTTCATGCCTATTGAAACACTTTCGAGTTCCTCAATTGTATAACAAGTTTACCGTCACGGCCTGAAAATCAGTAGCATGCCTAGTGCAGGCATTTGTGATGTCAATCTGGGATAGTACATCACGCCAAATAATGAAGCTGTTTGATAGAGTTGACAAAGTTTTTCTTTGTCAGTAACTGTACAAACACAGCTAGGGAAACTTCCTGGCAGATTAAAATTGTGTGCCGGAACTGGGACTCGAACCAGGGACCTTTGCCTTTCCCGGTTCCGGCACACAATTTTATAATCTGCCAGGAAGTTTCATATCAGCGCACACTCCGCTGCAGAGTGAAAGTTTCATTCTGAACATCCCTTTGGCTGTGCCTAAGCCACGTCTCCACCATATCCTTTCTTCCAGGAGTGCTAGTCTTGCAAGTTTCGCAGGAGAGCTTCTGTGAAGTTTGGAAAGTAGGAGGCTAGGTACTGGCGGAGGTAAAGTTGTGAGGCGGCATCGTGAGTCGTGTCGGGATATCTCAGTCTGTCGAGCGCTTGCCCGCGAAAGGCGAAGGTCCCAGGTTCGAGTACCGGTTCCGGCACACAATTTTAATCTCCAGGAAGTTTCATATCAGCGCACACTCCGCTGCAGAGTGAAAGTTTCATTCTGACACCTAGCGAAGGTTGGTGGTGGTACTCTGGGTTTCCTTATTCACGAGGAAGCAGTGCGCCCAATATAAGCACCAGTATCTCCAGAAGGAGCTATTTTGAGAAATAATGAGAAGAAATTCCGTTAGTCATCGAGCGAAGACGACGAACTGTGCAAAAATAAATCTTTCGACCAACTCAAACGACATAAGAGCTACCATATCTACATGAATGGAACTGGACAAACAATGAAGCTCATTTGCGGATGTAAAAAACAATTTCTCGAGAACGATACAGTTATGGTTTTGCTCTAAGGTAAATAAACAAATAAATAAAAGAAAAATAGTTTTATATTATCTACATTTCATCCCCATCAATGCAGGGCCCGACATCAACTATAATGAAAGTTTAGACTGTGCAATTTTACCTCAGCAAACACGTTAAAGCAACCTACAACGCTTTACTTAACATGATTAAGCACATTAACTATTACGAATAAAGGAGATATCAAACAGTACGAAGTGCGAAAATCAAAAGATTTTCACCTATCAGGCGCATCTACAAGACAAGATTCCCGATGGTGTTTCCTTTAAAATAGACGTATGTAGCCGGTAAAATTGCACATTCGTAACAGATCTCTAACGTGATTATCAGGTCCTGTCTGGTGCAAATTTTCCGAATCGGCGTTCTTATTGCTTCTCCCGTCGTGTGCGAAGTTCGGCTAGTGATCAAGTTCCCTACTGTACAAATCATACCACCCACCGAAATTCATCGTCAGTTCTGCATTTCTGCTGGCAAAGCATCATGAGCGAACGTATGGTGGGCCGATGTTGTCGTTAAAATGTCCAGCATGGAGAGAGAGGTGCGTGAAACACGATCACACCGTTGAGCTGGTATGTGGGCGTATCCTGGAGAACCGTCGCATCACAGTTTCGGTGCTCAGCAACCATTTTACGCGGATAAATTGATCCTTGTGGCATGAAATTGAAACAAAGCTCCAGCTGTTCAAGAAATTGTGTGCAAGGTGAGTGCAGAAAAATCTGACACCCGACCACAAAACAATACAATTTGGTTGTTGTCGTTGTGGTCTTCAGTCCGCAGACTGGTTTTATGCAGCTCTCCCCGCTACCCTGTGTGCAACTCTCTTCATCTGAGAATACGTTCGGCAACCTGCATCCTTTTGAATGTGTTCACTGTATTCGTCGTTCGGTCTCCCTCTACGATTTTTACCCAACACACTTCCTTCTAATGCTAAGTCAACGATTCCTCGATGTCTCAGAATGTGCCCCACCGGCCTATCCATTCTCTTAGTCAGGATATGTCACAAACTACTTTTCTCCCCAATTCGGTTAACCACCTCCTTATTAGTTACGTGATCTACCCATCTAATCTTCAACATTCGTCTGTAGCACCACATTTGGAAAGCTTCTGTCATCTTTTTGTCGGAACTCCTTATCGTCCACGTTTCACTCCCATACAATGCTACACTCCAGACAAATCGTTTCGGAAAGGACTTCCTAACATTTAAATTAATATTGGATGTTAACAAGTTTCGCTTCTTTAGAAACGCTTTTCTCCCCATAGCCATTCTGCATTTTATATCTTCTTTACTTCTGCCATCAGGAGTTATCTTGCTACCCAAATAACAAAACTCATCTACTACTTTTATTGTCTTATTACCTAATCTAATTTCTTCAGAATCGCCTGATTTTCTGTCGTTACATTCCATTATCGTCGTTTTACTCTTGTTAATGTTCATCTTATATCTTCCCCTTAAGACACTACCCACTCTATTCAACTACTCTTCCAGATTCTTTGCAGTTTCTGACAAAATTACTATGTCATCGGCAAACCGCAAAGTTTTTAAGTATTATTGAATCAATCATTAGTGGTGGAACGGGTACTGCGGCTAGTCAAGAGTATGTAGGAAATATGATAAAAGCAGCCGTATGCTTAACGGACACATTTATTATTTCACTACCAGTTTCGGCATTCCATTATGCCATGGCCCAATGCATAATGGCATAGTGGAATGCCGAAACTGGTAGTGAAAGAATAAATTTTTCTGTTAAACATACGGCTGTTGGTATCTTACTTCCTACGTATGCAAAGTTTCTATTCCTTCTCCCTGGACAGTTTGGTAAAGCACTGAAATGTCAGTAGGGGTAGAATGATGGTAGCGACGTTCTGCACGACAGGCTCGTCAAGAGCGGTGGGACGTGCACTTCTCGCTTTATCCCGCAAACAGTGCAGCTGTCAGTGTACGGTACAGCGACGCTCGCTTGTCACACTGGACTGAAAAATATTGTTGTGGGCACGTCATGAAAAGAGTTGGTCTATTTCGAACCCTGCCAGTTACAGGTAAAGGGCTTAATTGGATTTGTTTTACAAAGGGAAATGTACCGTTCCAGATTTTTAATTACGTCGAAACTGTTTATGGAGGTCCCGTCGGAAGTTCGAATGCTCCCTCGGGCGTAGGTGTGTGTGTATTGTCCTTAGGTTACTTTCAGTTTAAGTAGTTTCTAAGCCTAGGGACTGATAACCTCAGTGGTGGAATCTGATAGATCTACAAACATTTGAACAAATTTTTATGGAGATAGTGTGTGAAACCGCAGTAATGAGTAAAACTTTGAGTTTAAAGTTGACAGAACGAATATTCGGCATGAACAAGGCTGCGAGGATTCTGCAATAAAGACTAATGGGAACGCCCCGGTATTCAAGAAACGTCTCGTGGCGACCATTGACTGATTTTGCTCGAATTTCCAAGAATTTTCCAATTTCCCCTCCATGACATCATAAATGAAACACTCAGTTTTCAAAAACCGTGGACGAAGAAGGTACTATGTTGTTGTTGTTATGGTCTTCAGTCCGGAGACTGGTTTGGTGCAGCTCTCCACCCTACTCTATCCTGAGCAAGCCTTTTCATCTCCTCATAACAACGGCAACCCACATCCACTTGAATCTACTTATTATACGTGTCTCTTGGTCTCCCTCTGCAATTTTTACCCCTAAAGCAGCTCAACGCTAAAACTGTACTGCACGGTGAAATTATACAGATCGTATTGTGACTGGTGTCGCAACGTATGAAACTATCTTGTAACTACATTCCTGATACAAAAGGACCATCAATATGGTGCGAAACATCCCTCCTCATCAGTAGCAAAACAATTCTACACGAATTTAAAGCCGTAAAGGGATTACGCTCCTTTAATTTTTGTACCAGCGAAAAATATTTAATGCTGTGCAGTACTGTCAGTCTCTAAAAATACGGAGGATGATAAAGATGAAAAAGAGGCTTGTTAACTAACGGGTGGCTTGTTACGTAATGATAATTTTCCCCACTCGACCAACGCCAGAAAGCCAATACTGAATTCATTCAAAGGGAAAACGGAGAAAAATTCCTGCTCCTCTTATCTGCCACCTTCAAATTTCCGTGTTATCACTTCTTTGCAGTTGTTTAGGAGTAGAAAATTTTTCTGTCAGTGTCTACATCATTCACAAAATGCACTGAGAATGAATGCGACTATACAAATAAGTAAAGATTGATGTATTTATGTAAATTTCCACTACCTACTCGATTTTTACTCAACTGATTACTTTTAATATCTGGAAATGGGTAACATGCTCAATAGTCGGTGAAACAGTTTGAAGACTTCTACTTACAGGTAGAATGACAATTATATGTAATCGGTCCATAAGTTGTGCGATTCGATTGGTGATTACCTCTCAGAAAGGACGTAGTAAGTTGTAATTTACGGAAAGTCATCAGATTAAACAGAAGTGATATCTTGCGTTCCTCAGGGAACTGTTATAGGGCCCCTTACTGTTCCTTACCTTTATAAACAATTTAGGAGTCAATGTGAGCATCTCTCTTAGATTGTTCCGGATGAGGCTGTCATTTATCTGTTAGTAAAGTCACCAGAAGATCAAAAGTTTAGATAAGGCATCAGCATGGTGCAAAAACTGGAAATTGACCCAAAAAATGCAAAGCGTGAAGTCATCCGCATGAGCACTAAAAGAAATCCGTTAAACTTCATTTACACGATAATCATGTGTAATCTATAGGACGCAAATTCAATTAAATACCAAGGCATTACAATTCAGAACAACTTAAATCTTCTATGTCTTACAAGATATTGTAGGGAAAGCTAAGCAAAGGCTACGTTTTACTGGCAGTACACTTAGAAGATGCAACAGATCTGTTAAAGAAACAGCCTACACTACACTTGTGCGTCCAATTTTGCAGTGTTGGCCTTTGTGGCACCCTGACCAAGGGGGACTGACGGACGATTTACAGAAATTTCAGAGAAGGGCAGCTCCTTTTGTATTATCGCGATATACGGGAGAGAATGGCTCGGGAATGATGCTCGAGTTGGTGTTGAAATCATTAAAAGAAAGACGTGTTTCGTTGCGTCGAGATTTACTTGTGAAATTTCTTTCACCAACTTTCTCTTCCAAATGCGAACATATTTTGTTGGTACCAACCTAGATACGGAGACATGATCACCGTAATAAAATAAGAGAAATCAGGTAGAAAACAGAAAGATTTAGGTGTCCTTTTTCCGTGCGCTATTAAAGAATGGAGCGGTAGAGAAATATAAAAGCGCCTCGATGAACCCTTTGCCATTTACAGGGTATTTTTCTTGATGTAGATGTAGAGATTTCGTACTAAAATATTTTGTTTTGGATTACTGGTCTGATGTGTAAGTCCCATACCATAGGACTCGGAAGGGTTAGTCAAATTAATTTCCATAGTTTGTATCGGTACCTGGTGTTTGACCTGTTGAACATTTGCTGAGATGTTACTTGCAGATTACGAATTATTAAAAGTTTGACCGTGTCTGTCAGACTGCTTCTTTACCAACACACGTAAACACCAACCAATACATCTGTACTTCTCATAACTGTCATTTTTTTGCCGACTTTTCTTTTTATTGCTCTTGAAGTATAGATTAAACTTTCATTTTCGTAATACAAAGAACAAAATCCAATTCAATTCCATACGCTCATGTGTCAATCTTGTGTTATATATTAATTAACCTTCCCTCAGGTAAAATATAATAACATTTCTCTTACTTCAGCGAGTGACAGACTACTTATTGACACTGTTACAGAGACTCTAATATTATATCTTTGGCTCGAACGAACAGCCGCCACGGCAGCGACGCACGCCTTTGGTTATTTCTAAATACAGACCAGCGATTAATTTGTGTGCCGATAGCGGTGTCGTACCGAGACGACTCGCTACATCAGCAAAGCGAAATGAAACCTAATATATTCATCACATAATACATCAATCATTTATAAATCTTTTATCATCATCAATAAAATAACAATTATTAAATCGTATTCCTGCAAAACTGAGCGGAACGAGGCTGTAGGAAACGATCAAATTCCGTCCCACTACAAGTTCTAAAAGGAAGAATCTTTTTTATATGTTTGATACCTACTTCCTAAATTGTTGCGAACTGATTTCTATTTACCTGGTTCGATTTGCTCTAAATGCCAATAATAATAATTTAAAGATTTTTTGTGCATGGAAAAATTAATTTAACTGGGAAGATATTAACGCTCAAGCAATGTGAATATATGCTTAGAAAAGGTTTCGAAGTAGAAGCACCTTCTAAACCAACAATTAATTATTGGTTCATTGAATTGGTAAGAATTTTTTGTTTGTAGTAAATATCGTAAACAGCACCAAATCTGCTGTTACTTTGAAAATATTGCCCCAGTTCGACATTATTATGTTATGAAATTATTCTGGTTATATTGTTCATTATTGATGTGGGTCAATTACAAGCATATTACGTCTAGGGGGCTATACGTGAGGAAATCCGTTCAGTATAAAAATTCAAGTGTTCAAATCTTTGTTAAGCTTATGGGACTTAACTGCGGGGTCATCAGTCCCAAAACTTACAAACTACTTATGAACTACCTTATACTAAAGATGACACGAAGATTCATATCCGAGGGAGGATTCAAACCTCCGACGCGGGAGGCCGCGCGATCCGCAATGTGGCGCTCCAGACCGCTCGGCTACTCCTGCGTGGCCGTTCTCTATACATCCACGTAAAATAACACTCCATACAGACAATAACCGTCGCAGAAATACTCTGGGCAAGGTGGCACTTCATTTTTTTTATTATTATTTTTAAATAACGTTAATTTCGGCGAATCTTAAAATAGCTGTTCTGAGACAAAAAGAATAGTTGGTTGGCCTAAAGGGTCTTTAGAAAGTGAGTTCTGTCTTTAAAAATGCGACGCATCCTTTATGCTGGTAGGAAGTTTGTTACTAGTTTTATTTCAAAACGGCCCATATTTTTTCTATAGCGTCAAAAGAAAGCCGTATCGTTACAGTAGACAAGCAGACAAATATCTATTTAATGCAGATTTCTGCAAAATTTCGCGGTAAGTAGTTTCATCATGACAACGCTTAAATGAAGTGCCAGTAGCCAGCGTTTTGTCATGAGTTGGAGTAAGGGAACTTCATAGAGACCGGGTAAGTAAAATACCTCTGCAAAAGCGGCTTAATTTATTTAAGGAACGGTTTTATAGACTGCATGAACGTATTAACGATAAAGAGGAATATTCTTAAAAGGAAGAAAAAAATGAACAATAATTCTCGTTTCTTTGTTCTGCCGAAGAGCATAGCGAAAAGTCATGTATATTTACAGCGGAATACCTATGAATAAAATTATATGAAAAGATTTACACTAAAAAATTTGCATTGTAAACAATTATTTCAGAATGTTAACAAAAACGTATAGTTTCACGGCTATTTTTATTTTCCACTCGTTCTAAAGTGTAGTTTGAAAGCAGTATTGCAGAAGGTTCCATTCCCATCTGTTTGAAATGCATGCTGTATACAAATGAAATTCGACATAAAATGCACGGTTTCCTTCTGTCCGATTGCAAATGGAACGACCCGTATCTGTTGGTCTTCGGTTAGAAAACCGTTTGCCGTATTCACTACAAACAGCAGCAGAAGCGTTTGCAATATAAAACCCATGCACTAACACCATGTGAGCAGACCCAGCATCTATAAATACGTGCGGGATGTCTACACGCTACAGAACAGTAGACAAGTTCAAGCAACCACAGTGAAAACTTACATATAAGCTATGGCTGCGCAACTTGAACGTCAACACTCTGCTGCTTACTTTCGATAAACATGCCCGCAGGAAATCATACCAACCGCTGTACCAACACGCGAAACGAAAATACATTGAACTCAGCTGTTCTTCTGTAATGAATAGAAATTGGAGACATGTTATATGGAATATTCGTCTATCCTCTACCGAACTTATGTACCATATTTGATACATCCGTTCAAACTAGGTTCCTTCTCATTGAGTGCTGTTTATTGTAAAACTGTCGACTGTATTGTATTCGTTACAATCCACAGACAACGAAACAGCATATTCTTTTTTCTCAGAATGACCACTAGGTGTCAGGAGCTGTCAGTGATAAATGTGTTATGGACGAGTAATCATGGCCTCAAGAAAGAAAGGTTAGTATTGTCAATTCGTCTATTATTTCCTTTCAACCAGTACTAAAATGTTACTAACAGATCCCTGATTACAATTCTGCCATAGACGGCCTCTCTTGTGAAAAACCATATTTTAGTAGATGTATCATATACGATACATCGGGTCTCTACATTTCATATGTCTGTGACCAAATGACGGAAATCTGCCTTTTATGTTGTTAATTCGTTATTTGATTGCGTAATTCACGGCTTTCAAATGTAACATGCATTACCAATGCTTACAAAACTAAAAAATAATCACAAAAGTGAATTTAAAATCTAAATCTAAATTATTGACAGATCTAGCTGATTCAGAAATGGCTCAGCCCTTAGATGAGGTCTTTGATTCTAATTATTCTGATATCGAAACTGATCATGGCTGTGATGATGATGATGATGCTGAAGTTCATAATCCGGTAATGCAGTTGACAGCATCTGAAGAAGAAGTTTCACGCAGTGGAACTTCAGTACACCCAACACAAATTCATGAAACTCCATCTCCTGCAGATCCAACACAAGACTGGCGCCATAGAACAGAGTACGTAATGTTTTTTTTAGTAGATTTAATAGGCATGAGCGTTAACTTTTGCAAAACAAGAGAAGTGGCCAAGGAAACAAATATTTTCCGTTCAAGATGGATATCGTTGAAAATTTGATGCTCAACAGCATTGAAAGAAACACAATCCCGTCACATATGAAACAGAAGGCGATGAAGACGAAAGTGAAGAAAGGGAAGGGGACAATAAAAAGAAGAAACGATCAGTTATGCCAATACCACAAAATGTCGAAAGATATAAATGTGTTTTGCACATGAGACAAATAGCTATCGAAAAAATTGCAGATCACGGTGCAGAGCGATAGTTTGCTCAAAGTTAACAAACGTGGTATGTGCCGAATGTAAGACCATCTTGTGCTTCACTTCAGAAAAAAAACTGTTTAAAAAAGTTTCATACTTCATAATTTGTAACTTTGTAAAAAAAAAAAAGAATGTAATTTTTCATTCTGTACAACATTTACAAAAATTTGTTAACTCTTTTGGTATTTTTTTTATTTCTATATATTTCTCTCAAGCCAGCCGCGGTGGCCGAGGGGACTGAGGCGCTCCAGTCACGGTCTGCACGGCCACTGCGGTCGGGGGTTCGAATCCCCCCCTCGGGCATGGATATTTGTGCCGTCCTTAGTATTAGTTACTTCATAAGTAGTTTGTAAGTTTAGGGACTGATAACCCCGTAGTTAAGTCCCATAAGCTTAACGAACATTTGAACATTTTTGATTTCTCTCAAAATTTTCTTTCAACAAGAACATCTAATGCGACAATTTGTAATAATTTTATGTATTTTCAGGCATTAGCAGGAGTATATGTCCTTTAAATAAGCAAAAATAAAGTAACCTGTTGTTTTTTCACCATGTGTCATATTGTCTCGATAGCAACCCAATGTAACGTATATGATACATGGTCTTCAACAATATGTAGAAATTTTAAAAAAATATTCATGAATATTGTTTGGTTTTATTTACTGTATAAATCTGACTTAAGGTCTCTAGAAGGCTATAGCACCACATCCTGTAATATTTGCTATTCCTCCTGAAACGCCTTGTGTCGCTCCCGAGATATAGCGAATCAGCAAGCATAGGCGTCAATTAAGCAGTCTATTTTACCCTTCCCCTAAGTGACTGCAGAGCGAGCAGTAAATTGTGCAGTAGGAAGCTCCGAGCTCTTCGGAGAGTTTTTGCAGAGAGTGAAAGTAGATGTTAATGAAAATACGAACGACTTACGTTTTGCGTTATTTCGTGTAAACCCGAACTAGCAAGGTATTATTCGCAGTTTCATTTCAGAGAGATATCAGACTTTGGAGAATTGGCTTTTACCTGCGCCGGCCCGTGTATAATCCCGGTGCCAGGCTGCAGAAGCAATTAAGCGGCGAGTGGACCCATTCGCCGCACAATGAGATCTCGCAGTGCCTGACTTCGCCACATACAGAGGCAGTGGCATCGCTGCGGCGCCGCCCAGTTTGCTGGAAAATTAAACAGCAGCGGTCTCTCAGGCAGCTAGTAGCCGCGCTCACAACTATTCGCCTCGTTCGAGTTCAGAGCCTCTGTTTGCCAGGGAGCGGCTGCGCTGTTTGAACAACGCGGTCGGCTGCCGTTTACTCTGCCCGTGATCGAAATCAATTTGTTGTTGTGGTCTTCAGTCCGGAGACTGCTTTGATGCGGCTCGCCGCGGTACCTTATCCTGCGAAAGCATCATCATCTCTTAATAAGGACGACCACGTACATCCCTTTGATCCTGCTTTCTGTACGCGTCTCTCCGTGCCCCCCCTGCAACTTTTACACAACACACTTCCCTCCGATGCTAAATTCACGATTCCTTAAAGTATCAAAGGTGTCCTACCATTCGAACCGTTATTTTAATCAAGATAAGTCAGAAATTTCTTTTCCCCAATTCTGTTAAGTACATTCTCATTGCCAACTAGACTTGCGCATAATAGTTCGCGATCGGGAGCGCTCACTTTAGTTCGCGGCTCTGCTGCGAATTAGTTCGCTCTTTTAGTTCGTCCGCTCCCAGTGACGGCTGAGCGGCGTGGTCTGCGCGTGCAGGTAGAGGGGGAAGATCCCCCACCTAGCTGCTCCATGCGCTTGCTGCTTGAGCCGCTAACGATATCAGGCAAACCAAAAGAAGCAGTTTGTGGTTAATTTCTCACTTTTAAGTTTTTAGTTATTTCTGTATCTTGGCATTATGTAATTCATTAGTCAGATATTGCGGAGCGCAGAACACACCAAAACAGAAATTTTGTAGCACTGATCTATGTAATCTAGCAGGCAGACGCTCACCTCGAAATGACTCATCAGCAGAAGGCAAACACGTGATTTTTAATTCTGCTACGCGCCCTCTCGCTATTGCCCGTCGGTCTTCGGAAAAGAATCCGACGAACTATGAAGCGAGATACGTTTGGTATAACCGTCCGCTGCTCCTAGTTCGTCCGCTGCTCCTAGTTCGTCCTCTGCTTCTAGTTCGTCCGCTGCTCCTACTTCGTCCGCTGCTCCTAGTTCGTTCGCTCCTTCTAGTTCGTCCGCTCTTTTTGGCTTTTGCTACCACTACTAAAAGAGCTCTTTCTTTTATGACAGCTTTTTTATATAATGAATCAGTGTTGCCAAAGCGTGTGCTATTACCCGTATTTTTGAGCAGTTTGACATCAAATACTAATGGCAAATAAACCAGTTATTTACACGAATGGGTGATACAATGGTATTCAACTACTTTGCATACAGAGTACTCGTAGTACTTTATTTTTAAAATAGATTTCTTGTGGCAGTGAACTATGAAACTACAGCTGAGCTGCATATCAGCTCGAAATGAAGGTAACTGGCAGAAGGGAATCACGCGATTCTGCGCGCTCGCGTCCTCTCGCTGTTCCCCGTCAGTCTTCGGAAAAGGAGCGGACGAACTAAGAGGCGAGGGATCTGCGAACTAGTTCATGTAGTTCGCCTGTGGGAGCGCTCTTCCGAACTAGTTCGTTCGCGAACTACACAAGACTATTGCTAACCGATCTACCCGTCAAATCTTCAGCATTCTCCTGTACCATCATATTTAAAAAGCAGCTATCATATTTTTCTCTGAAATCGTTGTAGACTTCATTTCACTCCTGTACAATCACACGCTTCAGGCAAATGCCTTCATAAAGCACTTCCTAATACTTAAACATTTAATTTAAAGTAAATAAAGCAGGAATCCCCTGCGTTGTTTTCGTAAACAAGTCGCTGACAACTGTCGCTGGAGAGCGTTGGGATGGCGTGTAGCTCGCTGGGGCACACGTCTCGTATGCACAAGTCGCGCCGTCTCCGAGGTTCAACGCACATTGCTCTCGGCGCGTCGGCCGCATGCGTTGAGACACACGTTCCATGTGCCGACGGTCGTAGCTTAGTTCAAGTAGTCTGCAAGCCTAGGGACTGATGACCGCAGTATTCTGGTCCATAGATTGGGTCAAATCTAGTCCCCGATACCGCTTTGACCAATGACGTCATGTTTTACGTCATTCCGTCCCGCGCGTGGTTCCAATTGCGGTACTCAGTGTTTACGTGTCTGATATTTTTGAAAACACCCCAACGTTAAAAAAGCCATGTGTAGCATAGCCCTTAGAAGGTTAGGTATCGGTTAAACAAGAGTTTTTTTTTCTTTTTAGTACGTGAGGGCTCGTAGCGCCCGAATCTTCGGTTCATAAACTCTCAATCATTTTACAGTTGCATGTTGGACATAAATATATCATTTCTGGCCGTACAACTTCCAGTGCAAACTTTCTTTAAAATTACCTACTTACGAAATGTATTTTGAAGACGTGGTATCGTTAAATAGATTTGACCTATTTACATGAAATCTAAGTACCTATACCGTGTTGTGGTAAACATGTTTTCGTAGTATTTCTCGATTATGTATGACGTCATATGTGACGTCATTGGTCAAAGCGGTATCGGAGACTAGAGTTTATCCCATAGATTTACTGACATTGAAATTTTCAAATAAAGCTTTTCGCCGATGATGCTGCAGTATACACACAAGTCGCAATACTGTCAAACTCTGGCGAAGTGCAGGAGGATCGGCAACAATCGACGCTGGGTGCATCTAGTGCGAATTGACCCTCAACACTAAGCTTTGTGGATATATACAAGGTGCACAACTTTGCTTCAAGAGTTTTTCCCCAATATTTGAGGGTTTAATGAAACGAATTGGTTACACACGTTTCATTCAAAGTATTTTCCTTCGCTGGCCACTACTTTCTCTCATCTTTCGGGCAGTGTACGAGTCCCGCGTCGAAAAACTTGTTCATCTTTTGAAGAGTTCCACGGATCGATCCAATCTGTAACTTCTTGATGATATCAGAAGTGTTGGTCAGTCAGTCCGTGATCCATGCGCCATGCGCCAGCGGGTGGTGTAGGAATTCTCATTGCAACGTTTCCAAGTACATTTTGACCTCTTTGCAATGTTTCCAAGTACATTTTGAGCTCTTTGCAACGTGGGGTCGAGCGTTGTCGTGCTCCAAGACCACTTTTATCGTGTCTTTCGCTTTATTACGGCCTTTTGTCTTCAAATTCTCTGCTCAAACGCATTAATTGCGTTCGATAATAAGCACCTGTAATTGTTTCACTTGGTTTTAACACCCCATAGGACACGACGCCGAACTGGTCTCACCAAATGCAGAGCAAGATCTCGGAGCCTTGAATATTCCGTTTGGCCGTCGACGTGGAACCATAGATCACGTTCTTTCACTAATAGCGCCCTTACCACACGTACTGGATAGCATTCGATGAGACTCAGCCAATGTGTTCTTCATAACGAAACATAACGGTAACACTTCCCGTAAATGATGAGAATTAGGCTCGTAAACTGACATTTTCAATCAAGAACAACTTTCTGATATAGGCAGAAATCGAATAATGTTTCGCCGGCCGCGGCGGCAGAACGATCTGCGGCGTCCAGTCACGGTCTGCACGGTCGCTGCGGTCGGGGGTTCGAATCCCACCATCCCACCTCCGGCATGGATGTTTGTGCTGTCTTTAGTATAAGCTAGTTCATAATTAGTTTTTAAGAATAGGGACTGATGACCCGTAGTTAATTCGCATTATATCTAAAAAACAACAACATCAAAAAACCTGATGTTGTTTGAATGAGGTTATGTTGACTGGCGTCTGCGATTTGTTTCTTTTGACGGTTACTCACCGTTGTCGCCAACTATCGGCAAACGGCGGGAGGACTTAATTCGATATAATATGTGGGAATCGGTGTAAGGCCCTACTGAAGTGAAAGAGCGTACTAAATAAATTCTGAGTAAGGCAGAAGCCAGACAGATTCATTGTGAGAATCCTCAGGAACTGAAGTCCATGCAACAGGGAAGTAGCTTAAAAGCTCTCCTTGGATGAACACTTGAATATTGCTCATAGTTTCGGATCCGTGCCAGACAGGGTCTACGTAGCAGATGGAGAAAAACAAAAGGGGAGCGGTAGCTCCATTACAGATTCATGCAGTGAGCGAGGGAGCCGGCATCACAGCGACGGTCGGCAGACGCGACCAGACAGTTCTGCGTCGCAGCTGAGCTGCTGTCAAAGTCTGACAGCGTGCGTTTCCCCGATGGACCAGACAAAATACTGCTTCCTCCTCTGTGTACATCACGAAAAGACCACCAAATTGTCAACCAGAGAGACGGCGGCAGTCCACACTGAGACTTACCTACAGTATTTCGTCCCGCCATCCATGCGCGACCAAGGCAGAAAAATGAGGCAGCGACGCTGCTACTGTAAGTACCCATCCCACACGCCGTCATGTGGCCTGCGAAATGTAGATGTAGAGGCATTTTGAAGTCACATGTGTAACTAAGGATGATGGCGAAACTTCGGGAGTTGGTAAACTTTTCACAACAAAACGTAATTCTCTGTCACTAGTAATTTCTCTGTCATTCTTCTTCAAATCATAGTGAAACCTCACGAACACTTCGAAAAATTAAAGATACATTAATATGTCTGCATGCAATCACAGGGAATGAATGAATTACATTATGGCCAATTTACTAAACAACAACTGAAAACATATATTAAAAGTACGTGCAATCAGTCTGTGATAAAGAACAGAGATGAGTACTCAGGTAGTTCACGTATTACAAGCAAATGCTAAGCTATTACTTTTACTAGTAAACGCAGTGAGAGTACACACTCAGTCTTCAAAAAGAATTAATTTATTTTTCCGACGGTGCTTGACAGAACATGATAAAAATATCAAAAATCAACAACTTCCTGATGTTCTGCAAAACTTATTTATTCGTCACAAACCGGCTTTCGGCTTCTTAGGCCATCATCAGGTGACAACTGACTGTAATATACAAGTTTTTTAAGATGTTACAAACATGTTACGATTTACAAAGCTGTTATCACAGAAAATCGATACTTCACAGGAAAGTTCATTACAAGTACATATTTATGAAAGTTATTAACATTTATATAAAAATATAATAAGTACGTGTAAAGGATCAAAACTGACACGATTAATTTGTTGAAAAGGAATGTTGGAAAATAGATCTTATTTCTGTAGAGGTGTAAAGATCGTTTAATACTAAACTGGCATCCTGAGCCAAATGTTTATTGATTTCCAGTATTTCCAGTAGTGTCATCTTTCTGATTTTCTTCAGGGGATGTAGGATTTCCCTGTGTACATCGTAATCATGGTTTGCTCTGACCAGATGTTCAGCAAAAGTTGAACCTGTCTTTTTTAACCCGCAGCTTCTCTCGTGTTCTGATAATCTAATAGCTACAGCCCTGCCAGACTGACCAACATACACTTTCCTACAATGTCTGCACGTGACCTTGAACTCACTCCTCTGTGATAGGGGTTGAATTTTGTCCTTCCTATTGGATAAATACACTGAAATGTTGTTTGTATTGTAAAATTCAGGCCTGTAATTACGAGAATTTAAATTTTTATCAGTATGATCTGAAATTTTGCCTAAATATGGGATGACACTCTAGTTTTTCTGACTACTGAACTTGTTCTTGCTGGCCAGCAAATAAAAGTGTTATAATTTTTCTCATTTTCTTGTTATTCAGTATACTGTCAATCAGGCCTTTTCTGGGTGCTATATGTTTGATTGTTTGTAATTCTGTTTGAAATGCAGATTTAGATAATGGAACAGATAAGAGACGATGGACCCTGCAGTTGAAATCTGGATGTTTATGGATATGTGGATGCTGTGAAATAGCAGGGATAACTGCATCTGTTACTATGGATTTTCTGAAAATACTGAATAAGTGTTTTTTTTGTGCTGATATCAATAGTAAGGTCCAAAAAATTTTATAGAAGATCCTCCTAGCTCCATAGTGAACTCCTGCAAAACTTTTTTATTCGTCACAAACCTGTCTTTCGGCTTCTTAGGCCATCATCAAGTGACATCTTTGCTGAACATCTGCTCAGAGAAAACCATGATTACGATGTACACTGTGAAATCCTGCATTCCATGAAGAAAAGCAGAAATATGACACTACTGGAAATATTGGAAATCAATAGACATTTGGCTAAGGATGCGAGTTTAGTATTAAACGATCAGATCCAGTTCCCCTTTACACCTCTACTGAAGTAAGTTTTACTTTTCAACTTCCTTTCCAACGAAAATAATAATGTCTATTTTGATCCTTTACACGTACGTATTACAGTTTTATATAAATGTTAATGACTTTCATAAATATATACTTGTAATGAACTTTCCTGTGAAGTATCAATTTTCTGTGATGAGATCTTACGACGTGGGTGGAGATAGAAAAAATTAATCTATAAACCAATTCAATGTTATGGTTAAAGTTTATGTTATCAAGTCCACTTGTGAGAGTTTCCTTGACACTTTCATATCTTCCCTTCACCTCACTCACGTTACCGCGAGCAGCGTGCTAACTCGTCTAGTTGTAATAGCCCGCACGTTGCACGTGAGCTCCGTAGGCGGTTGTCAATATTTGACTAACCTGGTATCTTCTCTCTCGTATATGTCCCCAGCGCAGAAGCAGCACACAGGTCGTAGACTCGAAGTTTTCTGAGGTGAGGCTGAAACTGAAACTGGTGGATACTGTGGCTTTCTAACTACCATTAACGAAGTCGATGAATTCCTTCAAAAATGCCAGTGGCTCTTTTATTTTTACCAATCACACGAATACAGAAGCATGTTGACGTCAATATTAGTTTACAAAAATAACTTTGTTGCAGTCATAACACACTTTGAGATACATTTCACGCACTCTACAAATATTTTAGCCCCATTATCGACCGATTAATACAAGACCGGTTATTGCAAGTGCTGCTAGAGGTTTACCTTGTCGGAGCTCGCAGTGAACTGACTAGCAGTGGAGCTGGGCTCCATGCTAGCGCCTAGAGTTTTGGCGCCAACCGACACTCTTTACCTAAAATACTTAATCTAATAAATCTATAAAACAATAGTATAATAACAAACAATTAATTAACAAACATTATGGCAATAGAATGGATAACTGAATTTTATTTATTAAATAAATAATAAAATAGCTGGGAGGTTGTGGCGCGTAAAGATGTAGCAACAGCCAATCAGATCTCTCTTAGAGAAAGGGGCGGAGTTTTCCCACTGGACCGTACTTACAGTACCTGCATAAGCAGGCTACTATATTGCTCACGTTCCTTTTTACTATTCCATACTAGTAAATGAAATTATGAAATAAAATAAAGAAATGGCTGCTGGCTCACAAACCAGTACCGCCACAATCTTTTTAAATCGTAACATGTTTATAATATCTTCAAAAACATGTATATTACAGTCAGTTGTCACTTGATAACGACTTAAGCCGGTTGTGACGAATAAGTAAGTTTTGCAGAACATCAGGAAGTTGTTCCTTTTTTATATGATTTTTGATATTCAAAAATAAGCTTTAGATAATGAGTGCCACGTATCTTTTACGCTGGTCAAAACAATTAGATGATCAGTTGAGATATGTAGTTCAGAAATATTGTCATCGGCAGAGTGAACTAATATGGCTCTACGTCGTTCTGTCGCTTCTACGGAGTGGAGACAATATTACTGAACTGAGATAGTAGTAGTAACAGAACGTTGCTACAGAGGGGATTTGTGTTGACTTGTGTTTATTATACCAAACGAATTACACAAGCAGCTTGGTTCAGATACAGGTAGTGCAATGCAACAATACCGTCACTTACCCGAAGATATGCCATGAAGTGCCAAGGGAAGGCTGGAAGCGGGACAGACACAGAGGAACATGGCTGCAGTTATTGGAGGGTCCCAAAGTGAAATTTCCACGATCTGGACGCGATTTCAGATAATTGGAACCGTTAAAAAAAAAGGCAACGCTAAGGCCGTCCACGGGTAAATCAGCAAGAGATGGGCATTATCACCTGTTAAAATCCCGTCGCGACAGGAGGCTGAATGCAACTCAGCTACAACACACCCTCAGGCAGGTACAGGACGTGCAACATCAACACAAACAGACCGATGTCGCCTACGGGAATGTGGCCTCCAGAGGCCCATTAGAACCGCTACACTGTCTAGCCCTCAAAAACTGGGCGGAGGGACATCAGCATTGCATTCTTAACGAATGGCGCCTTCTTCTGTTCATGTCTAGTCAAGATTTTCTGTTCATCTCGACAATTGTCGTTCGCTCATGATGCAGAAAAATCACCATATGATGATACTGGACGAACTGTGTGAACAGAAGTCAGTATTGGCGGACCTACGGACCAGTCTATCGTTCAGAATGGCGCTTCCACTGCTCAGTGGTACAGAGACGAGATCCTTCGACCGATTGTTGTGCCATATGCTGGTCCCATATTAGATTCGTTCCTTCTGGGTGGACGATAACGCACGTCCCAACTTACCTGCACTGGTGGATAACATGCTAGAAGCTGAGGGAATTGAACGACTGGAGTGATCTGCTTGTTCACCAGACTCAAACCCGATTGAGCACTTGGCAGACGCATTGCAGTCAAACTTTCCACAACGGTTGCAGAACTGAATATTGCACTCATGTAAGAATGGCCAAAAATCCCTCAATAGTTGATTGTTAATTTTATACTGTTCCTGTCACGAAGAAGTGCAACTGTGCTTGCCGTCCGGGGTGATCACACACCATATTAGAGGGCAACGTGAATGACTTTATTATGGTATCCCCGTGCTGCCTTGCTCAAAGCAAACGCCATGTAAGCCCCAAGAGTTGAGACGGCAAAATATCTTACTGTATTACACACGAATTATAATTGTAAGCAATATATGAATAACAAAGTTTGCAACATGTATTAGTGTACTGTGCCTCACCTGATCCGGTACTTGTTTGAGCGGTGTATATCGAATCTGTTTTTTGTACGAATAATACCTATGTAAACACAACTAAATTGACAAATTCTTGGATACAGTATGCAAAGTAGTCAGGAAGGGAGGACCAGTTCAAATCGGGACAACTGAAAAGTGAGCCTACTGAACAGTGCAGTAGCATAATCTTAAACATCTCGTTCCAGATTTCAGTAGGAATTTCTTTTCGTACACAAACATAGCACAGCACGTAATCATCGTATACAATGATCAGAATACACGGCTGGTGAGCTTACCGAGAGATACACCACGACTGGAATGCGATTCTACTACGGAAACAATGATCTTCGTATACCAGCTTTGAATCTAAACCAAGGCAACAGCAAACTTACACTTAACTAATTATTCGATCACATTTATATACTGTTAACTGCGTGGCTAAAACCGATGGAAACAAGTAGTCAGCCTGCAGTTTGTCCAGCAATCACAGAAAAAAATTCCTCCCCGTCCGCCGCAATTTAAAAGTGTATAACCGATGTGTGTATGCTGCGACGTAATTCCATAAGTCATTCACAAACGTAAACAGAATCCTTCCCTGGACGTTTCTTCGAGTTGCACGAACCAACCTATATCAAATAACAAAGAAAAAAATGTTGATATTCGGTTTACATCTGATATTCGTCTAACGTTATTACGACCTGGTCCAAGGCATAATAATTCTCTGCCTAACATTGCGTCTTCGAATGATGGAGACGTCATCAAAAACTTTAACGACTCAGAAGGCTATTAAAGACACAAACAAGCTCGTGAAAGCATCTGATGATGTCTCCGTCATTGGAAAACGGAACATTACGCAGAGTATTATGACCCGGTTCACGGCCTAATAGCCATAAAAGGAATATCAGCGGAAATCAAATACCGGCAGAGAAAGCTCACACTCTTTACCTTCACCAGTGTGACATAAAGAGGCAAGAAGAAAGAGATAGAAAAGTACGTTGTAATTTCCGTAAAAACTGGCATATCCACCACATTGACGTCTGATACAACGCAGACGTCAATATTGTTATAAAAAAATAGACATGATGGCAAATGACGACAGAATTAGATAAAATTTCTTTAATGCCAGTCGGCAATTACCAGAATCGCCGCCATGAAGTCTACTTCGGATCATAATGACCGTCTTCAGATCGACCAGGAAACGGTAAACAAAATACAAACGCCGGACTGTTGACAAGTAGTACACAATGAATTATGAAATAATGAAGTGGCAGTAATCTTACAGACAAATTGGTTTGCCTTCTAAGAGTACTTGGCATTATGTCACTGGTTCCTCGAAAGATATTAACGATTTAGGTTTTGCAAGATGTATTTGACCTCGTCACAAACACGCACTGCTAATCACGTTTAGTGTAACTCCCTTTGGCACCGCAATGCTGCTGATTTCTCAACTGTTAGCAAACAAGATGGTTTTTAAAGCCAGATTTTACTTGCCACTTCTGGGGTCCTCTCCCAAATCAGTCTAGCGCGGTGTTTGTTTTATCGATGTACACCCATACTCCACAAGCCAAGTCACATTATATCACAGTCAATACCTTATTTAACTTTTCGAAATGTGAATTGTTCTCGGGAAAAACATCTCCCAGGAAGCATCCTTATGGCCTATCGCGACATGCAATTTGAGGATCACCGCAGTGACCCTTTTGAGGTTAATAAATGGAAATCAGACGGAGCCTTCTATTCTCCTTTGGATCTTCTGTGTCTCCTTTATCAACCCCCGGAGATGACCAACATTCAAGTATTGGTCGAACGAATGTATTGTCAGCTACTTCCTTTCTTGATGAAATACACTCGCTGAGGATTCTTCCAATGAATTTCAGTCTGGAATGTGCTGCAATCATGATTAATTTTACGTGCTCTGGTGTAACAAGAATATTTTATCGTTGCACCGGACTACGTTCATCACAGTTTTTCAGGTAAAGGATTGAATAAATAATTATTAATAACGTAATTTCTATTTTATTATGTTGTAACAGACAATGACTACTTTGCTGTTTCCCCTTTATTTTATTTGTTTCCTGCTAAATAAAGCAAGCTCTGACGTTGCGCTTCCAGCTGCTTCGCCATGCCGCCGCCGCGGTCAGCCGCTGTTGAAATTCGACCGAAGACGGGTGCCGCCGAGGAAAACGCTGCAGCGAGATTTTGTTATAAAATAAAAGGAAAAAATAGTGGATGTTGTTAGTTACTACATTTTCTGAAATTAATGTTAAACGTTCTGTTGGTCTTGACGTGTCGAGCCAGATTATTCTTATTGTTAACATTAAAAGTAATCGATTGTCTGATGGAAAATCTCATTTGAAGATTTGTGTCTTATATGACTGAAGAACGTCTTGGGTAATTCTTGATTTTACGACAATTTATGGACATTTTCTTTTGAAAGAATTTTTTAAATAAGAATGATTGAATTTTTTTCTTGTGTGATCAAAATATGCTAAAGGTAATATCAACACAGAGTTTACAAACAAACGTCAAATTTGTGGACATTTAATTTTATGCAAAAATTTTGAGAAGAGATCGTATCAGAATTTTTCTCGGAAAGGAATACGCTGAAGATCCTACAAAATTAAAATTACGTATGTGTCTGAACTAAATTCGGAGAAATAATTTATCTCTGATTTATTACTTTATGCAGTGGATTGCCCCTTCTAACGTTGTCACCCCTTTTGGGAATGACTCAAACTGATGCCTAATTTTTTCCTAAATCACGGAAAGTTTTATTAGTTCACAGCCTCTATTACACAGTCATTCCACTGTAGGTGAAGATGATAAAAAAAGAACTTATATGCTGGCTGACGTCAACTGCGTTGTCAGCTGTCTTCGGCATTCACTAAAAGATTGATGTTTCAGGATAGTTTCGTAAATCATAAACACGATATCAGTTGATATGGAAACTATTTTATTTCCATTGAAATTAATATTAAACCAGACACACAGTTGCAGTGTCCAAAATAAAAATTAAATAAAATAAAATAAAAATGCAGCAGCAAGATAACAGAGCATACAGGTTTGTGACTACAAACAGAGTGGCAGAGCATGGCTTGCACTCAAAAATTTTAGGCGTAACCGCGTAATAAGGGTAATGACAAAGTTCTTCGGTTATCAAATAAATAATATAACAATACTTTAACTATGCCAAAATACACAAATTAAAATATTACATTTAGGCTTTAATTATTTATCTCAATGTATGTATGTGTTTTATGAAATTTGTAATTAATAGAATACACAAATTAAAATTAGTGTTTTGACTAGTGTTAAATTTACTCACGTTATATACATTATTCGTGTTTTTGAAGTTCACACTTATCTGTTTTTCCAATATTGTGTAGGCGTACTATTATTGAAACATGGAATATTAATGTATTTCAATTTGCGGTCTAATTTCTTGTAAATGCGGATTTGTATAAAGTAGTAGTAATTTTGTCTATTTCGAAGATAGTTTCTTACTACCAAACGGATTATTAATTTCAGTGTGTGTAAAATGATCAGTGTTTAATTTAGGATCCAGTGATATATAAAACATGGTCTGCCCTAATTTATTTAAACAAAAGGTACAAATGTAATCATGTTGTGCAATAGTTATAACATGTAATATTGTTGTTTTTAAACAAACTAGCATCTTTATAGGCTCAGCATATCCTGTAAATAAGTGTAATGCATTTTTAGTCTTTGCAGCTATTATTTACGAACGTACCAAAAATTGAAAATTACGTAAAAGGGCAGCCAAAGTTATGTTTAACTCGACATACTATTTCTTAAACGTGTTCTACTAATAGTATTAATAGTATGTTAAATTGAACGCGAAAATATGATATTTCACATGTCCGGTAGCGAAGTTTCATTTGAGGTTTCTCAGGTTTTTCACCGTAGTGTTGGCAATGAAACTGTATGCAGCGCGCAACATAGCAGAAACGTTACCCCCTCCCCCTTCCCGCTCTCCCGTAAAGACATCGGATAGGTCAAATGGTGAACCATCATTGGAAAAGCATCTTATTGGAATAAAACAGTTTCAGTTAATAGAAAAATTTTCAAATAATAGTTAGAAAGAGAATTATAAACGGAAGGAAGGGAGCCAGACTACTTCATGAGCCTTATTTGAAACAAATCTCGGCGTAACCCAAGGAAGGAGTTGGCATATCCTACTCTGGTCAAAACAATTTCGGCATCAGTTATCTAGGTCCTGAAGTGTTGTAATCGGCAGAATGTATTAAAATGGTTCGACGTCTTTCTAGCGGTTTCTCGGAGTGGAGAGAAAACATTATGGAAATATAAAGTTGCTGCAGAGGGGGTTGTGTTCACTCATGTTTATACTACCAAAGTAATTACACAATGAGATGCGTCCAGATAGTGTAGTGATCAGGTAGTGCTATGCAACGACGTGACTTACCCCAGTCTACGGCGTGGAGAGCCATAGGAAAGTTGGAGGCGGACAGGCACAGAGAGAGGTGGCTGCAGCTACTGGAGTGTCCCAAATTTCCAGGACCTGGCCTAGATGGTGTTCAGCAGGAACTCGTTACAATCCTGCTTACGTGCAGGAAACATCTCCATAATATGGTGGTGGACGAATGGTGTGGGCAGGAGTCAGTATTTGGGGACGTACGTTGTACGTCGTACGTCGTTCAGAATGGCACTTTGACTGCTCAGAGGTAGAGAGATCCTTTGATCTTTTGTTGTCTCCTACGCTGGTGCCAGAGGAGATGGGTTCATTCTGGTGGACGGTAACGCTCGTCCCCCGACTGAGCATGTCTGGGGTGCACTTCGAAGCCTAATTTGCAGCCATGCTAGGACCTCCCACAATGGTTGCACAGCTGGATATTGCACTCATGGAAGAATGGCCAAATATTCCTCAAGAGCTGATTGATGGCCTCATACTCTTCATGCCACCAGGCATATGTGAAAGCGTACTGGTCGTTTGACATCACATTAGAGAGCAATAACAATGACTCTTTCACTATTGTGGTAGCCATATGGTGTTTCGCTCTCAGTAAATGCCTTGTAAAAATCAAGTAAAGAGCTGAGATCGCAAAATATTGTACTGAATCAGACATAAATAAGGATATATGCGAATAAAACGCATTACCGATGTACATTCTCTGTGACACCTCACCTGATCCCCTAATTGTGTTTTAAGCAGTGCAGAATAACAGAAAGCAGAGACGGGACGAGATACTGCAGTGGTCACTCACTTCAAACCACTGCTTATCCCTAATTCCAGACGCACATATCAGAAACAGTGTTGTATTACCACGAGTCTATGGGTTCTTGACCCTTTAAATAATAGTGGAATATATAATACTCATTCGCTTCCTTTTATTGCTCACGTAGATGGAAACTGGCAAATTGTACGGCAATAACCTAGACATTCTGAATTGGTGTTCCACACTGCATCACACTCTTGATACCCTGCTACATGCCCTCTGGCTCTGATGTACGCCTGTATTCGTCGCGGCACACTGTCCACTGGATCATCAAGGCACTGTTCGTCCAGATTGTTCCACGCCCCAACGGGGGTTCAGCGTAGATCGCTCACGTTGGTTGGTGGGACGTCTCGTTCAAAAATAGCCCTGTTCAGTATATCACAGGCATCATGGATAGACTTCACGTCTGGAGAACATGCTGTCCATTCTACTCTGCATTGTCGTAATCAAGACGGGACAGACTGACAAGGTATGCACAATGAGCGTGACAGGTGTCGTACATTGAGACGTATCCCCCACCAAAATGCTGCCGATATCGTTGCACCATATGCCGTAGGATGTCACCCCAGTAGCAAATAGTTGTTCAACTGCCTTCCTCTGCCACTAGTGGCATACTGTAGCCCCGCATAATGCCGCTACACAACATGAGCCAACTACCACTTTGTTGCCCCCGCTGGATGGAGCGTCTAAACTTTCAGACTGCTCAGATTGCCTCCAGAAACGTCTCCGACGATTGTCTGGTTGAAGGTAGATGCGAGGCTCATCTGTGAACATCATCTCCTGCCAATTGTGAGGAATCCATTCAGTATGCTGTTGAGCCCATATGCATCGCGCTGCATGATGTCTATGTGTCAAAGATGGGCTTCCACAGGGGCGTGGACTGAATTTGCGTGTCACGCTGCCAATTACGTACACTCTGAGTGTAAACAGGACGTCCTGTGTCTGCCCGAAATCAATACTCAGCACGGTGGCGATCCTCACAGGGTTCCGTAAGCAGCGACCGTCACCCGCTGGGCGAGGCAAGTCATCAACACTTCGCATTTGTGTACTTCGGAAGGGACCGCTTCCAGTGATTGTTCAGTAGTTTGCGACATGGCTTCAGTGTGTCAAATGACTTCTAGTTCGGGATAGTATGCAGTCGTAAAACAACAACAACGGTCAACAACTTGGTATTACACACACATCCACGCCGAGATCAATGTAACACAAGCTAGAGCTGTGCCCCTCTGAGAGGATTTAGAAACTACCGTGACAAATCCCAACAGATAATTCTATCCGACTTTTTAAATCCTTCACCGAAAGATTTGATAACACAAGGCAAAAGATGCATACCGACATAGACAAATCCGACACTTGCAAAGTTCGAGTAAGATACTACAATTACCCAACAAAATTACGGTCGCCAGCTTAATTTGGTATAACCAATTGTAAACATAAACTGGTCGCTGCTGAGGCTTTACTAATTGATCATTCTCTTTGGTAGAATTGACTTGATAAGAAACAAGTACACATAAACCTTAAAAACACACATATTGTCTATATGAATAATCTACCTTACAAATTACACAAATAAACTTGAGTCTCCTTTGATAATGTTACACGAAGCTCACAATAATGGAACATAGCCTAATGTTGTTGTAGGAACCATAGAACATTGTGAATAACGGTAATAAATTTGGTAACTGTAGCTTTGTCAGTAAGATTCTAAATATAAATGATTTTTGTTTCTCAGTAAGTCAAGATTACTAACCAAACCTACTAATCGCTTTCAGTCTACTGTAAAATGATTGATGTTTGTTTTAGATGTAACCCTTTTACTTTACTATCTATCTATCACTCTTCAGTTCTGCTCAAAATCAAAATACCCGTTTAGCACTGAAAATGTTTTATCATAAACTGAGAGATTTACTCTGTGCTTTATTTTTTTTATTTCTGTTATTATTTTAAGTAACTAAAACCAACTCTTTGTTAAAGCTTTGCTCAAATTACTAGTGGTGGCCCTTAAACCGAACTACTATCCTCTGACCAAAATTTAAGAAAACTATTAATGTATCTGTTTGATTTATAAAAGTCTACTAATTTGTACGTTGTGATTCTTCAGTTTCTTCCGGCGTATTTGATAATCATAATATCCACGGGTGTACTGCCGGTCTATAGTGTCCAACGGGCACAACATTTCGGCGATCATACATGTCGCCGTCATCAGGTGAACTGACGGACTGAGCTCCTGGAAACGCCGGCACGGAGATCCGCACGCTACGGCTGTTCGAAGGGAACTGGGTTCTAGCCCGGTAGCGGGCGATTTAAATACCCTCGGCCCGCGGAGCGACCCCTCAGCGGTCCGCGCCCCGCGCCGCGGCCGCGCAGTGGAACCGAGGAACCGATTGCGCCGGCGTCTGAGATGACGTCGGTGTGAGGGTTCTGTCCGCCGTTGTCGTCACTTCGTTACGTTTGAGGAGCAAGCCCTGGCATCAATTGAATGGAAACCTACTTGCTTTTTCCGTTACGTGGACGACACTTTCCTCATCTGGCCATATGGTATGGATAAACTCCTTGACTTCATTACACATCTGAACTCCATACACCCCAACTTCAAATTCACTATGGAGACTGAAACGGAGGGTAAATTGCCGTTCCTTGACGGAAGAAAGAACACAAATGTTCAAATGTTTGTACAGCTTATGGGACTTAACGTGGTCATCAGTCCCTAAACTTACAAACTACTTATGAACTACCTAATACTAAGAACGGCACAAATATCCAAAGTGTGACAAATAAAATATTATCACTTATTGCATAAAGCCAAATAGTCACTTAATTTTAGTCTTAGATGAAACCCATATGCTGCGTATGGATGAAATTACGACTACATAATACATTTTAATACATGTGGTATACTTGATATAGGAGCACAATTTCCGATTTAAGTTCAAGATTCTCTGAAAGTGTGTAATGGTGTAATACGATGGATGGTGAAAACCAGTACAAGTTGCAGTTCTGATGGCTTTATAGAAAGAAAAGAGGGGTACTGGATGGGAGACGACACACAGCGTAAGGCGATAATCTTTAAAAAGAAGAAATGTAAATCTTGCATTTAAATAAGCTATAATTTGCGTCTATCAATAAGATTAAAGTTCGAGTCATCACAGAATAAGCGTATAAATTTATAATATATTACATTGTTCTTATAATACGGGATTTATTTATTTGGAATTGCCAAAGTCTAAGCTATGAAACTGACTTAATGTCTAGGTTGCAAATGTAACAAAATGTGTAGATTGACCTAGATATCATCCGAGTTTTAGGTGCGGTGTAACCCATTATCTAGGTTGATATCAGTTACAGATAATTGCTAAGTTCTAGATGTAGGAATAACTCAACGTCTATGTTCCAACTAATCTAATGTCTAAGCTGTAATATGTCTCTATGTCTAATTATATTGATTTTATCCATTCTTATGACATCTGCTATGGTGTACATTTACAAGTGGGTTAACTTAAGACATTCAGTCGTATCAACAACCCAGACATTGTGTCCTTCCTATAACTGAGACCTTAGCAATCATTAGAACTTAATACACACAGTTCACCGAAACCGGTCGTCTTTAAATAAATTATTAAGTCGTGATTTTGGGATTTCATTTTGAAGAATAAAAAACCATTTACACAGAATCATTAAAGATAAATTACATTGTAACTATACATAATGTATTATGTCAAAGATAGTCAATAAAGACATATCACTTCTCTCATCAGTATACAACAAAGTCAGAAAAAAATTATTTCAACCATGTTTTACAAAAGAAAATTAACCATGGAATTACAAATTGTGTAGTTCCACAGAGAATCATCTTCGATTCTATGTATTCATCATACGTAACACTTGTAGAGGGTAGTTCCCTGCAAAAAGTGTCGGTGCGCTGCAAGTCGTCCAGCGTTTCGTTACAATTTTCCAGTCTGGGGTATGTTATAGGCTCATCCGTAAAAAGCCTCGCGATGCTTGCTGCGTTACCAAATTTACATACATTTCAAAAAGTAAAGGTACCAAAACAATCCACTGGCGCTACTCAGTGGCAGTTATAGAACTGGTAAATCTTCCTGTATTGTTGTTCCTGTTACTGTGTATTGTAGCAATTTTATACATGAACAATAGCACTTATACTGAGAAGCGAGATTTAGTGATCGTCTTCGCAGCAAGTACAGCTGCTATGAGCTGGAATCCACTTGCACACGCTCAAACTGATTTTTCCTCAAGTTGCTCCAGGGAAGGAACTACCCCGGCATTTGCCTAGAGTGATGAAGAGCAATCACGGAACACTTAAATCAGAATGGCCGGAGGCGACTTTGGACCAGCGTCCTTCCAAATAAAAGTCCGCAGTGCTACCACTGCGCCATCTCACTCTATTCTTTGGTCTGGGCTACACCCATTAAATCGCGGAGTAAGGAGTGAATCATACCGAGGAATTAAATAATTCGCAGTCTCTGTTGCAATATTCTTTATTACATCCAATAACGCGTTTTGCGCTGTTAGCGCATCATCAGACTGGAAACAGACCAATGTTTTATTACAGTCCGTGTACCTGGCGAGCAGTGAATCTAATATAGCTAAGGTGAGTAAATTTTGAAAAGTTCACTACACACGATCACAGAAATTTAATAGCACCTTGGGATCACATTCAGCATTGAAGTTTTATTCCTTTTCAATATAACTCATTTTTCTCATTTCAGTGAAACATCTTACATTTATCATTTATGTGTTTTGTCCTATTTCATTACTTATTTCCTACATTTTATGTCATAAAATTGGCATCTATTTCGTGTAACAACAAATGCTCATATTTGTTCTCTCGTTTTTGAATGCTTACATAAAAAGTTTACTCTTTATGAACCTTGTGGACAAGGTTAATGAATGGCAGAAGTCAAATGAATTTTACGCAATTTCACTGGACGGTTGTGCATAAGCAGTGTGCCCGTCTAAAACAGTACTTATTCTTTGATGATGCAAATTATGATATACTCACTACCAATTTTTTACTAAACATTATATTTTCATACCGAATTTTTTTGATGCTGTGTATGCTCATGAGAATTGTTTACACCTGATTTATCTTGATTTTCGTGCGAATAGGGCAAAACGAAGGTACGTGAAATAAAAGGGTAATACATTTTGGGGGTCATTATGAGACATGAGTGGTAAATGATTGTGGAAGAGAAGATGACATGGGAATTACGGAGATTTGGATAATGATGCTTGGAATATATTATTATGAGTATTACCTTTTGTATTTAAGGAGATTAATTGTGTGAATAACTGATAATAGTGGTGATTAACTATGTGAATTATTGATAATGATGGTGATTAATTAGGCTATATGTTGATAATGAAGGTGATTAGTTATATTGTGCTGCGGTTATCCAGGATTTGACGAAATGATGCAACTGTGAGATAACTTTTGATTGACAGTAGCTGACGTCGAAAGACAGTGGAAAACCTACATAAATTTAGGCAGAGGTGATCATTTGGACTGAGGAGGGAGGTGTACCTTGGTAAATCGCTGTCGTTGTCCGAAAGCTCTGTGCCACGATGGCATTGAGGACGGAGCAGCTACCTGCTTCGAATCTGCCTTCGTATACATTTGAATAAGGCACTTGGATCTCTATAATTATATATCTGATTAATAAAATTTAAGTTATGAGAAATTATATTCTTTGTTACTGACAGTCTGTGATTCTCATTCTCTATACATCGAATAGCATCAGTTACTTTCTGCCCACAATGAACAACTTGTCTCGTACATATACTGCATCGTTTCTTATGTAATTGCTTCGATGACATATGTTGTAGAATGACAACATTGACATTTATTGTAAGAAAAGAAACAAAAATATCAGTGAAGAAAGCGTGGATCACGTCCCACATCTAATAATTTGCAATCATTGGGTAATTTATTATTCCACCAAACAAGAGAAGAAACATTATTTATTTGCATACCGTGACGGAACGTTAGATGTGACAACGTGAGGGAACGATTGTCTTTCGTTCCCGCGTGTGTAGCCCCAGAGCTAGAAGCGCGACGCACGCTAGACCGCGTTCCTTTTGGGTACACAAAACAAAACCATACTCTTACGCAGTGGCGGCTGGTGATAATGTGCTAATGTGCTGCAGCACACTGTAAATATGTTATTAAAATTATGCCATTTCTTTTCGAAAGCAAACGAGAAATCGCTGTAAAATTACATCCTTTATCTTGGAACGCGATCCAGATATCACAATAAAATTATGCAAATTCCCTTCCAATATGTATTACAATGCTAGTAATAAAGATGAAAATGCATTTTGGAGCGCTCTCGCCGCGATAGCTGGAAACCAGCTCCGTGTGCTGAAGTGGGATTCAGCCGCGCTGGTACGTGCGCAGAGAGGCGGCGCAGTCGTCTGTTCGCTAGTACGCATGCGCAGACGTGACGTCAGGCCAGGCGACTCATGTGCTGAGACCGACCACAGCACCAGATCAATATTTCTCTTCGCGAAGCATGTAACGGCTGCGGAAGAATAGTATATTGTGCTCTTACCAGGGATGGAGTGTTGGGGTATCAGGACAGTAAGAAGCAAATTTCTATTTTAATTTCATTTTCTATTATTAAAAAGAGAAAAGAAAAAATTAATAATAATAATAATAATAATAATAATAATAATAGACAGTTGTTGTGAAGAAAAAAAATTCATCTGTGGAACTAAAAGAAAAAAAGTGGAAGAGCAGTATCTTTGCTTGTTAATTAGCAGTCAGTCTTGTCTTGTCTTCTCGAGCAGTTAGAAGTGATGAGCTGTCTCGGTTTCTTTCTTACATTTTTTATTTTTTATTTTTATTTTATTTATTTATTTATTTATTTATTTATTTTTGTAAACTTTGAGTTGTGATATAAATGTTTTTAGAGAAATACAAATCTTTCTCAAGAGTGAAAAGTTTCGACTTAGTTTATTACTTAGGCCTTAAAGTGAACCACATAATGACCCTGAGATGTGATGAAGCAATCAACAATGAGAAGACATTCAGAAAGCTGTCGGTATTTTTTTTACATTAGTTTATTCTAAAGTTTATTAATATTGACTGCAGTTCATCTTTGCTAAGTTTCATTAACAATATATATATATATATATATATATATATATATATATATATATATAATGTTTAACAATATAAAGATGTTTCACAATATGACTAATGTTGCGGCATACAGAGTCAAATACTCAAATAGCGCGCTGGCTCAGGCGTCTTGCGCGTTGTCTCTCAAACCTACTTGTGTGAGGCTCGTATTCAAATACTTCTGAGTCCAAATTTTTAATTTCTGTAAATAAAACTTCAATCACAAACAACATTAGTAATTTACAGCCAACACGCGAGTGAAACTGCGCTTTTCAGCCAAGCAGTTTCATTGGTCACTTGTGTAGAACGCAGATGACGTGGTGGGGATATTGCAAAGCTCCGTTATTTCCATTGCCAGTCACGCTTTTTTATTTTAGTATATTTTGTGTCCTGTTTATTTTTGTAATATTGTAGCACACTGGTCAAACTTTGTACGAGCCGCCACTGCCCTTACGTAATCTAAAAAAAAAAGCAGGTCCGCCGGCTTCGGTGTAAGCGTTTACCACCGGCGAGCGCGCAAAAAGAAATGAAAGGTTTGCGGTTCATTTTACCGAACGGAAACCTCGGCAAACAATCTGGGAATGGGCGCTCGCTGCGAGCTCCGCTAAAAGCCGAGCAGCGGCGGTAAACACGCATTAGCTCGGCTCGCTGGGCTTCGCCGCTCGGCTGGGAGTTGACGGGGGCAGTGGCCCGTGAGCGATAGCAGCGCCGCTGAACAGGATGGTGACGCGTCAGCCGCAGCCACGTTGCTGCCTCCAGGGCTCATTACAGAGCCAAGCCAAGCGAGGGACTCCACAGTTTTAGTGTCTGTGGCATTTCAAAACTGCCGAAGTACCGTAGTCCTCCAGTTCTCCCTAATTAGTAAAAGAATAGGGGACACGAATGCGAGCGTTGTGTTACGACTTGCCAAGTTCCATCGGATATAAAAACAAAATTAACACATCAGCTGCACTTGAGTACATTTGACGCAAACTGAGCTAGCAACAAAAGTTGACGTTGTTGTTATTTTCGCATTTTTTAAGGGGGCTAAACAGAAGGGTCATGAGCCCCCTACGTCTAGTGTTTGTGGGCAACGAAAGTTTTAGTTGACGAGATTTAAAGTATAATTCGTAAAAGTGTTTATTTTTAATATCGCAGTGTGCAGTTACATTTTCATTAATTGGTAGTGCTGCCAATAAGCTAGCTCCGTAGAAAAGTTTTCTGTCTACCATCAGATTTGTATATTCTTTGTGTCGACAGTCACAGGTATGCACATACATGCTGTTTCTCGTACACACATAGTGTATACTAATTTCATCATGGTCGCCTGCCTTTTCAACGAATTCATGTGACATTTCCAATTTACATTTTCATTTAACTACACTGTAGAGAATAACGAAGTGATTTATACAAAATTTTAAGTAATTTCGTATGTAAGGCTCATTAAACTAAACAATGAATACCCCTAATTAGTAAAAGAATGGGGGACACGAATGCTAGCGTTGTGTTACGGATTGTCAAGTTCCATCGGATATAAAAAGAAAATTAACACATCAGCTGCACTGGAGTATATCTGACGCAAACTGAGTTAGCAACAGAAATTATTGTTGTTATTTTCAGTTTTTTAAAGGGACTAAACAGAAGGGCGAGTGTTTGTGGGCAACGAAAGTTTTAGTTCACGAGATTTAAAGTATAATTCGTAATAGTGTTTCTTTTTAATATCGCAGTGTGCAGTTACATTTTCATTAATTGGTAGTGCTGCTAATAAGCTGGCTCGGTAGAAAAGTTTTCTGTCTACCATCAGATTTGAATATTCTTTGTGTCGACAATCACAGGTATGCACATACATGCTGTTTCTCGTACACACATAGTGTATACTAATTTCATCATGGTCGCCTGCCTTTTCAATGAATTCATGTCACATTTTCATTTAACTACACTGTAGAGAATAACGAAGTGATTTATACAAAATTTTAAGTAATTTCGTATATAAGGCTCATTAAACTAAACAATGAATATCCATAATTAGTAAAAAAATGGGGGACACGAATACGAGCGTTGTGTTACAGATTGTCAAGTTCCATCGGATATAAAAACAAAATTAACACACCAGCTGCTCTGGAGTACATTTGACGCAAACTGAGCTAGCAACAAAAGTTGACGTTGTTGTTATTTTCGCATTTTTTAAGGGGGCTAAACAGAAGGGTCATGAGCCCCCTACGTCATGAGTGTTTGTGGGCAACGAAAGTTTTAGTTGACGAGATTTAAAGTATAATTCGTAAAAGTGTTTATTTTTAATATCGCAGTGTGCAGTTACATTTTCATTAATAGGTAGTGCTACCGATAAGCTGGCAAGGTATCAAAGGCTTCTGTCTACTATCGGATTTGTATATTGTATGTGTTGACAGTCACAGATATGCATATACATGCTGTTTCTTGTACACACATAGTCTATACAAATTTCATCATATGGAACTTCCTGGCAGATTAAAATTGTGTGCCGGAACCGGGACTCGAACCTGGGACCTTTGCCTTTCGCGGGCAAGCGCACAACCGACTGTGCTATCCCAACACGACTCACGATGCCGCCTCACAACTTTACTTCCGCCAGTACCTTGCCTCCTACTTTCCATATCAGCGCACTCCGCTGCAGAGTGAAAGTTTCATTCTGAAATTTCATCATGGTCGCCTGCCTTTTCCACGACTTTGTCACATTTACAACTACATTGTACAAATAACGAAGTGATTTATACAAAATTGTAAGTAATTTCGTGTATAAGGCTCATTAAACTACATCTACATGGAATTCTCTGGAATTCACATTTAAGTGCCTAGCAGATTAAGAACTGTATCCCATTTTCTCGGATGAATTTCGGTTTTTCATTCTAGTGAGTATCAGTATACTTTACTATGAATTCTATAGTTTAAGACAGTTATGCATAAATATACGAACAACATAAATCATAAATGTTTCTTAAAACGTGAAGTGGTTCTTTTCAGGTCTTAGAAAGTGCACAGATATATGATGCAATGACAAGTCACAACGTTATGTGTGATGGTACTTCGAAAATGGAGACAAATGTTTATAAACCGACATCGCACGCCTCATATATAAGCAAACGTACTTTACACAATCCACCTTCAGGACGTGTACAAGATAATGTTAATATTATATAGTGTCAGTACAACTTTGTTGCAAGTTGGCACCTCCAAGCACGTCTTAACACTGAGACGCATAGTTGACGTACGGAATCTTGTAAATTACATTGCAGTATAATATACGTTTGTTCTGAGAAGAAATGAACGGTGAATTGCATGATGTCTGAGACTTCAAAAGAGGCGGAAGATACAGAGCGCAGTTATTGGAAGCATCTCTGCCAAATATGGCTTCAGTGTTTTTAATATTTCAGTAGAGACAATATCATCTTGTAACTACAGCGTACACAACATGGTAAAATATCATTGGCGAAGAAGAATAATGGGCGAAACTCGACGTTAACTAACAGCTGACAACAACCGAGAAGCATTTAGAATAACTGGCTGGACAACATAAATCTACCGTTTATGTTAAACTACGGAAGTGAACCTGTGCAGTTTATCCGAGATATAATAATCCCAGATGAGGTTCAGTTTATCTACCTTGATGTTACTAACATATATACAAATGTACCAATACAAGAAAAACTGATTATTAAACAACTTACTGACGAACAAGAAGTTAAATAACCATCAGATTATGGAATGAATTGACCTTTTTGCTTTGGTTTTATTTAAGATTTTTTTAATATTAAATTGGTGCTTCCAAAAGAAAAAAAAAAAAAGAAAAAAAGGACCGGTAAAATCCAACTGCTTAACAGGACTCCAGGAAACATATTCAAATATTAAAATGTTTGTAAATCTATGGCACTTAATTGCATGGTTATTAGCCCGTAGCGAACATACTGCTTAAAATAAGTTAAACAAATCTAAGGACATAACAAAACCCATCCCCGAGGGAGGACTCGAACCTCCGATGGCGAACGACCGCGAGCACTGCAGCACAGAACCTCAGTGCGCACGGTTGTTTCGCCGCGGCGGAAACATATTCATGGATAGGACTGAGAAACAATTCTTCAGTGAACAGTAGGTGATGAGCTATAAGTTTTATGTTATAAGAGATATGTTGATGACACACTCATGTTGTTAAAGGAAAATGGAGCAGATATACAGGAATTACGTGATAATATTAATGACTTACACAATAACATTGGCTTCACAATTGAAGTACAGCAACAAAACTTGATTAATTTTCTTGATGTGCAGATATCGAAGCTTGATGGGAAACAGACGTACGACATATTTAGAAAACCAACCACCACTGACGTAGACGTACGTAGGTCTTTATGACATTCTAGGAGATTACACAAGCATATTAACATGCTTGACAGATTGATGAAATTACCACTGTAAGCAGAGAAGATAGGAAGCTCAGTATCTTATGATGCGTGGCATATAACACTGGAGATGGCTCCATGTTAATAGATAAACTATACAAGAAAAATGTTAGGCTAAACGAAATAGTCCCAACAACAAGAGATCACATTACAGAAAATTACAAATGATGATCTTCCAAGGGTTGCTACCATGCCATATTTGGGGAAGGTTTGAGGTAAAATAGAGCAGCTGCTTAAAAACAGTAACGTGACAATTGCCTTTCAAAAAACACCTAAAATAATGTCACGAGTCAGACGTAAAACTGGAAAAGAATCCTACCAGTAATATATCAAATCACTTGTGATGTACGTAATGAAACCTGTGGGACAAATAGGAAGGAAACTTAGTACAAGATTTAGAGAATTCTGTAACCTGAGTCACAAATCAGCTCTGAGTAACCACCTTAAAACACACGGGCGCACACTAGGTGATATAGTGAATTTAATGGCAGTCTTACATATACAGGATAAAGGAACACGTAGCAACCATTTTAAATAGGTGAAAGATAACCCAGATAGAATGTTTAATGAACAGAAAGACCTAGGGGATTCCAACTACTTTGACAACTTTTCATATATTTTTACAATATTAGGTTAGTCATACGCACTGTCTGCACACAGTAACAGACGACTAGGCATACAACAATACTTAGATTATTTTGAACATAAGAGAGAATATTTTGACATATTCCAACTGTAATTAGGTTATTTTCACCAGAGAAGACACTTTGTGATGATATGCCATCAATATGTTTTTGATGCCTGACAGTACAAATGTAATACCTTAATCAAGTAAGCAAGTATGAAGTAATGAGCAGTACAGAAAGCAACTACATGCGATAGTAACGATACCACAAATGTAAACATTTTAGACATTTGCGTTATGATATTTTGTTGCCTACTGCAATAGTATATGAAAAAAATGAAATAGTTGTATATTTATAATATAATAGATTAATTTTAAATTAAAAGCCTTTTGACAGTCACATTGTCGTCAACGGTAAAACATGCTGACATGTTCTGATATAGATTCATTGATCTAGGACATAGTTTTGTTCATTCTGATATATCTAAGGTGTAGCAATCACCATGTTTTACAAACAACTAAGGAACAGCTAAGGTAGAAACTATTATGATTACCAGTAGTAAAACGTACGATTAATAACCATTTTGTGTGTACTTTTTCGTAAGCACATGTGGCAAATGTATTAAGTAAATAATACACAATTTTTTTAAAACACACTGTGCATTCTTCACAAGTTATGTATTTTTTCTTCTTCTGTACAGGAAACCTCGTGATGGTCTGATTTGGACCGAAATCGATAGTCGTTAAGAAATATTTCCTGTACGGCTGGGTATTTTCAATATGCAATTTTTAATCTATCTAAGAGCTAATCAGCATCATGTAGACAAAATATTTCCTTTTTATCTTACAGAAGACTTATATCCCTGAAGTAATGAAATTCATATAGACTTCGGTCTAATCTGAGTTTGTTTTGGAGGAAACAAGTTTTGAAATAACTTGAGAACATTATTTATTAAAGTATTGTATATCTCATTCACTGTAAACATCGCTCCAGGTCTTCCAGCATTTTTGTAAAATAACGAATTTTTGGCTTACTGACTGCTCTCTTGATCACAGATTTGATAGATTTTATATCCTGATCAGTATTAACATCTGTCAAAAGGAACTGCATGTCATGGTCATTTAAAAATACTCATTAATGGCCGGCCGCGGTGGCCGAGGGGACTGAGGCGCTTCAGTCACAGTCTGCACGGCCACTACGGTCGGGGGTTCTAATCCCCCCTGGGGCATGGATATTTGTGCCGTCCTAGTTCGTAAGTAGTTCATAAGTAGTTTGTAAGTTTAGGGACTGATGACCCCGTAGTTAAGTCCCATAAGATTTACAAACATTTGAACATTTTGAACTCATTAATGGTTTATAGTATAATTTTGTCCATTAGACATATCTATAAATTATTATAAATTGATATCTTTGAGCCCTTAGCTTTCTACTCGGAAAGTTAACACTATGAATGACATTGAATGACAATGCAATCGAATGCAAAAGGTTCCCACTGAGAGAGTTTTCAAGAAACGCTACAGCCAAAACCAATTCCTTCTTTTTCGTTGTCAAATAAGCCAATACAGGTTCATAGTGGTACATCTATTAATGTTAGCAATTGGTACTGTAAACATACTCGCTACTATAAATGATCAATTATGAAATTACACTTCTGTTGGTGGAATGGTGGAATCCGACATTGGGAAAATCAGTTTAGATTTAGAAAAAATGTAGGAAGATGGGAGACAATACTCAGTGTTATGACTTGTGACATTACAGATACTGGTGGAAGCTGATTGTTTCCATGTGAAAGGCGGGTTTTGTCAGGCTGTTGGGTTCCCCAGCCGGCCGGCTAACAGTTTGAACCTAGTGAATGGAATACAGGTAGTTAGGGAAATCCTAATCTGATCGGAAACAGGAAACGATGGCCTTGGATGAGCGAGGGCGCCTATTCCAGATTGCAACTGAAATACAATATAGTGACACACATTATACTAAAAATCCATATAAAATCAGGGACTGATCATACGGCAAATATAATTATATGAATGGATTCTGGAGACTTGCGAGAATCAAACGCCGTAATTACAATTTCAATATCCCTTACAGATAGAAAGCCGATAAATTTCAGTACTATAATAATAATGTTATTATAAGGCTTATATTTTCAATTATTAATACGTAGTATTTATCAGTAACAGTTTAAGAAGCAAATGGACAGCATTGCACCACGCTACCTATCTTAAAAGACGCACCGCGTTATTTCAGTATTCTTTCAATAAGCTTTGTTTTACTCTCTTGTTCTGCTTTTCGTTGAGGTAGTAATACCTAAGAACATAGATTCCACCACAGAAACACAAAACATGAACCCAGCAAAGCGCATTACATTTCTATATGCATTTTATTATATTTAATATGATTCTTACTAACATAGTTTTATGTTTTAGACTGCCACTTAAATATCTCATGGCCGACTATAAATAGTAGATATGCAGCAGATAATTTATACATAAACAATTACATGTATTTGTGGAAAAGAACTGAAAATATTTGCATAAAAATCCATGATAAATTAAATATTAATTGTGTAACTATATTTCGACGGCCGCAGCATATTTTAACAGTGAGACGTCACGCTTAATAGCTACCTGAGCAAAGAGCTTCAGTCTCAACCGATTTTAGTATTATCAAATATGTATTTGTTTGTCAAATGTAAACAATGTTTGTAGGTAAGTGGTCAAAGCATTTAATTCTGTGATATTCAAATGTATAATATTTTAGAAGAGAAATTGTATTTTAAAGACGAGGCGTTAGGATGAGCGGAAGGATACAAGTTTGGGTGCAGGTAGAGCACTCTTTCGAACGCTTGGGAGGGGATACTAGAAAGAAAACAAGACCAATTAACTAGAATCTTTTAAAATGATTGTGAAAGACATTTAACCCTTCATTGCATAGTGTAGCTGATCAGACACATACCTAATTTTTTCCTGTATCTCTCAAATTGATCAGCATTTTACCACAAATTCATTTGTATCATATTGGATACATAGTGTTATATGTGCAAGCAGCACGTCACAGAAATTATAAGTCGCAGAGTACTACGAAATTATTTCGACAGTTGGCTGCATTGTGCACTTGTTTACTTTAGTATACCTCCTCTGGCATGTAAAGGTAGTCAATCACATACTGCCGTTGCATTAAGAGTTACTTTATGAAAACATCAGTGGCACAATAGCGACATTTACTGCATTGGGTACATAATGGAAGCAATATTATAGCTGACCAGTTATGAGCGATTTGTTGCTAGTAGAGCATAATAATTTTAAGGATTTTTTTAAAAAAAATTTTTCTTAGTATATAATTGCTACATATTAATCGCGAAAGTTTTCACAGCTTCAAATAAAAATTCATGCATTAAAGGGTTAAGGAAATATATGAGTGTAAACCTACTTGATGATCTTTTTTATAGAAAAATGTTAAAAGTAAAGTGCGCTTGAAGTGGACACTAATACATGTTATTGTTAGTTATGAATATTAAAGTTTTATTTTATATAAGTTTTATTACTGTTAAAATTATTTAACTTTGCGAGAGCAGAAATGTCGCACGTCTCGCCTTGCGCAGAGCTACCGACTTCACATGAAATACATAAATGGTTCCTTTTATGCTTCTCGATTCAGATAAAGTTTCAGAAAGGTCGACGGAAAATTTTATCGCGTTTTATTAGTTCTTCAGTTCATACATTGGTGGTGATCATTCTAACCTACGGATGTTAGTGAAATTATATACAGGGTGTCCCAGCTATCTTGTCCACCCAAATATCTCTGGAACAATAACAATTGGAAAACGACTTTCACCGGTATCAATGTACGGCTGGGGCCCTTTTTTTTTTAATGGACACCCTATATTTTTTCTTCAGCAGTCCATAGCATGACAAATCACATACACAATGGCGTTGATTGCATCGCAATATTCCATTTACATCCCGAGATATTGCGACGAGAAGTTGACGCTTGAAATGCGCGAAACGCGCGGCTAGCGCACGTCCTCAGACTCAGGCGAGAACCCCATGCTGCTCAGCACGTGCGCTAGCCGTGCGTTTCGCTCATTTCAAGCGTCAACTTCGCGTCGCAATATCTCGGGATGTAATTGGAATATTGCGATGCAATCAACGCCATTGTTTATGTGATTTGTCATGCTGTGGATTGCTGAAGAAAAAATATAGGGTGTCCTTTTAAAAAACATAAGTTTGTGTTAAAAAAAACACATTTGTTTTCGTTTTAGAATGTTTCCAAATATGTACATTCATGGGCCCCAGCCGTACATTGATACCGGTGAAAGTCGTTTTCAGATAGCTGTTATTGTTCCAGAGATATTTTTGGGTGGACAAGATAGCTGCGACACCCTGTATATATTTCTGTGTTACGTTGGAACACAATCAGCAGTTGTACTACATGCTTTGTCCTGAGTGTATTTTAGCAGTTTGTTCAAGAGTGCAAATGTTTCGGTTAGCACAGTTGACCTCTTGGCGACGAATAGCTCTGAACACTGAGCCAACAGTAACAGACGCAACAGAAGTGAGTTTTGAATCTTGACAGAGTTTAAGTCCCCTTGTTTGGCGCAGGTGCGGCTAGAAGCGCGGTCGTTTGGGAGCTTCTCGCCTGCGCTGCCTTTGGCTCACGGAGCAGATAAGGCACGTACGGTGGCGACGACGAGAGCTTCAGCGATGGACGAGGGTGCTCGGCGCTGGTCGATACTCGTTCCTGGAAAGTGCCGGAGCTGAGAGCTATTTAAAAATAAGGCGCTACAGGCCGAACTCCGAGGGGGCAAACAGGAAAATCTGAGAGGCTTTCTTATGGTAATCGCGGTTTGTCTATTTATAGCTACCTGTTTCAGTAGGGATCTGAGCTCTCTTCAGATCTACAAATCTATATCTATAAATGTGAATTGGTATCGAGAACACAACATTTCTTCTTTCCAACCTCACTGTCTCCTCGTCGACATAATCAGAATCACTGTCGCGTGCTCCATGTCAGTGGATCAGTCTGAAGATCAGTCGCAAAAAACTTTAATAGGATCCTTTCTTTGTTCACTCAAAAATATCGTAATCTTGTACAATTCGTCTCTTAACTGCAGTCGACATTAGGAGAGTGCCTTTAACATTGAAGAAGCCTTACGCGATGAATTAATTAAACGGTCATTAAAGATTCAGTAAATCTATAAGGCTTAAGATGAACGAACTAATATTCATTAATATAAAAGTATTATCTACATGAAACTTATTTAAACGGTAGGAAAAATTGTTACGAGAAAAACCTGTGTTGTCAACAAAACTAATTGACGAAGCGTTTCTAGTTCAACAGACGTGCATGCAAAGCACTCTAAGGAAGCAATACCGCACCAACTCTTGAGTTATGGGAGAAATTCCCCTACGTGTATGTCATCTATATCTATAAATCTGAATGTATGTTCGGTGTACCTTTATCGCGTCTGAACCACAAGACATAAAGAGCTAAAAATTTGTGTAGTTACTAATGTCTACCCGGGGAAGGCTTTAGGCACGGTTTTATGGCGATCGGATAGCTATTCATCTATATATATTAATGTGAACGTTCGGTGTAAGCGTATCACGTCCGAACGACAAGACGCAGAGACTTAAATATTTGTACAGTTACTTATTTATACCTGAGGAAGGTTTTAGGCACGGTGTTATAGCGATCAGATAGATATTTAGTAATTTGAAGTATATAACGGAAAATGCGGAACAATAATTACTCTTTGAAAATTATATTTACTCTTTGAAAATGGTTTTATTGGTTACATTGTTGCTTGAGGGTTGATAATGATAAAAGGGTGAAATATAATGGGATGGAAAGTTATCGGTGTATATAAAATTCTACGTGTGTGTGGGTTAATATTTCGCTCTGCAGCGAAAACTACAGAACGCAAACGAATGGTCTGTGTGTTATTGTTGTCCGAAGTCTCCCGTTGTACACCATAGCAATTCCATGCCCATAGCTATAAGGGGGTGGAAGATATGGTGGTTGAAATTCGTCAAATTAAAAAAAAAAAAAAAAAAAAAAAAAAAAATTCGGACGTTTGCGACTATATAGCAAGGAGGTTACATACAGCGAAAGGTGAAGCCACAGACCATATCTTTGATCTATGCGTGCTACAATGTCTTCAGCTCTTTCTCTGTAAGGATAAGCATACGAATAAGGAAAAATAAGAATAAATAAATAAAGCAATAAAAACGCTAACGGTACACCACGCCTTGCACATCGCTTCAACGGGTTCTGCACAAATCTATAGTTTTGTTCCGATATTGATGAAATTTTGCACATTCTACCTCAAAAACAAGAGGAATGTCACTGTCTGTATAAAACTTCGTTCGGTGTATGGTGGAGGGTACTTAACTTACGGAATTAAACAAAATGCTTAGTTTTGCTCCAATCTTTATGAATTATTGAACACATGACCTTTGAATTAAGCGAAAGATCACTGGATACATAAATTTTTGTATGGTAAATGACAGAGGGTACCTTGCAGAAAACTTTGCCGAGAGAGAGAAAGGTGGAAACGAACAGAGAGATGGGAGAGAAAGAGGTGTATTCAGAGAGAGAGGGGGATGTGGACTACGAGATTGTAGGATAAATAAACACCCGGGCAACGCCGGGATTACAGCTAGTAAGAAAACAAAATTAAGATTGTACAATAATATACTGTATCAGAAGAAAAATTTTAAATGTATCGTGAAGCTACTGCAGTATTAGTGGATGATCTCACCATATTTCTTTGTCAATTTCTGTGTTATCGTGAAAGCCAAAACGACAGCGCCAGTACATACAATACTTTATAGATTGCTTATTAGAAAGTCTAGAAACAAAATACAGGGTGCTTCAAATGGGACTTAACAACTTACAAAATTCATATTAATTTATTAAAAGGATGTACAGAGCTGGTTTTAGTGTTATTTCAAAGGAAAAAAAAATCTAGAGCTTATGGGACTTCACTACGGGGTCATCAGTCCCTAAACTTACATACTACTTATGAACTACCTATAACGTTGCCCTTGCTTCGTATTATGCCATAATTGTTAAAGTAGATTCCGCGATTATATTTTCGACAAGGAATTGATGGTACCGAATTTTTGAATTTGAAATAATTTAGTTAAAGTACAGCAAAAACGAACATTAAAGCAAATAATCCGCGGGTTGAATATTAAAGTCGGGTCCCATACAAGCGACAGCACGTTGTAAGACTTACGGAAAGCATCTAGCTGGATCCTGCGCTTCGTATAGTAGAAGCTGGAAATGATAACTTTTACTTATTTAATACGTGAACGTTCGAGATACTTTCCGTAGGAGATCAATGTTCAGACTGTTCACTTCGCTTTTCATTGTTGTGTGACCGTGGGTGGAATATGAAGATACAGGTAATAGTAGAATAATAGTAATTTTTTTAAAAATATCGGAGTTCGTGAAATTACAAAAGAAATGATTGCAGGTTCTAAAATCAAGCAAAGTATTGTATAAGGATGATTGATTGTGAAGTTTTTACAGACAGTGCGAAGCGATTGTAATGGCGTCTGAACATTCAACTATTACGGACGTCGAGGAGCTGAAAACATTAAGAAATTAAATATTTGACGTGGAGGAGTTTGATTTAAATGAAAACCAAGGGGAGGAAATGCTTTTAAATTTAAATAATAAATTTTCAGCAACAGCTTGCATTATTCTTACTTACATGAGTGGATACAGGTATGAAAGACGTCTTGACACATCGGATACAGACAAGAGAGTGAGTAGAACTACTATCACGGTTCCGTCTAATCGCTTGTTCGGAAGTAAAAAAATGACGAACAAAATTAAATTAGTAGCATTGCTAGTCAGAGGGAACCGGAGGCGATAAGCATCGCTGATCAAAGATAAACCAAAAAATAAAAATATTAGTGTACCGTTACATACCTTATACTGAAGACGGCACAAACATCCATGCCGCGCGCACCACAACACGACGCTCGGCTAATCCGCCGCGGCAAAGGAAAACACATCAAGTTTTTGCCTTAAAGTAAATGTGTTCAAATGTGGCTCTCGTTGGTTATCTTGCAGATATCCCTTCAGTAACTGATTTCTTCACAAACTCGCATCAGCATTGAAGGTGTAACTTGTTCAGCGGCGGCGTACATTCTTGCTGTAAGTTCCGGTAGAGTGGCCGGCATAGGAGATACGTACACCACATCTTTGATGAAGCCTCAGAAAAAAAGTCTAGCGGTGTCAGGTCGGGGGAACGGGCAGGCCGTGCAATTGGCGCAGCACAGCCAATCCCTATACCTGGAAAACGGTCGTTGAGAAAATCCCGAACGTTAGTCAGATAGTGTGGTGGTGCGCTGTTTTGCATGAAGTAAACATTTCGTTTCCGTCGTCATTTCTAAAAAACCCTATCAAAGGAAGGTAGACGTAGATTTCCTGCGAGAAATAAAAGGCTGTGGAATCACAGCTTGCTCTGAGTCTTGTTGATTGAAGTGTAAGTGGTAGTTCTTCCACAGACTCCTTTGACCAAAAGGGTGCACATTCACAAGCTCAGTCTTCAGTCTCTGTAACAGTGTATGCGATGACAAAAAGGACAACAACATTCTTCTGCACTTTCACAGCAAGACTTTCGGTAATCTAACATAGTCGTCGATAACGTGTACAGCAACTGAAATACATGAATACGTTGGAACTTAACAATGGCAATACTGGTGTGGAGACGCTATATAATGGAATCTACTATTGCTGTTGTTAGTATATGTTGTTGACATACGTACCTTACCTCCGAACAAATGGGCTCGCCCGTCGCATGGTCACTGTCGTACGTACAATCGAGGAAAACACAGTCACTTGTGAGCGATCGGTCTAACGAAACGGTGACACTATGTTTTCCAAACAGAAACAATGTACTTGGATCAAGATTTAATTTGCCAGAGGTCGTACATCACGACGTCACGGCATCACAACGTCAGAGGCCCAGCATGGTGAAAGTTATGGTGATTCTCGTGTACGACTGAGATGGTGTTACCGTAACGATTTGCGTTCCTCCACGCCAGACCGTCAATGCACAGCATTAGTGTTCATTCTTGGAGCATTACCTGCGACCAGCTTAGCGAAAGAAGTGGCAACACTTTCTACGCAACCCACCCATAATTTTGCGCACGACAATGCGCAGGCGAATACAGCGCAAGATGTGGCTGCTCTGTTCGGTCGATCAAACTGGGAAGTACTGTACCTTTCATCATACTCTCTAGACGTAAGTCCTTGTGACTTCGATTTGATTCAGAAGATGAAGGAACCACTGCGTGGTATTCAAAACTTTTTCCAGAGATTCGACAGGCAGTAGACCGTTACATTCGCACCATCAACAGAGCAGGCTCCGCTAACGGTATAATACGCTTTCCATGTCGCTGGCAACGGGTTCTACACAACGATGGTGACTACTTTGAAGGACAGTAACAGGTACAAACATGTACCGCTTTTTTATTGGTTGCCACTATTTATTTAAGTTCCAACTCTCTTATATAGGGTACAGGCGATTGCATAGACCGTCTTTCTCCTCAACCCAAACTTCAATGCTGCCTCGTGTTCTCATGTATTTCTAGAAACTTACGCATTCCAGAATCGCAGGCGAAAGCAGCACAGAAATCTGTAAAAGTTACAACTTCTGTTACTATTTAATTGAAGGAGAGGCATTGCGTTAAAAATTTGTACCACTGCCGGGATTAGAACGCAGGGCCTCCAATTTACTAGGCAAGTTCTATAACCAATAAGCCACTGTGACCTAGCAGATATGCTGATTCGTCTGAATGTCTTAATGCACGTCTCCTTCCTCAACTCAAACGTCAATGCTGTCTCAAGTTCCCCTACATAATGTGAGACAGAACTGAAGTTCGTGCTGAGGAGAGAGACGTGCCTTAACACAGTATGTGCAATCGCGGTATCCAATTAGATCACGATGTCTTATTGTTTATAGCACTTGCCTAGTAAGTATGAGGCCCCGAGTTCGAATCCCGGCGATGGCACAAATATTAATTCAGTGGCTCTGCAAGAGTTTAAAGCTATACTACTTATGTAAAGAAAGTTGTAACTTTTACACATTTGTGTGCTGGGTTCGTCTGTGCAGCGGGACTACCTCTCTAACTAGCCAGCCACCCGCCGTTCTCTGTTTCAGAGGGGTCGCCGCGATCGCGTAGCAGTCACACAGTTTTAATTAACGCTGCGTTTCCGCAGCTACTCTACTGGATAATGCGCCACGAGAACTTGAGTAATTGCTGCCAGTGGAAATTCGCGGTACAACACCGCGGAAATGGCTCAATTACATGAAGGCTGGAAGTGTACTGGCTGGGGAAAACAGAGATGCCACGAGAAGGAACGGATGGAAGTACATGAAACTATGCATCGGTATTTATTTAATTATTTCTTTCTTTGCTGTCGCTTAAAATGACTTGCGTTCTGGATGCTAGAACTGGTCGTATTTGTCATTGTTAGTACTTGTATACACAGAATAATTTCTTTTCACATCTAGTTAAGTTTAACAGTAAACAGCTTAACTAACTAATGAAATAAAACTATAAATAACGTCAGAAAAATTGAAATTAAATATTCTATATCGACATATCCATTTAAGAAAAACAAGTAAATAATAGAGACAATTTAAAAGATTTGTGATGAAGAAGAATCCAAAAAAAGAAAAAAAAAGTTTATTAAACTTAAGGGACATAACTACGGGGTCATCAGTCCATAGACTTACAAACTACTTATGAACTACCTAACACTAAGGACGGCACAAATATTCATGTCCGAGAGGAGATTCGAACCCCCAACCGTAGTGGCCGTGCAAACCGTGACTGGCGCGTCACAGACCGCTAGGCCACTGCGGCCGGAAAGAAGATTCCCCCACGAATTTTAATATTCATATATTTACTGCCTCACATTATCACTTTGCAGCTAATAGCGTATGGTGGGTTGCAAAGAAATTTAAATCGGCGTTCCAGTACAATTACTGCATGAAATAGCTAAAAAAACTAACACTTAGAGGTAAAAATATTGTATTCCGAAATGTTCTGAATCCTTCATCATTCGGAAGTACGTTTAATATGACAATAAGAGATGCAAATGAGCCATACGGTACAGAATTAGATAAAAATGTTACCCTCTTCCAATGGCCTTGAAAACAAGATAAAACGTGATGCAACGAAGAAAGATTTATAAATGTAACACCGAAGTAAGGAAATGCGAATGTCGTCGTCAAAGTAAGTTCTGTTTCTATGAATTTCTATCCGCGGCAGCGCTACGATCGCAGTTCCGAGCTTGCGCGGCACTTACTCTGACTCAAGGAGAAGACATGTTCGCCATTTTGAGATCGCTGCTGCCGACGTGTGCTTTGTAGTGCTTCTTTATAACGTAAGCCGTAATTGAAAATGTCGCCACGTGTGAAATCAGATCTGTGATTTGTTTTCTAAATTCAAAGAAAGTTAAAACAAAGGAAATTGTCCGCAAATCTGCGAGGTTTACGGACAAAATACCATGAGTGATTCAATGGTTAGAAGATGAGTCAATGAAGAACGTGGCCGGCCGCGGTGGCCGAGGGGACTGAGGCGCTCCAGTCACGGTCAGCACGGCCACTAAGGTCGGGAGTTCGAATCCCCCCTCGGGCATGGATATTTGTGCCGTTCCAGTTCGTAAGTAGTTCGTAGGTAGTTTGTAAGTTTAGGGACTGATGACCCCGTAGTTAAGTCCCATAAGCTTAACAAACATTTGAACATTTTTGAAGAATGTGATCAAGTGTACGATGAGGAACGAAATGGACGACCATCTGTGGTTACTGATGAGCTGGTGAACACAGTGGAAGATGAGATTAAGCACACCCCTAAGTTAATACTTGGTGCCTTTGCTATGGAAGTTACGCAAATCTCACGATGAATAATTCATGAAATTGTTAGTGAAAACCTGAAATTTAGAAAACTTTGCTCACTTTGGGAACCCAAAATTCTTACTGAACAGCACAAAAAAGAGTGGATGGGCAGTGCACTTTTGTTTGTGACGCTACAATGAAGAAGGTGATGGTTTTACTTCTCGGGTAGTCAGTGGGAGTGAACCTGGGTATCATACGACACCCCTGAAACAAAACGGTAATGAATGGAATGGAGGCACACTCGATCCCCAATGAAGGGTAAGACTAAGCAAATCGTGACATCTCGAAAAGTAATGTGCACCATCTTTTTGTTGGTCAACACTTCAAGGACGATGACGGCAACTTTCTATGAAGAACACATGACAAGTGCCGAAGAAATTTTGGAAGCTATGTAGAAAAGTAGTTTAACAGTTGTAGATTTTTGTACAATAAATATTTTGCTCTATCTGTACAGGTTTGATTTATATAACTAAACGAACTTACTTTGTGATCATACCTCGTAAGTCATATGAGAATAAACTGTAACTGCAAGTACGAAAATGAACAGCACATGAGCTGCTGTGTAGATAGTACCACAGGACGTCCCCAAACCGTAGCATTAGAATTTTAAATCACGACTGCTGTCTTCTACTTGTATATTCGTTATTGCTTTTCCTTCTGTACCGTATAAGCTACTACATACTGCACTTCACACGTATAATTATTATTTCCCATTGTAAATCAATGATATTTTTTCCACTTTCCTATGTAAATAGTTTACTAAATAGCGGTATAAATATTTGTTAACATAGTGATGTAAGCTTCTGACATCCCTACATAACGTCGTGATCGAATGTTTGAAAATATCCTGACATTTCTCGAACAGTGATGTAAATTGTTTGAACAGAGTCGTGATGTTCAAATGTTAGTAAATCTATCGGACTTAACTGCGTGGTCATTAGTCCGTAGCTTACAAACTACTTAAACTAAGGGAAAGTAACCTAAGGACAACACAAATAGCCATGCCTGAGGGGGGACTCGAATCCCCGACGGCGGACGGCCGCGCGCACCGCAGCACGGCGCTCCAATGCGCACGAATAACCCGCCGCGGCAGAGTAGCGATGGAACCAAAGACCTATATAAACAACATAGGCTGGCCACAGCGCCGCTATAGTTGAGGCCAGTTGGAAAGGTTGCCGCCATCTTTGAGAACGTCAGTGTCACGCCAGGTGTTACTGGGCGTCTGCTAACAACTGAATCATAGTGTTTGTATTAATCATTGCCAGTTCCGATTTTCCTTAATTTCTGGGCGACGCATTTCGGAAAGTAATTCCCACAACGAATAGCATTTTTTGTTTATTACTGCATCCTAAGTGTAATCTTTACAACCGTCGAACTGCTCCATTATTTGATGTTACTATGATGTCAACAATCGTGTGTATTTGCCGACATATCTTCCCTATAAATACAGGCGAATTTCTTTAAAGTGTTTAATTACTTTTATTCTGCCTGTGATTCAAATGATGTTTCATGCTTTGCAGCACATTACGTATATATCAAGCTCTCCGCAATTTGATGTTTCCTTGGTACTCTCCTTACAGCTTTTGGTTTCTGCATGTGGTCAGGAAACTAAAATAGTGCTGGAATGGCATTTGCAAGTAGCCGCTTTCGATCGGTAGTGGCATCCATAACTTTTCTTCTAAATGACAAGAGCATATGTAACTATACTTTGTAGGTTGCCACTTATTACGCCTCATACTGGTTGCCCAATAGGTTAGCTACTCCTTGTTTTTCAGAGGAAATCTATATAAAGAACAGTTTAATTACAGTTCATATACCTAGGATACTTACCCAATGGTTAATACGCTTTTGTACACTATATAAACAAGTGTAATTACATTAAAACACACCAAATACATCTGTCCTCTGCCTAGCTTTTTGATGGTCGTGAAGTAAACATAATTTTGAAACTTGGTAAATGCGAAAATTAAGTATAATGAATGTTTATAGGCAAATACACGCTGATACACAACGACCTATATAATTACGTATCTCTTTCTTTAGGTATGATATTCCAAGAGTTTTATCACTGCGGTTGCTGCAATTGTACGCCGAACATACACTGGGCTTGTTTTACCACCAATAATAGCGCTTACACGTTAGTTTCGAATACAAACAGAAGCGTCTGCTCACGCTGCTGCTTCAAACTGACCTTCTCAAATATGGCGCCCAGTGTTGCTTAATGCTGCCACCCAGAGCGCTGTAACTTGCCTGTAGCCTAAAGCTCTGTATAAGGAAAGTATGGCCAGCCTGTCAGCGGGAGTCATGTTGGGCCTATTCCGCAGCTGCTTACACACCGACCGCTACAACGTTCTCAGCTCTTAACAATACTTATCAACCGATTTTGGGAAAACTATTCAATGAAAAAAATAATTTTTTCGCGTATTATAGTGTGATTTATTCGCTTCATAATGATCTCATTTTGTTTTCATTATTACTTATAGTTTCCAAGCTACATCAAATTAAGTAAACTACTGCGCAAAATTTTGAAGACGTTGCAGAGGAAAAATCGCATTGTTTAGACTTTGCGTATGGTTGATTTTAGCACATACAATGCTGCGAACGAAATGTAGATAAGATATCGAAATTTCATTTACGGTGGAGAGCAGAACGATAACTCTTTTCATTCTCGAGATACAGGGTGTTACATCCGACGGACAGATGCGGGAACTTCGCGTAGTTCTGTCAATGCGGACCTGGCTGCTTTACTGATTACTTATCGTCCTATTTTAAGAAAACTGTGGTTTGTGGCTCCAGATCTAAAGAGTTCGCCTATAAATTGAGATTGACCTGTACGTAGCCAAATATTCCAATAGACCGCGAATAAGTCGTCATCGGAGCATAGTGTAAATTAAGAAAACAACTGAGATCATGGATAAGTCTTTGATGAGTATTTTCTTGCGTACTATGTACTTATATCTTACATGAACTACGAAAAATGCAAGGAGATACCCACCACATGACTTTTACCAGAAATTAGAGGTGCCTTTACCACGCCAATTACATTTGAATATCTAATATTTATCTTGTTTAAATTCTATGTTTCCTGTAATGATACACTTAACACACTAAAACGAATGAGAGAACCTCGCTTCAGGAACTCTGTATTAATTTCATATGTATACGGGGATATAGTTCACTCTCTAATATGTCAAAAATTTGTCTATTTTCGGCAACTACCTGCAGATAAAGTCAACAACGCGTGAATCATTTAACCTCACTACATTATGCAGGAATTTTCTTCACAAATTTATTGAAATTAATAATATATAGGTATCTGCTGCGTGATCCATTCATCAGTGAATCTTTAATCTATTAACTTACATTATGAATTAAAATCATCACAGAACAAGAACCGAAGTCCGCTTCTGGACTCCTAGATTTCTCTGACGACTTTCATCAGCCTGACTGTTCATCGTCCTGTATTACAATGTTTACCACCCTTCGTCGATTCTTCAGAAAATGTTCAAATGTTTGTAGAACTTATGGGACTTAACTACGGGGTCATCAGTCCCTAAGCTTACAAACTAGTTATGAACTAGCTAAGACTAAGGACGGCACAAATATCCATGCCCGAGGGGGGATTCGAACCCCCGACCGTAGTGGCCGTGCAGACCGTGACTGGAGCGCCTCAGTCCCCTCGGCCACCGCGGCCGGCTCTTCGATTCTTAAAAACGCCCAAAAGCACAACACCGTGACATTATTCAAACCAAAACATACGAATATTCACAAGGCTTCTAATGGCAGCCAAGCAACGTATAGGACCAAGATGGCGGAAAGAACCAGGTGACTCGATTTCAGCCAATCACAAGGTGCAGACAGCGGCACGCCGCGCGGAAGAGGATGGCCATAATTTTCCTATACAGAGCTTTACCTGTAGCCCCTCTGTGTTGGTTATGTACCTCTTTGGATGGAACCCAGACTGACCACACACCATACGCTGGCGGCTGACCTCTGGAACGCACGTGTGCGCGCTCGACGGCCGGGATCTGGCCGCCGGGAAGTTTAACCTGTCGCTGGTGGGGGCAGCGCGGTGGGCTTCATTATGCAGTCGCGGCTCGTGTTTGCCGTGGTTTGGTTGCGGGCCGGATCCGCCGCTTGCGAGCGCTCGACGCGGTTCTGCGACCGAAAGCACACACGGCGCGCAAACAGCGGCGCTCGACGCCGCACCACTCGCACTCGCTGAAAACCGACTAACAAAAATGTTCAAATGTTTGTAATCCTATGGGACCAAACTACGTTGGTCACCAGTCCCTAATCTTACAAACTACTTACACTAACGAGGAAAGTACCTGGGCTCGAACAAACACATATACACCAAACTCGCATGAGAGATAATGTAAAGATCCCTAATTGCACTAGTGATACTCCCGCATCTGCAAAACTTTGCAGTCGCCCGTTAGAGGCCCCTGCGTGTGCCTTGCCACATTGTACTTTGACCTGTCGGTTCGCCAGTAGGGACGGTGCAGTGTGCCTCCGAAGTTGCGTTTTGGGATGTTATTTGTGTGGTGAAGCGTCAGATGGGGCGGCGATTGCTAATCAATCCTGCTAATGTATTGCGATTAGTTAAGATGAAGTTACGAAGAACCCTTCTTCCTGAAGATGGTATTAGTGTAGAATCATTTGCATGCTTTCTTGTATCTGTTATGGTACAGAAATATGAGAATAAGTTAGATACTGTTATTACAAACTCATAATAATGATAGTAGGGATGGTAATGACGAACAACTCATTGCAAGCGGTAGTACTACGGTAAGTGCGGAAAGACGCGATGGAAGCAGTGGCAGTGAATACCAACAGTCTTTCGGGAAGAAGGTTAAAGTTGCAACTATCATCACGGCTTTTGATGACAATTCGCTACAGAACATGAACGATGATTATTACATAAATTATATTTAAGATATCTGCATTACGTATGGCGTCTACAATTACATCTATAGTGCTATCTAGAGCATGGTTGTAGAGCTTTGTAGAAAAACGACACCCACCAGCACATTGAGGTGTACGTAGAGTTCCTGTAACCAAACATTCATGCCGGCCGCGGTGGCCGAGGGGACTGAGGCGCTCCAGTCACGATCTGCATGCCGGCCGCGGTGGCCGAGGTGACTGAGGCGCTCCAGCCACGGTCAGCACGGCCACTACGGTCGGGGGTTCGAATCCCCCCTCGGGCATAGATATTTGTGCTGTCTTTAGTCTTAGCCGGGCGCCGTGGCTCAGCGCGCCCGGTCAGAGGGCTGAACGCCTCTCTGTAACAAAAAAGCTGAGCCAAGAACTCATCGAACGACGACGAACAAAAAGGAACAACGACCGCAATGAACTGATCTATAAAAAAAAAAAAAAAAAAAAAAAAAAAAGAATCTGCACGGCCACTACGGTCGGGGGTTCGAATCCCCCCTCGGGCATGGATATTTGTGCCGTCCTAGTTCGTAAGTAGTTGATAAGTAGTTTGTAAGTTTAGGGACTGATGACCCCGTAGTTAAGTCCCATAAGTTTAGCAAATATTTGAACCAAACGTTCATACAGGTTCGAGCCCATGTACTTTCCTTTTAAGTTAAACTTTTGTCTTTGTCACAAGGCATCATCAGTGTGTGTCCTGAAATATTTACATGTTTCCGTTTACACATTAAGATTAGGTTACTTACATATGAACAAAACATTTAGTTTCTGATTTAAAACAGTTCGTTGTTTCCTATAAAATTGTGTACTTACAGCACTTGTTAGTCCATATCAATCTCTTTCCGGCAACGAGGTCGAAAGTTTCCACTGTTTTCCGAAAAACTTCACATTTTTCTGGTTCCACTGTCATCTGCTGCCATACTGTGTTCACTGTAGTTTGTTTTGTAGTGTGGCCAACCTTCTCAGCTTATTTGAAATTAAACTATTTCATTGAAAGTGTGTAGAAGATATTTTTGTGTGTGTAAGTGTGAGTGTTCGTATTAAATTTTATTTTATCACTTTGTGTGTGTGTGTGGGGGGGGGGGGTTGGTTGGTTTTGTAATCATGTGTTGGCATTTGTGTCTATCATATGCTGTATTATACAAATAAAACCCTTCATTTGCAGTAGCAAAAAGCGTTTTCTCTAAAAACAGTACAGTGAAATACATAATATTCAGCTACTGCTCAAATGGCCACTACAAGCAACTTTTTATTTATTTATTTATTTACTTCTTTTCACGACGAGCTTTTTTCTTTTTTATTTATTTATTTATTTTTTATTTTATTTTTTTTGGTGGGGGAGGGGGGTCTACTGAACCAGTGAACACATAGGACGCACTATATAGTGCTACCGCAGGGTAGTGATATTGGTCCTCTGCTGTTCCTTCTTTACATAAACGATTTAGTGGAAAATCTAAGTAGCTCTCTTAGGTTGTTTCCAGATGACACCGTCATCTATAGTAAAATCATCTGAAGATCAAAACCAACTGAAGAACGATCTGAATAAGATATCAGTATGGTGTAAAAATTGGAAATTGACTCTAAGTAATGAGAAGTGTGAAGTCGTCCACATGAGTACGAAATAAATCCATTAAACTTTGTTTACAAGATAAATCAATAAAAAAAGGCCGAAAACTCCTAAAATACCTAGGAATTATTACTACTTCAGACTTAAATTGGTAGGGACTGATGACCCCGTAGTTAAGTCCCATAAGCTTTACAAACATTTGAACATTTGAACTTAAATTGGAAAGAACACGTAGACAATGTCGTGGGAAAGGCGAACCAGAGACTGCGTTTTATTGGCAGAATCCTTAAAATATGCAACAGAACTACTAAAGAGACTGCATACACCACGCTTGTTCGTCCTTTTTTGGAGTATTGCTGCCCACTGTGGAATCCTTATCAGGTGGGTTTGACGGAGGACATCGAAAGAGTCCAAAGAAGGGCAGCTCGTTTCGTATTGTCACGATACAGGGGAGACAGCTTTACGGAAATGATACAGGATCTGGGATGGGAATCATTAGAACAACGGCGCTTATCGCTGCGGCGTGGGCTAGAAAAGTTCAAGCGTCTGTAAATCTATCGCACCAAACTGCGTGGTCATCAGACCGTAGCTTACAAACTACTTAAACCTAGGTAAACTAACCTACGGACAAAGACACACACCCATGCCCCAGGGAGGACTCGAACCTCCACGGCGAGCAACCGCGCGTTCCGTAGCGAGGTGCTTTAGACCGCTCGGATACTCAAAAAAATGTTTTTATAGTTTATGGGACTTAACTAAAAATGTTTCGAATGTTTGTATACCTTAAGGGACTTAACAGCGTGGTCATCAGTCCCGAAACTTACAAACTGTTCTGAACTACTTACGAAGTAGGACGGCACAAATACCCATGCCCGAGGGGGGATTCGAACCCCCGACCGTAGTGGCCGTGCAGACCGTGACTGGAGCGCCTCAGTCCCCTCGGCCACCGCGGCCGGCCTCGGCTACTCCACCGCGGCCGGCGTGGGGTACTTACGAAACTCCAATCTACAACATTCTCCTCCGAATGCGAATATATATTGTTGACTCCCACTTACATTGGTAGAAATGATCATCAGAATAAAATACCAGAAATCAGAGCTCGAACGGAGAGATTCAGGTGTTCTTTCTTACCGCGCGTATTCCAGAATGGAATGGGAGATATAACAACGGTGGTTCGATGAACCCTCTGCCAGGCACTTACATGTGATTTGCAGAGTATCCCATGTAGATAGCACTACGTCAATGACTGCAGCTGCAGCAGTGTTGGACACGGAGGGCACGGGGCGCGGCCACAGCGTCTGCGCTAGCCGGCCCCCGCGCTGTTTGCCGAGTGCCTGCTCGTGTTTACGACGGCGGCCACAGCCTGCGCATGCGCAGTGCCGCTGCCGCTGTCGCTCCACGGCGTGTCGGCCGTTCCCTGGGGCGCCCCGCCATTCAATATTCACGGCGACAGCGGCCGTTAATGTGGTCTCCGCTGTCCGCCGCGTTTGCGCCTCCGCCGTGACAATAGGTCCCGGCCCGACAGCCGGACACAACTCTCCCTGTTACTGCCGCTGCAGCCACACCACGCCGTCTCCGGGGTGACAAGTTCCCCGCTAGGCAATTTCAGCTCTCACTGCTCGCGCCCTGCCACTAGCAGCTGCAGTGTTCAATTGGGCTATTTTGACGTCACTACATCTACATCCACATAAACACTCACACTGAAGTGCATAGCAGAGGGTTCATCGAACCGCTTTTATGTTTCTCTACAGTTCCATTCTCTAATAGGTCGCGGGAGAAATAACACCTAAATCTTTCAGTTTTCCATCAGAATTCTCTTATTTCATTTTGATGATCATGTCTTCCTGTGTAGGGGGGTGCTAATAATATGCCGCGGTGGAGTAGCCTAGCGGTCTAAAGCACCTTCTGCGGAGCGCGCAGTTGCTCGCCGTGGAAGTTCGAGTCCTCCCTGGGGCATGGGTGTGTGTATTTGTCCGTAGGTTAGTTTACCTAGGTTTAAGTAGTTTGTAAGCTACGGACTGATGACCACGCAGTTCGGTCCGATGTCAAAATACCCAACTGTTTCGATAGTATGTACTGTACTTCCTCGATTCACCGCATTTGTGCCGGCCGCGGTGGCCGAGGGGACTGAGGCGCTCCAGTAACGGTCTGTAAGGGCAATGCGGTCGGGGGTTCGAATCTCCCCTCGGGCATGGATATTTGTGCCGTCCTTAGAATTAGCTAGTTCATAAGTAGTTTGTAAGTTTAGGGACTGATGACCCAATAGTTAAGTCCCATAAGTTCTACAAATATTTGAACATTTTTGAACCGCATTTGTAAACATTGCACAGACTGCAAAACCACGTTCGTGATGAACGCCCCCCCCCCTCCCCCACCATTAGTCCGCCACTACCACCTACCCCTCCTCTTCTCTGGACTTACATATTCCCGCGGATAAGAGGCACCTTGCTGCCACTTCAATGTAGGCTACTGAACGAGGAATTCAAAATGAAAATGTTCAAATGTTTGTATAGCTTATGGGACTGAACTACGGGGTCATCAGTCCCTAAACTTACAAACTACTTATGAACTACCTAACACTAAGGACGGCACAAATATCCATGCCCGAGGGGGGATTCGAACCCCCGACCATAGTGGCCGTGCAGACCGTGACTGGCGCGCCTCAGTCCCCTCGGCCACCGCGGCCGGCTACGAGCAATTGTGCATCTTCAACTGCTATTTCAGACAGCCGTACGTCTTCTACATTGCCTTGTCCTTCAATCAAAGGATGACATAGCTTCTTGTAACATTGCCCAATACAGACGGTGCAGAACTGTATACAAATGATGTACAGTACCACAGACTATGTTTGTCTGTGAAAGTTTCGCGCCCAAATTTTAATAGCTGTCGTGGAACGAAGCGAGTAACAGACAAATGCCAATACTGATACCATGAATATTATGACCTCTTTTCCTATATAAAATCTGAGGTAAATTTGGTATGGTTGTCTAGTAAGCTCGAATTCAGCAGGATAAAAATGATTTAAAAAAATTCTCTATTTGTACGAAGCTCACGATGAAACAAATGTTAATGATGACGATGATAATGATGATGATGACGATGATTAGGGGGTTAATTCTCTAAAGGACGAGTTCATCAGTGTCCATTGTTTAAATACAAAAGAAGAGCAAAATTCTATTGAAATTTTAAAACTACATTGTAGCAACACACCAGTAGTGGAAATAAAACTGTCAGACTGTTGCATTTATAGAAGATCAACGATATACATCAGAGAAAAACAGGAGAATATCTAAATAAACTTAAGTATAAAGTACCCATACAAACGCAGTTAAAAAAGCAACAATTGACTGTGGCTGACTGATTAATTACAAATGATCTGCGACATAGGCACTAAGCAGGATGCTAAATCTTTGGCGCAATATTTCAGAAAGAATATTCGGAACATAGACCGAAATCTTAAAGCACTAACCACACTCGTTGCATTATCATTTAAAGCAGAAGGATAGCCCCGTGAAAGAGCGATCTTCCTTTCGATCACCGAATAGAACAAACTTAATTGAAATATATCGTATCGGAACATGAGTTACACGTTTATGGTGCCCTGGGGCTTCTCACAACTTAAGAGAAAACCACGAGTTATTTCGAAATCTCCCTCTCTATATCGTATATGGGCTACGTCTTCAGTTCGCCGTAGTCTATAATTGGCGAGCTACGGTCGAACTGAAGGTTTCATCGAGCGCAGCTGTAACTCCTTCTTTCCGTAGCGCAATCTGCCTAAAACTGGAGATACGTTCAGCTGAAACACAGAGGGAGAAATGGTTCAGAAAGGATAGCTTGAATAAAACAGGTGGTCGCGTATTTATTGCTGTCAAAAGTGGTTTATCGTGTAGGGAAATTAAAATAAATAGACCCTGTGAGTTGGTATGGGTAGAGATCATACCCGACAACCGGAATAAATTAATACTTAGTTCTTTTTAACGATCCCCTGACTCAAACGGTTCAGTTGCTGAAATGTTCAAAACAATCTTGGATCAAATTTCAAAAACGTACCAAATGCATACAATTTACATTCATGGTGACTTTAAATTATCCTCGATATGTTAAGAAAAATAAATTTTCAAAACCGGAGGCAAGGATAAAACATTGTCCGAAATTGTACTGAATGTATTCCCCGAAAATTATTTAGAGAATTATTAGATCCTGAACCCACTATAATAGTAAAGGATTGTGAAAACATACTTGACCTCCTAGCAACAAATAATCCGGTTCTAATAAAAAGTTTCAAATCAGACACAGGGATTAGTGAACACAGAGTTGTCGTAGCGAGACTGAATATGTTCAAATGTTTTTAAGCTCATTGGACTTAAGTGCGGGGTCACCAGTCCATAAACTTACAAAGTACTTATACTAAAGAAAACATATACATCCATGCCCGAGGGGTATTCGAACCACCGACGGGGAACGGCCTCGCCCATCGGAGCGAGAATGAATATCGAAATACCCAAATCCACCAAAATTTAACGAAAAATACATTTATTCAAGCAAGCAGATAAAAACTCTATTAACTCTTTCCTGAGTAAGAATATCCAGTCTTTCGAATGTAATAATGTGAGTGTAAATCCGACGTGACCTACATTCAGAGAAATAATTTCGACAGCTATTGAGAAATTTATACCAAAAATAAATAAACAGAGGGGGTTCACAAAACAGGTTAGATCACTCTTGCAAAAGCAAACAAGAAAGTATGCCAAATTTAAACAAATACTAAGTCCCCAAGACTTGCAATCTTTTACTGAAAGTCGAAATGTAGCTCCAACTTCAATGCGAGAAGCTTAAAACACTTCCCATAACTGAACCCTGTCACGTAACTTGCTAGAAAATCTCAAAAAATTCTGGTCCTATGTACATTATAGTATAGGCAAAGCACAATCAATACCTTCACAGCAGATTGTAGAGCATACCTATTCGGTTCCTTTCAGAGTATGCTAATGTAACAGCTCCATATCTAGCTATCATATACAACCGCTCACACAGCGAACATTCCATGTTGGAATGTTGCACAAGTCACTCCATTATTCAAGACAGGCAGAAGGAGTGATCCGCAAAATTACAGGCCTATAAAACTGACGTCGGTTTGCAGACATTATAGGTCCCTCAAATATTATGAAAGAACTCGAAGAGATCGACCTATTGACCCATAGTCAAAAAGGATTCAGAAAGCATCGTACTTGTGAAGCCCAGCTAGCTGTTAACCCTCATTACGTGATGAGTGATATCGACAAGGGATCTACAATCTAGTTCATACTTCTCAATTTCCGGAAGGCTTTTGACCCTGTACCTCACAAGCATATTGCGGGCTTATGGATTATCGCCGCATATATGCGATTCGATTCGCAATTTTCTGTCACAAAGAACGCAGTACGCAGTAATTGACGGAAAGCCATTAAAACGGAAGGTATATCTGGCGTTACGCAGGGAAATGTTATGGGGCCCCTACTGTTATTAATCTTTATAAACGATGTAGGACACAATGTGAGCATCCCTCTTTTACTGTTCGTGGATGATGCTGTCGTTTATCGATTATTAAAGTCACCAGAACATCAAAACGAGCTATAAAATGATTTATATAACGTATCTGCAAGGTGAAAAAATTGGCAATTACTCTAAACAATGAAAAGTATGTAGTCATCCATATTAGAACGAAAACAGACCCGTTAATCTTCATTTACACGATAAATCAGTCAAATCTAAATGCCATAAATTGAACAAAATACCTAGGAATTATAATTACTAACAAATTAAGTTGGAATGACCACATAGAAAGTATTGTAAGAAAGACTAACCAAAGGCCTCCTTAGTAGCAGAGCATCCGCAGTTCATTTCTGCGGATCCCTTTGTGCCTTGCAACCCAGAAGAAAATTGTCTACCCCGCCGCAAAAGCGAAGGGTAGCGTCCAGAACGTTTTAAACCATCCAATCTGCTGATTACATCTGACCAACAGCATGAAGCGCCCTTTAGGAATCGGAGCAGATGAGATATTTCTTGCCAGGATGCCATTTCATCTGCCCCAATGCTCTCAGGATAGCAAACAATTCCGCGTAATAAACTGAAAACTAGTCTGGAGCCATGTCTAAGGACGATGATGGGGAACGCGGCGGAGAACTTTGATAAAAGGACCCGACCCTGCTGAGAGCCATCCGTATGAACAGAAGTAAAATGAGGGTGGCGATTCATAGTTCCTATTATTTTATTATTTAATTTATTTATTTATTTTTCAAGCACTATTAATAGATACTTACACATTTAATTTATGATAATACAGTTAAAAATATACAGTAATGATATCTTAACTAGTAGAACTGCATCCAACATATACCATTTCTTATCGCCTTTAATTTATTTTCGGGATTTAACAAAATTAAAACGAAGCATTACAATCTGAAAACATCTCTGTCTTGCTCAACTCTGTTCATTGTATCAGACATACAAATTACTGTAAAATGTTGTTAGGGGAGGATGGGCGGTGGTGGTGGTGTTGAAGAGATAGCAAATGTACAGATTAACAGAAGTTGCCCCCACCGATGTAGTGAAGGTGGTATTTATTATAACAATTTAATATTCATCTTTTACAAACTGCAGTAATTCTCGACTGATAGAGCTAAAGTTTCATACACTGAGTTACGCTTCGAAGTGTATACATTGGTCCACAACAACATGTACGGAATGAGCTGGGTGACCATCGATTTCAAAACAGCACCCAAATTGTCCACTATAAACACTGGATAAATGTCACCTGACTGTGTACCTATACCGGTCAAAACAATTTGGGGATCAGTTGAGATATCTAGGTTCTGAAGTACTGTCATCGGCAGAGTGAACTGAAATGGTTCTAAATCTTTCTGTCGGCTGTACGGAGTGCAGAAAACAACATTACGGCAACCAAGATAGTGGTAATCAGAGAACGTTGGCTTGTGTTTACTCTACCAAACGAATTACACTAGCTAGGTTCAGATAGTGTAGTGAGCTGGCAGTGCAATGCAACAACGACGTGGCTTACTGACACTATGGCATGAAAAGCCATATGAAGGTTGGAAGTGGGACAGATACAGACGGAGGTGGTTGCAAGTATTACAGTGTCCCAAAGTGTAATTTCCAGGACCTGGAAGTAATTTTAGATAACAGAAACCGTTAAAAGAAAGCAAGGACAAGGTCTTCCATGTGTAAAATCAACAAAAAACGACGATTATCACACCGGTTAACAGTCCGTCGATACAGGAGGCTGAATGTAAGTCAGATGCAAAGCACCCTCCAGGCAGAAACAGGGCGCGCAATATCAACACAAACAGTCCGAAATATGGCCTCTATGTTGTTTCCCCCATCAAAACCACGACACCGTTTAGCCCGCAGAAACTGGGCGGAGGAACATCAGAATTGGAGTCATAACGAATAGCACCGGGTTCTGTTCACAGGTGAGTCAAGATTTTGTGCTCAGCCGGACAATCGTTGTTTCATCATCTGCATAGAGGTTGAAACTCGGAGCACTGCTGCTTCTGTGCAGAAAACAACAGCATATCATGGTGGTGGTTCAATGGTGTGGGCAGGAGTCAGTATTGTCAGACGTATGGACCTGTACGTCATTCAGAATGGCGCTTTATCTGCTCAGAGGTACAGAGCCGAAAGAGATCCTTCGATCTTTCGCTGCGCCGTACGCTGATGCCATTGGAGATGGGTTCCTTGTGGTGCACGATAACCCTCATACCCACAGCGCTCCACAGGTGTGTAGTATAACATTGGGACTTTTTCATTAAAAATATATCTGCGACGCTTGTCGCTGGCAATCGCTTTGTTCGGCAGCGAGTAGTGATAGTGTGCTATTTTATATTTCCAATTTTTTTTCTCTCGAGCTGGGAAGATAGCGGCATTGCAATTCGTCTTCTCTTGTTCTAGCCATCGTACGATACAGACGCAGTAAGTGTGTGAGCTTAGGGTGTAAAAAATATCTGAACAATAAGTTTCGTGGAATATCTTTTCTTATTTTACCATGACCTATCACTACCACATTAATATCATGTTTCTATTTTTTCAGCAATATCATTAACTTGTAAAATGATGCTTGGACCCATTGTTGGACTTATAATAATAATTCGATGGAAGTTTCTGGGTGCTATTTAAAGTAACCTTTGCGACTAAATTTTTACTGCAATGCCTGCAAAAAAACTTCACTGTTAAACGAAGTTCGATCAATTTCAACATATTTTGCTACAAACAAAATCAACTTAGTATTTTTTTATGGTCATTTGGTTCATGCATGCACCACTAAACAAACCAAGCATCATCTTACAAAATGCAGTAAGTCTTTCAAAGCAGGTTCATCCAGTAGGCGACCAACTAAGTGCAGAAAATCTAACATGTCAGGTAAAGTACGGATTCCGCTGGTTTCTTATGTAATATTGTGCTCAGGTGTTGTCCTTATTCAAAATTTTTACTGCCGCTAAACTTTGAAAGTGGAATCATCCTCAGTTTTACGTAGGTCATCTTCAATTTTACTTAAATGTGCTTATTCTTCAAAATTACATTCCCGTAATGTTACAGGTGGACAACATGCCTGAAGATGAAGGAATTGAACGAAAGGTGTGGCCAGCTTGTTCACCGGACTTAAACACGATTGAGCATGTCTGGGATGCACTTGGCGCACGTATTGCAGCCAGACCAGCACCTCCCACAACGGCTGCAGATCTGCTGGATATTGCACTCATGGAAGAATGGCCAAATATCCCTCAAGAGCTCACTGATAACCCTATACTATCCATGCCACGCACGTGTGCAATTGTACTGGCCGTCCGAGTTGATCACACACCATATTAGACGGGCAACGAGAATGACGTTTTCACTGTTATGGTTAACTCATGGTGACTCGCTCTAAGTAAATGTCTCGTTAACATCAAGTCAATAGTGAGACAGTGAAATATCGAACGGTATCACACACAGGTTACAACTGTTAAGTATTGATATGTTGGTAAATCAATTGGAGCAAACCGCTATGGCCATCAGTCCCTAGACTTACAGAATATTTAAACTAGCTTATCTAAGGAAAACACACACATCCAAGCTCCAGGGAGGATTCGAACCTCAGACGGCGAGGAAAGCGCCTTAGAGTGCTCGGCCACTCCACGACGTCTTAAAATTGCAACCAATATTGAATAAAATACTATACCATATGTATATTGCGTGTATCTCACATGATCTCGTAATTATTGTGGACAGTGTATGAAATAGTGTGGACTGAAGGTTTAATCCTAAAGGCTCCGATACCATATTTTAATACACTACCGATGCTAACATTCGGCTCATTATTGTTGTTGTTGTAGTCTTCAAGTCTTCAGTCCGCAGACTGGTTTGATGCAGCTCTCCACGCTACTCTGTCCAGTGCAAGTCTCTTCATCTGAGAATACGTTCGGAACCTACATCCTTTGAAACTGCTTACTGTATTCGCCCCTCGGTCTCTCTCTACGATTTTTACTCCACACACTTTCCTCTAATGGTCAGTTGATGATTACTTGATGTCTCAGAATGTGTCCCACCAATCAATCCCTTCTCTTAGTCAGGATATGCCAGAAAATCCTTTTCTCCCCAATTCGGTTACGAACCTCCACATTAGTTACTTTAACTACCCATCTAATTTTCATCAGTCGTCTGTAGCACCACATTTCATAAGCTTCTATCATCTTTTTGTGTGAACTCTTGCCGGCCGCGGTGGCCGAGGGGACTGAGGCACTCCAGTCACGGGTTGCACGGCCACTACGGTCGGGGGTTTGAATCCCCCCTCGGGCATGGATATTTGTGCCGTCCTTAGTCTTAGTTAGTTCATAAGTAGTTCGTAAGTTTAGGGACTGATGACCCCGTAGTTAAGTCCCTTAAGCTATACAAACATTTGAACATTTTTGTGAACTCTTTATCGTCCATGTTTCACACCCATTCCCACTTCCAGCTTTCAGGAAGGACTTCCTAACATTTAAATTAATATTGGATGATAACTAGTTTCGCTTCTTTAGAAACGCTTTTCTTCCCATTGCCATTATACATTTTATATCTTCTCTACTTCGGCCATCACAAGTTCATCTTGTATGTTCCTTTCAAGACACTGTCTATTCCATTCAATTGCTCTTCCAGATCCTTTGCGGTCTCTGACAGAATTACTATGTCATCGGCAAACCGCAAAGTTTTTATTTCTCCTCCCTGACCTTTAATTCCCTTTCCAAATTTCTCCTTGCATTCCTTCAATGCTTGCTCAATGTACAGATTGAACAACATTAAGGAAAGGCCACAACCCTGTCTTACTCCCTTCCCAACCTTTGCGTCCCTCTCATGCTCTTCGACTCTAATAACCGCAGTCTGGCTTTTGTATAAGTTGAATATAACTCTTAGATCCCTATATTTTATCCTTGTTACCTTCAGAATCTGAAATAGTTTATTCCAGTCGACATTGCCAAAAGCTTTCTCCCAATCTACAAATACTAAAAACACACGTTTGCCCTTTCTAAGATAAGTCGTAATGCAAGTATTGCCCCCCGTGTTCCTACATTTCTCCTAAATCCTAACTGATCTTCCCCATGGTTGGATTCCACACGTTTTTCCATTCGTCTATAAATAATTCGTGTTAGTATTTTGCACCCATGACATATTAAACTGATAGTTCTGTAATTTTTACATTGGTCTGCACTTGCTTTCTTTGGAATTGGAATTACTGTGTTCTTCTTGAACTCGGAGCATTTTTCCCCTGTCTCATATATTTGCATACTTCTACTCAACGTGAAATAAACTTTTCGCTCTGCTATTCTAATTTCGGAAATGAAGAAACGCCTTAATACATTTTGGTATTTACGTCAAAAAGTAACGAAACTGGTGACTCTTAATGGTCTAAAATGACAGATCTAAGTGATATGTACTGAAGAAATAAGGAATGCACAGCTGCTCTCCACGTCAAAGCATAACATAGTACCAAACAAAGAATTTCATAACTTGTTCCTCGTACACATTTTTTTAATAATAAAATCATTTTTCTTCATCCTTTTGCTATGATGACAAATCCAGTACTCCATTTTATTGCGGCTCATGTTGCTTAAAAACATAACGTTTCAAAAATACGGAACGGTTGACGAATAATGGAACAGAATACGCCCAGTTTATGTTTTGTGGGAAAACCGGGTCACTTACCCCAGTTACCAAACCGAAAAGGGGGCCTACAGTTTAACGCTTCATGGCTAGGTTAAAACCTAAAGTGAAAACATCTGTGATACTAGCGAGTTACGTACCAGTGACCTTTCGCTCGTCCAGAATGCAATTTTAAATACAGTGCCAATTATTGGATACTAACCAAACGCAGATAAAAACTATTAATTTGTGATTACAGTAATATTCTGGTTATTAATCGAGATAAAAACCAACCTATTCTTTTTACTCCGCAATCCACCGATAGGTGCGCGCCAGAGGGTATTCAGTACCACTGTTCTATTTCCATATAGAACGAGAGAAAAACGAACGATTGTATGCATCCGTACGAGCCCAAATTTCTCTGATCTTATCTTTGTGGCCTTTACGCGAAATGTAGGTTGGCGGCAGTAGAATCGTTCTGCAGTAGTATCGGAGCTGATCGCGGACGAACATCGTGATACGGGGGAAATATATAGCCTACATATACATTTGTGTGTATGTGTGTTTGTACTCGGTTGGAGAATAGGGACAGAACTGTACACATCGCATGTTGTGCATAACCTGACAGGTGAAACAGCTCTGAGAGACAAACCGCAGGGGAGTATCGCTCCTGGGTGTGCTGTGTTGTCGTCGAATGACGTAGGGCACAGAGGGCGCACAGTGCAGTGGGGAACACGGTGACGGCGGGCGGCATTTGTAAACACGGCTTAACGAGACAGCAGCGGCCGCCACAGACAGCCAGCAGCTGGCGGCGTCTGCGGTCCCAGTGGCTAAGGGGGCGCAGCTGGGACACAGCTGCGGCTAGGCTCGCTGCTCCGAGGAAAGCGACGGCGCCTGGACACCGATAGTAGCCCACTAGCTGCCCACTGTGTGCTGGCAGTTCACTCAACTGTTAGTTCAATCTAAACTCCTCAAATCATTTATGGGAGCAGGTGAGATATAATACACAACATACATATCATACCCTATTTTATTCAGATATTGGTTACAATTGTAATTCTTGTGCGATCAGTACGATATTTTGCTGTCTCTTTAACTGAGGTTTACTTCACTTTATTTAAACCGAGGCATCATGGGGCTACCATAATAGAGAAATAGTCTTTCGCATAGCCCTGTAGTATGTTGTGTTCACCTCAGACGAAAGTACAGTTGCACACCAGCGTGTCGTGCACAGTATGAGGTTATCAATCAGCTCTTGAGGGATATTTGGCCATACTTCCGTGACTGCAATACTCAGTGTGTAACCGTGCTGCAATGAGTATGTCAATTGCGTCCCAGACATGCTCAACAGGGTTTAAGTCTTGTGAACCAGGTACCCAATCCGTTCGTTCAATTCTATCGCTTTCAAGCAGGTTGTCGACCTCGAGAGGGAACCCATCTCTCATGGCTTGAACGTAGAGCACAGCAACAGGTCGAAGGATCTCATCTCTATACCTCTGAGCAGTCAAACCGCCATTCTGAACGATATACATGTCGCGTTCACCAGTACTGACTCCTGTCCACACCATTCGTCCACCCCATGATATGGTGATGTTTCCTGCACATAAGCAAAATTTTTCCGAGTTGTATGTCACCTCCACATTAGTGAACGACGATATGTCTGGTTGAACACTAAATCTTATCTCATCTGTGAACAGAACGCGTTGCAAATCTAATCGGATTGGGAAGAAATTACACGTTGTGTCCCACAAGGATCCATCTTAGGGCCATTGCTTTTTCTTGTGTACATTAATGACCTCTCGTAAGTTACACTACCAGAAGCAGACTTCGTTTTGTTTGCAGATGATACAAGTATTGCAATAAATAATAAGTCAAGCATAGTTATAGAAAGGTCTGCTAATGATATTTTCATGAACATTAATAAATGGTTTAAAGCCAACTCATTGTCATTAAACTTTGAAAAGACTCACTACATGCAGTTCAGAACATGTAAGAGGTTTCCCACCAGCATATGCATTAAGTATGAAGAGCAGATAGAAGAGGTTGACAGTATTAAATTCCTAGGATTACAGCTTGATAATAAATTCAGTTGGGAGGAGCACACCACAGAACTGCAGAAACGATTCAACAAATCTCTATTTTAAATACAAGTGTTATCAGACATAGAAGACATAAAAATAAAAAAGCTTGCATACTTTGCTTATTTTCATTTCATAATGTCATATGATACAATATTTTGGAGTAATTCTTCAACTCAGTCAAAAGTCTTCAGAGTCCAAAAGCGTGTAATACATATTATTTGTGGAGGAAATTCACGGAAGTCCTGTAGAGGCCTCTTCAAAGAACTGGGTATATTAACTATTGCCTCTCAGTATATTTACTCCTTAATGAAATTTGTCATAAATAATATATTCATTTTTCCAACAAACAGCTCAGATACAATACACGAATATAAATGATCTGTACAAGGTCTTAAAAAGCGCTTACTTTAGTTCCAAAAGGGGTCAATACTCAGGAACACAAATTTTCAATAAGTATACCATCAAGTATAAAAAATTTAGCTAAAAATAAAGATCAGTTTAAGAGGAACCTAAAAGACTTTCTAGTGGTCAACTCCTTCTACTCCATTAGTGAATTTCTAAATTGTACCAAATGATGCATGTATCGGTATTCATTCTATATCAGTATTATTATATTATCATTTCAAAACAAAACAAGCAAAAAATTTTTAAAAATGCATGTATCTGTATTTATATTATTAGTATTATCTATTATTCAGCTTGTAAATTTTGTTTCATGACATGTTCCACATCCACGAGGGTCTCCTCAACATGGATCTACGGAACAAAAAACTAATCTAATCATCTAATCTCCTCCACCTAGTTCCTTCGGGCCAAACAGTGTAGGGGTTTTAATGGAACACACAGCGTAGGCCTCCGTGCGAACTGTGTGTGTTGATGATGCGCGTCCTGTTGCTGCCTGGAGCGTGCGTTGCAGCTGAGTTACATTCAGCCTCCTGTCCGAGGGGCTGTTAACTGGATATTACGGTGCAGTGATTTCTTGCTGATGTCTCCGCCCTCCCTCGACGACGTTCGCCTTGCCTTCTTTTAACGCTTCCTGTTTTGTGAAATCGCGTCCAGATCCTGGAAATTAGACTTTGGGGTACTCCAATTTGCAGCCACCTCCCTCTGTGTCTGTCCCGCATCCCGCTTCCATCGTTCCTACAACTCTCGATGCCATAACTTCTGGTAAGTAACATTGTTGTTGCATTGCACTATGTGATCACTACACTATCTAAACCCAACTGCTTGTGTAACTTTGGTTGAGTAAACACAAGTGAACACCTGACCCCTATGCAACAATTTTCTGTCATTACCACTATCTCGGTTTCATTGTTGTAGTCTCCACTCCATAGATCCGAAAGAAAGACGTCGAACTATTTTAGTTCATTGTGCCGATTACAATAGTTGACCAGCGTTATATCATTCATTTTCTTTATTTCTCACTATGTTACATTATAATCCGTCACCTTAATATTTAATGGGCATGAAATATTTTTCATATCGTATCGAGTAATTTATGTTAGTTATTTGCATGTATTTTTGGTAACTTGTGTAAGACCAAATTACTTTGTTACTATTACAAAGTTCTGGAGTTCATTTCTCTGTTGTAAATCTTGTTCCATACTTGCAGTGACGCTCGAAAGTAGTTTGGATACCTTTTAATGTAAAGCAGAACGTACATTTGTAGTTTACATGTTATATTATTTATTAGTTCATTTATGATCACATTTTAAATATTTGAAATAGATACATATAAGAAGCAAAAATAAAAACAAAGAGGAATTATATATACATATATACACAATTGCTTACATTTGATACTACAATTATAATACAAAAAATTACAAATCGTGCATTTTACAAAAAATTAGACGTAGTAGAGATGGGCTGCCGGCCGCGGTGTCCGAGGGGACTGCGGCGCGCCAGTCACGGTCTGCACGGTTACTACGATCGGGTGTTCGAATCCCCCCTCGGGCATGGATATTTGTGCAGTCCTTAGTGTTAGCTAGTTCATAAGTAGTTTGTAAGTTTAGGGACTGATTACCCCGTAGTTAAGTCCCATAAGCTCTACAAACATTTGAACATTTGAATTATGGGCTCAAACAATGTAATAGGAAAAAAAGGAATTGTATCTAAAAATGAGAGATTGTGGTTAGAAATCTAGGTATTCTTTTGGTTCCGCGGCATTTAGTAATTCTTTGAAGTGATCATAAAGAATGTTGGCATTGTTTTGATTATTGTTCGCTAGTATTCCATTTTCATTTTTCATCATGAGTGTGCGTGGAGTATACTTTGATATTTTCTGAATGTCCTGTAATAGTCACTTGTTTTATGTTGTTTGAATGACTCCTCTGTGAAGTTTAGGGTTTCTTTCTTATGGTCTCTTTTCATTCTTCTAATTTCCTTGAGCGTTTGTCTTCTGGCAATGTTTAGTTCTTTTTGAGATTTTTCAGTTTTATTTTGTTGGTAATTTAGCCATGCTTTGTGCCATGAAGTTTAGGGTTACTTTTTGATGGTCTCTTTTGATTCTTCTGATTTCCTTGACTGTCTGTCTTCTGGCAATGTTTAGTTCTTCTCGAGATTTTTCAGTTTTCTTTTGCTGGTCATTTAGCCATGCTTTGTGCCTTTTCTGTATTGGTTTATCATATTCTTCATTCCACTAGGCTCATGTTTCTTTCTTCTTCTGAAAAAGGCAAATCGGCAATGTTTTTCAGTTTATCAATAATCGTTCCCGGTTCGTCACTTAGAAGTGTGTTGGAGGTTCTGAGTAGAAAACATTGTTTATTAAGTAACTAGGGTCATATTTTCTCCAATTAGTAGATATTTTGGGGGAGGGGGTAATTTAATTTTTATCTTTGAAATGTAATGATCTGAATCGATGTCCACCCCACGAAGGACTCTGACGTTATAAATTTCCTTGTATACTTTTTATCCATTGCGACATGATCTATTTGACACTTCTGACAATTATTTCAATATTCGACATTTTATCATTCATGCGATAATAATAATAATAATAATAATAATAATAATAATAATAATAATTTCGTGAGGCTCATTGACCAGGTGCAAATCTTGCAATTGGTTGCCACTTCGGCGACTTGTGTGTCGACTTGTGTGTGTTATCCAACTGGAGAAAGGGGACCTACAGCTTAACGTGGAATCCGAAACACGTGTCGTTTCTGGCGACTCCTCACATCGTTGAGAGGTTGAAACGAGGCTGTTATTTCGTTTCATTACTCTGCTGTCTCAATATGTCAACTTAACGAATGAAATTTGAATTGATAATATAGTAATAAGGACACTTTACAACTCGCCGCAAAGACGTGGCGACGAGCTACGACAGGCACATACAAAAGACACACACATAGAACATTTTCAGCTATCGGCCATGGACCTTCTTCAGAAAACAGAACATTCACGCAATCACACACGCACACAACATCGTCTGAAGAAGGCCATGGCCGATAGCTGAAAGTGTTGTATGTGTGTGTCTTTTGTATGCGCCTATCGCAGCTCGTCGCCACATCTTTAACGTGAGTTATAAACTGTCCTTAATAATATAGTAATAATTTCAACCTGGACTTTCCATTACTAGAAATTTGAATTGATTCACTTGTGAATGGCCAGCAACACTTTGTTGCAGACTGTACAAGCAATTGTTCAAACAGAGATGGCGAAGGTGTACACTGTATTTTGTATCTATCTTCTTATAAGTCACTGTCCTATTTCCCCCATCCTTGTGTGTTATGGAGTGCGAGTGGAATGCAGTAATATTTCTTTGGGTGTTGGTAACATGGGCAATATTGTAATCTTTGGTTGTGGCTATGTACTTAGTGGCGGCAAGGACTGCCTAGCAGCAAAAGTTTTGTTTGAGCTTTGAAGTAGAGGGTCGAACTGGTCAAGCCAGGGGTTTGCGAAGGCGGTGGAGTAACGGACGCTCGGCGACCAGCCAATCACGGTGCACCGTCCCCGCGAATCTGAAGAGGAAACGGTTGGCCTTGATGGCGCCCAGCGAGAGAAAGAGATCGGTTCCTGGCCTGATGGAGTGCGAACGTGAGGAGAGCTGCTCACAGGTGTCGCGGAGATTTTGCTAACGATTTGGTGAGAATCTTCAGCAATGTTGCTCATGGTGACGCTTTCACTACCTGTTGTTAGGGGACGTAATCATTAGGTATCATTTTAACTTTTATTTTTCTTTTAATTTTTTATTTATTTATTCTTTTTACTTTTTATTTTATTTATTTATTTATTTTTAATTTTTAGGTGACAGAATCAGATCGAGCTGGTGTGTGCTTTGTCGTGGGTTAAAGTTGCTGCTAATTCGGTAATCTGTTGCATTATCATGGGGAGTATTAGTTAGTTGAACGGGTTTTTGTGGTTGTTTCTGGTAGATATTCATTTGAAGGGGCTATTTTCAAATTTATAGTGTTTTTCTTTGTAACTAGGACTTCGCGCGCGAAATCGGTAAATTGTAGTTTATGAGTCCAGTTAGTGCAATTGTAGTCTTTTATTAGTCATAATTTGTTTCTCGTGTCTTTTCGATTTGTTTAACGCATAAATGTGGAAGATTAATCTCGGAATTATGACGGATTTCTTTGTGCATTGTAATCAGGGTGTACGTTGTGCCGCGTGGTGGCCAGTACATGGTAAGCCTGGTAACAGAGGGTCTGTTGCAATTGTTTACCCTGCTCATGCAATAGCGTTATAGTAATTACGTACAATTTAGTTTGAACTGGCAGATTTAGGAAATTTTGTTGGGTTTGCTTTGAAATGATTGTGTGCTATGATGATAGGCCCACGGGTTAGTAATAATGTTGCCAGACATGATGTATTCAAGTAATCATACCCAAATTCCGTAGAAGTAAGAGTAGATTCAGCGTGGTGGTAATTACTTTAATTAAATTTCAGTAACTTGGTTTTTGTTTAGGGCCACGCTGATCGCGTATGTTCACCACTTCGACGGGCATTTTAATATTTTGTGAGCCCCTGACATGTTCTCATAGTAATCAGTAGGTCGCTAATGCAAATCCCATTCTCGAGTAATATTTTGTGCCCGTTCACACCACTTTGCTGCCCCTCGCTCGCAACGGCCGCGCGGATTCAAATTAGTTGACTCGCGTAGTAATTCTTCCCTTGCATGCCTTGTGTGAATGCGATAAATCATAGCGGGGAAACAGAATACTCCTTGCTTCCATATCATTGTGAATAACGAGATTAACTTTTTTTATTTTTTTATTTTTATTTTATTTTATTTTATTTTTGAATCTTGCTAGGAGGCCCATTCAGATGATGGAAACTAAAGTTGCATTTAAATTCTCTCTAATACCAAAAATTTGCATTTAAATTAACATGAATAGCATTTATTTTAAAGAATTTGTGAATAAATGATTTTATCCCACACACGCGTCGAAGCAATTTATAAACGTTCATATGACCCTATTCAGTACTGGTAATCCCATTGTTAAAGTCTTTGCTGTTGCCCGCAGTGGTGCACTGGGATATAAATATCAGAGTAACGTATACGTTCCATTTGAGTACGTATATTGGATCCGATTAATTAGTTCAGATGCGTTTGTAACGCCATCCGTTGCGCGGGTCAAACTTATGACTCTTTAAATTTCGTTGATGTTGTCGGGCATGCTTATTTCGCAAGTGGTGGGAACCTATATGTGTACTCAAACTGGATAAAGCCTGCGTAGAGAACTCATTCTACATACAGACGTGTGGAAGCCATATTGCACTGCAATAACTCGCGGTAGACACCTTCACTGCACAAGTTACCGGGCAAATAGGCAGATCGAATGGTAAATACACAGTCCAGACACGAGGTTATGTAAAATAAATCGACGACGGGAACAAGATGAAGGATGGTTAAAGTGCAGACTGAAAAACTCCGACGTCCGACCGGTTTTTGAACCCGCAGCCCATTGATTGCCAGTCGAGCGCTTGACCCCATGACCAACAGGCCGCACATACGTCCAATGACTTAGAGGAGGTACTAAAGTGCAATATTTCTCTGTGAAACAGCTTTGGAAAAAAGACATTTATTACTTCGGCACTTTGTGTCATTCTCTGGTCACGGAGTGTCTGGATATCTGTTTTCACCTGTTTACCGATTTGACGTAGGACCAAAATTTCTTAGGATTTTCTGCCAACTTGGTACAGTCGTGTTGACCATTCTGAGCTGAGCTAGCTGTTCGCTCTTCCACGGCTGCCATTACAGCATAACGAGACGTCGGACGTATGTGATGTGTGGACGTCGCAGCCTTTATGCAGGTGTGAGGCTGTACACAGACCACTGCAATTAATTTGTGTGGCAGTTCTCATAAAGGACCGTCCCGCCACTAGGAAGTCGACAATATGACTCGCTGAAAGCTCGCTTAGTTGGTTGTAGGAAGCACCAGCGCACCTTCAGGACTGGTGCCTCTTTGCTTTACACGTTAACATCACAGTGAACCCTAAGCCGTCGGCACACGGAGGGTGTATATGAACGTGTGCCGTCAACTTGCTGAGTCCAACAACGCTCGGAGACGGCGCATACAAGGTTTGTGCCTCAACGAGCTACACGCGATAGAAACATCTCCAGCGAGAGTTGTCAGTGGCTTCAGGTCCTGTAATCACAGGATTAGAACTCCTTATTTACCTCTATTAAAGAGCATATTGCCGCGCTTCTGCGTATGTTCGTCATATTCTGTCTGTTCTATAGTCCTACATAAGTAAAAACGAAATATCTATGAACATAAGACTCTTAGAAAAGTTGCATGTTATGTGAATAATGGAAGCAACTTAATCAAGTTTCAAAACAAACTGTGCTTATAAAATCAGAATAGGACTTCACGTTACACAAACATTATTGCAACATTTTCGCATTTTAGTAAAACTTGAAAGTCATTCTTCCTCGATCACTGTTATTGTTCTGTAGTGGAATCTTTAGATGTTTTAAATGCAAGAGTTGAAACAATGAAGTGCGTATTTTACTTTAAATAGGAGAGAAACAGTCTTGTTTATAAAACGAATCTAACAACCTCACTCCTCAGAGGATGCCCACGTATATTTACATAGCATAGAATGTTGTATAGTATACTTCTATCAAATTAATAAAGTAAGTCTTTGAGCCTATTAGAAAACCGGAATGCGAGAAAAGAAGTATTTACACATCACTAGTTTAGAAACGGCGCCAGTTAATATTAGCAGTTTTACATTCCGCTACTTTAGTGCCTGCGCTATGCCTATCAGCCTAGTTACCTTTTACTTCATAGATATTACACGCGGTGAATATACTACTCTGAGATCTGTAGATTACTGACACGTAATTACAACAAATTCTATAACGACACATAAGACTTTTCCAGTCATTTATTCCAATAAATAGTACCTTTACTGACCGGATTTCCAGAGTTCCCCAATTTACTTAGTGACTTGTACTTGCTTTGAAATGACATATATTCACTGGACCTTTTGTTCTTGTGGTCTTCCGTCCAGAGACTGGTTTCATGCTGCTCTGCACCCTACTCTATCCTGACCAAGCCTCTTCATGTCCTCATAAGAACGGAAACCGACACCCACCTGAATCTCCTTATTATATTCGTCTCTTGGTCTCCCTCTGCGATGTTTAACCCGCACGCTTCAATTCAAGCTAATTATACGATTCCTTGATGTCTAAGAATATGTCCTACCAATCGATCCTTTCTTTTAGTCGAGGTATTCCAAAAATTACTTTTCTCCACAATTCTGTTCAATACTTCTTCAATAGTTACGAGATCTACCCACCTAAGTTCAGCATTCTTCTGTAACACCAGACTTCAAGAGCCTCTATCCTCTTCGTGTCTAATCTATTTATCGTTCAAATTTCACTCTCGTACGAGGCAACAATGGACACAAATGACTTCAGGAAAGTCTTCCTTACACTTAAATTAATATTCCATATTAGCAAATTCCTCTCTTTCAAAAACGCTTTTCTTTCCATTGCCATTCTGCATTTTTATATCCTCTGTGCTGCGAACATCATATGTTATTTTGCTGCCCAAGAAACAAAACTCATCTACCAGCTTTATTCTTTCGTTGCCTAATCTAATTCCTTCAGCATCGCCTGATTTGCTAAGACTGCATTCTTTTACCCTTGTTTTGCTCTTGTTAATGTTCATCTTATAAGCTTTTTTCAACACACTGTCCATTCCGTTCAACTGCTGCTCCAGGTCCTTTGATACCTCTGACAGACTTACAATGACATCAGCAAAACGTTATATTTTTGTTTATTTACCCTAAACTCTAATTCTTTCTGCAAATTTCACTTGGGTTTTTTCTTGCTCAATGTACTCCCTAACTACTGCTTCTTTTTCATGCTTTCCAAATCTAATAACTGCATTTTGGGCGATATACAAGTTGCAAATAACCTTCCGTTCCCTGTAGTTTACCCCTCATGACTTCAGAATTTGAAAGAGTTCAAGTTGTATACATAAAACCATTCAATAGAAACTTCTACAAACGGCCAATATGGCGTCGTCTCAACAACTAACTCCCTATCCCGGATAACCATGTGGTGTGACGTCGGTGGCGTTCTCCCGTTCAGACGCACGTTAAGAATTTCTGGCACGCTTGATACTGTCCCTCACACTGGGAAAGCCTCACCAACGTGCGGTTCGCACATTGTGACGTCAGAAACTCGTCACGTTTACTACACTCGCTCAGATACACGCTCTGTGTGCCGACGGTAAACGTTCCCTACTAAACGACAAGAGCAGATGGAGCTCTGGCAGCTACGACACTGTGCTACCTGTTGGCAGACGACGTTCAAACTTTTTTCATAAATGGGCCTGCAGCAGTGAGTATATCGTAATATGACATTTTTAATAAGAATAATATCTTTACTGCTGCTTATTAGCTCTTTCGCCGTATTGTCTGCAATAGTTGAAATAAATTGTGTGAAAATATTTTTTCGAAACAAATAGAGAGTACATTATAGAGTTTTAAATTTGTTACTTACATTCCATTTGATGGTAACACACACACACACACACAGCATCTGTACCTCTATGTGATTTTTACAGGTACCTGTAAAAATCATATAGAGGTACAGATGCTGTGTGTGTGTTACCAACAAATGGAATGTAAGTAATAAATTTAAAAGTCTATAATGTACTCCCTATTTGTTTCGAAAAAATATTTTCACACAATTTATTTCAACTATTTCAGACAATGCTAAATACGGCGAAACAGTTGTAGTGTATAAATAAATAAAGCTAATAAGCAGCACTAAAGGATATTATACTTATTAAAAATGTCATATTACGATATTGCCAGAACATCTACTATCTGCCATGTGGCTTCTGTCGTCAACGAATCCAAATCGACGTCGTCTTTCCAGGTGGATAATTATTTCAGCGATGTCTTACGATATATCAGTAGACTTTTGTCTTTTCCATCGTATTAGTATGAGTGATATAATTTGGGCACTAGCAATGCTCAATCCACAGAACTGACAGTACCCACTGTACTCGGCCCGCAGTCGGTCCCAGCCAGTGCCTCAGACCGGCACCCCCTATAGAAGAAAGCCTGCGCACGACGTCACAACATGGCGGGGGTGAGAGTCTTAGAGTCCTCTGAAACATAGTAAACATTAGCAGTGCACGCTGTTTATAGTGCATTCTTTCGTTCAGGAGTGTATTTATTACGTAAATTGGTGTTGTGTACGGTGTGATCGCTACGGTGGACGTCTTGTGTGTGTGAGAACAACGTGTGATATCTTTTTTACTGACAAAATGTCGTATCGCTTTTCTGTGCCGAAATGTAGAGGAAATTACCACTGCCGTCTTGAAACGTCCGGAGAAGAAGAAATGTTCAAATGTTTGTTAAGCTTATGGGACTTAACTACGGGGTCATCAGTCCCTAAACTTACAAACTACTTATGAACTAGTTACTAACTAGGACGGCACAAATATCCATGCCCGAGGGGGTATTCGAACACCCGACCGTAGTGGCCGTGCTGACCGTGACTGGAGCGCCTCAGTCACCTCGGTCACCGCGGCCGGCCGGAGAAGAAGAAATGGATATAAAGAATTCCCAGGATAACTTGTCTCCTTCTTCAAGTTAATAAGTTTTCGTTTTTGTTTAACCTTATAAAAGAGTTTTAAGTCATGACTGTTTACCGTTGGATATTGTGATTCATTTTATTTACGTAACCACCCCCATCAGCTTATTCTTCTCCGGACGTTTAAAGACGGTAACTTTTGGGCCACAATGGCAATTTCCTCTACATTTTGGCACAGAACAGCGAAACGGCATTTTGTCAGTAAAAAAAGATAACACACGTTGTTATCACACACACAAATCGTCCAGCGTAGCGATCGCACCATACACAACACCAATTTACGTAATAAATACACTCCTGAACGAAAGAATGCGCTATAAACAGCGTGCAATGCTAATGCTTACAATCTTTCAGAGGACTCTAAGCCTCTCACCACCGCCATGTTGTGACGTCGTGCGCAGGCTTTCTTCTATAGGGGGTGCTGCTCAGACACAGATGTCTAAACGGCAGACGCTCGCTTTCTTGCAGCCAGTCGGCGGGTCGCTTCAGAGCCGTCTCACCCAGCTGGTGTGCATTCTAACGGCGTCCACGTGGTCCCGCTGGCTCGCCTCCAGCACCTGAGGACGCCCGAATATTTGGCGCCTGGCCATGCCGTGTGGCGTCAGGCCGCGGCCCGCAGCTGACTGGCTGGCCGCTGAGCACAGCACACTGTCTCGTAGCGGCCAGCCGGTCAGCCGTTAGTCCGAGCATTAGGAAAAGGTCAGTGCAAAAATGATTAAGCGATTAATTGTATGACAGTATAAGAAAGAAAAAGGCTACACTACACTTGTGCGTCTTATTACGCAATATTGCTGCGCATTGTAAGATCCCCATCGAGTTATTTTATTTATTTATCGTATGGTTTTACAAGTATACAACTATATATATATATATATATATATATATATATATATACTTGTAAAACCATACGATAAATAAATAAAATAACTCGATGGGGATCTTATATATATATACAGTGTGTTTCACTAAGTGTGTTTGCCTCTGTAACTCTTAAAATAATAGGTGATGGGAAATTTTAATGCGGTATTTATTTATCGTATGGTTTACAAGTATAGTTGTATACTTGTAAAACCATACGATAAATAAATAAAATAACTCGTTGGGGATCTTACTATATATATATATATATATATATATATATATATATATATATATATATATATATATATACAGGGTGTTTCACTAAGTGTTTTTGCCTCTGTAACTCTTAAAATAATAGGTGACGGGAAATTTTAATGCAGTAGGTCAACACAAGAAATGTTACACTTTCTGCGGAGCTATGAACATAGTTTATTGTATCATTTTCCAAAGAGTTACAAAACAAAGATATAATTTTTTAAATGGAACAATAGTTTTTTTCTATCGTGTATTGGATTCGTTTAAACCAGCTGCGCCCAAATAAATTTAAACTACATTCCTATCACTGTTAGTTTGGGAGCTACAACGCTTCAATGTTCCGGGGGCGGAGGCTGCGATAGCGTAGCTGATTGGCCGAGTGTCTATCCCCTGGGGCACGGTCCACTGTCTCATGACCACCAGCCAGTCAGCTACGCTATCGTATCTTCCGCCCCCTAAACTTTGAAGGGTTGTAGTGCCCAAACTAACAGTGATAGGAATGTAGTTTAAATTGATTTGGACGCAGCTGGTTTCAACGAATCCAATGCACGATAGAAAAAACTATTGTTCTATTTAAAAAATTATATCTTTTTGCTGTAACTCTTTGGAAAATGATACAATAAACCATGTTCATAGCTCCGCAGAAAGTGTAACATTTCTTGTGTTGACCTACCACATTAAAATTTCCCGTCACCTATTATTTTATAAGTTATAGAGGCAAACACAGTGAAACACCCTTTATATATATATATATATATATATATATATATATATATATATATATATATATATATATTGTGTCCCGACTTCGTCGCCGCTTTTGTGTCCCAGCCTCGTCGTAGGTGTCGGTAGCCGAGTGAAACGAGACCGACACGCTGGTGCAGGTACGGAGGGGAGCAGCCAGAAACTATAAACACTCGAGTAAATTAGAAAGATATATATTGCACAGAATGTAACAATACTTAACTTTTACATAGTACTGCAGAATGTTGATACATAGTTGTTGGAGGCCTGCCTAGTGCCTGTACAATAGCGAAGTCTTCAATCGTGCCTATCTGATTACGAAGGTCGTAACTGTTTGCTAGCTCAGTCCGAAGTCCGAAGTGACGATGCCGCTCAGTGCCGGCCACGAGCGGAGCCGCCCCAGAGGGCGCTCGCGGCTGTCGTCGTGAGAACGCCGCGCCGTGCGTGCATGGCGGCGCGCGGCGAAAGTAAGTGGCGCGCACTTTGTACTTGTGCGACACCACAATAGAAAATGTCCAAATTTGACAACCAGTCCAGAGCACTTTCTGTCACTTGATGTAAACTATCCAAGTCACCATTAAATGCTCGCAGTGGACACTGTTTGACGATGTGCCCTACGGTTTGCTCCTCTGCCCCGCAGTCACAGTCAGAAAATGGAAGGAAACCCCACTCCTTCATGTTGTAAGCACATCTCCCTTGACCAGTCTTGATGCGGTTCAGTCTCTACCAGGTATGGCGTGGTAGATGGAATCCCTCAACCTTCTTTGATGGATCTTGCACGAGGAGGCCGTTGTGCGGTGGATTTTCGGTCCAGCGTTCTTGCCACTTGGAGATCACGTCAAAGAAAGTGGTGTTTCCTGTGTCACACCAGGAAGGTTTTCGTGACTTCAGACGACATGCTGGGGGTTCCTGTAGAGCACCATACAAGGGAGAAGCCTCTCCGAAGATTGTGATTACTGCAATCGACCGATCCCTGGGCAACTGTTAGTACCAGCTAATTCTTCCACCAAGGTGCTGCTACACAGCAACAAGTAAGCAAGAAAACGTACATGTGAATAGTCCTTTACAGGATCAACTAAGCTCAGAACACCCAGCAGTTATCATTGGTAACAACTTAAGAATATGTCGAACATTGAGGCGATTTCATCTGCTAAGACTCAGTATTTCTCAATCCTGATGCTGCAAAATTCGGTAGATGTTGTAGCAATTCAGGAAACCCCATCGAGTGGGACTGACGAACGGTATAGAGAAAGTTCAGAGAAGTTTTCTATTGTCTCGACAGCGGGGAGAGAGTGTCACGGAAGTGATGCAAGAGTTGGGGTGGATGGAGTGGAAATTATTTCGGGAAATCCGTTTTTAGTTGAAGCCCGATATGCGCGGACTGGCAGCAGTTCGATGTGCCTCTGTTCAGCCTACAAAATTTTACAAATATACTATATGTTAACAATGTACAAACTTCGAATCAAATAATATGACTTTTATGAATAAAACAGATAAACGTAGTTTAGACTAGGTTAGATTAATACTTGTTCCATGGACCATAAATACGACATTTCGCAATGATGTGCAACGTGTCAGTTTAATAAACGGTGTCCATACATGGCACTCGATATTTTAAGGATTTTATTATTTAATTTTTTCTTTTTTTAATTTTTAAACATTCATTTAAAAATCTGAATTAAGAATGGTTTCCACTGAAGCATATTTAAAAAAAATCTTTCTTTAATCTGTGACATAAAATTTTCAAATAACATCAGGAACATGAATGTGTCACTCACTTCAGCATAAGAAATAACGTCCATAACAAAATCTTTAAAAACAAAGCGTCGTTACGATAAACTATCAACAAACGTAATTAAAGCGTGTTCTTGTGAATTTAGAACAATTGTAAGTTATTTGTGTAACCAGTCTATCACAACTGGAACATTTCCTGACTCATTAAAATATGCGGATATTAAACCTCTATTCAAGAAAGGGAGTAAGGAGATACCATCAAACTACAGACCGATTTCACTTTCACCGACATTCTCAAAAATTCTAGAAAAGGTAATGTACAAGCAGCTTCTCAAGCATTCTAACCTCAAATGACATATTGTCTAGAACACAGTTTGGATTTCAGAAAGGTTATGATATCGAGAAGGCTATTAACACCTACAGTGACAATGTTCTTAATTAATTAGATAATAAATGACAAGCAGCAGGTATTTTTGAAATTTATCAAAGGCATTTGATTGTGTGAACCATAACATCGTTTTAAGTAAATTAGAATTCTATGGTGTCACAGGAATTGCTAAAAAATGGTTCAAATCCTACCTCGTTGACAGGAAGCAAAGGGTCAGTGCAAGGGATAGTGAATTAACCCAACAGTCATCATCAGATAGGGAAGAAATTACATGCGGTGTCCCACACGGATCATCTTAGGGCAATTGCTTTTTCTTGTGTACATTAATGACCTCTCATCAGTTACACTGCCAGAAGCAGAGTTCGTTTTGTTTGCAGATGATACAAGTATTGCAATAAATAGCATGTCGAGCATAATTCTAGGTAGGTCTGCCAATGTTATTTTCATTAACATTAAAAAAATGTTTTAAAACCACTACATGCAGTTCAGTAGATGTAAGAGATCCCCATCCAGTATATGCATAAAGTATGAAGAAGAGCAGATAGAAGAGGTTAGCAGTATAAAATTTCAAGGATTATAGCTTGATAACAAATTCAGTTGGGAGGATTACACCACCGAACAGCAGAAACATCTTCACTAATCTGTATTTGCAATACGAGTGGTATCAGACATTGGAGACATAAAAATAAAAAAGCTTGTATACTTTTCTTACTTTCATTTCATAATGTCATAAGTTAAGCAAAAGTTTTCAGAGTCCAAAGTCGGGTAATACGTATTATTCGGGGTTTAAATTCACGGACATCCTACAAAAGCCTCTTCAAAGAACTGGGTATATTAGCTACTGCCTCTCATATATTTATTCCTTAATGAAATTTTTCATAAATAATTTATCCCTTTTCCTAACAAACACCTCGGTTCATACCTACAATACTAGGAACAAAAATGAGCTACACAAGGACTTAAAGCACTTCTTTAGTTCAAAAAGGGGTCCACTACTATCAGTAGTTATACTCTTAGTATTATTATACTATCCAATTTTATTTCAGTCGAAACTTATCCGAAATCTGAAAAGTAACGGTTTAGTCACATAAATTAATTGAAATGATTGTAATCTGAATATATTTATTTAAATATTTAATTGGAATACAACTGTAGAATCTGACAAAGTCCATATATAAAACATCCTCCGTCATGCACCATCAAAAATTTTGTAATAGTGACCTTCCTCTTGTTTTGAAGGTCAACTGTATAAAATGTCATGAAGATTTTAGGATGAATAAATTGTCCTTATTCGCACGTCGCATGATCCCATAGATTTTCAATCATATAATTTTTATGACGCCATAACTACTGAACAATATGTCGTAAGCAGTTCTTACCCCTCAGTCAATTGTTTCCTCATGGAAGTAATATGTGTACCAAATTTTGTTGAAATCGGTACAGTGGTTTAGAAGCAGACGTCGCATGATGCAGCACTTTTCCGCGTATTTCATATTTTACTACGTGATATATCATGAACTATTTGTCGTACAGTCATTTAATGGTGCCTATGACCATCGCGAAAGTAATATGTTGACAAAGTTTCATCAAAATCGGTTGAACAATACGTCATGTTGTTGGTCTCGTCTGTACCGCGCTACCCGGTGTCAAAACTGGGCCTCACCATGGTCGTCGGTGCTGAAGTTCCATTTCATGCAGCCAATTAGGCATATATAATCTTGAATATAGGGCATCCACAGCTGAAATATTGAATCATATTTTCATGTTACTTCCGATCAGTTAAGTAAGAAAGACGGATTTAAAATGTAAAGCTTTACTGAAAGGAAGACAGTAGGCCACTACAGCTGTAATTAAATGGAGTCTTTCAGACTACTACACGACCGGTTTCGCAACGACTATCAGTTGCATCTTGTGGTGTATTACATAAAATCCCTTGTCAACTATCACATAAAAGTTACATAGTCTGATTACATTGAGACTCATTTTTATGTTTTATTGGACACTAGCTGAAAACCCGGCGTTGCCCGAGTATTTCTTTATTTATTCGAGCCTATCCATTCTCTCTCTCTCTCTCTCTCTCTCTCTCTCTCTCTCTCTCACTCACTCTCTCTCTCTCTCTCTCTCTCTCTCTCTCTCTCTCTGTCCATCTTCTTTCTTCTAAAAACATGTTACATTTATCAGAGAATATATAAGAAATAAGAAATCACACGTAAAATGTACTCGTTTCGAAGAATCCAATCATGAAATTCAGCAATAATGATTGTAATAATATCACAGATCGATCACTTTCTGTAATGCTCAAAACGTCAAATAGATTTTTAAAGATATATATTAAAAGAAATTTCTATTTTAGGGCTTTATTTATTTATTATTATGTTTCCTTATTCGTATGCTTATCCTTACAGAGAAAGAGCTGAAGACATTGTAGCACGCATAGGCAAAGATACTGTCTGTGGCATCACGTTTCGCTGTATGTAACCTCTTGCTATAGAGTCGCAAACGTCATCGCTGGCCTTCAGTCCGAAATTTTTTTATAATCTGACGACTTCCAACCACCATATCTTGCACCCCCTTGTAGCTATCGGCATGGAACTGCTATGGTGTACAACGGGAGACTTCGGACAACAATTACACACAGACCATTCGTTTGCGTTCTGTAGTTTTCGCTGCAGAGCGAAATATTAACACACACACACACACATACACACACACACACACTCACGTAGAATTTTATATACACCAATACCTTTCCATCCCAATATACTTCACCCTTTTATCATTATCAACCCTCAAGCAACAACGCAACCAATAAAATCATTTTCAAAGAGTAAATATAATGTTCAAAGAGTCATTATTGTTCCGCATTTCGCGTTATATGGTTCAAATTACTAAATATCTATCAGATCGCTATGAAACCGTGCCTAAAATCTTCCTCAGGTATAAATTAGTAATTGCACAAATTTTTTGCTCTTTATGTCTTGTGGTTCAGACGTGATAAGCGTACACCGAACAGACGTTCACATTTATAGATATAGATTATTAATGTAATCAGACTTTTATGTTATAATTGACAAGGGGTTTCATGTAATAGACCACAAGATGCAACTTACAGTTCTTGCAAAACAGGTCGTGTAGTAGTCCAAAAGACTCCATTTAATTACAGCTGTAGTGGCCTACGGTCTTTCTATCAGTAAAGTTTCATATTTTAAATCCATCTTCTTTACTTAATTGATCGAAAGTTCCATGGAAAAAATTAATCTATTACATACGTCCTATTACATTACGTCCTGTAGTTGCACGAAAGTAATTATTGACGATGATGGCATTCCTCTCAGACTTCCTCCGAGCTGGAATCCGTAAGTAGCGGTCGGCAGCTACTTTCGGCAGCCAGAGCGAGGCAAGCCATCAACAGAACCTGCAGGCTGGTACCGCCTCCACGTCGTGTCAACGTCGCTTTGGTTCACTTTGAAACTCCTGGTAACTTCCCTTGATGAGAGTCCCTCCTGACACAAAGTAACATCGTGGATGCGATCAAACTTCGGAATTAACCTCCCAGACACGGCGGAAGTACAGTCAATACAGACAGTTTACTTCCTTCCTAATGTATTCGTGCTTTCTCGTTGTCCGTCAGTTCCTATTATCGTTCTGGCGTGGATTGCTTACTGGCAATTTGAGGAAGGTGCAAGTGGCTGGCAAGGGCGCTGGCTGAGACACGATGTACTCAAAACAGAACACATTTTTATTTTACACAGAAATTCTTCCATAGTTGAAACAAAAGAACATAAAAGTACTTATCTTTTCACAGTCACTGCAGTATCATGAAAACCGTAACAAAAATCAAACTTGGTACAATGTCCTGTTCATATCTAAAAAAAATGTTCAAATGTTTGTATAGTCTAAGGGACTTAACTACGGGGTCATCAGTCCCTAAACTTACAAACTACTTATGAACTACTTACGAACTTTTTTTTTTTTTTTTTTTTTTTTTTTTTTTTTTTTTTTTTTTTTTTTACGGGGCTCCCTTCTCCCCTACACCCCGTCCTTGCGCTCTCCATTTTTCGCCTTCGTCGGCGAGCTTCCAAGCTATAGTAATAGCAGGTGAACGTAAAACACTCCGATGTAAGAAGCAAATTAAACAGTTCCGCTGTACAGTGCTTTGTATTCTTCAGTGATGCACTTCAAGTTCGATGGTAAAAGGTCTCAACTAAAAGTCCAAATGGTAAAGGAGAATTAAATCATAGACATGAAAAAGAGATAATTCTCTTCATGGAAATAAAAAACATCCTCAACACTGAAGGTCGGTGGGCAGACCTGCGAAGCACTATACACTCTTAAACCGTGTCAACAAAACCGAAAGGTAAGGATAAAACAAAGCTGAGTTCTGCATAGACGCACACGCACATAAAGTGTGACATGCCACAAACATATAATTTTACTGCATCATGTTTCTTTCCGTTTAATAGTCACACGATAGTGTTCCGTCGGATTACATCATAACCAGAGACCATGTCCATAGCCAAAAGTCGTAGTCCGATTAGGGTTTGGACTGTCATTGAATTCCCCTCACAAAAGATTTTGGTATGCATGTTCAATTGTCACGATCAAAAACCGAGCAAAACGAGTAGAATAGTCCTTTGTACGGCGTAGGTTGTTATGTTCCTCCTGAAGGTAGATCATAAACTGATAGACCTGTGTCAACTGTAATTGTAGAACGGCGTAGATAGTATGCGCGACGATCCAGGTTGTTGCGGCACACTTGGTGGCAGGGTATGGCTTGAAGTCAGGGATGAGGGCTACGTCCACCGAGAAGGTGTCCACGGCGGTGCGATTTATAAACGCCAGCATCCCGGTTGCAACGTTCCAGATGGGCGAACGCGTGGGGCACAGGAAACGGTGTTCCAACGTGTCCTCCTGTGAGCAGTCTACGCAAAGGCTGGAAGCGCGCAGGCAAATCCGGTGCAGTGTCTCGTTGGTGGGTACGACTCGATTCACGACTTTATACCAACAACTAACCACGTCCGCTGCAAGGAAGGGGGCGTGGACATTCGCCCACACATTCTTCCACCTAGACCCTGGGAAACGCATCTCCATTTTATTGGCAGCTGGCTGTCCTCGCAGTCCGTGGTAGACGATTTTTACAGTCCGCGTCCTCGGGTGGAGGTCTTCGTCGTCCAAGTAACTTTTCTGAACAAAGTACTCTCTCACATGTTGCAGCCGGTAAGGAATGGCAGTGGGGTTGAGCGGTGCTATTTCAGACGCGGGCCGGAGAACATCGAACAGAACGGCCGTGGGGCCGAGCGGGTTCTTTTCTATAACGGCGCACGTGCGGTGGATCAGTAGCGCCGCCGCTTTGACAGCGAAGTGCGTCAGGCCGAGGCCTCCTTCCTCTCTGGGCAATGTGCAGGTAGCATGGCTTACTTTGAGAATTTCACCCCTCCACAGAAACCAATAGGCTGCTTGTGTGATGGCTCGTCCTAGCTCTTTGGGCACGTGGAAGACCTGTGCGAGGAACCAGGCCTTGCTGAGCAGACACACGTTGACGATCGAAACCCGCTGCGTCAGTGCCAGGGTGCGGGTGGCAGTGAGGTGCGCCATAGCGCGTATTGCATGCAGTGTCAGGCGCCAGTTGAGTGCCGCTGTCTTCAAAAGATTTGCCGAGAAACGAACACCTAGGATCTTATGCACTTGTTTCACGGTAAACCAGGGACGTCGGAATCTGTTCGCTGCGCCATAAATAGGAAGAAACACAGTTTTACGATTGTTGATACATGCACCCGATGCATTTTCATATAATGTCAGGACCTTGCGCATGGTGTCCAAGTCAGCTTCCGTAGACACAAGAAGGCCGACGTCATCCGCATACGCGCGGCAAACCTGTTTCTTCCCTCCTACACTGAGTCCGACGCATGCACTGTGCAGGCGTCGCAACAAGGGGTCCAGTGAGATTGCAAACAGGGCCATAGCGAGAGGACACCCCTGCTTGACGGAGCAATCGACGGCAACAGGTGCGGACAAAAAACCATTGATCGTCACACGCGATGTCGAGCTGTTAAAAATATTGAATAGCATGGCCGTGAATTTATTCCCAAATCCAAGTTTAGAAAGCACTTTTCTAAGGTAATGGTGACTAACGCGATCAAACGCCGTGGCAAAGTCGACGGAAAGTATTCCAAAGGGAATTTTCTGCATCGTGGTGTATGCGATGACGTCACGGTATGTAGTGACCGCGTCGTAGATATTCCTTTGCGGCACTGCACAAAACTGACAGTCACTGAGTATCTTAGACATAACAGGCTTTAAACGGGACGCAACACATTTTGTAAAAAGTTTATAATCACCGTTTAAAAGCGTGATCGGGCGGAGACTGTCAATTCTATTGTTCACTCGGGTTTTCGGAGCCAAGGTGATTATTCCTTCCGGAAAACTCGCCGGTATTGCCACTCCATTTAAAAGTTCGTTAAAACATTCAACTAAAACTGAACCGAACAAGTGCCAAAAGTGGAGATAAAATTCTGGCGGGAGGCCGTCAGCACCGGGCGATTTGTTTTTTGCACATAGTTGTAAGACCTGTTTTACTTCCTCTACGGTGAACGGTTCCATGAGGTGACGGCGGTCCGTGACTGTTAAAACGTGAGGGACACCTCGCAATAGATCTGTAATGGCGGCGTTGTCCGTTGCTTTTGCGCTAAACAAGTCCGCAAAGTGCCTGCGCGCCTCTGCCAGAATGCTCGCCCTGTCCCTCAGCCGCGCGCCGCCGGCCGCCTGCAACTCTGTGACGTCACGCCTGGCCGCGCGGCGGCGCTCGCGCAGCAGGTGGAACAGCGAGGCCTGCTCGTCTGCCAGCTGACCGGCCGCCTGGCTGCGCACCACGCTACCACGCAACGACGCCTTCTTCAAGGCCAAGAGTCTGGTTTTAATTTGCCTGATGTTCGCCATCCGGAAAGACGGATTGTCTGTTTGCATATTGATTGCGTCGTTGAGACATGTCTCGTAAAATTGCAAGGTGGTACGTTCCCAGTGGCAAACAGATTGACTAAATTCAATAATACTTTTTCGTAGCGCTGGTTTTGCATATTCTGTCCACCACGATAACGCAGAAGAGTAGAAATGGCGATAAGTTAAAATACTACTCCATGCCCTATTAATCACAACGTCGAAACCAGTGTTGGTAAGGTGACGTACATTGAACTTCCACCTACATTTCGTACGTGGCTTCTGAGCCATCAGTGAATGAAAACGGCAGACATATGCGGCATGGTCAGAAAACACCACTGGGTGTACCGTAGATTCTAGTACACAGTCTTTCTTTTCTCCAGAAATATAAATCCTATCGAGGCGACTCCTACCTGTCGGGTAGTAAAAAGTAAACCCCGGATCGTGGGGGTGTAAGTGGCGCCACGTGTCGATTAGATTCATTTCAGTCACGAGCGTTGCTAACGCTATGCACTTGTATGGGTTCGGTTCCTGGTCTCGGTCGTCGAGTACACAATTAAAATCACCGCCCATTATGACAGGCAAATATGGGCCTCTAAAAAGGTGACAAATGTCCGAACTGTAAAAGACTCGACGTTGCGGTTTGCAATCAGATCCCGAGGGAGCATAAACATTTACAAAACGAATGTTATTTATGGTACACGCTACTCCGTGTCCATTTGGGATAGTGGCAACATCACTGAATTCGTGACCATCACGTATCAAAATAGCAGTTCCACTGTGACTCTCCGGATCGAAATTTAAAACCACCTGGTAACCGGGTATATTGTGAACAGGTTCGGTCACCACTTCCTGAAGAAAAACAACGTCTGCCTTCAAAAAATTCAAAAATTGTAATAAACATTCAAACTTTACAATTGACACAAATCTATTGATGTTGATAGTGGCAACAAGTGATGGTGGGTGTGCCACCATTTAGTCAGGGAATTCAACGACGGCGCGAGACTAGGTCTCGCCCTCTTCCATCTCCTCCGCCCAAGACTTCGACACTTGCTGTCCAGTGTCGTGGCCTGCCGCGGCCCCCTGCAGAGAAACGCGCGTGCGCGGCTGCGGGTCGTCTTCGGCCTTTCTTTTGACCGCGGCTTGCGCCGGGTTCGAGTCCCGTGACAAGTCCATTGCCATATGATAGTCGGTGTCGGGTGCACTGAGCTTTTCCTTTATCTGCCGGACCACCTCCTCCATCCTGTATTCCTGTCCACTCGTCATGGGCTGCTGATAACCACGGCCCGCTTGTGCTTCCTGCCGAGAATCTAAATCCGACCGTGACGAAGCCACTGACGCAGATTTCTGCAGCGACTTCGACGCCGAGCGCTGATACTGACGAGATTCGGGGGACCGACTCCACCCCCTCTGGTTGGAGTCCCGCCGCTCCGGGTATCCCGAGGAGCTGGTACTGCGGCCCTTCTCTCTGCGCGCGCGCCTTTCTGCTGCCCTGTCGCGACGTGACTTGCGGCCACCCGCGCTGTCTGCCCGTTCGCGTGGACGATCTGCAGCGGCGGTGGCAGAAACTCCAACCGCTGACACTTCGGGGGGGACGCTATCTTGCACGGCTTCTGATCTTGTCAACGTGGACAATGTCACATCTACCGGAGTCGACACGGCAGGCTTAACATATTGCGCTGGTTCGAGTCCCGTCGTCTGACTCTCCGGGACTACATTTGAGGAGACGTCAGTAGGACGCACATCTTCAACAGTTGCGGAATCTGTCACAGTAGTCGCCGACTCGTCAGGATGGACCTCGAGATGGGCGTCTGTCACCTGGGATGTCCACATAGTCGCCGCACCTGCCGCCAGTGGAACTTCAACTGGGGTGGGTTCTGATCCCGTCGCGTCTTCAGGTGGTATCTGATTAGCTACCTTTTCCGCAACTACCACGGAACCGTCGGCTACATTCTGAGCGTCGGCTGTGACGTCACTGACCGTTTCATTTTGAGGGGCTGCGAGCGCGGCGTCTACATGCATGACAGTTTCATCCGCGGCAGCGCGACGCGTCGGTGAGGTGGGCCCTCCTAACGCGACCGAGGCGTACGTCACGGCGTCTGCCGCCTCCCCCGCCGGTAGTTGCGCGGGGCGCCTGCGGCGTGGGCAGTTCTGTCTGTAGTGTCCCGTGGCATTACAGTGCGAACACGTCGACGGCTGTCCGTTATATGTAATAAAAGCCCTGTGGCCTTTCACTACAAGGAAGGACGGAATGTGCTTTCGTACTATCATACGGACACTACGAATTCCGTTTTCCACTTGATAAATATATGCAGATGACCATTTTTCCCTAGTAACAGACAACACAGTTCCATACGGTGACAAACAGTTTTCAATTGTCTTATCTTTCATTTCGAACGGTAAATTAAACACTCTAACTGTCCTAAGTCCGTAACCGGCGTTAGACACTGCCACATTACTCACTGTTCCATCAAAGTGTTTAAATTTCCGGACACCACCTTCTACATTTACAATTGTGTCACACAGTTCTGGAGTACTAAGTTTGACAAAGAGAGAGTTCAGAAAAGCGTCCAGTTGTAAACCGAGTACGTCACCTTCATTAATTTTCAGATCGTTTTTCAACCAACCATGGATTTCGAAACCTGACGGCCGCGGAACCGACTTGTCAAATTCAAATTGCACATTATTTTCGCGATCTTCACAATCAGCCATTACTTACAAGTACGTAGATACAGCAAATAGAAGAACAGCGGACGCGAAGAACGCCGCCGGCCGCAGCGAGGAAGCACTTGTAAACACGGCCCGGAGCCGATGTGGCAGACGGACCGTCGTGGCCGTGCAGACCGTGACTGAAGCGCCTCAGTCTCCTCGGCCATCGCGGCCGGCTGTTCATGTCTAACTGAACATTCAATAGTAGACAAGATCTCCGTGACGTGAGTATATACAATAAAACAAAAGAGTCTGCAGCGGGCCACATACTCATACAGACAACCTTTCCTGTAGTCCACTCTTCCAGGGCACGTCTACCACACAACTCACTTTTCACTTCACATAGCTCGCTTAGCTAACGTCGGTTGGCGGTGGCGCTGCGAACTTCAGGAGGGCGTGGCGGCCACCTTGCGATCTCATTGGGGGCCGCTGGCAGCGACCGTCTCTTACTTCTTCTTCCGTTGTGTAGTGCCAACCACCACACTTCCTGGGCTTATAACTGGAACTAATCGGTCTTTATACCCATTTCACTGCAACGGCACTACTCACGTGTTGTTGTTTAACTCTTTGTGCATTTTGTGTCACATCTGTGGACAAACTGAGGAACTGTGTTCTTGATGCAGTATACACCATCAATGTAAGTGTTCAGCAGGGCCGGCCGCGGTGGCCGAGGAGACTAAGGCGCTCCAGTCACGGTCTTCACGGCCACTACGGTCGGGGGTTCGAATCCCCCCTCGGGCATGGATATTTGTGTCGTCCTAGTTTGTAAGTAGTTCATAAGTAGTTTGTAAGTTTAGGGACTGATGACCCCGTAGTTAAGTCCCATAGACTTTACAAACATTTGAACATTTGATTTCTTCAGCAGGCCTTGGGACGAAGCTGATGCAATACTTATGTTGATGTATGTATTATGCACAATTGTTAGTCATGCAACACTACTTCGTCCTACTTTGGTACCCACTGCTACACACTTATCGATCGATCCATTTAATTTATTTTGTTACAAACTTTCATTCTGTACGGTGTTCATATTATTTTCTTTGCCCCTCTGTAGAATCAAGTTAGTATCGTAACAGGTCCAGTCGCCTGGTGAGCGATTTCAGTCGCTTTTCTGTCCCTCGCGCTTTTATTTCGTCGCGTCGGTTGGTTTCGACTGTTTACTGCAATATGGCTGACAAGGGGAACACCAGGTATGGTACCAACGGAATTTGATGGGTCGTAGGTATGTTGTGAGGGAATTCCTCCAGACCATCAAGTTAAAAGGATTTGTTCCAATGGGCCTTGATTTCTAAGAAAATTGAAATCAAATTCGCAGCAAATTATCACGCGTAACGTGTCCACTTATACATGGCGGTTATCGCTCAGAGAGACAGCGTGGTGTAATCGGCAAGATGCTAGGCTGCCATGCAGGCGACTGGGGTTCAAGTCCGACATGGGTCAATAACTTTTCACACCTGTCCGATGATTGTGCATAATTATGTATTTTTATAACCATTCTTATGTAAACGTTTGCAGTAAATGGTCAGGATAAAAACATGTAACATTCGTTCAATATGTTATGTATTGCGCGACGATTATTTTATTCATTTTGTTTTTTCCAATATCGCTTATAAAAACACTTTGCGCCTGTAAAGCGGTAGCATTTATTAGATGTGCGTGGTGCTACAATGTTCTGTGTATTCGGTGCTTCTATGACAATTATCACCCAGAATTTTGTACAGGTGTTAAAGATGGTGACGATGGCGACAGTGAGTAAATAACACTGTGCAATAAGTAAATTAATCAGTTTCTACTGTGTGATTCTTCAGTTTCTCCCGGCGTATTTGGACACTATAGACCGGCAGTACACCCGTGGATATTTTGAGTTTCTACTATATTATTTGCTATTATCCTGACTGTTTACTCAAGCTGTAACATACGAGTGGGTATAAAGGCATATAATTATGCACAATAAAAGTAGAGAAATCACGAAAAGTTAAAAATAAATGACCCGAAGGAGAAGATTAATTATTTTCATGGTTATTTTTTTAATCTTTTGACTATTCATTATTTTTGTTTTTCTTTCTTTATATCTTTTTCTTTGCTTAATTATTTTTTTTAAATATAAAAAGAAATTACAATTTTTAAAAATTGTTTTGCCGCTAGGTATCGAACCCGGGTCTCCTGCATGGGATCCTAGCACCTTGCCGATTACAACATGCTGTTTCGCTGCCATGTATAAGTAGACACGTTACGCGTGGTAATTTGCTGCGAATTTGACCTCGATTTTCTTAGAAATCAGTGCCCATTGGAATCTTTTTAGGTTGATGGTCCGGAGGAATTCCCTCAAAACATACCTGCGACCCATCAAAATCCGTTGGTACCATACTTGGTGTTCCCCATGTGAGCGTGCAGCCCTCATCGCGCCGCCCTTATTGCATACGGACGCGGCCCGCTAGAAGCCCACCGGGCCCAGGACAGTTGCGGGCTTACTGGCTGACCCCGGGGTGAGGGGCACCCCTGCGGCGTGCTCCTGACCGGTTGCCGCGCAACCGAGAACGCGAGCTCTGTCGAAATGTCGCGCGAGCTCCCTTTATGTTATCGCCGTCCCGGTGGAGCTACTGTAGCTAGTTGGTACTGCGCGGGGAGAGCAAGCTCCTAACTGTATGGCTCCTCTGGGAACACAAGTTATAGGAAGGATAAGACCGGGGTGAGTGGGAGGAGTCTGAGTGGGCAAGAAAGGGGGAAGGGGATGGGGGAGGGCAGAGTGGTGGCGTAAACCTGACAGAGATAGACGAGAACTGCATCCACACACAAACGTTGTACCGGGATGGGGAGTAGGCCTACTTGCTACTACTATAGTTTCACATTAACAGTCGTAAAGTTACAAATTAAAATATTTAAGTATCTGTACTATTACAGGGCACTGAAATAAATTCAGTAGGGAAGCTGAAAATTTCCGCTGGACCGGGATTCGAACCCGGATTTCCCGCTGCGGGTTTTAAAAGATTAGGAGCCGCTTTTCGGAAGTCTTTTAACCTACCAGTCTTAGGTGACAATGCCTTTATGGCTAATACTGTTTTACATTTTATTCGTGCGACTGGTTTTCCCCATTCCATTAATGGAAGGTACTTTAGCCTGAATCTCAGATCCGCATCCCTTCAGCACTTTTACGTCGTTGTTAGCTTCTTACTATTCGACTAAAGAGTTTTTAGTGCGTACAGCGAGGCTGGCTCATCCGTTTTTATCCTAGTGATCAGTAAGCTAAGGTATTATGCTGTAAAATGTTACTTTCATTCAACAGTATTTTTCCCCCTTTTGTGTGTTTCCCCTTGTGTTGTCAGTTTTCGATCTGTGCCCTTCGAGGGTTTTCCTTCTCTGTGTTCAGCTCCAGATGATGTTTCTTTTACGTCAAATGAAACATCTTTGCTAGGAACAAGGGACCGATGACCTTGTAGTTTAGCCGTTCATAAAACCCAACAACAAGAACAAAAAATTAGGCTACCCAAATAAAACTCTTCTCAGTATCACACTATATGATTGTAGTACCCCTGCATTGCCAAAATGGTTAAGGCCCGAAGCAGGAAATCTGAGTTCGAATATCCGTCCAACGCAAATTTACAACTCACCATTGAATTAATTGCAATGCCCTGTAACAGTCAAGATGTTTGAATATTTGAAATTCGTAAGTTTACTTTTGTTAATGTAATCCAATAGTGTACGTTGTTTCGGACGTGTCCAAAACAACAGACTCCATGTCTACAGTCGTATGTATGCCTCCATCAGCTAAATGACAGTTTCTGTGCAGATGTGCAAATACGCCGTATCCTTTGAGAGAATACAGTTCAGTTTGCGTGATAAAGAAAGAGGTGGGGTGGGACACTACAATCGTAGTTGCGAGAGGTTTACAATATGGGTGCCGGCCGTGGTGGCCGAGGTGACTGCGGCGCGTCATCAGTTCACGGTCTGCACGGCCACTATGGTCGGGGGTTCGAATCCCCCCTCAGGCATGGATATTTGTGCCGTCCTTAGTGTTAGCTAGTTCGTAAGTAGTTTGTAAGTTTAGGGACTGATGACCCCGTAGTTAAGTCCCATAAGCTATATAAACATTTAAACATTTGACAATCGGGGCACGGCAAGAAGAGAGTCTGCATAGGTGATTCTTTAACGCAGCCGCTGGCCCTAAAAGTGATATCTGGGTTTGAATCCCAGTCCAGTGCAAATTTTTAAGTTCCCTGAAGAATTTTTTTTTCAATGCTCGTAACAATCGAGATGGTTGAATATTTCTAATTACTTAGATCAACCCCCTAGTTACTATCGGGACGTACATGGTGTTTCTGATTAACGCTTAGAAACATCAGAAGCTACGTACGTGACTTTGAGACAGGTAATGTGATATATCACACATGGGCCACAGATGTCGGGAAACACTCCAAAGTGGATGACAGATGTTGCGCGTGTGACGTCACACAGTTGACGTACTTCAGCGCATATGCAACGGGTGAGCCTGTCGAACCTGTCAATCTGTCGTACCAGATGGTTCCAGTCCAAATCAAGCATCCCCACCGGTGGGACTCCAGGGCTACGAGCGCGAGTTTTGTGCATAGGACTTAGGGTGGGTAGGATATATTTTTTTACACTGCGTTAGTCAATTGCTATTTATAGTGAGATGGGACTTGTTAATATTTATTCCCTGGCCTCACAAGCCCAGCTGCTGTACATGCTGCGAGGCATGTCATTTGGTGCAGTCTGTTTTTAATCATTTGCGGTATTTCCCCACATTTGCGACTGCCTGTCTTCTTCTTTCTGTCCCCAGACAGGTGTGAACTGGACATCCTCCATATCTTTCCGTCCTGGCATCCTCCTTCATTTGCTTGTAACTTCTTCTTCCTTTCTTCATATCTGTTAACATACCAAACATCCTTCTTCCTCTCCCTCTTTTCCTTCTACTTTTCCCTCCATCATCGTCTGCAGTACACGGTTCATGCGTAATATGTATCCCACCTCGTCCTCGTGAAATTCCGGAACTCTTCCACTCTGCGCCGGCGCGGTGGCCGAGGGGACTGAGGCTCTCCAGTCACGGTCTGCACGGCCACGACGGTCGGGGGTTCGAATCCCCGCTCGGGCATGGATATTTGTGCCATCCTTAGTGTTAGCTAGTTCGTAAGTAGTTTGTAAGTTTAGGGACTGATGACCCCGTAGTTAAGTCCCATAAGCTATACAAACATTTGTACATTCTACTCTGCTCAACACCCTCTCACTTCTCATTCCGTCAGTCCATTTCACTTTATTTGCTGTTATCCATAGGCACTTTTCAATACTTTGTAAATAAGAGGATCGTCCACAAAGTAAGTTTCGTTTCTATTTCTATCCGCGGCAGCGCTGCGATCGCAGTTCCGAGCATGCGCGGCAGTTACTCTGACTCAAGGACAAGGCATGTCCGCCATTTTCAGATTGCTGCTGCCGAGGTGTGCTTTTTAGTACTTTTTTATAATGTCAACCGTAATTGAAAATACCGCCGCTGGTAAAATCAGATCTGTGATTCGTTTCCTAAATACAAAGAAAATTAAACCAAATTAAATTAATCGGCAAATCTGCTAGGTTTACGGTCAAAATGCTATGAGTGATTCAGTGGTTAAGAGATAGGTCAGACTGTTCAACGACGGACGTGATGAAGTGCGGAATAGGACGCACAATGTTGTGTACGTAGTCTCTTTAGGAGAAATGTTGCATCTTCTAAGTGTGCTGTCAATGAAACGCCGTTTGTTCAAATGTTTGTAGAGCTTACGGGACTTAACTTCGGGGTCAACAATCCATACATTTACAAACTACTTATGAACTATCTTATACTAAAGACAGCACGAACATCCATACCCGAGGGGGGATTCGACCCCCGACAGGGACCGGCCTTGCACGTCGGAATATAGCGCCTCAATGCGCTTGGCCGCTCCGCCGTGAATGAAACGTAGTCTCTGGTTCGCCTTCTTATAATATTTTCTATGTGTTCTTTCCAATTTAAGTTGTTCGTGATTGTTACCCCTAGGTTCTTAGTAGAATAATTGACGGCCTGTAAGTTTGACTGATTTATCGTGTAAATGAAGGTTAACGGATTTATTTTAGTAGTCATGTGCATGACCTCACACTAATCATTATTAATGGTCAACTGTCAAGTTTTGTACCATGCATATGTCATAGCAAAATGATTTTGCGATTACTTTTGATCTTATGGTGACTTTAGTAAGCGATAAATGACAGCATCGTCCGTAAACAGTGTAAGAGAGCTACTCAGCTTGCCTCCTACATCGTTCATAAAAATAAGGAACAGTAGGGGCCCTACAGCACTTCCCTGTGGAATGCGAGATGTCACTTCCGTTCTACTCGATGACTTACCGCCAAATGAGAGGTACTATGTATCCTTTCTGGCAGCAAGCCTGGAAATAGTGCTGGCTGTGGCAGACCCAGAGAAGCTCAAGCTCTCTACAGAAACTCGTAGAAAGCACGCATAGCTACTTGGAAATATGAATATTAGGTGCAGGGGTCACATCTGGGGAACCGAATCTACTACCACCGAACATACTGTGGTGACCAGCAAAGTATCGTAGAAAGTTAAAGAGAATTTTCCGGCAGAAGAAACAACCAAATATGTTGAAATGTTTGCAAAAGTATGTGAGCAAACTGCTGAGGCCATCGCTCATAAAAAACTACTTCAACTTTCCTAAGTACGAGACGTCAAACCAGTACTAAGCAAAGAGGGGAAAGTTGGACCGTGGAAGGAATATATAGAGGGCCAATACAAAGGAAATAAACTTGAAGGCAGTATTCTAGAAATGGAAGACGAACTGGAGGAGGATGAGATAAGAGATATGATACTGCGAGAAGAATTTGACAGAGCGCTGAAGGACCTGAGTCGAAACAAGGCACCTGGAATAGATGATATTCCGTCTGAACTGCTGATGTCGTTAGGAGATCCAGTCTTAAATAAATTGTATCACCTGGTATGCAAGATGTATCAGACTGGGGAAATACCCTCTGACTCCAGGAAGAATATTGTAATTCCAATTCCAAAGAAAGCAAGTGCAGACAAGTGTTAAAATTACAGAACTTTCAGTTTAATAAGTCATGGGTGCAAAATACTGACACGAATTACTTACAGACGAATGGGAAAACTTGTGGAATCCGACCTCGGGGAAGATCAGTTTGGATTTAGGAGAAATGTAGGAACACGGGAGGCAATACTCACATTACGATTTATCTTAGAAGATAGGCTAAGGAAAGGGAAACCTACGTTTTTACCTTTTGTCGATTTGGAGAAAGCTTTTGACAATGTCGACTGGAATACACTCTTCCAAATTATGAAGGTATCAGGGGTAAAATATAGGGAGCGAAGAGTTATATTCAACCTACACAGAAACCAGACAGCGGTTATTAGAGTCTAAGGGCAAGAAAGGGACGCAGAGGTTGGGAAGGGAGTAAGCCAGGGTTGTAGCATTTCCCCAATGTTGTCCAATCTGTACATTGAGCAAGCAGTGAAGGAATGGCAGGAGAAATTTGGAGACGGCATTAAACTGCAGGGAGAAGAAATAAAAACATTGCGGTTTGCTGATGGCATAGTAATTCTGTCAGAGACCGCAAAATATATGGAAGAGCAATTGAGTGGAATGGACAGTGTCTTGAAAGGAAGATATAAGATGAACATTAAAAAGAGTAAAATGAAGGTAATGGATTGCAATGTTAGAAAATCAGGCGATGCTGAAGGAAGTAGATTAGGTAATGAGACAATAAAAGTAGTAGATGAATTTTGTTATTTGGGTAGCAAGATAGCTTCTGATGGTCGAAGTAAAGAAGATATAAAACGCAGAATGGCTATGGGAAGAAAAGCGTTTCTAAAGAAGCGCAACTTGTTAACATCCAATATAAATTTAAATGTTAGGAAGGCCTTTCTGAAAGCATTTGTCTGGAGTACAGCATTGTATGGGAGTGAAACGTGGACGATAAGGAGTTCAGATAAAAAGATGTCAGAAGCTTATGAAATATGGTGCTACAGACGAATGATGAAAATTAGATGGGTAGATCACGTACCTAATGAGGAGGTTATAACCCTACCCGTCTTACACCACCGGTTAGTATACGATAATTAGAAAAATTGGGTGGAAAATCTATCGGTAATGAAACCGATGATGTAGCGGAGGCTATAACCGGAACGTTGCTGCACATCTTTTGTAGCAACAAAGATCGATAGGAATAAAGAAAGTGGAAGGTAAAATTTGGAATAAAATTATTAATGTTTAAATGAAAAAGATGCGGAACAAACAGGAAACAGGAATTAATTAAAGAAAATGAATAACTTATTGAATTACGGTTGTACGAGCGAATAATTTGGAGGGATCTCAATAATAGCAAAGATAATTAACAACGTGAAAAATTACGTAAAATTTTGGTGGGCAGGAAATCATAGTATGCGCGTCAAATCCGGTACAAAATACATTGATAATATATTAATTACAGAGAGACAGTTCATTAACACAGGGGTTCAATGTAAGACAGCGAAATGCAAGCCATAGCCACGCAAATGCAACATGCAGCAGATCATGCAAAACTCTCACCTTAATACTTACTATTTACAGCTTCAAATAATTAATTGTTCATATAAGTACCAGAAATTATTCTACAGTGAGTATTCCGTGTGCTTTAGCAATAATCAAGTTGTAACTGAACTATTAACTGTACTAATAGCAAGCTCAAAAAATTAATTAATGACTTGACATGATAACACTGAATATTTAGAAATGAACTATTTAACTGTCTGATCAACTTTTGCTCTCTCTTTAACGAGGAATTATTAGCATTTCAAACACTTACAAACAATCACTATTCTCACTAATTAATACTTGCAAGTAAAAACTTTACCTCAAAATAATATTCAATTGAAAACAATTAATCTTTTCCACATTTATTGAAATATCTCTTGAAATTGAAAGTTAGTCTAGCAGTTTCGTTCAACTTAGCTAACCTAATGATCAGCAACGCTGGCATAAGCTACATTTAGTTAAACTATTTCTTAATTAATTATAATTAATCTCTGTCACAATGTCTTTAATGACATTGATTTTTAGTTTTTTATAGCTTCGTGAATATTCTCGTAAAAACAATGGATGAACAGGTTCATAAATAACAGTGTTCACTATTGAACAATTATCACTAATACGCTGGTTAGCTGTACATGCTAATACAAACTGGACAGATCTTACTGATTTTGATGTGCGACGTGGTGCTCCTGATTGGAGACTGTTGGCACTTAACAATTGGCAAACACAGGCTCCTCTTGGCGACAAATGTTAATTACAATTTTGGGCCCACAGCATTCCTCTTGATGCGTTTATTAATTATTTGAGCTGTGCCCGTATGAATAAATAATACTGCCTGTTCGCCGTCTCCTCCACTAGTGCCAATCCAACACGCATCCTCCTTCACGTACTTTTGCCGTACACCATTTTGCGCACCGTCTCACGATTCCGTCTGTCTTCTCCCAAGTCACAACCACGACTCCTTCTCGCTGTGTGCCTCTGCGCTACCAGCGATAAAACTCTCTACTCAAAGATGATTCTATACAATAGCAAAGCCCTTGCTAACCCAGCGTGTCTACTACATTTACAGTGTTATTTTTGACATCTACGGAAATTAGCAGGACAATTCAAATATGTTACAGAAACAAAATATACAAATGCATAATAAATTACAAAAAATACAAATAACGAGGAAAAATACACAAAGCATCGTTTTATATTACACACTGTATGCAAACATGATTAGAAAACGGCTATGGTCACTGTGTTGTTGTGTCACGAGGTGCTTAACAGAATCGGGGAGAAAAGGAGTTTCTGGTATATCCTGACTAAGAGAAGTGATAGATTTGTTGGACACATTCTGAGACATCAAGGAATTGTCAACTTAGCATTAGAAGGAAGTGTGTGGGGTAATAATCATAGAGGGAGACCGAGGGACGAATACAGTAAGCAGATTGTAAAGGATGTCGGTTCCCGAGACTGAAGACCAGAGAGAAGACTGATAGTGTGTCAGAATGGACGATAAACAGTCTGACACACTATCAGAACAAGAAACTTACAGGTATAGTTTTGAACGCCAAATAAATAAAAAAAAATGCTCATTCCTTGAATAATATCAGTTTCCATTAGCTACAACAATAAAACATTAAATTACCAACGTGAGAACACACAACAGCGTCCTTTTGTGACATTAAAATTCGCCTGACGAATCGTTCACACATACGTAAAACAGTTCGTTACTTACTGCTGCATGCGAGCAATGATACTGAATAATCTCGTCCTACGAGTTTTTCATATGATACATCAGAGAGGACCCTAGCGTACCGTCAGGAACACAAGTCAGATATCACTTTCCACTTTGTTTTATGACGCTGCAAATCGGTAGGGATTTTTAAGTTCCGTCGGGTAGGAAAGGGTTAAGTTCAAAAATGTTCAAATGTTTGTAAATGTAAGGGACTTCACTACTGTGTTATTAGACCCTAGGCTTACAAACTACTGAAACTAAACTAACCTAAGGACATTACTGATAAATCTGAAGCATTGAATTAAAATTTCTAATGCGGCCGGGAATCGAACCCGGACCTCCATGCTTACTAGGCAGACGTCTTAACCGTTTTTCAGCTTCTTTTTTTTCGGATCATCTAACGCCAGAAAGCGTCTAAACCAGTACAGACACAAGTGAACAAGTAACTACTTCCAGAGGAACTGCCGCGAGTGGTGCAGTGGGTGGCGCAACACATGGCCGTGAAAAGACTACCACACCACTAACGATTAAGGCACCTTGGAATAGTCTAAGTACGATTTCCCTCAACGTCACAAACTTTAATTCAGCTTCTGTGTTCCAAAGATAACTGCGACTACTGCCAAGGCACTCCACGCAGCGGAATAGCACCTCAGCAATGGACATACTGGAACAATCCTGTTAAGGTGATATAAACATCAATTTAATACAAATAAACAATCGCTGAGACGGATTTTCGTCTCGAATATGTCAAAGATATTATTAATAAATCTGAAGCATTGAATTAAAATTTGTGATGCCTCCGGGAATTATTTATCAATAATGTCTTTAACATATTCGAGACGAAAATCCGTGTCAGGGATTGTTTAGTTGTATTAAATTGATAACCTAAGAACGATAGATACAAACCCTTATGCCCGAGGGAAGATTTGAACCTCCGACGGCGAGCAACCGCGCGCACCGCAGCAAGACGTCTTAGACCGCTGGGACGTTCCACCGCGGCAAAGGGTTAAGTGGACGGCCTTTTCCTTCACAGTGGTCCTAATGATTCGGTGAGCTAAGAGAAAGACCTGTCAGTTTTGCAGCTAAGACTTTCGTTACCTCCTAAACCCAAAACGCTCGAGAGATGCCTCACACCGGCCTGCTAAGTTTAGAGGCAGCGCGACCACTGGTCGCCCGTCGCGTGCGCCCCTCCCACTCACACACGGTGGCGGAGCTGTGAGCTGGCGGTCTGGCCAGGCTGGCTGTATCGAGCTGTCTCAAACTTTAACGAGCCGCCCCCTGGCAGCGGTTCCGCATCGGCCGGTCGTCTTGGGGACGCCATCAATAAAACACGGGACCGGCCGAATGAGCGCGCCCGCTACTGCGTGGGCGGCAGGAGTCGGAACGGCGCGCGGCGGAGGGTGCGGCAGAGTCCACATGAAGGGCAGCCGGGCCCACCGGCACAAGCCAGTGGCCGGGGCCTGGGCTGCACGCTACTCTGCCGCCATCACCCGCAAACGACAAGTACCGCCTAATAACTCCTCACTTTACCTTTTCCTTGTCACTCACTGTTACCTGACAGAGACCTGCTGCTACCGTAAAGTCATTAACGTTACTAATTCAGCTCAGTTTCGCTGCACCGAGTGGATCGTCTCCGGACTCAAGACCACAACAACAACAGTGTATCAGAGGCATGTCGTGCATGTTATTTTCGTAGTTGTGTTTGTTGCTGGGTGTCAGTAATAAATGACTGTAGTTTTGTTTTCTTTTGTTTACGAATTATGGAATGTGAATACCTTTCAGGAATAACCACAGTTGCTTCACCGCACGCCTTCAGATCAATATCTAAACTGGGGCAGTTCGACATACAAATTTTGCTATCTGCTTGCTGCTGGTAAATCCTTATCTTAACAGAGATAAACATTTCATAATATCTCTCAATTGCATTATAACCTCTTGGACTTTGAAGTCCCAAAAAAAAAAAAAAAAAAAAAAAAAAAAAAAAAAAAAAAAAAAAAAAAAAAAAAGTTCAATTGTTTGTATAGTCTATGGGACTTAACTACGGGGTCATCAGTCCCTAAACTTACAAAATACTTATGAGCTACTTACGAACTAGGACGGCACAAATATCCGTGCCCGTGGGGGGATTCGAACCCCCAACCGTAGTGGCCGTGCTGACCGTGACTGGAGCGCCTCAGTCCCCTCGGCCACCGCGGCCGGCTTGAAGACCCATTTTTAATTTTTTTTATATTTATAGTGTCAAATAATGAAAACAAAAATGTCTGAATACAGTAACACGGTTTTATTTACTTTGGTAGTAAAATAACCAAATATGAAGTTATCTGCTCGAATATTTGATAGCTTGGGCAGGTTAAACAGCCCCACCAAACTGACCGTTTATGTCCTATGTAAGGAATGTGATTACCCTTACCGGCATAAACTACAATTAAAAACTCTATTTGGAAAATTACTTGACCGTAATAAATGCTACTTTTACTAAAGACACGTCTGAATGGAACGATGTACAAGTGGCAAAATTACTGTTAATGATGGGTAACCTCATTAAATTTCTGATAATTGTACACCAAACTACCCACACGACTGATTAAACACACACACAAAATTGAGCAACCCATTTACAACCCAGAAACATTGAAATGTGATATTAGGGAACTTCCAAACAAACATCGCGTAATTTTACAGCTGGTAGATTTGTATTTGGCTCCGTTTAAATCAGAGAACTAATCAGAGCGTAGCTGTTGAAAGGCCATTGGTTCGCGCTAGGAGGATAATGCCTGTCGGGTCAAGACATGTAAACAACTCACATCGCTTGAAATACCTAACAGAAGCAAACAAAATGTTGCTACACACGATTACTTTAATACTCCTCTCCAAAATACATTGAAATACATACATAATAAAACCGAAAAAGAAATAAGAAAAGAATATAAAAGGAGACAAGTCTGCCAATGGCAGAAACTATTAACAATGCTCACTGATTGCCACCTGATATGTTTATTAAGGAAAAAAGATAGTAACATAACTATTGACTAAAATTAGAATTTTGATTTTAATTAAATTTAATAAGTCTTTCAGTAAGAGAAAAAGAGAGAGCGAAAGTTAGTGGCGCATTATCTGATCATAGTCGAGCCGTAACGATGTCGGCAGCAGTTTGTGCATGTTGGCACGTTGTTGCAACATCCTAATTAATTAAATTTTCATTTATCCATCCTCTTGCTTGCACTACGTCACCCGTCACACTGAATAATCAATGTGTAAGGCGCCCGGAAAAATCAGCAAAAGGTCCAAGTCAAAAGTTTAATAAGCGCACGTTTCTAATGTCTGTTGACGACGTTACGAGGTTTTCACAATGTTAATAAACAGGTTCATTTTTTACATAAAAACAGCATGATGCCCATTCTGGTTTTCAATCACGTAGTATACATTTGTTCACTTCAGTACAGCACGAAATGCGATAAATGCGATTTGGTTAATATGAGAGTTCGTTCCGTCCTTTGTTTATCGCCTGAAACTGTACAGTTCGTACCACAATAATGCCGTCCCATTTGCGGTACATTATCAGTGTTATGTATGTCCATGAAACGGTTTAAAGTTCGGTCACAAATACAATACTGGCCATTAAAATTGCTACACCAAGAAGAAATGCAGATGATAAACGGGTACTCATTGGACAGATATATCACACTAGAACTGACAGGTGATTACATTTTCATGCAATTTGGGTGCATAGATTATAAGAAATCAGTACCCAGAGAAATCACCTCTGGCCGTAACAACGGCCTAGAGTAGTGACTGGCGTGTCGTGACGAGCCGGTTGCTCGGCCACCATTGACTAGACGTTTTCCATTTGCGAGAGATATGGAGATTGTGCTGGTCGGGACAGCAGTCGAACATTTTCCGTATCTAGATAGGCCCGCAGAGGACCTGCAACACGCGGTCATGTGTTATCCTGCTCAAATGTAGGGTTTCGCAGGGATCGAATAAAGGGTAGAGCCACGGGTCGTAACACATCTGAAATATAACGGCCACTGTTCAAAGTGCCGTCGATGCGAAAAAGAGATAACCGAGACGTGTAACCAATGGCATCCCATACCATCACGCCGGGTGATACGCCACTATAGCGATGACGAATGCACGCTTCCAATGTGCGTTCACCGCGGTGTCACCAAACACGGATGCTACCATCATGATGCTGTAAACAGAACATGGATTAATATGTACCATTCATGCACCCAGGTTCGTCGTTACGTTCACCATTTCAGGCGCTCCTATCTATAATGAAGCGTCAAGGGTAATTGCAGCCATAGTCTCCGAGCTGATAGTCAATGCTGCTGCAAACGTCGTCGAACTGTTCGTGCAGATGGTTGTTGTCTTGCAAACGTCTCCATCTGTTGACTCAGGGATCGAGACGTGGCTGCACGATCCGTTACAGCCATGCGGATAAAATGCTTATCACCTCGACTGCTAGTCATACGAGGCTGTTGGGATCCAGCACGGCGTTCCGTATTGCCCTCCTGAACCCACCGATTCCATATTCTACTAACAGTCATTGGATCACGACCAACGCGAGCAGCTATGTAATGTAGCGATACGATGAACCGCAATCGCGATAGGCTACAATCCGGCCTTTATCAAAGTCGGAAACGTGATGGTACACAATTCTCCTCCTTACACGAGGCATCACAACAATGTTTCACCAGGCAACGCCGGTCAGCTGCTGTTTGTGCATGAGAAATCGTTTGGAAACTTTCCTCATATCAGCCATGTAAGTGTCGCCATCGGCGCCAACCGTGTGTGAATGTTCTGAAAAGCTTGTGTGAATGTTCTGTAGCACGTCATCTTCGTTGTGTAGCAATTTAAAAGGCCAGGAGTGTAGTTTACAATACCAATAGCTGATATCTCATGTTAGATGACATCCAAATGCACAACGAATACTACTTTTGAATATTACAGTTACAGTGATCTACAGGAACGAATTCTGAACATTAATAAAAAGCACCTTTAACCCTCAGATGTTTTTTTTTTTTAATCTTTAAAATCGACTAGTTTCGGCCAGGACCATCATCATAGATAAGAAGGTATTATAACAGGCTAGTCAACAGCATTAACTGAAATAAAACTTACTGGAAACAGCAGGCGTTACTTTCACTAAAATTACAGACGTCATACTAGATTATCCTAGCAGTCAAACAAACATGAAATACGAGAATAAACTGTACATTTTTTACAGTCTATTCTCTTATTTTATGTTTGTTTGACTGCTAGGATAATCTAGTATGACGTTTGTAAATTGTTTACAGTCCATTCTCTTATTTTATGTTTGTGTGACTGCTAGGATAATCTAGTAGGACGTTTGTAATTTTAGTGAAAGTAACTCCTGCTGTTTCCAGCCAGATTTATTTCATTTAATGCAGTTGAATAATCTGTTTTAATACCTTCTTATCTATGATGATGGTCCTCGACCGAAACTAGTCGATTTTAAGGATTAAATAAACAGCTGATGGTGAAAGATGCAGTTTATTAAATACATTACGGTTGTTAGCACTCACCTTGCCAAAACTTCATTGTGTACTATTTTCAACACAGAATACGAATGCTACGTTGTCTACAAAAATTGCCAGTTACTGTGTGCAATGGCATAGACATTTATATATATATATATATAAAAAAACTTATCATCAATACCGACAGATTGTGGAACGGTAAGTGATGAGTTGAGCGTAGCAAGGCGATGTGAGCAGAGCATGTCGGAAGTACGTGCAGTGTTTCAATTATAATGTAGGCCGCTGTACGGTCTGATCTGTCTACCGGTGAAGGAGAAGTAGCTTAGTGTCACTGCCGCGCAGTCACTGAAGGAACGGCAGGGCGCACCTGTGACCTATGTAGGTAAGGGGAACCTCAAGTGTGTCAACTACTGTGAGGATGCAGTTAATGGGCCATTTCACACACGCTATCCACTATGATGGCTCAGTGGATATCGGGACCATTACGTAACATCTGTTGTACACAACTTTCTCTTTCCTCTCAGCACTGGTCAAGGGGACGAAGTAAGACTGAGATACCGATAAGGTCATTAGTTGGAAGCTTCAGCGCTGCAGCGCAGCAGTGACTTCTAAAGATTTTCCATTTTATTGTTCTCAAAGATAACTTTGTAGATTTTGTAGCCTTAACTTACCACTGAATATATTGAAACATGTGTTGAAGTTCAGTTTAGTGACATTGAATGAATACGTCTGTTAACAGATTCGTACATGATATATTTTGGTCTACACAAGCGACGCTGATTATGTTCGCATTGGATGCTTAAAAATAGTTCTAATGCAGCGGAACATAGTAAACCGGACTGAAAGGGAAAAGAAATTCTTTAACCTGATTATGCTACGAATATTAAATTTTACAATTCCAATACGTAATTTTTTAGCCATTTTGTAGATTGTTGCCTCTATATTTACCGAGTGGGATAGTGTGTGTAACAGCATGCTTACCTTAACTGAGAAAAGACGCTGATACCGTAATATGGGAGGTGTGCATGATTAACTGCATGTTGCATGCTGTTCCACTGACCTGCAACAAAACAATAATGGTTACTGTTGGGTTGCGCAGAGGTATGGAAAAATGTTCTATTTGTTGCTAAGAAAAATCAGCATTATTCTACCATACGATCTTAGCATATATAAAATTTTTGGTGTTTGTTCCTATATTTCACTCTGCAGCTAAATCTACACATCGCAAATTGATAGTGTTTGTATGTGGTAGTAGGTATCAGTCTCCCATTGTACACAATGGTGGTAGAGGCTTGATAACGATAAGGGAAGTTGAATGTTACCGGCTTATATAAAATTCTACCTGTGGGCATCAATATTTTGCTCTCCAGCAAAATCTACACAGTGGAGACGAACAATCTCTCTCTGTTGTACTCTTCCGTTGTACACCGTAGCAGTTCCATGTCTATAGCTATAAGAGGGTGGAAGATATAGTGGTTGAAAGTCATCAGGTTATATAAAATTCGGACTGAAGACCAGCAAGGACTTTTGACACTATAATAGCAAAGAGATTATATACTGCGAAACGTATGCAGATTCTTCAGTTGTTTTACTGCAACAAGCGTACGAATAAAGAAAAATAAGTCCATATTGCAATTTGAAAATTAAAACTACCAAGAAAAATGTCAAAGCATCAGAAAGAAATTTCGCGTTCACGATTCGATTCTAAAACACAGAAAACGGCGCTGAAAATGAATCTATATACGACAGAAGCATGAAATCTGTAGACGTTGCTCATCTTACACTGTAGGCATCAGAGAGTTTTCGATATTCTCATCCCTAAGGGGCTGAAATAGGGGATAAACGTTTTATTTTTTATTTATTTTTTTCATTTTAAATACGTTGCTATCAAGGCAGTTTTGAAGAAATACAAAACTTCGGAATTAGATTTTTGATTGGTATTTCAAAAAAACGTGTTTCGATATTTTTGGAAATTCAACCATTAAGCGGGTGAAATAAGGGGAAACCTTCAAGGGTGCTACTAAGACTATTTTGATGCTACAAATGAAAAAAAATGGATTTGGAACTACGATTAGAATTTTAATTAAAATGTGTTTCGGGATGTTTCGAAATCTGCCATCAGTAGTGTAATAGAGGGTAGCAAGTTGTATCAAAATTTAGAAGGTAACTACCAATGCAAACCATCCAGCCTACGCGTGTGAAACAGCGGGAATTAAGCTAGTATTAAATGTTATTACAGTAAAGGTATTGTGACCTGCGTAAGGTAGGTTTCATTACTGAACTGTAGATGGTTACTCCTCTCGTCTTTATGCTGATGTGAACTACGGTAAACAATCTTTGAATCAAGTTTCTGAAGTTACAAAGTTAAAAAGGAATTTACGACATCAGTTGGCAATGGACACTGAATTAAATCAATGCGAAAATTGAATATTTGTGCAGTGCCGGAATTCAATCCGGGTCCTCCTGTTTACTACGACGTTGCACTGACCGTTACGAACTGAAAGGTAGTGATCACCATTACTGCATGGGCTATTCAGCACTCCTCTCGTCCGCATGAAAACAATAGTGTCAACATTACACGAAAAATATTGCGATACTATACTAAAATTTACCAAACACTTCGACGTAACAAGACGTGGGATCAAACTAATACCGCACGAACGTCTAATGTAGGTATCGTATTTGTTAACATTAACTGAAACCTGAATTTCAAATCGAAACTTAACTCATATTGGCAACATATGTGTACCATGTAAACTAACATTCAAAACACCAATGCACTTACATAATTTTTCGTGCACTTTAATATATACCTAAATAGTAACTTACTAGAACTGAGTGGCATAATATAAATTATGTCATATTTACACATAGACACGAACTGTGGGCAATGTTAAAAAAATTATTACGAATATTAAAGCCTTATATCTCATTTCAGGCAGTCGGACATACTGAACAAGATACACACACTCATTGTACATGACACAACGCTATAAACAAATATAAATAGTTAATCTATTGATCCTTGGTTATTTTATATTAGTATTTTAATGTTTGAAGCTGACAGGATAATTGAGAAGGACGTCAGCAAAAGCTACGCTGTTGAAGAATACACAGATGGAAGCAAATCAGACGACGGAGTGGGTTCGGGGATAGCTATATTTGTTAATAAGAGGCTTACTTACCAGATACAGCTAAAACTGTCTAATGAATGCTCAAACAATCAAGCGGAACAATTTGCCATCATCAATGCTCTTGAGTTCATAAATAATCTCTCGAATACTGATACAACTGCAGTAATTCACACCGACAGCAGAATTACTTTGGACTCTTTGCGAAATCCGAAGAACCACAACTTGTTGATTGAAGAAATAAGAAGTAATATCAGAAGGTTGCAGACACACAACTGGCTGGTGCATTTCGAATGGGTTAAGGCACATCAAGGGATATGGGGAAATGAACTAGCTGACAACCTTGCTAAAAGAGCAGCTCGATCACGACAGTCAACACGCTATAACAAAATACCTACAAGTGCCGTAAAGAAGAAACTTCGAGAAGTGTTTAGGAACAAATGGGACATTGAGTGGCACAGAACAAAAAACGGGGGAAGCTCTAAACCGTATTTTCCTACGATCCGACAACGTTTAATGATTAAACTTCCAATATCTCCGAATTTTACAGCCATGCTAACAGGTCATGGGAAACTGAAAGCCTACTATCAGCGGTTCAAAATAATTGAAGACGGAACGTGCACATGTAACAGTGCTGTCCAAACTATTGACCACGTGCTTTTTGACTGCTGCAATTTATTGAAAGAGAGGGACCATCTCAGGAAAAAAAATAGCAGCCAAAGGAGGAGGATGGCCCGTCAGTAAATATGACTTAGTACATAAATACACTACTGACTTTTACAATTTTTGTAATTCAATAAGATTTACTAATGTATAAAACTTTTACAATTCTTGCAATTCATTAAGATTTCCTAATGTATAAAATTGTTTGTTCCTTTGTAAACCCTGTCAACTTGTATACTGTACTTGTGTTTGTAAGAACATTTGATGTAACCGCCTGAATCAAACCATCAAACATGTAATATTGCTATGTAATGGGGCATATTAAATAATAAATAGATAAATAACCAAAAAGTGCTGAGGCCATATCATTGTGAATATAAAAAATATAAATGTAAACTACTCATTTGACACAACCTTCCTCAAAGTCAAGAATAGTATCTAGAAACAGGCTGTATTAAAAACAATATAAATAAGACCAGAAATAGTCATAGTATCCTGAAGATATAAAATATTAATTAGTTGGGTTAGAAAGTATATTAAACAATAGTAAAATGTGTAGATCGTAATTCATTAATAAATATTGTTGTTTCTTTGGTATTGAAGAAGACGCTGCCATGTTACGGCACTTGTAATTCGGTGTTCGTCATGTAAAGACATTTGTTTTGACCGCTCAGATGTATGTGTCTTTAAATCTTGTATTCATTGTGGAAGAACGCTCGTTATGACCGCTTAGATATGATCAATAAATATAAAGGAAAGTTTGGCTGTTCATTTATCCCGTCAAACGCCCGGAACTTGTTTTAGTAGTAGTGCAGGAAGGCGACAACGACGCAGTTCCTACAGAGTAACCTTCAACAAGGTAAGTTACGTATAACAGCGCTTTCCTTAACTAAATTAACCAACTAGTTTGGAGGCTGCTTTATGGAGTATACCTCCTAAAATGAGGTATTACGATGAAGAAGGTTAGTTGGCTAGAAAGACGTGGTGTGGTTACAAGCCCTTGAGCCATTTCCACTCTTACTTACGGAATTTCTCCGGTTCTCGTAAGACTTGGACGTGGTGTGCATTCGCACTAATTGGGCGTCTCTGCCGTAATTATTATACTCTAGCTAACCCCGGACACGCTCTCCTGTCACTCATCGAGATAATACATTAGTAAAATACATACCCTTCTTTGCCTTCCTGTGGCTTTGTGACATGAAAGAAAAGTTTGAGAAAATGTGGAATGAAAAAAAAGTTAGAGATTTTTTCTTTTTTTTTCCAGAAATTAATTGTTAAGTCAATGAACTTCATTATTTTGTTTGCCCTGCTTGTGCATAAACGTAAAGATCAGTTGTATTACCACAACTCTGGAAATTTTTTCCGCGTTCTATCTACCCCCCCCCCCCCTCTCCCTGCGGCCTCGCCCTCTCCGTTTCCCTCTATCCATTATTCCCCGTCCCTGTCTACCTCTTACTTCCCTTCCTTCCATCTCTTCCTTTCTCCTCCCTCTGACCGTCTCCCCTCCTCTAACTTTTTCTCATTGCCTCCTAAGTAGCTACTCAAAATTATCAATCAAAACTTAGGAAGTTACTTCAAATTTCTTGGTAAATGACGAGTCTGTTCTCCTAAGCAGAAATAACCCAAATAACAACGTTATTTCGACTTTGTTTAACACGTTTTCATTTACACTCAGGGACGTACATAATTATTTATTCTTCTAGGGGAGATGGACGTAGTTTCAAGTACGAGGGTGTCCAAAAGAAAAAGTACGAAACGACACTTTGGGTATAATTGAAATCTTTATGTAAAAGTGATAGCCACAGTCCTGCTCAGGACTAAACTACTGTTCAATGAGTCGAAGGATTCCCTGTTCCCAGAATTCCTGTGACTGTGACAAGAGCAAGGCTTCTTCTGCGTCCTTAAGTTGAGGTGTTTATTTTATTTTTTTCATTTGACAAAGTAGATGGAAGTTACAGGGCGCCCATATCCGTGCTGTAGGGCGGATGCTCAAACCGCTCCCACTTGGCCAGTGCACTTTGTGTGACCCTGGAGGCGTGTGGCTGCGTGTTGTCGTAGGGCAGAATCTCTCCCTCCGTGAACAACCGAGGCCGTTCGCTCTGGATGGACCTGCGTAGGCTACGGAGTGTCTCACAGCACTCGTTAATGGGTTTTCCGTGTTTGCAATACATTACTAGTTAAAAAGATCTTTCTATATAAACTTTTAACATCTACAGGACGACCTTTTTAGTTATTTTATGGATCTGACCATTAATTGTTTTATGCGGAATACATGAGTCATGGTGACTTGCAATCTGAACTAGTGTGGTCCCATCATGGGAACGAAATCGATATGTAGGTTTTTCAAATAAATATTTCATATTGCACCACCACGCAGTAAATTTCTCGCTCATTAGTAAGATTGAGTTACAGATACAAAAGTAGCAAGGATGCTTTAAAATACAGGGTGTCTCACGAAAGACGCCTGGGAGAGGTCCGCGAGTTGCCGGCTGCTGCCTCTCTGCCTGCCGGTCGCCGCTATGCGTGTTCTGGGACACTTGGCAACAGCGCCGAGTCCCGCCCTATTGTCATTAGATAGAAACAATGGGGAAGTTGATCCTTAGATGCTTTATTTTTCTGGTGAAGCATGGCTGCATTTGTCAGGCTACGTAAATTCGCATAACAATCGACGTTGTAGCTCAGAAAATCCACATGAGTTACATCAACAACCTCTTCATGACGTGAAAACTGTAATGTGGTGTGCAATTAGTGCCAGGCGAATAGCTGGGCCAATCTTTTCTCACGAAACAATAAATTCTGACAGGTATGTGAACAGTATCCTGCATCCATGTTGTCAAGAACTTTCACCTAACGAAAAGCTGTACGGTTATTTCATGCAAAACAGTGCAAGACTACACATTGCCAATGCTTCTATGGCAGCAATACGAAGTGTTTTTGATGACAGGATATTTGTCCTCCTCATTCTCCAGATATAAATCCCGGTGACTTGTATCTTTGGGGAATGTTAAAAGACAAGGTGTATGCAAGCAATCCCCATACACTGGAAGAGTTGGAAGACAGGATTCGACTAGTCATTTCCCTGATTTCGGCAGCCGAAATTCGTCGAGTGTCGAAAATGTGTTGAAGAGATGTCAGGCCACTCTTTCCATAGAGGGACATCATTTTGAACATCTACTGTAAATAAAGGTAAGCTTAGGTTACTCAGATGGCAATGTTTTTTAGACGTTAACTCAGTGTATGCGCCCGCATCACAATAGAATCCGAGATTCGGGCGCTGCTGTGGGCGTGGCGGTGGCGGTGGCCGGGAGCCATACCGCGCGATCCGCGGCGCCTGGCAGGCGTCTTTCGTGAGACACCCTGAACTAATAGATGAGAGCAATGGTGGGAGGCTGTCCACAATTTAGAAATCAAAGAAAAACTTTAAATGAACTCCATAAATGAAGCAGTCAGAGCGAACAGGCTAATATGGTGGGGTCATGTTACACACATGTGAGTAGCAAGATCACCAAAGAGACTCATGTGTTCGCATTAGTGGTAAGAGGAGTCGACGCAGATCAAGAAGACGGTACTTGGATTTGGTCAAAAATTATTTTGAAGTAACAGGCTTATCATCAGACGAAGGATTGTTATTAGCATTGAATAGATGACTGTAGAAACATTTTATAACGGATACTATGCTCCAGACTGAACATGGAAAGACATAATCAGTCCTAAACGGTTACGATAATGAATAAATTACACCTAAAGAGTATTTTTAATATTTTGGGAGCAAATCAGACATAAACTTCAAACTGGAAAATGTACCTGTTCTCGTTTTGTTAGGGTTCGAAAACGTCAGCAGCTGAACTGTGGAGTTCTTCAAGCGTCGTGGACGTTGTTCTGGGAAGGGGTTTGGACCCCCTCCCCCTGTTATGCACGACACTGTGTCCAACGCTAACATCATCGACCTGGCATTCACGTTACCCGGTAGGCGTGTATTACTGCAAATGAATCGTTTAAACGTGAATGAGATTTCACGAAGCGTTGTTAGTTTTATGTGTCATTTCTATCACAGCCCTTAATCGTAACACGGACAGAAATTGGCAGCACTTAGGTGTTCGTTGTTCGTTTAATAGAACAGGTGGGGATTTCACTGTGTGACAGGAAAGAAGAAACGAGAGTTGCTGATATGAAAATATCTGCTTCCTTTCGCCAATCTTATCGGCTACTTTCACACTTGATTTTTGAAATGTGGACATATATGGGAAAGCACCTTTCGAATTATATAATTTTCATTGGAATCCTTGTACAATTAATACTGAAAGTCGGTACTTCAATTTAGTGTTCTCGCATTTATATGATGACAGTTATGTGGTGTTTGTTCTTCTGCACATTGTTTCTTAATAATTTTTAGAATTTAACTTTTAAGTTAAAAGGCTTAAATATTTCTTGAGGGTGAGAAGACCCTATAGAGCTTTACATTTATAAATTAATTTTTATTGCATAGCTAATTTTTAATGTTAATTTTTACTGTTTGGTTGGGGTGATATGAAGAATTTATTAAACTCTTCATTTTAAAATCATTAATTTTGATGGTAACTCCTTATCAGCTGTTGGAGCCTTCCTTCTTCGTTTCTTTCGAAGTGTTAAATAATGACTTTGAAAATAATTGGTGATTTGCTACATTCCTGTCTGACACCTTGGTTTGTTGTCATCGTGTGTTTTAGAACTGTCTGCACTTATGATTATTATAGTATCTTCGTGTAAGCTTTTAATTACGTATGTAAGATGGATGTAGTATCCGCACTTTTAAAGAACTACGGGTATCTACAGTAAACTACTGATGATCGAGTCAGAGGCTGTCATGAAAGCAACATGAATACTTGTCATTTCTCTAAAATTCTCCTGACGTTAAAAATACTACCACAATATAAGGGTCCTTTTCTGAAACCACTTAGTTCATTTACCAAACATACAGCTGTTATTACTTTCACGTGATTATTATTTCGTAAATATCTGTTATGAGACCTATACCTTTGTAATTGTAACAAGTGTTTCTTTGCCCCTTTTCAAGACCTTTTAAAAGCGTTTTTTTTAATTCATCGGGCATTTTATAACTTCATCATTACTCATAAAGTAGATCTAAACGACTTATTACGGCCAGCATTCTATCATACACCATTTAAGTTGATGCCTTATTTCATCTGCATCACAGCTCCTACGATTTTTCAGAGTGAACTCATTGGCGTAATAACGAACTTGCAAGAATATAATGAGCTCTGTTAGTTTGCGTGTTAGCACAACAGCGAGGAGAGCGCGGTGTGTGCACCTTCGCCAGTATCTCCCCTCCCCCCTTCCCCCCGTCCCACCCCCCTTCGTCACTCTCACTTCCGACAAGTCTTGAGTCGTGATTACGCTGGAAGCGGAAGTGCAGCGAAATATTCAGCGCGCGGCCGTGATCTGATTAAATTCGCTGGCTTAATTAAGCGCCCTGCAGTTATAATTAAACGCATTCGTTGCCGAGGCGGGGTAAGCAGCCCGTGGCGGAGATCCGGCAGCTTGGCCCACAAATCAGGCCGACCTCAACGCCTGCCAGCCCTCTCCCCTCTTCCCTCCTCACCTGCCTCTCATCCTGCCTTTGCCCTGCCTACCTGCTGTTAACGTCCATAAAGTGCGGAATTTATCACCTGACCAGGCCAGCTGTACTTCCTACAGTAGTGGCAACCAAAGTTCGTGACTCCACCAGATAGAGTCCCCTAAAACTTCAAAGTATTCCCTTTTTATTGGACTGTCTTATAATTTTGTTTCAATTAAGCAGTCTTCAGAACACAACAGTCATCCGTCTACTACTCGACCTATTCAGATACCTAAACTACACCGTTTCCGCCCCAAAAGTATGAGTGTGGAACCTGCAATGAAAAACCCAACAATTTTCACGAAAAAGATTATTAACCTCACACATTGCGTAAGGAAAATTCGGTACACTCTTTTTGTTTAGATAAAAGAATATCTTTCTTCCTGCAACGTTAATGGCTACAATGGCTACATGAAATACCGGGTGATCAAAAAGTCAGTATAAATTTGAAAACTTAATAAATCACGGAATAATGTAGACAGAGGGGAAAATATTGATTATGCGATTATTGGCTGTGGGGTTACCTGAAGTCGCAAGTGTATCGTGATCGATCGACATCTCTAGGGATGCTGAAAGACAACATCCGACGCCAATGCCTCACCATAACTTCGGACATGCTTTACAGTGCTGTTCACAACATTATTCCTCGACTACAGCTATTGTTGAGGAATGATGGCCAACATACAGAACATTTCCTGTAAAGAACATCATATTTGCTTTGTATTAATTTACTATGCTAATTATTGCTTTTCTCATCAGATGAAGCGCCATCTGTAGGACTTTTTTGGACCTTTTTTTTTGTTCTAAAAAAAACCCCATGCCATTCCAAGCACGTGAGTCAATTTTTACCTCTCTATCCGTGATTTATTAAGTTTTCAAATTTATACTGACTTTTTCATCACCCGGTATATGATTTTTAATGGTCATCTAAAGGATTGGAGGCTATTCGTAGACCCACATGAGCTTAATCCGAGAGCTTAAATAGCTGATAACTATAAACTTTCTTCTTTTATTTACACGTTGTCTGTACTTTTAGGACGTGTCATAAAGAACAGACATCATTGACATTAACGGCCCTCATTTTACGAATACGGAATATTTAAATATTTTGTCCGTTTCAAGGCATTGAAATAAATCCAGTGGCAAAGACGGAAAGTTTTGCTGGACCGGGATTCGAACCCTTATTTCCCGCTTTGGGCCAGCGGTCGCCTTAACCAGTTAGGCTACCCAGGCACGCTTCCCTCCCCACCTAACATCGCGTCTAGTAGCACACCGCGATAGTAGTGCCCCCTGCCCATTTGATTCCACTTGCTCGCAACCTATAGAGTGAATCCGGGAGAGGTGGCGCAAGTTGTCTAAATTATTCATAAAAAATCTCATAATGCACTTAAGTCAACATAATTTCTATTACAAGTAAACAAACCTGTTTTTCTTAAAATATTATTTTTTGAGAATTTTACACGCACTCATTCGTCATGATATTTGACCATTCAAAAAACCTTACAGTGCGGGATCTACCCAGGGTAAGATGCTGCGCCCTTATGGGTGACATGCCGCATAATGATATTTGTTGCAGTTTATAATTTTTTAAACAAAATTTGTTAAAATTTTAGCTTATGATTGTAACAATTGAGGAATAAAAATAAACACTGAAGAATTGGCAAACAAATCCTTTATTTTTGTTATAGCAAAACAATTAATTTTTTTATTATTTTTAAAGATTGACACTCTAAGCGCCAAACCCGTAAAATTTACGGGTCTGGGATTGCACGAAAATCACGAGACCCGTAAAATTTACGGGCCGCTACATTTAATTTAATGCAAAACATTGCAACGTTACTTCTAGTGGTTTGGCCAGCGTTATATGTTGTACAGATAGTGAGTAATAATATGCATCTATATATGACACAGCAGTGTTGTTTAGGGCGCCGTAATTCATGTTAAAACTTATCTTTGCAATCTCATTCTATCTTACATCGTTGTGTTGCTCATAATCATTTCTCGGCGCGGTTTATCAGACGCAGAAATCGCGGAAGTGATTAACGATAGCGGCACTCTGGATAACGCAGAGAGGGATTCAGATGAGTTTGAATACAAAAGCAGTATCATTCTGTGTGAAATTTATGTGTAGGTACTGTAGACTGAGAAAAAAAAAAGGTTCCAAATTGGTTTCTTTCGTACAGAATTACAGTGTAAAAGCGCAGCTTCAAAATAGTGCAAAATTTGCCACAATCCAAACAGTAGATTTCATGCAGTGATTGTTTAGATATTGGTGGTAAAATTACCCGGTTTCTATGGACGGGTGGACAAAATAGACCTGGTACAGACAGTGTTAAACTTAGGCTATCAGAGTTTTTCAAAAGAAATCCTCTCCAACATTAGCTTCTATTCCTAATTTCCCTGTCACAGTCAACACAATAAATATCAAAGATGGTGGCATGTATCATGATCTATCAGGGATAGACGCCGCACTCTATGACTCTGTCATCGTAGCACCCAACAGAAGTTACTGTTCGTGCATCTACTCATATATTAAAAAAATATGTCACTATTTACTACCATCTAATAACTGACCGTAATACTAAAAAGATGTTTATGCAAGATATAGAGACATACCTTGTTTATTAACCCTGACTTGGTCGGACTTACTATATTGGATTCCCGCAAGGGATCGAGCGTTCGAATGCGTCCACAATGAACTAATCAATTGCCTTTGAGATAGATATACAATAATTTGTTTTATGTCTTGTTTTCGGACATGTCCGAAAGAACAGACACCATTTGTTGACGTTAACGGCCGTAATTTTACGAATTCGAAATATTTAAACATTTCGACCGATTCAGGGCATTGAAATAAATCCAATGGGAAAGTGGGAAAATTCTACATGATGCAAGTCTTATTGCCCCAAAGAAAGTCATTTCAAACGCATTAAAGATAACACAAGTGATCAAAATAATTAACCAACTTTTTTGCAGACATTACTTGACAATGATATTAGCCGAAAAAACTGATGTGAAACAATAAAATATGTCACGGGCAATTATCATTTATTACGATGTTTTAATTTCCTGTTTACTTTCCGAAGTTTATTTTTAGTGATATTACACCCGGATTTGAGCTACTCCCTAATAGTTCTGAAATATTGATATGTTCACTAAATGCTTCTATTTGTAGATTTGTACAAATTCAGTCTAAATTCAGTAATAGTAGTCAAAAAAATTCCATTTCTATAATAAAAGCCAGTGTTTCTACAAAATGGAGTTTTTCCCAAAAGAACCTACGTAAAATGGTTAGTAATGTTACACCCGGTCTTTGAGTAGCCCCTTGTACTAGCAAACAATGGCTGGCTGCTGTTGTGTTCTCTGCAGGAAACACATCACCTGTTTCAACCTGTGAATCCGTTCTGGGAGGCGGTTGGAACTGGGTCAGGTTTCGTTGCGACATCGTGGCGGATACATGCAGCAGCACCTACAAACTGCCTGTGACGATCTCGCTGTATGGGCAAAGAAATGGAGACTCGCATTCAATGCAGCAAAAACACAAGCTGTGGCCATATGCAGGAAGCCATTATCGCAGGACCTACCCAGAATAAACATCAGAGGGGAGGCAGTCGAGTGGAAAGCCACAGCAAAATATCTGGGGTTAACTCTGGATAGGAGGCTGACATGGCAACCACACGTAGAGGAGGTCGAAAAACGAAAGTTGTGCAACATGCAACAATGCCAATGAAATATTTATTCAGAAAAGTTTAAGTTAGTGAGTTCGTCATTCAGCGTCGATCACCTTTTCATTGTCAATAGTTAGCCTAATGTAGCTTAGAAGAAAACCTGGATCTACGGACTTCAACTAAATCGCAGATCGCATCTGAGACAAGCATCTAAAACAAGATAAATGGTTTTTGTTATATAATTTGAACCTCACCATCCCCCCGCGTCCTCTTAATAAAACTGTGACTTGCAGTACGGACACAGTTTTTCTGGACCTGTTATAGAAATCGGTAAACGAGGGGCACTTCACACAGTGTATGATAAATATACACTACCGTTTGTGAACACTGCAACACCAAGAAGAAAAGGCACGAATTCAATTAATTTAATACCATGGGTTAGTTACGTGACAAGTAACGGATGATTACCTTTCCAAGTTATTACACGTCCTTTGAGCCGTGCCATTCTGTATGTCGTGTGGCCACCATGCGCTGCGATTAGAGCTGCTACACGCCGTGGCATTGAATCACTCCGGTTCTGAGGGATTTCCCTCCACGCAGTTTGCATCCGAGCCCACAAACCGTGACTCTGGTTACCGGGGGACCGTGAGGCGCCTGGTGCCGACCAACCATATCCCAGACATGTTCGGTGGGCGGACCAAAGGTGCCTGTCGCTCTTCGAAGAAGGCCTGTACATCCCTCGCAGTATGTGGCCGGGCATTGTCCTGTTGAAATGTGGCCTGAGGAGATGACTGGAGCAGGGGGAGTACCTCAGGCTCCACTACCACCATTAGGTAGCGGTTGCTGTTGAAAGTGCCCTCAATACGTAGGAGGCGAGATCGGGTGTTGTAGCCAATGGCGCGCCAGACCATCAAGTCTGGTGTTTGCCCGCTGTGCCGATCCACAGTGCAGCACTCACAGTGAGACCCGTATGCGGGCATCACTGTAGGACACGTTGAAGCGGGACTCGTCCGCAAACATTTCATTCTGCCACTCAGCAACCCAGTGACGGTGTTCACGTGCCCATTGCAGTCAGAGCAGCTTCTGGTTCCTGGACGACGGTTGGCGACGTAGCGGCGTGCGTGCAACAAGTCCAAACTGCAGCAGACGGCGACGAACCGTCGATGAAGACGAGTTCACACCTGTTGCAGTGCTCCAGCGACGAGTCAACACTGTGGATGATGCTGTACGGTTCGTTATGCGGGCATATTTCTGGAGTTTCGGAAGGCTTTTGACACTGTACCTCACTAGCGGCTTCTCATGAAACTGCGTGCTTATTGAATATCGCCCGAACTGTGCGACTGGATTCAAGATTTCCTATCAGAAAGGACACGGTTCGTAGTAATTGACGGTAAGTCATCGTTCCCCAGGGAAGCGTTACAGGTCTCCTACTCTCCCTTGGGCTTACAAACGATTTAGGAGACACTCTGAATAGCTCCATTAGACTGTTCGCGGATGATGCTGTCATTTATCGGTTAGTGAAGTCAATAGAGGATCAAAAGCAACTGCAAAGCGATTTAGACAAAATTTCTACATGGTGCGAAAATTGGCAATTCAAATAATAAAAAGTGTGAAGTAATACACATGACCACTAAAATAATTCCGTTGAACTTCAATTACACGATAAATCAGTCACACCTTAAGGTCGTAAACTCTACCAAATACCTAGGAGTTACAACTACGAACAACATAGACTGGAGAGAAAATATTATGGGGAAGGCGAACGAAAGGATACGTTTCATTGGCAGAACGCTTCGAAGATGCACCAGCTCCACCAAACAGACTACCTACATCACACCTGTGCGACTTCTCCTGAAGTACTGTTGCCCAGTGTGGAACCCTTACCAGGTGGGGCTGACGAAAGACATTGAGAAGGTCCAGAGAAGGGCAGCTCGTTTTGTTTTATCGTGTTACAGGGGGGAAAGCGTCACGGAAATGTTGCACGATTTCAGGTGGAAATCATTAAAAGAAAGACGTTATTCGTTGCGGCGAGATCTATTGGTGAAATTGCAATCACCGACCTTTACTTCTGAATGTGAAAATATTTTGTTAGCACCCACCTACATAGGGAGACATGACCATCCCAGTGAAATAAGAGAAATCAGATCGAAAACGCAACGATTTAGGTGTTCTTTCTTTCCGTGCGCTATTAGAGAATGGAACGGTTGAGAAAGATTATGAAAGTGGTTAATGAACCCTCTGCCAGGCTCTTAAATGTGATGTGCAGAGAATCTATGTATATGTAGACGACGATCATGTCGTCATGTTCCGTTCGTCAGCTTCCTGTCCGGCACTGCGTACGACGTTCCTGTATCCACTGCTTCCACACATGCATCACTGTCGAAACAGCATGCCCTGTGCGAGCCAAAATGTCACGGAATGACAACGCCGTTTCCCGGAGACCGATCCTTCTACTCCGTTCGAACTCGCCCACGTGCCGATAAGGCTCACTTTGGCGTCGCTGAGGTATACAAGCTAGCATTCACTGCGTTGTTTCCGCCTTGTGACAGCTCCACACCGACTGCATTAGGCGCAGCACCGACGCTAGAGGGCTCTGCTGTACCCCATATCGACGAAACACGTGTCACTTATTGCTTGCACGCCCCTCGCCACTTCAACCAAGTGTGGCGCTATTCTGATAATACCCTGTCGGTGTTGCACTTTTCACAAACGGCAGTGTATTAACGCGTATGGCGATTGATTATGAGTGTAAACATTCCAGTATCCCGTTGTGGTGTATATTCGTTTCTCATTTTATTGTCCTATTTAACTTACCAGGCCTGTTAACGAGAAGAAAACTAATGCATTATCGTTTGTGCTCTACCTACCGTAGCGAGCTGTATCAGTAGTCATATACCGTACTGCAACACTTGCAGAAGCATGCAAATCAATTTGAAAATTGCATCAGGTGCCTGCTACATAGCCACATTTACCAAGAGTTAAACAGCGGGGCATAAACCCCATCTACACAAGGTTCAAGTTAAAAAAAACTGCCGCACTTACGAGGAATTGCACAACTGTGCATAACATTGTCCCCACCATGTTAATGCTACAGACTAGAAATTTTAGATTTAAGTCTGAAGCAATGAAAAACAGTACTAGTCATGTATTTATCATAATACGTTGTTGAATCCTCAAATTATCAACTAAAAACGAAGTTTGTTTATGTAAAGTATAAAAACGTTATATGCCTTTAGAATTAAATTACACGGTTGGCACTATAGCACTTTTAATTACTATGCAGGATGCTGCGGTCGGTGGTTCGAATCCCCCCTCGGGCATGGATGTTTGTACCGTCTTTATTATAAGCTAGTTTGTAAGTAGTTTGTAGGTTTAGGGACTGATGACCCCGTAGTTACCTCCCATAAGCTCTACAAACATTTGAACTAAGCAGGAAGATGTAACTGTGAAATTTCAAGAAGATTCGATTAACAGAGAAGGTGAAAAAAATTAGAATAAGAAATGTTCAGCACACGTAACATACTCGGTGATGCCATTTAAAGAAACTCTACAAGTCAAAAATTCCGAAATGATTATTTTAAAATTATATTTGATATTTGTTTTAGCCGCTGCAGAGTGGCCGAGCGCATTGATGCGCTATGCTGCGATGCGCGAGGCCGTTCTCCGTCGGGGGTTCGATTCCCCCCTCGGGCATGATTGTTTGTGCCGTCTTTATTATAATGTAGTTTATAAGCAGTTTGTAAGTTTAGGGACTGATGACCTCGCAGTTAAATCCCGTAAGCTTCACAACCAATTGAATTTTGAATTTGAATTTGTTTCAATACGTACTGTAAGGAAAAAAATAGCACATTTGTAAGTTTTCAACGTTTAGTGATATTAGTGCTTCTTTACCACAAAAGAGGGCTGCTGTAGCACAGCACGCGGCCAATAAGCGGATGTGTGTCTGACCAAGCCGCACCGAGTCTATATAAAAGAACCGCCAGTGTCGACGAGGAATTCCATCTCAAGCCTAGGTAGCAGGTATTCCGCGTCAACAGAGTGAAGGAGTGATTCCGTATCCATGTTTACTTTGCGTTACCGCCCGCAGACATTTGAAAACTCCGCGTGCCAACCGAAGAGAATGTTCTCCGCCACTTGAAGCGAGCAGTACTGACTTCAGCTGCTAGATAATTGGAAAACTAAAGGTAATAGCTTGACGCAAAGCCCAAGCATTAGGTTGAACTAGGAGCAAAAACTATTACCTAAAAACAAAAAATATTGAACCTACAGGAAACTACCTTTTAAATAGAGTGTCTAATTAATGAAACTCGACCAAAGAAGACATTTGCAAGAAAATCGCAAAGTTGGAAAAACCGGGTTTTCTTAAATAAATAAAACAAGACAACTCCCATGGGAAAACGTTGAATTAGAAAGTTATAGGTCATAAGTGTATCTATCGATTGCTTTTTCTACGTATCGATTGATTTGTCAAATTTCGAGATATATCTAAAAAAACAACTGAAAACCTTTAAAAACTAGATTCATTATAACTCGTCAACATTCACATTCCCAAACTTACTATTTGTCGTAAGTATGGCAAGAGATAAGAAAAAAAATATATTTACTCGAAAACTTTTAAAATATCAAGTATTTTTTTAGATATATCGAATTTAAATAAACTTCTTAAAAACTGGATAGGATTGCTCAAGAGATCAACCTGTACTAAAAGTTTTGGGTTGTTTTCTTCGTGAAGAGTCGTAGTTCATGTTATTAAATAATTTTTTAGCTTTTGTTAATTATAAATATCGAAGTATAACTGAAAAACCTGCACTTTTGGGACCTGTTCTTTTCAACAGACTATTTCAATTTTCATGTTATGAAAGAAACTATTAAAGAAATAAATTAACGCAGTATGTTCTGTATCGCCTTCTGGCTGCCTATTACATTAATTTTCAGACCCTTAACACAGGCAGCGGAAGATAAAAATCGCGCACGAAAAAGCAAAATTATTTATTGAGACACGCCGCACAAACAAACCAGCCGCCGTCCACGGCCTGCCTTCGGGACGCAGAAATTTAAGTAACAGGGTTTTTAACATCCCCTCTAAACAACAATAACAACAAGAAGGGTTTTTAACATGGCGCGGCAGTAAACCCAGTAGCGTTAATGTGAGTAACGATCGTGGCGTGAACGTGTAGCGGTGAGTGCTTCGACTGAGCTGAAAAACGGCATTTTCAGAGGTTATTTCATAATATTCTGGTAACACTAAAGATAATTTTAAAGAGCGATGCCATCTGTAAACCCCACCTGCGAAGTAATGATGACGAGTCAGCATTTAAAACTCTCCACTACGCAGTAAACATCTACACACACCCTTTGCAAACCAACCAAAGATGCGTAACCGAGGGTATTCAATACACATTACTTATTACTGGTTTTTCTGTCCCACTCCCATATAGAACGAGGAAGAAACGAATGCTTGTATGCCTCTATACGAGCCCTAATCTCTCTGATCTCAATAGTCAACACGGATTCAGAAACTATCGCTCTTGCGAAACACAGCTTGCCCTTTATTCACATGAATTGTTAAGTGCCATCGACAAGGGATCTCAAATCGATTCCATATTTCTGGATTTTCGGAAGGCTTTTGATACTGTACCCCACAAGCGGCTTCTAATGAAATTGGGTGCTTATGGAATATCTCCCCAATTGTGCGATTGGATTCACGATTTCCTATCAGAAAGTACACAGTTCGTTGTAATTGACGGTAAGTCATCGAGTAAAACAGAAGTGATATCTGGCGTTCCACAGGGAAGCGTTATAGGTCCCCTACTCTTCCTCGTTTTTATAAACGATTTAGAAGACAATCTGAATAGCTCCCTTAGACTGTTCGCGGATGATGCTGTCGTTTATCGGTTAGTGAAGTCAACAGAGGATCAAAAACAACTGCAAAGCGATTTAGACAAAATTTCTACTTGGTGCGAAAATTGGCAATTGACACTAAATAAAGAAAAGTGTGAAGTAATACACATGACCACAAAAAGAAATCCACTGAACTTCAATTACGCGATAAATCAGTCAAATCTTAAGGTCGTAAATTATACTAAATACCTAGGAGTTACAATTACGAACAACTTTGACTGGAGAGAACACATAGAAAATATTGTGGGGAAGGCGAATCAAAGGTTACGTTTCATTGGCAGAACGCTTCGAAGATGCACCAGCTCCACCAAAGAGACTGCCTACATCACACTTGTCGTCCTCTCCTGGAGTACTGTTGCCCCTTGTGGGACCCTCACCAGGTGGGACTGACGGAAGATATTGAGAAGGTTCAGAGAAGGGCAGCTCGTTTTGTTTTATCACGTTACGGGGGGGAGGGGAAGCGTCACGGAAATGTTGCACGAATTGTGGTGGAAATCATTAAAAGAATGACGTTATTCATTGCGGCGTGATCTGTTTGCGAAGTTTCAATCACCGACTTTTACTTATGAATGTGAAAATATTTTGCTAGCACCCACCTACTTAGGGAGACATGACCATACCAATAAAATAAGAGAAATCAGATCGAAAACGGAACGATTTAGGTGTTCTCTCTTCCCGCGCGCTATTAGAGAATGGAACGGTAGAGAAAAGTTATGAAAGTGGTTAATGAACCCTCCGTCAGGCACTTAAATGTGATTTGCAGAGTATCTATGTAGATGTAAATGATATAGATCTCTCTGGTCTTTACGCGAACTGTAGGTTGGCGGCAGTAGAATCGTGCTGTAGTCCGCTTCTAATTCTAGCCCTCTAAGTTTCTTCAAAGGTGCTTCTCGATAAGCACGCGCCTTTCGTCCTTCTATTCCTATCTGAGTTCCAGAAACATTTCAGTAACACTCGCGCGGTGATCGAACCTACCAGTTACAAACTTAGCCGCCTAGCCTCTCAATCGCTTCTATGTCTTCTTTTAAACCGAACTCGTAGAGATCCCAAACACTTGAGCAATACTCAAAACGGGGTAAAACCAGTGTTTAACATGCAGTCTCCGTTACAGATTAAACATATCTTCCCAAACTTCTCTCAATAAACCAAAGTGACCATCAGCCTTCCCTACAACTGTCCTTATATGCTCGTTCCATTTCGTATCGCTGTGCAGCTTTACGCCTAGATAATTAATTGACGCGATTCTGTCAAGCAGCACACTACTAACGTTGTATTCGAACATTACGGGATTCTTTCTCCTGCTCATCTCCATCACCATACATTTTTCTTCTTTTAGAGCTAGCTGCCAGCCCTCACAACACCTAGAAATTCGGTCAGCCATCCTCGATCTTAGTACAATCATCCACTGACGACACCTTCCTGTACACAACAGCATCATCAGCAAACAGCCGCAGGTTGAAACTCAGTCTGTGCGCCACATCATTAATATAGATAGAAAATAATGTCAGTCGTATCACTCTTCCATGGGGAATTCCTGAAATACTATTATCTCTAAAGAACACTCGCCATTGAGGACGACGTAGTTTTATTACTTAGGTAGTCATCGAGCTACTCCATATGCTCGTACCTTCGTTAGCAGTATGCAATGCGAAAATCGAAGGCAACAAAATCACACCAGGGTAATACAGTTTTTAAGAAAACAAGGAATGGTACATGTAATATTATTGCTAGAGATGAGACATATATTACAAAAGCGATGCATTCAAATCGGAAACAGAAACATAATACTGGCCGCTGTGTATAAATGCAAGCAACAAATGACTGGTGGCGGAAGTAATCGGCGTTTCCGACATCGTATTGTGCTCCGTGTTGCATTAGTTTGACTGTAAATATAGGGCACGATAGACTGGGCACGTCAGCGTAATGAATCGATATGCAACAACAGATGCTGAACGCCGCGCAGAAGTACATTCGGACCGAGTAATGCCATCAGCAACGCTGACCGAGCGCCACTGACGAGGGGGATCCGATTAGCAGCGACTCGTCTGCCGTGGGCGAGCGGGAACAGCCGCTGCTCTAGCGACGCAGCGCTGCCCAGAGATCGACTAGACCTGCGGGCGGGGGCGACATAACGGACTGCCACTTGCACTTCATCCTGAGGTAAGGAAGCCAACAGGTACGATTTCACATCTCGTGGAATGCAAATTATGGCAAATGGACGGTTATCTAACTTGACTTAATCTGACGGAGAAAGTGATGTGTAACGTCATTACACTATGTGATCAAAAGTATCCGAACACCTATCTGAAAATCACTTACGGTTCGCGGCGCACCAATCGGTATTGCTGGACTTCAGTATGAAATTGGTCAGTACTTAGCCTCGATGACAGCTTGCACTCTCGCTGGCATACATTCAGTCAGATGCTGGAAAGATTCTTGTGGGGAATGGCAGCCCATTCTTTACGGAGTGCTGCACTGAAGAAAGGTATCGATGTAGGTCGGTGAGGTTGGCACGAAGTCGGCGTTCCTAAAGGTGTTCTGTAGGAATGAAGTCAAAACTCTGTGCAGGCCAGTCCACTACAGGAATGTTATTGTCGTGTAACCTCTTCGAAGCAGGGCGTGCATCATGAAGAGGTACTAGATCGTGTTGAAAGATGCAAGAGGCATCCGCGAATTGCTCTTCAACAGTGGGAAGCAATACGGTGCTTAAAACATCAATGTAGGCCTGGATTGTTATAGTGCCGCGAAAACAACAACGGGTGCAAGTCCCCCTCCCCCCATGAAAAACACGACCAACCCATAACACCGATGCCTCCAAATTTTACTTTTGACACTACATAAGCTGGCAGATGGCGTCAGTTCTTTTGAACTTTTACATTTCTCTGCTTTGTTCAGTACTGGTTTTCCCTTTAAACTCTCGATATTTATAAATCAAATGTTCAAATGTCTGTAAATCTTTAACTTTTCCCGGCGTAATGAATGTTCAAATAACTTACGGGTATGCTGGCGGCTGACGTCGTCGTCAACCGCCGATATTTCGGCAGGAGGACACCCTGCCATTCTCAAGGCATACAGTTGTGCCTTGAGAATGGCAGGATGTCCTCCTGCCGAAATATCGGCGGTTGTCGACGACGTCACCTGGCAGCATACCCGTAAGTTGTTTGAACGTCTGTAAATCTATCAGACCAAACTGCGTGGTCATCAGTCCGTACTTAAACCTAGGTAAACTAACCTACGGACAAACACACACACACACCCACGCCCCAGGGAGGACTTGAACCTCCACGGCGAGCAACCGCGCGCTCCGCACCGAGGTGCTTTAGACCGATCGGCTACTCCACTGCGGCTCGATATTTATACAACTGCTTTTGTTTTTCCTCGAATATGTTTTTCTGTTTCTTGTACACGGTATCTCTTCTAGCTATACGCTAGGACAGGAAATATTTTACTTCCGTCGTTTTAATTGGCTTTGAGATTTCCATTTTCCCTTGCTTTATGGTATTCGGCTTAACACGATATTTCACTCAACGCTCGCGTGGCGTGTTTCAGTTTACTGGCGAAAGATCTGTGATATATCTCCAGGAGACGAAAATTTCTATCTGGCCATCTTTTCTGGGAAACTAGTACTTGGAACATTAATGTGATTTATGACACAGCGGAATTCTGTTATTCAGTTGTGCGGTAAATCAAACTGGTTGTGGCTTAAAAATTGCTGTCGGAACTTCGAGGCGTGACGTTGATAAGTAGTTGCGTGTTCCGTTTCCTGCCGGATGCCGCACTGTAACACACCTCCAGCACGTGAGGAGGAAACGTCTCGCTAGCCGGCTGCTGCTTACCGAGGCGATAGACATCTCCGTACAAAAGCGGACCTTGTCAGATGTGACTCGCGAAATTAGCTGCCAAGTTTCTGCCATATGCTGCTATGAGGAACAGAATGCTGTCCACCAAGAAGAGGAAAATGGAAACTTGTTCTGACCAAATATTTATTGCTAAATGGCACGAGAGTTGTTGTAACTCAAATCACCGTAAGGTATGCAGTATTGTCCCGAAAGCAACTCTAATATCAGAAACTGTAAAAAGTAGATTTATAAGTTCTCTGTCGAAGATATGAGCTAATTAATTTTTTTCTGACAGAATGTACGGTAACAAAATAGTGTAGTCAAATTACCCACAGCTGTACATACCCACAAATTAGTGTCTGATTAAAACAAACGTAGCCTTATACAATCCCAAAGTATCTTCGCCAACATTATTAATACAATTAGCTTGTAATCGTCGGACAGAAATGGTAAATTCCTACTAATAAGGCTATAGTGCCAGAAGAAACATAATGAGAGAGTTTCTACTATTGTCAAATCTGTCGATTTTCTTTATATCCATCAACATTGGCAATTTGACTTTACCACATTAGGATGTTATTAGGCTTGGTTCTTTTAAACAGTTTCCAGATAGTGGATATGGACAGGGATCAATAATATGACATTATTTTGAGATTAATGATTGAGGAAACAAGTATTGTATTTCCGAAGCCACCATAATTAGTTACTACTATGTTGCTGCTTTTAATGTGTGGTAATGGCTGTTACTATAGCCTCTAAGTTTGCATTTGTTGAAAATAAAAAGCAGAAACATGTTTACCTACTTGTCTGTTTGAATATAGGAAAAGGAAACACTTTTATCATGTTGTGGAATTATCACAAACTACGTTTAGGTTTATTCGTCAGTCACAAGGTGGTAAGCGCACACAACACGACGTCTTTATAGAGGTGTTGATTATGGATCAACAGTGTGCGTATTAGTAAGAAAATGTTAGCCGGCCGCAGTGGCCGAGCGGTTCTGCGGCGTGCCAGTCACGGTCTAGTCGGCCGCTGCGGTCGGCGGTTCGAATCCCCCCTCGAGCATGGATATTTGTGCCGTCCTTAGTGTTAGCTAGTTCATAAGTAGTTTGTAAGTTTAGGGACTGATGGCCCCGTAGTTAAGTTACATACGCTCTGCAAACATTTGAAGAAAGTGTTATATCTTCAATGTGAAAGGAAACGATTACTTTGAGGGAAGGAATCAGTTCATTTAGCTATTACCATCTAACAAGTCAATAACTGAAACTTAATTTAATAGTGGTAAAAGGAAATTGTGGTTGGTCATTTTTGAAGCATCGATATAGGTTCAGTTTTTCTCCTCTCTCAAATACACATCTCAAAACAATTACTGGATCATATGAAATATTATACACAAAATATTTATATAAAGGTAAAGCAGTCAACAATCCGAAGATTGCTTTGAACACCAGAGTGCTTGACTAACCATGGTCCTGTTTGGAGGTGGTATGCCGTTGCCTTCCTCGGACTTACCCAGCCAGTTATATGGGGACCTACAGTTTAATGTGGGTTCCGAACCAGGGTGCCACTCGTTTTTTTTTCACATGATCAGTACTGCCAGATGTGGAAGAAGTGGAAAGTGAGAGATAAAAATCATATCACCTGGCGGGGGTCGAACCCGTGACCTTCAGATTCATAGTCTGGCACTCTACCACTGTACAACCGAGGCAAACTGCGAATTTTAGTCAGACATTGGCTACAATTGTAATTTATGTGAGATACAGTACCACATTTTCCTGTCTAAACTATTTACTTGAGTTTCCATCACGTTTACTTTGAGCAAGGCACCATGGAACTACCATTATAGTAAAAAAGTCATTCTCTTTGCCCTCTAACATGGCGTGTGATCGCGTCGGACTGCCAGTACAGTTGCACAACTGCGTGACATGTACAGTTATGAGGTTATCAATCAGCTCTTAAGGGATATCTAGCCATTGTTCCACGAGTGCAATATACAGCTCTGAAAATGTCGTCAAAGGGATGGTCTGGCTGCAATGCGTCTGCCAAGTGCATCCCAGACGTGCTCAATCGGGCTTCAGTCCGGTGAACAAGCTGGCCACCATATTCGTTCAATTTCCTCTGCTTCAACCATGTTAATACTACAAAAACAGTCGGTCGCAAAAAATTAACAGTTTTTATTGACCGGTTTCGACCTAATGTAGGTCACCTTCGGAACAAACTGTAGCCCATGTGGCCAATGCTAGACTCGGCTGGGTTGCGCTGTCCTGGCTGTTCTCTTGCCACTACATGTTGTCCACCAGTGGAGCTCTGAGCGGACGAGCGTCATCGTCCACCAGAGGAACTCAACTTGGATGGCACCAGCGCGGGACAGGACAAAAGGTGGAAGGACCTCGTCTCTTCACCACGGAGTAGTCAAAGCGCCATTCTAAACGATACAGAGGTCCGTACGTTCGCCTATACAGACTCCAGCCCACACCATTCGGATTGTTCCGAGTTCCACGTTCTGTCGAGATGCTGGAACAAAATCTTGACCAATCTGTGTACAGAACCCTACGCCATTCGTTTTATTCCAATCATGATGTTCCTCCGGCCAGTTTCTGCAGGCTAAACGGTTTCGTGGTCTTAATGGGACACACGTCATAGGCCTCCGTGCGTAGAGACTACATTCCTTAAGGCAATTTCGGACTGTTAGTATTGATATTGCACGTCCTGTTGCTGCCTGATGGGTTTGTTGCAGCTGAGTTGCATTCAGCCTCCTGTCTCGATGGGCTGTTAAGCGGAGATAACGTTCATATCTTGCTGATGTTACGTGTGGGCGACATGGGCCTTGTTTGCTTTTAACGGTTTCTGCTGTGTGAAATCACGTCTAGGTTCTGGAAATTACGCTTTAGGATAGTGGAACAACTGCAGCTGCCTCCTCCGCGCCTGTCGCGCTTCCAACTTTCCTATGGCTCTCAGTGACTTCGCGTTGCATTGTACTGCCTGCCCATTATACCATCTGGACGCAACTACTTGTGTAATTCGCTTGGTAAAGACAAGTCAACACCAATCCGCTCTGTAGCAACTTTCCGTTATAACCGCTTCCACAGTTGCCATACTGTTGTTATATCCACTACGTAGAACGGACATAACGACGTCAAACCATTGCAGTTCATTCTGACGATGACAGAATTTCAGATATCTCACTGATTCCCTAATTGTTTTGACCAGTGTAGATGTCGACACAACTTGTTCATCTCTTACTTTAATAATAAACAGAAGATAATTCTCCGCAGTGTAGAAAATGGCTATGACGTACAATCTGAATGAGGCACGATTAAGTGTGGGGTGCCCCAGGGGTCTGTTTTGAGACGATTGCGGTTTCTTATTTATATAAATGATATGCCTTCGAGTATAACAGGTGATTGTAAAATATTTTTGTTTGCTGACGATACCAGCTTGGTAATGAAGGATGTTGTTCGTAATATTGACACAGCATTAAGTAATGCAGTTCAAAAGATAAGTTCATGGCTTGTAGGAAACAAGTTGATGTTAAATCACAGTAAAACTCAATTTTTACAATTTCTAACATAATTTGACGAAAGCTGACAATTTGATTACACATAATGGGCATATGATAAGTGAGGCTCAACAGTTCAAATTTCTAGGTGTTCAGATAAACAGTAAATTGTCGTGGAAAGCCCATGTTCAGGATCTTGTTCCAAAACTAAATTCTGCTATATTTATCATTAGAACAAGATCTGAAATAAGTGATTTTTCAACACGAAAAGTAGTCTACTACGCTTACTTTCACTCACTTATGACGTACGGCGTAATTTTTTGAGGTAACTCGACTTACAAAAAAAGGATATTTTTGGCTCAAAAACGGGCGGTGCGAGCAATATGTGGTTTAAGTTGACGAACGTCATGTCGACCCCTTTTCAGTAGTCTGGGAATTTTGACACTGGCATCCCAATACATTTTTCCTTCAATAATGTTTCTTGTTAATAATATCAGCTTATTCCCAGGAGTTACTAGCATTTACTCTGTGAATACTGGACAGAAGTCGAATCTACATTTGTATCACACCACCTTGATACTTGTGCAGAAAGGTGTGCAGTATTCTGCAGCATCCATTTTCAATAATCTGCCAGAAGAACTCAAGAATCATAGCATTAACCCAGACGATTTCAAGTCTAAATTGAAGAGTTACCTCACGGCTCACTCTTTTTATTCTGTCGAGGAACTCGCAAAAAAGTTAAACAATTAAGCTAATTCATTTTCAGTTTGTATTAAGATTGTCGTGTGCATACGACTACTTAAAAATTTCCTATTTCATTCTTGTGTTCAATTTCATGTACTGACTAGTTCCATGATCATGGATTCTTACTCTTCAATTAGGTCCTGCGGAACAGAAAACCATATTATTGTTATCATAAATGAAACAGATAAATAGCAGGCAGCGTGGTTATTGATCAGACGGTGTAAGTGGACCACATCTGAAAGTTTGTCGAGGGCGTTCTGGTTCACTCTGTGTTTGTATTTGTGTATGTCTGTGTGTGTAACTTTGATTCTGTGTGGGTGGGTGAGAGAGAGAGAGGGGGGGGGAGGGGTGTTGGGAGGGTGTGAGGGAGTGGATTACAAGTTCCTCTCTGGTTTCCCCCGTGGCGCGACGCCAGCCCTGTCTGAGGCCTGCTAGGCTCACACGCTCTGACGCCGTCTCCTCTTTTGAGGCCCTGCCCGCGGCTGAATACACGCCGAGGACATCGCCGTCCGCCGCTATAAATTACACTCTTCTACGGCGACGCCGCCGCGGCAGTGAAGTTGACGCCGGCGCCGAGTATACAGCGGGCGTCGCGACGCCTCCTCGCGAATGTCTGCGTCGTCACTGCCGGAGCGGCGCTGTTTGGCAGCAGAACAAACGCCTGCCGCCGTGCTGTAGGAGCCCTGCTTTGCATGCCAGTACTACGGCTCTCCTCGCGGATCAGTACTCGCGCCCAAAATATTATTCTCGTATCTCAAGGGCTCATCATACGAAGTCAATATCTTGGCCAGGCTAATGTCGAAGGGCAGTTTTCGTTTAGTGGACGCAATCTATAACTGCCGCCAACGTTAGTAAAACACAAATAGCTCTTGGCGTGGAGCAATCCATGTAGAATCGTATAATAAAGGTCAATTTTCAGTCATAAAGAATCATGTTACACCTTACGTCTTATTTGCCTTCCTCTAAATACATTTCGTGACAAGAAACTAAACTCTCTATCCCCCTCCCGAACGATCACCCCACCTCTTGCTCCCCAGTCTTATCCCACATCACACTCGACATTCCACCACTCACAACATTACAATTACTGTCGGGTCACTCCCACACACACAAACATTCACCAGCAAGAATTGCAATATTACTGTTACTTCTACACTGCAACTAAAAAGAAAATAATTAAAACTAAAGCATAATTTCTTAAATTATAATCTATATCTATAAATGTGAATGTCTGTTCGGTGTACGTTTATCACGTCTGAATCACAAGACATAAAGAACTAAAAAATTTTACAGTTACTAATGTCTACCCGGGGAAGGCTTTAGGCGCGGTTTTATGGCGATCGGATAGCCATTTATCTAGAGGTAAAGCAGTTAACAATCCGAAGATTGGTTTGAACACCACAGTGCTTTACTAGGCATGGTCCTGTTTGGAGATGGTATGCCGTTGCCTTCCTCCGACCTTCGAACTAACTTACCCAGCCAGTTTAACGTGGGTTCCGAACCACGGTGCTACTCGGTATTTTTCACATGAGCAATACTGCCAGAGGGGAAAGAAGTGGAAAATGACAGATAAAAATCCTAGGACCTGATGGGGATCGAACCCGCGACCTCTGGATTTGTAGTTTGGCACTCTTCCACTTCTTTTTTTTTTTTTTTTTTTTTTTTTTTTTTTTATTGATAGATCAGTTCATTGCGGTCGTTGTTCCTTTTTGTTCGTCGTCGTTCGATGAGTTCTTGGCTCAGCTTTTTTGTTACAGAGAGGCGTTCAGCCCTCTGACCGGGCGCGCTGAGCCACGGCGCCCGGCACTGTGCAAACGAGGCGCACAGCTACGTATATCTTAATGAGATTGTCTGTTCGGTGTACGCTTATCCCGTCCAAACGACAGGACGCAGAGACTTAAATATTTGTACAATTACTAATTTATACCTGAGGAAGGTTTTAGGCACGGTTTTATAGCGATCTGATAGATGTTTAGTAATTTGAAGAATATAACGCGAAATGCGGAACAGTAATGATTCTTTGAAAATTATATTTACTCTTTGAAAAGGGTTTTATTGGTTGCATTGTTGTTTGAGGGTTGGTAATAATAAAAGGGTGGAATATATTGGGATGGAAAGTTATCGGTGTATATAAAATTCTACGTGTGTGTGTTAATATTTCGCTCTGCAGCGAAAACTACAGAAGGCAAACGAATGGTGTGTGTGTAATTGTTGTCCGAAGTCTGCCGTTGTACACCATAGCATTTCCATTCCGACAGCTATTAGGAGGTGCAAGATTCGGTGGTTGAAAGTCGTCAAATTATAAAAAAAAATTCGCACTGAATGTCAGCGTTGACGTTTGCGACTCTGTAGCAAGGAGGTTACGTACAGCGAAACGCGATGCCACAGACCATATATTTGGTCTATGCGTGCTAAAATGTTTTCAGCTCCTTGTCTGTAAGGATAAGCATACGAATAAGGAAATATAAGAATAAATAAACAAAGCAGTAAAAAAGAAATTTCTTTTAATACATCTCTTTAAAAACATCGATTTGACGTTTCGCGCATTACATCAAGTGTTCCATCTGTGATATTACAATAATTATTGTTGAATTTCGTGATTGGATTCTTTGAAACGGGTGCATTTCTACCTGTGATTTCTTATATATTCTCTGATAAATGTAACATGATTTTAGAAAAAAAAATGAGATGGACAGTGGGAGAGTGGATAGGAAAAGAACTCAAGGTTCGAATAAATAAATAAATACCCAGGCAACACCGGGTTTTCAGTTAGTTATCTATATATATATAAAAATGAATTGCTGTTCGTTAGTCTCGCTAAAACTCGAGAACGGCTGAACCGATTTGGCTAATTTTAGTCTTAAAAGGTTTAAACTGTGATAAAATATGGAAACGTTGTTCGGAAAAGAGGAAAATCGTGAAAAACTGAAACAGCTTTTTCCAGTGAGCTAGCAATACCATTCGTCCAATTACGTACTCAACACTATAAGTTGAGAACTGATCATCCGAGTTTGATAAAATTTTGACCATTTGACGTTCAAAGCAAGAGTGCATTCATATTAGCAATTGGGAAGCAATGCCGGGTCGACTAGATGACCCGGTGAACTTCGCATCACTTACCTCTTAATATAAACCATATTAATTTAAATCATATGTATTTTAGACCGAGCAGCTTTATAATAAAGGTATAATCAGATGGTCTACGTATCGGATCGATAGTGGGCGGAAAAAGTGGGCAAATGACGCACACACGTCCAGGATATTGTTCATGTCACATTCGTTTAGGGACGGTTTAATTGGTAACAAAATATGGAAAAATTGCGATGAAAATTTAGATTTAAAACATGTAAAATAATGACTTGGTTGTTGTGTTGGGTGCGTTCAGAAATATAATTTGAAAGACTAAAGTTCGCTTTACGCTATATGAACCCGTATATGAACTTTCAAAGTAACTGTCAAAGGTTACACATACACTAAATATATGCAAAGTTCACACTGAATATAGTGCCACTGCAAAGTGCCTTGAACCTAAGCCAAGAGCAAAAAATTTAAACTTCATTTGTCAATCTGTCACCATTATAGTTACCATTATTAGTGCACGAAAACATTATTATCTGATACTGTCTACAATGCCGAGGAGGAAAAGATCTAACATAGATCGTCGAAGTGAATCAAATGTGCGACGAGCTACCTCACGCGCTAACCGCACTGATGACCAGCGAGAGACTGATAATGATAACAGTTCGGGCACATCGATCACAGCAGAAGCGAGCACAGAAAATGAATTTTGATAGATTCCGCAAACGCAATGCAACACTGAAGCCGGAACGAGCAGCATTCTCTTACGATCCGGAAATAGATTATAGTGCCAACAAATCTGTAACAATTGGGGAAATGTCAATCATTTGTCAACATTGTAAAGCTTTAAAATACAGCGGTGAATCTACAGGATTATGTTCTCTGAACTGATATGAACATTATCCTGGACATGTGTGCGTGCTTTGTCCACTCTTTCCACCCACAATCGAAGCGATACTTAGACAATCTGATGATGTCTTTATAAAGCTAATGGCCCTAAATTACATATTATTTAAATTAATATGGTTTATATTAATAGGTAAGTGATATGAAGTTCACTGGGTCATCTAGTTTATGATAAAAGTCAACTCTGAAACCTCTCCCCTCCTCCAGCCATCGCTGCACCTCCTGCCCTCCGTCTTGTCTTCCATCCGTCTATATCCCATTACTCACAACTTTCATCCACTATTCAGTCATCATTACACTGGCACTCCGGCCCCATCCCCCCCCCCAAAAAAAACAACTACAACAACACAGTTTACAAAATACTCAAATGTTTGTTAAGCTTAAGGGACTTAACTGCATGATCTACTTACAAACTACTTATGAAGTAATGAAATAAATCGCAATTTGCGATCAGTTATGGCTTCACTGTACAAGGTTTAGGTGAAATACCGAAGTGCGGCGAATGAAAATATGTACCCGGCTGGGATTCGAACCCGAGATCTCCTACTTACTTTTTTTTCTCTACAGTTAGTTCTATGTGTTGCGGACGCTGCTCGTGTATGTTCGTTTTTGTTCGGTGAGTTCTTGGCTCAGCTTTTTTTATTACAGAAGGCGTTGAGCCCTCTGAGCGAGCGCGCTGAGCAACGGCGCCCGGCGCCTTACTAGGCAGACGCGTTGACCACTGCGCCACCGAGGACACAGTGACCAGCCTGCCTGCAGGGGACTCTTCCCTGCACGTCTCCCACCACACCCAAATCTCCATTCGCCATGCTGCCCCTTTCCTATTACCACAGCCACAATTTGGTATTCCATATACACTTAGTACAGTGATCGCAAATTGCGATTTATTTCATTAATTTCAACGTTGTAATGTCGTCGAAGACATATAATTGTATACAAGTCGAAGCTGGGCTCCTGACGGCAATTAATTGATTCTCGGTACATCATGGTCTGTTCTCTCTGATGCGGGAATACAGTATTGTGGCAGCGAGCATTACAGAATGAAATGAGCTGTGGTTATAGAAAGAGACAGCGTGGCGAATGGAGATTTGGGTGTGGCGGGAGACGTGCAAGGAAGAGTCCTCTGCAGTCAGACTGGCCGCTGTGTCCCGGTGGCGGAGTGGTCAACGCCTCTTCCTAGTAAGCAGGAGATCCCGGGTTCGAATCCCGGCTGGACACAAATTTTCATTCGCCGAACTTCGGTATTTCACCTAAACCTTGTACAGTGAAGCCATAACTGATCGCAAATTGAGATTTATTTCATTAATTTGAACGCTGTAATGTCGTCAAAGATATATAATTTTTTTTACTTATGGTCTAGCTTATACTAAAGACAGCACAAACGTCCATGCCTGAGGGGGGGATTCGAACCCCCGATAGCGGACAGCCGCGCGCACCGCAACACGGCGCTCCAGCACGCGCGGTTAATCCGCCGCGACACACACTTTACAGACTTATTCACATTCAAATACGTCTAATCTGTGTAAACCATAATTATGGACAGTGCACCAGTGAAGTGGAAATTTGAGCGAGAAATAGTGATGCAGCAAGAAGACTCTGCGGTACAGCATGAAACAAATGCTCTCCATGATGTAAGGCGAAAACCAGGACTACAATTTCCTTATGTAACAAAGCAGTACCTTACATGTGTTTCTAACGAACTGTTTTCGATCTAAAAGAAACAGAAATTTTGCCAACAAGAAAATTCGGCGGCTTTAGTGTTGTGGTGTGGTCGTGTTTTTCCTGCAGGGGGCTTACACCCGTTATTGTTTTGCGGGGTAGTATCACAGCACAGGCCTACATTGACGTTTTAAGCACCTTCTTTATTTCCATTGTTGAAGAGCAATTCCGGGATTGCGATAGCATCTATCATCATAATCGAGAATATAGAAAATTATAATTACCTGACATCATGTTCAGGATATTTTGTAGGAGGCGATCTTTTAATGTAATAGTCAAGAATCCCTTTATAAGATTTTTATTGCCGTAGATCGTTTATTGATTTTATAGGACTAGTTTCGAATCGTTAAAGAATCATTATCAAATCTGCAAAGATTAAAATAAAAAACCGCAGTGAATACAAATTGCCTTACTGTACAATAAATGTGGTGCAATATTAATATAGGTGCTAAATATGTCAATTACACAATCTATAGAAAACAGTCAGCTAAGACAGCTAGTTTAAACAGAAAATATTTATCCTGTTAATACCTTACTTGTCTGCAAATTAAGAAATATACATCAGATGAACCAACATCATTGTGGCAAGTTACAATTGGTTTGCACATCATCAACTGAACATGCCCTTGGGTCACGTTGTTCAAGACCCTGTCCTACACTGAACCCCACATGTCTAGATAATATGTTAACTGAGTGAAAACTGTAGATGGACTGATGCAATGAACATAAATGCTTATAACTGATCTATCTGACACCAGGTGGCAGCAGGTTGAGGGCAGGAATCGACATATATATATATATATCCAGTGTGTAACATTTGTACTGTATTGGCCGCCCAAGGTGTCACACACCGTATTGGAGGGCAACGAAAATCATGTTGTGACTATTATGGTAGGCTCATGGTGCCTCACTGTAAGTAAAAACCAGTAAACCTCAATTAAAGAGTTGAGACAAAAAAAAAAAAAAAAAATCGTATTACATCAAATGTTCAAATGTTTGTAAGGCTTATGGGACTTAACTGCAGGGTCATTAGACCCTAAATTTACAAACTACTTATGAACCACCTTATACTAAAGACAGCACAAACATCCATACTCGAGGGGGAATTCGAACCCCCGACGGGGAACGGACTCGCTCATCGCAGCATAGCTCCTGAATGCGCTCGGCCGCTCCGCCGCGGCTCGTATTACATCATACAAATTACAATTGTAACAGATATCTCAATAACATATGTTACCATATGTGTATTGTGTGTGATTCCTCACCTGTTCCTCTGTTTTCAGCAGTGTACTTTTTCCTCGGTATTATAGGGGTGCGTAAAGCGATTATTTTTCTTGAGCACAGGGCACCGATATCTGTAACAGTCGTATTTTTTTAAGACACAAGTAAGTAGTTATGTCAGTCCACAACAACAAACGCTTTCGCTGAGAACTTCCCCATATGTCTGCGAGCAGCTTCATATTTTTCGATGTAAAATTCCTCTGTGAACTATGAGCTAAAATGAACTTTCCGCTCTTCGTGTAGCGGGAGTTATTTGCTTTATTTACACGGGTGTTTTTAAGTTGCCGTAGCAAAGTGCTGAACTGCGTAGTGGCCGGTGGTTGAGTCGTTTTTATGGACATCTAAACGAGTCCAGCTCCCTCAGAACCCACTCGCCTGGCCATCTCGCCGCGACCTGTACAAACAACTTGATTGAGGCGGCGGTGTTTTCTCAGCGGCTGGGAGAATGTAGCCCTGCCCTGTGCTATTTCAGAGGGCGCTGCTTTTCTTGGCAGCTTTGCCCAGCGTCCAGTAGTGGCGACTCCACGACTGCGTCTCCTGCCTGCACTTCTCTACACTACGCGCAGCCGCTGCGCGTCATTTCAAGTGCTCCGACTTGCAACAGACCAAGTTGGTCAAAGTGACTCCAGAGAGGAAAACAAGATACTCTTATTCATTTATTTATTATGCATTCATTTTACCTGGCAAGATTAGGGCCTTCAGGCCCTCTTTTACACCTAACCAGGCTTACTCAAATGAACATTACCGACAGACAATGTATAATACAAGTATTAAAGTAAAAAACTACAGATTATTTCTATAATGTAAATGTAACAATAATACATAGATAATCTATAAGAATCAATAATAATAATAATGACAATTTAATATATAAAGCAGAGTGTCCGTATGTGTGTACGTGTTGCATACAAATCTAAAGTTTTGTTCCATTATTTATGAAAATTTGCACACGTAAGCTTCAATCCATGAGGATGGTTTCCGTAAGTGTAAGAATCACATGCGATATGACGTCATAAACAATGAGATGCGCGAAAAACTACTGCATTTTGCGACAATGCTGCTCATTTTCTCCTAAACCATTGGAACGATTTCAAACACATTCCTTACCGTGAGGTAACAATTGCTGAATGGTTAAGAATCACATAGGGCACATGGTTCAAAAGATATTACGCCATAACCAATAGAAATCGCAAAAAATGCCATATAATGCGGCGAGACTTTCGAAATACACTGGATGAGAATGACAGTACTTAGCGACTTACAATAAACATAATTTCAAACCTTTATTAAACTTTTTCTCGCTGGCAACCATAGTAAAATGATGAAAGGAAAAAAGTTTCTCGCTTACTAGTTTTCCGCTGTTCATTGACTAAAACAACGGCATTCGGTGTGACGTTACAATTTATAATTTCTACACTGCAAATTGTAGCCGCAGGAAATTTTACAGACTGTATGCACGCAGTGTACGTTCTAAATTGTGTAGCAGTACGACATGTAGTTCATGAGATGTGATCACATAAAAAGTAACGCTCATGGAAAACCGCCATCACACTCCAAGTTTTAATGTATTAATTCTTTACTACTAATTTTACTCCCAAGAGATTTTACAGACAAACAACCCGTATACAAATGAGAATATACCTGAAAAATGGCAGGAATAAATAAATAAATAAACCCCCGGGGCAACGTCGGGTTTTCAGCTAGTAATAATAATAATAATGACTTTGCAGAGGATAGTAAACATGTTTATTATGAACATCAGCCCTGTTACCTTAGCACTGCCTCGTTATGTTCTTACAGGTTGTGAGTTATTCACATCAAGCAGAGACATTGGACGATAGAATGTGGTGAAAGATATATGGAAGAGGTAGACTGGTCAGAGGAAGAGAAATAGAATGGTAAGATTCAAAGCTATAATGGAAAGAAGAGACAAAAAACTGAGATGAGTCTAACAGTGGAGCCTATTCCGTCGTTAATATGTGAATTTTGAGTTTCCTCTTGAATGTCGAGTAGTTTAGGGTAAGGCGTAGATCACATGGCAGTGTGTTCCACAGTCATAAGGCTGAGATAGAGAACGACACGGAGAAGGATTTAGTGTTGTGTGAAGGTACAGCCAAGATGCTAGAAGTATCCGATCTAGTATTGCGGTTGTGGAATGACGATAGCTGTTTAATGTGACAAGATAAGTGTTGAGGACACTGGTGGCTGAGAAATCGATGATGTAAGCACAGGTTTTGAAGATCGCGGCACTTATGTGGGCGCATCCAACCTAGGTGGGTATATGAAGGACTGGTATGATCGTACAACCGTATATTGCACACGTACGTAATCTAAGCATTCATCACTAGCTCGAGGCGTCTCGAATTTTCGCTATTTGTACCTTGTTGAACTACGTCACACTAGTAATGCCTGTGTTCGATATATATGTAACATGCGTCTCTTTGATTACATTTCACCATCTTAGAAGCAAATATCTTGGCTCCGTGCTGACAAGCGCAGAGATTTTCATACATTCTGTTTCCTCTACTCTGTTATCAACGTACACTGTCCCTCATATCTTTCCTCGACCTTAACACTCTTATCTGATCAACATAACAGAACTGTTCGTTCCTGTCAGAGCAAACCCTTTTTGTCCCTATCCATCACTCAGCCGATTTCTCAAAATCCTTTCCAGTAGCAGGAACCAGGCTCTGGAACTGAGGTCAGTATATCAGAGAACTGAATAACACTGCCAGCTTCAAACGACAATTAATGGATTATCTACTAAAGCAATAATTACGCCAGTTTTTATTACCATACGGTCCAGGTACGTCACATCCATTCCTCCTCCCACATATTCTCCGACTGCCATTGCTCTCGCCAGGTACAGCTCTCTTAACTTCCTTTTGTCAGAATTCGCCATGCCTTAATCAGTCTCGATATATTCAAAAGTACATCTTGTATCTGCTAACATCAATGTTGTTACTTCTATTATTACACCAGCAGCAGCAGAAGGTGTCTCAGTGGTACTGCTAGTATTAATTCTATTAGAGTTAAGTCAATACCTTTTATTTACATCATTTTACATGTAATCAACCTATATAAATTATGTTATTAATAGTTTATCTGTAAAAATCATTATTATGTTATAGGTAACTCACATGTAAAGAAATATTGTATGTGTAAAACCTTGGTCCGATGTAAGAGAGGGCCTGATGGCCCTAATCTGATCAGGCTAAATAAACAAACAAATAAATAAATATCTTTGTGTATCAGAAATAACACAGCTGTAAACAATTAATACGGTTAATTGTACATTAGTCACAATTTCCGATCCTATACATGACAATAAATGAAAAAGAATATTAGAAATATGAGAATGTTATTAAATACATCGAGAAATGTTAACTACTCGAACGTCATTAACTTTTGACCACATATATTTGAGCAAAACTGCTCGTCTTCAGACGATGTTATGCGGTTTTCCATCATCAACTTTGACCTTAATTTTTTTCAAAGACTAATGAGTTCTTAGCAGAAAGCCGAAACACGTTTCTTTTTATATTCAATATAGAACGTCCACTCAAAATTCGATTGAAACCTGTGAAACATTACCTCATGTAACGGATGGATGGTTTTCGGTACTTCCTTCTTGGTGTTGAATTGTGGATAGTGTTTCAGGCATAATAACAATCGGAGTTGACAGTATAGACGAATTAAATTTATAATATCATCTAACGAGTGTCCAATTTTTAATCAGTACAGGGGCACTGTTGCTATGTAACGCGAAAAAAAAGTAAAGGTGAATGAGGATGTTCAAATCTGAGTTTCAAAAATTTATCCACCAACTTCAATGGATTTCTTTTGATAACACCACGTGTATCTCTTCTTAGACCGACTATGCGTTCTTTTATAGGGGCATTTGTTCTTTACTTTTTCTTCGTACACGTAATCTTTCAACCGTCCCACATGCAAAAATCAAAAGGGGTGCGGTCCAGGGAAATTTGTGGCGAAGAAACGTGCCGACATTTAGAGATCCCTCTTCTGGGGGAAATTGAGGTTCAAATGACTTGCAACCTGACTAGAATGTGCAGGAAACATGCTTCTGTGAGGAAACACGCACTGCTGTAGCTATAGGAACCGCTTCCCATAATGCTGGAAGCTCATATTCAAGAAAATAAGGCTACAGGGCTAATTACCTGATTAAATATAAGTAAATGCATTGAATTAAATTATATACTGAGGCCGGGAGTCGAACGCGGGACCCACAGCTAACACAGCGTTAGGGAAAAAGCGACTACGCAGTCTGTGTTCAAGCACGTGTCCCTCTACACAACATACTTTAATTCTGCCTCGATGTTCCCTGTGAAATACGTGTCAAATTGCCAAGGCTCTCCTATATTGGAATAGCACCCCATCAAAGAACGTGAATCAGTTTAATGCCTTTCCTTATATTTAATACCTTTGCTAAGACGAGAAAATGTTTGTCTCAAGGAACTGATTTATTGTTGATATTTATATCACCTATGTCTCACGAATACGGCGGAATATTTCCCGCCGGCCGCGGTGGCCGAGGGGACTAAGGCGCTCCAGTCACGGTCAGCACGGCCACTACGGTCGGGGGTTCGAATCCCCCCTCGGGCATGGATATTTGTGCCGTCCTAGTTCGTAAATAGTTCATAAGTAGTTTGTAAGTTCAGGGACTGATGACCCCGTAGTTAAGTCCCATAAGCTTAACGAACATTTGAACATTTGATTTGAATATTTCCCAAGAAAAATGTTCAAATGTTTGTTAAGCTTATGGGACTTAACTGCGGGGTAATCAGTCCCTAAACTTACAAAATACTTATGAAGTAACTTATACTAAAGAAGATCACAAGCCACGGTGGAGTAACCGAGCGGTCTAAAGCGTCTCGCTGCGGAGCGCGCGGTTGCTCTCCGTGGAGATTCGAGTCCTCCCTGGGGCATGGGTGTGTGTGTTTGTCCTTAGGTTAGTTTACCTAGGTTTAAGTAGTTTGTAAGCTACGGACTGATGACCACGCAGTTTGGTTCGATAGATTTACAAACATTTGAGCATTCTTGAAGATCACAAACATCCATGCCCGAGGGAGGATTCGAACCACCGACGTGGGATAGTTGCCATTCATGTTCCTTGCTGGGATGCTATTACAATATAGGAGAGCCTTGGCAATGTGATACGTATTTCACAGGGAATATTGAGGCAGCAGTAAGGTATGTGGTTTGGAGGAAGACTTTCTGGAACACGGTCCTGTCTGTAGCGCTGCGGGAGCTGAGTGGTCTAAAGCGTCTTCGTAGTCAGGTGGACGTCTTGGAGTCAAATCTTGGCCACAACACAAATTTTAATTCAATGCCTTTTCTTTCATTTAATACCATTGGTATAACGAGACAATGTTTGCCTCAAGGAACTCAATTATTGTTGTAATTATTGTCACATACACCCATGCCTGCCGGCCGCGGTGGCCGAGGGGACTGCGGAGCGTCAGTCACAGTCTGCATGACCACTACGGTCGGGGATTGGAATCCCCCCTCGGGCATGGATATTTGTGCCGTCTTTAGTGTTAGCTAGTTCATAAGTAATTTGTAAGTTTAGGAACTGATGACCCCGTAGTTAAGTCCCATAAGCTATACAAACATTTGAACACCCATGCCAAAAGGAGGACTTGAACCTCTGACGGCGAGCAACCACGCACTCCTCAGAAAAACGCCTTTACCCCTCGACCACTCCACCACGACATTCAACGTATCTAACTCCATGAATTTTAACGTCCGCCATGCTCTTGTATCTGGAGCGTCTATATGTGTTGCTGCTAGTTGAAAGACTGTGTTGTACCGACTGAATAATGTTTCCTACTTCATCCACATTCTGTTCATTTACACGCTCAAATGCAATATCACTACTGGGAGCTGCACCGGAGTCACTCAGTGTACTCAACACACGAGTAAACACTCTTTTAGCTGGTATTCTGCGGTTAGGAGTCCATCTGCCGTATTTCACAGCAGCGTTTTCATTACACAACGCGCAAATACCATATCGGCACACACAGAGTGTGTAAACACTTGCCGCGAATTTATACCCTACAGTACAGCAGACACTATTGCTGACATTCCACATAGCACCGAGTGTACCAACACAGGAAACGAAAGTGCATTAAACTCAGCTGTATCTCCGTATTCAATAAAAATTTCGCTCATGTTATATGGCATACTGTTTATTGTAAATCGTCTATACCTTCCTCGTATTTACTATTCCTTCTGAAATACCCCATATATACATATTCGCGCGCGCCTGTGTGTGTGTGTGTGTGTGTGTGTGTGTGTGTGTGTGTGCGGGCGCGCGCTTATGTGTGAATCAGTACTGGAAAAGGCATGCAACCACAGCACACATAAAAGATATAAAATTGAAGGAAAAGCATTGAATTCAACTGGGATTCGAACCCAGGACCTCCTGCTCACTAGGCAGGCGCTATAACCACTATGTTTTTCCTACGGGTCTCCTTTCTCCCCTACAACCCGTCCTTCCGCTCGCCAACATCGCCTTCATCGGCGTCGGCTTCGTCTGCCTTTAATAAAGAAAAGTGGCTGCTGTCGGGTACTTAAAACTAAAAGTCTTCCCATGTGTGCGTCTTTGACAGCAGAGAAAGAAAATGCAGAAATCGACGTATTTCCGTCTTGAAAATAATCGGATTTCTGAAAATAAACTTATAAATGAACGCTGACTGGCATTTTAGCAAGTTTAACTTCAGCTCAGTGGTTGCCCTTCGGAGTTCGTCTTCTCGAAATTTGTGGTGCGTTTCCGTATCTTATTCTATTTTAATTTCGTATCCTGTGTCTTCTCAGTTAGCGGGTAGGAGTACCACACATTGTCTTCTCGTAACTCCGAAGAGTGTCACGGCCAAAGTTTCCCCGGCTGTGGAATTAATTAAACAAAATTTACATTGTTTCTTATTTATTACTTCTTGTCTTTGTGGGATTATCTTCTGGTCATTCTACATAAAATCAAATTCTATTTCAACTAAATGTAATTTCCGATTCTCCAAAGTGAACCGTTAATCGTTCGTCAGTACATTAGTTGTTCACTGATAGTTTTGTTTAAAAAGTTTGCATAAGTTTTACCATAATTCGGGATTGCCTGTAGTTTTTGATGTTGTATCCGTAGGTACATCACTGAGCGACCGCGACGTAATGGGCACAGTGCGGACTATAGCTCGTCTCCCTCCGTCTCACGTTCCTCTATGTGAATATGTAACAATGTTGTTGTGGTTTTCCAATAGTGAAATATCATACCAGACGTGCTTTACGACAGTCGTTACAGTCGCCATATGCATTACGTCGAGTGGTTACAGTGCTTGTCTAGTAAATAGGAGGTACTGGTTTCGAATCCCGACCGCAGCACAAATTTTAGTTCAGTGCCTCTCCTTCAATTTAATATCTCTGATATACAGGGTGTATATAAATCAATATCGGGGTTTTAACGCTTTATAATATTTATTATACAAAATTTTCAGTTTAAATGATATGTCAAATGAAAGAGCAGCCTAAATAGTTTTACCAAGAACCTTATAAATGTTCAATGTGAGCACCATCAAGTCTATAGCCGAGTTCTTCCCAAACGCTGATGTGTGTCTTCAGTGATTGTAGCAACAGCTGCTTCAATCCGGTTTCTTAATTCACGCAGATCTACTGGTTGTGGAGCACGTACACACGGTCCTAGATGAAGCTGCAAAGGAAAAAATCGCATGGCGTTATGTCGGGTGAACGTGGAGGCCATGCAAAGCAGGTCCTGCCCTGCCACTGGTCCCTTTACGGCCTATCCAGAGGAACCATAGCCAATGAGATGGCACACCATCTTGCTGGACAATGACGTTCTCTGGATCATCGTCTTCGAGCTGAGGGAAGAGCCATTACTCTATTGTATCATGAAGTGTCAGTTACAGCGGGTTCACCAAAGAAGAAAGGCCCATAAACTTTCCGCCGGGATACAGCACAAGAAAGTCACTTTAGGGGAATCTAGTTGCATTTGTACCGTCTTGTGGGGATTTTTATGTCCCAGATGCGCACATTGTGAGTGTTAACATGTCCACTAAGGTTAGGGTTACCATACGTCCTCTTTTTCCCGGACATGTTCTCTTTTTGAGGCAAGAAAATGTGTCCGGCCGGAATTTATAAAATTCTACAAAATGTCCTCTTTTTTTGTGTTCCGAGAAAGAAAATTTATTTTTGTGTCATTGGCGATAACATGTTCATTCGCACTGCAGTTCCAAACTGTTCGCAACTATTACGCGCATACGCAGAGTGAATTGCCGTTCACAATTTCGCACTCCGCTTGGATCTGACAGTTGCAAACGATTCGGATCTTCTCTGCGAAGGAACCCGGTTGTCTATCCTGTATTCAACCAGTGCATTCTGTCTTCTGCATTACGTTCTATGGCGTTGCTTTTGATATACTTTGTAGTTTAAGTTAAAGCTGTATTGTGTGTTCGACATCGTAGGTAGTCTTTTGCTTCAAAATAAATTACGAATTTAAATATAACATAATACCGAAGAGAAAGTCAGTGTTAGATATGTGCTCCTGGAGAAATACAATTCATTCAAAGGAATGATCAAACGAATGTAAGAATTAATGATACATTGTGCTCCGATCAGATATGTAATTTTATAAAAAAATTTAAAGACTCTCAAAGGAAACAGAACATACCAGCAGCTGAGTGTGGTGTGCATCTTTAAATCAGTCATCTAATATTGTCAGTTATTCTGAACTGCTGAAAATCGTAGACTTCTTTTCTATAACAAGTCATAATGCCGACACAGAACCAGTGTTTTCTCTTGTGAACTCACAGTGTACAAAAGAAAATATACTGTAATTACACTATATGTGTACAGTATAATTTCAAACATTTGAAATGCCTTGTTAAAAAACAAAAAACTCTTGAGAGAGATTTCGTCGTCCACCAAATATAGTTGGTTCAAAAGTGAGTAAGACAAGAATGAGACAATTGAGAGTAGTGATCAGGAATAAATTGTCAAGGTCATAATGTTTCGTTTCCCAACAACCACACAGGGTTACTGTTTTAGTTTGTAGTAGTTTTACGTGGTTCATTGAAAATGTTCAAATGTTTGTATAGTTTATGGGACTTAACTACGGGGTCATCAGTCCCTAAACTTACAAAGTACTTATGAACTAGGACGGCACAAATATCCATGCCCGAGGGGGGATTCGAACCCCCGACCGTAGTGGCCGTGCCGGCCGCGGTAGTCGCAGGGACTGAGGCGCTTCAGTCACGGTCTGCACGGCCACTACGGTCGGGGGTTCGAATCCCCCCTCGGGCATGGATATTTGTGCCGTCCTTAGTCTTAGTTAGTTCATAAGTAGTTTGTAAGTTTAGGGACTGATGACCCCATAGTTAAGTCCCATAGACTGTACAAACATTTGAACATTTTTTCGTAGTGGCCGTGCAGACCGTGACTGGAGCGCCTCAGTCCCCTCAGCCACCGCGGCCGGCCGTGGTTCATTAATAAAGTTGTTAATTACATTATGTTAAAGATAAAGTGTCCTCTTTTTTATATGAACTGTCCTCTTTTTTGGTGATGAACATATGGTAACCCTGACTAAGGTGAAAGGTCGATTCATCACTGAAGACGTCTTTGTTACTACCGCTGCCTAGCGGACTGCAGCGGAAACACGTATTCTCTGCAGAAGTGCTTCGGGCGCAAATATTGACCTATTTACAGTCCTCGTTGTGAAGTGTGCTAACGTCAAGAGAAAGAGAGGGAGCGATGCGAAAGGTCGAAGCCGACTCAGAGCGCTAATGAAGCGGCACAGTTTAAGCCGCACGGAGTGTACTTAACAGTCCCGCCATCGAGCGGTCGCAGATAACGGTAATCGCACGCCGGCCAGCGAAGCTCCGCACCTGCCGCCTACACGCGTTTGCTCAGCTGTGCGTCGGCGGGGAACGCCACGCACGGCAGTTCGTGCGTGGAGTGCTCTGTCTCCTAGTGCGGATGTCTACAGGCGGGGGAGGAGCACACTTGACCGGTGATGCTTCGACCATTGATCTTTCGCTTGTTTCGTTGGAATTTACTTTGACGATTCTAATTCTGTGATGTGTTCCTACTGTGGGTATCGTACACATACACTAATGCTGTCGTCAATAAATATTATGTACTAGCTAAATTCCCTCTGCTTCGCACGCGTAGACTGAAACTGAACGAACAAAAGGAAAATAGGGATTGTAACAACAATAGAAAAAATTAATAAAAATATCCACGGGTGTACTGCCGGTCTATAGTGTCCAACGGGCACAATATTTCGGCGATCATACATGTCGCCATCATCAGGTGAACTGACGGACTGAGCTCCTGGAAACGCGCCGGCACGGTGATCCGCACGCTACGGCTGCTCGAAGGGAACTGGGTTCTGGTCCGGTAGCGGGCGATTTAAGTACCCTCGGCCCGCGGAGCGACCCCTCCGCGGTCCGCGCCCCGCGCCGCGGCCGCGCAGTGGAACCGATTGCGCCGGCGTCTGAGATGACGTCGGTGTGAGGGCTCTGTCCGCCGTGGTCGTCACTTCGTTACGTTTGCTAGATTTACTCTTAATTAACCCAATCGCTAGTTCCCAAGCTTTGCTAAGATTATAGCCACAGTCACGGTTTATTAGGTCGTCACTTGTGCGAATTTCAATGGCCTCTCTAACGACGCAGTCCCAGTATCTCGACGTCTGTACCAGAATCCTAGTGCCTTCATAGTCCATCGCATGATTTTCCGACAAACAATGTTCAGCGACCGCTGACTTGCTCGGATACATCAATCGTGTGTGCCTCTGGTGTTCAACGCAACGATCCTCGACGGTACGCATCGTCTGTCCAATATATGACTTTCCACACTGACACGGAATCTGGTACTCGCCGGCCTTCCTCAAACCGAGATCATCTTTGGCGCTCCCCACTAGTGCACGAATTTTTTTCGGGGGACAAAAAACAGTTCCAACCTGGTGTTTTTTCATAATGCAGGCGATGTTCCCTGAGAATGCGCCGGTATATGGAACGAACGCAGTGCCTACTTCCTCCCTCTTGTTTTCATCCGTTTCCACAGGTTGTGATGTAGTGGTTGGGCGGAGAGCCCGCTGAATCTGCCACTCTGAGTACCCATTTTTTCGAAATACAGTTCTCAGGTGTTCCAATCCCTGGGTACACTCTCTGCGTCGGAGATAGAAATAATTGTTTAATTAGCGTTGTTACAGTATAGTTTCAGATATCGTTGAAACGAGTGAGCGTGTATAATTGAAGACCTGTTGAATGAAAATCAGTGTGGTATTCACTTCGGTAGTTACCGGGGTGAGAGAAGGCTGTAACCTGTGACCAGTGTTGTTCACATTATTTATTGTTGATATCATTGAAATGTTAACTGGCAAGGTGGGTTCCGCGTATGCGGACCAATTAGTAGTGGTGGCAGATTCGATTTTAAGGTCACAATATACTATTTCAGAGCTAGATCGGATGTGTAAGTTTTATGGTATGAATATCAGCATTATCAAAACGAAAGTACTGACTTGGGAATGAGATTTAAGCGGATTTAGTACCAGAAGCATTTTATTAAATGATGCGAACGTTGTGAAAGACTTGGAATGAAGGTGCAGTAGAGCAGTGATCCCTCAGCTGCAGTCTAGTGTACTCTGTTATGCAAGAAGGAAGTCAATACTAAGTCTAATTTAGTATTGAACCGTTCAATCTTTCAACGAACTTTATTGCATGGGAGTGAAAGCTGGATTGATACAGGATAGCCGGCCGCGGTGGGGACTGAGGCGCTCCAGTCACGATCTGCACGGCCACTACGGTCGGGGGTTCGAATCCCCCCTCGGGCATGGATATTTGTGCCGTTCTTAATATAAGGTAGTTGATAAGTAGTTTGTAAGTTTAGGACTGATGACCCCGTAGTTAAGTCCCATAAGCTTAACAAATATTTGAACATTTTTAAGAAAAATGACAATGCATTGGTTGTTTCTACTTCTAAATATAAATTTTGATAGATTTAGCTTTAAAAATGCTTTCCTAATCAAGTATTTTGATACAACTTGGCACTCCCTATTGCCCCATTGTTGGCAGAATTCAAAACATCCCGAAACGCATTTTTAAAAATTATAACCATGGTTCCAAACCAAAATTTTCACATTTCTAGCATCAAAATAGCCGAAGTAGCACCCTTAAAATTTTTTCCCTTATTTCATCCGTTTAATGGTTGAATTTTCAATAATATCGAAACACATGTTTTTAAAATTCCAATCAGAAATCTAAATCGGAAGTTCTGTATTTCTTCTTCAAAATTGCCTGAATAGCAACGTATTTTCAAAAAAACGTTCATTGCCTATTTCACTCCCTTAGAGATGGGAATATCGATAAATCGCTAATGCTTACAGTGTAAGATAAACAAAGTCTACAAATTTTAAGTTTCTATTGTCTGTAGATTCACTTCTGAGCGCCGTTTACTGACTTTTAGCAACGGATCGAGAATGCGAAATTTATTTCTTACGCTTTGGCATACTTCTAGGTAGTTTTACTTTTCAAACTGCAAATTGCACTTATTTTTCTTTATTCGTACGCATATTGCAGAAAAATAGCTGAAGAATGTACATCACGTTTCGCTGTATATTGCCTCTTTGCTATTATAATGTCAAAAGACATCGCTGGTCTTCAGTGCGAATTTTATATAAGCTGACGACTTTCAACTACTATATCATCCACCCCCTTATAGCTATCGACACGGAACTGCTAATCCAGTTGTCAATATTTTGATCGTAAGCACTACAGTTGTCCTTCCAGTGTTTATGTTGAGATCATTGGTGTATTGACAGTGTAGTTAATGCTCAGTTAATGTATGTCTGTGTTTCCCAGTGTATTATCTTTGAGTCTTTAATCGTCGTATTGCTCCACATTTTACGGATTTTTGTACGCCACACTCACCCACCGCCACACACCGCGATCAAAACACTATAGTGCACACCGCGAACCTAAAGGCTACTCTCATGCATAACTGCTGTTTTTATGCAGTGAACAATTTTGGATACCAAGTGAAATATACGGTCACAAGTTCCAGGTTGCATTTTTATATATGTATATTGATTCGTAATTGAAATCTATTACTATGCAAACGCAACTGTCGTGAAATAATACCTTCAAGTTCGAAGAGTGAGTGGATGCATTGCATAACTGTTAATATCTATGAAACCCAAAGCAATGTTTTGATCCAGCAGTAATTGGTACTACTAAGCGGCATAGTTGATTCTCAAATATTCTTTACACCTGAGCAGCGTGTTTGCTTGATTGGCTAGATTGAGGGACAGAATAAATCCATTTTATTTCTAAAAGTGTTCTTTATGCATCACATTACTTGAACAAAATTTATGTCTGACTCTTTACTTTGTTTGTGACTACAAATTAAAAAAATATGCATCTCCGTCAGTTGTCTGCAAACCACCGGAGAGTGCACAGCAAGTACTACGTCCCATAGAACTACGTATTACGCTTTCTTCCTACTCGGTTTTCGTACAGCACGATACAAGAATGATGGTTAACACCAGAGCAGCCACAGGGTTCAAAATAACCCTTTTTAGTTTCTAAGTGATAGCTGTGTTTCTTGGAGAATTATTAGGGCAACATTTCTTTTCATGACATTTATTTATTTGACATGTAATTTCATTATACTGAAAAACAATGCATTTCACCCAACTGATTATCACTTTCTTCTAGTTTTACCTTCAACGCCCAGAGTGGTTATCTTCACATAAAACTGTAATTTTGTTTATTGTTATGCCTTTCAATCATCTGATGTATTCTGAAAAGTCGGCTACTTTATTCTGTGATGCAATAATTTACTTTCGTTCATATAATTGCGGTATGAAATGACAAAAATTAAATCAGTTGGACATTGTTCGTTATTCCCTTGTAGAAATCAATCATTCAGAAGTGATTGCGAGGTAAAGACTGAAATAAATTGCAAACAGTTTTTTTCGTGTTGAAGAGATTGTTGCAGAGTTATAAAGAATTATGGAGTGTTATTCAGATAATGGCGACCTTTTTTCTGACGATTCGGGAGAAGTGTTTCTACCACAGATGTTCAGAGATGACGTACGATTACAGAACGAGAAGTTTGCATTGGTTTCTGATTTTTGGAACAAATTCATAGAAAACTGTTCAACGTGTAACAAACCTGGCACTGCCATAACAATAGATGAGAAGCTCTTTTCAAGTAAAACTAGATGCCTGTTCACAAAATTCACGGCTTCAAAGTCTGACAAATATGAGCGAAAGGACAGGTTAGCTGTAGACGTTGATATCAAATATATACTCATTGGTTTCCCTTTTCTTGGTAAGGATACTGCACGATCACGAGACGAATTGCTATGTAGTGATGCGTCTTACGGAACCATTTCTGGATAAAGGTAAACAATGTTACTCCAGAGAATGACTCACTTCACTCAAACTAGCCAAAAAACTGAGAGAAAGATCACCTCCCATTATAAGAATAGTAAATAGAGGTATAAGAGGAATTCCACATCAAGTGAAGTCCTTGAAGTGTCCTGTGTATTCCGCAAAAGTTTAAGAACATGGTGATATTTCCATGACAGGAAAGAAAGTAAGAAAAATTGCTAGTAATTTCTTCTCTCTATCCCAGTGCTAATATAAATACAAATGAGAAATATAGCTCCAGAAACTTTTATTACAACAAACCAAAATTTGGGGCTGATATGGCAGACAAATTGGACCGACAGTATTCAGTAAAGGCTTCCTCAAGAAGATGGCCCATGCATTCCTTCTACAATATCCTTGACCTAGCAGGAATAATGCATATATAGTAATCAGGGCTGTTATTGGGAAAAATATCAAAAAATACATTTTATTCAGAAGCTTACGGATGAACTAGGCTTGAGTATGCGAAGAATCACTTTCCTGATATAACCACAACAGTTACGGAAATAATGAAAAAGAATATGAAGACAAAACGGCACAGAAACGCAGTAAATGTCACATTTTTCAGATGTAATAAAACTGTTTCCAAGTGCACTTTTGTAAGAAGATGGTTTACTTGTTTGACTTCTCACTAGTTTCAGTGCAATTTATTTTTATGTTAATAAATAATATGATTTGTAATCTTTCCTTTTTATTAACAATTCTGTATCTGAAATGGCGTATAAATCTTACAAGCATTAAAATATAAATATAATTATTAGTTTAGAACTATTTTGTTAAATGGCTGGGGTCGAAATGCCCTCTTTGGGCATTTAAGGGGGCAGGAAAGTCTGGGCGTCTGAGTGGTAAAAAGCCTCTATGTAGCCTGTAAGTATTTTAAAATTGTGTTCACAGTCCCCACTCGTTGAATAAATTTAGGCACAAACAAAACACTTTATGATTATCAGAACTATGGAATAAATAGAGAGGGGCGGGAGAAAGATGGGAAAAAATACTTTTCAGCTCCCGCAGTAGGCTAATCTCCACAACCAATGTATTACGTGGGAATAGTAGCCGCCTGTCGTACCGCTCTGCTTCCCAGGGAAGCCTACTCGACAGGGGAAGACATGATTTGCCAGCCTTGTATGTATGCAACCGTGCGCAACACAGAAGCTGAGGAGTAGGACTTCCAGTTTGTCTTTTAGGCCACACACATGTGAATGAGCATGTTGAGATGGTAAAGCAGTGGATGGACTAGACGGGATGGACTACCAGTAGTGAGAGTAGGGGCAAAAACAAAGAGAGAGGGAGAAGACCAAGATAGAGAGGACACAAATATTTGTATAGTGTATGACATACAAGTAGGGGAAGCTCGAGGAAAGTTTACGAGGTGTCTATGATGACGAATTTAGAATTTCTCCCATAACTCAAGAGTTGGTGCTATGTACACTGTAGTATTGCTTCCTTAGCATGCATGTCTGTTGAACTTTGTCAATTAGTTTTGTTGGCAACACAGGCTTTTCTCGTAACAATTTTTCGTACGGTTTAAATACGTTCCAGGTAGATAATAATTTTATATTAATGAATATTAGTTCGTTCATCTTAAGACTTATGGATTTACTGAATATTTAATAACCGTTTAATGAACTCATCGTGTAAGGCTTCATGAATGTTAAAGACACTATCCTAATGTCGACTGCAGTTAAGAGAAAAATTGTATAATATTATACAATTATACGATATTTTTGAGTGAAGAAACAAAAGATCCAATTACAGTTTTTTGCGACTGATCTTCAGACTCATCCAGTGACACTAGGCAAGCGACAGTGATACTGATTATGTTGATGAGAGAGATAGTGAGGTTGGAGAGACAGAAGTGTTGTGTTCTCGATGCCAAGACTGGTCTCATGCTCAGTGTGCGGGCTTAAATTACATGGAAGCAAAGGAGACATGACATGCTGGCGACTTTTGTGATACATAGAGAAGTATGAATAATATATCTTTCTTTTCCAAATAAAATCCTCATTTCGTTATCTTACCCGTAATCCAGAGTCATCGTACACTACCTGTAAAGAAGCTGACGAATGGTACAATCACCAACAAAAATAGATATTCAGGGTGGTCAAAAATTCTCATTACAAACTTCTAGGACTTGTAGATGATAGTGAGTACATAACATTTTGAATAGAAACCCACGTCCGGAAAGGTATCATTTCAGTTCTAGGATAGTTTCAATTCAGACATGTAACTCGTCTTAGGGACAAAGAAAAGTCTCAGAGTTCCCTGTCCTGTTAAGCAACAGGGTAGACAAGATGACGTGTACTGCGTCAAACTATCAACAGATATGTCATTGAATGTCCGTCAGGAAATGTGGTTTCAGCATGATGGTGCACCACCTCACTTTTCACTGGCTGACCAGAGAATCTCAACAGACACTTTGGTGAAATGTAGATAAGCCGTGGTGGTCCTACCGCGTTGCCGCCATGATCACCTGATTTAACCCCTATGGACTATTTCTTGTGGGGTCGTATGAAGAGCCTAATTTATGAGACACCTGTAGAGACAGAGGAAGATCTGCCAGCAGGAGTCCTGGCCGCTGCACAAGATACTGAAGAGACAACAGGTGGGATGGAGAGCGTGCACCAGAACATGCTTCAGGGGTACAATTTGTGTAACAGAGTTGGTGGTCGCCACGTCGAGCCGCTGTCGTAATGCGTCAGTACGGTGCGGCTGTTGCCGTAGGTGCTGGGTTCTTCTTGTTGTCGACTAATGTAAACCAGAAGATGTAAATTGTAATGGAAATGTGAAAGCAATAATGGAACGATTCAGTATTATTTTCAAATTGCTTGCAATAATTATATGGGGTTACTCCTTATTACATTCGTCAAGTAAGAGTGGATGAGACAATCATCTGAATTGAAACCGTCGTGGGACAGAAACTATACGTTTCTGGACATGGGTTCCTCCTCAAAAAGTTATGTACCCACTACCCTCTACAAGGTCTAGAACGGTAATTTTCGACCACTCTTTATGTAAAAAATCTTTAGCTATAGGAAATGTTCAACAGTTTGAATCTAAAGGGGGTACATGAAACAATCATTTTTACTCCAATAAAACATTTTATTATATTTTAAGGGCCATAAAATTTGTTATATTCCTTAATGGCGTCTTCTTATCCGACTTTCCTCTACGTGGACTGAGTCGTGGGTCTATGGCTATTATATTTCCGCACTCTTAACTTTTCTGTACAACTTTGTTATGTTATGGCGGCAGTTTAAGGCAGGCTACGTAACGCCTGGGGCATCCACTGGCGAAATTCTAGAGATTCTTACTGTAACAGCACTGAAACCTACTGAAACCTCGATCGAGACGGAGCGTTGGTAACACTGGATTCTCATCTGGGAGGCCGGCGCGATAGTTCGAAGCCACTTGCAGCATCCTAATTTTGGTTCTCCGTGCTTTTCCTAAAGCACTCCACGCATATGGTGGGATGGTCCTCTTCAGAGGACACGACCAATAACCTTCACCACGTGTAACAAAAACTATCCAATGATATGGTCCGTTTGTCATACCCACGATGACGATGAGAATTTAAAAACTAGTCCTACTTTCAAGCGCTGGCGCAGCATTCAGCAGAATGGCTTCCTGCATTCAGTAGGTAAAGCGGATGCTGCCTGCTCCTAACTCGGTATGGCCGCAGCTTATTACACAATCGGAAGAGAGCTCCTGTCCTAGCGCAAACAACGTTAGAGGTACAAATTCTCGGAACTAAGGCAGCAGCAGCAGAACGTATTTGGGGTCGTGCACTAGACCATCCACCTCTCCACTCAAAGAAGGTTCTGTACTAAAAGACTCGGAAAGTTGCACAGGTCACACCTATAATCAAGAAAGGCAGTAGGAGTAGCGACCTAAAAGATAAACTGAAAGTCCTAGTACAGAGCATCTGTGTTGCGCACGGCTGCATACACACAAGGCTGGCAACCATGTCTTCCCCTGTCGAGTAGGCTTCCCTGGGAAGCTGAGCAATACGACAGGCGGCTACTACTCCCACATAATACATTCGTTGTTCAGAGAAGCCGACAGCAGGAGCTGATAGGTATTACTTCTTTATCTTCTTCTCTCTCCTCGGTATATGTATATACTCCAGAGTTCTGATAATCATTAAGTGTGCTGTTTGTGCACAAATTGTGTCAATGAGTATCACTGTGGACACAATATTAAAATACTTACAGGCTACCACTCAGACACCCAGACATTCCTGCCCCCTTGAGTGACCAAAGAAGGGCATTTCGACCCCAACCATTTAAAAAAAAAAGTTCTAACTGGAAATTTTATGCATTTTTATATTTTAATGCATGCAATTTTTATACACCTATTCAGATACAGAATTGCGAATAAAAAGCACAGATTACGAATCATAATATTTATTGATAGATAAATAAATTACACTGAAACTGCTAATAATTCGACGACTAAAGATGGTGAATGAGCCTGACGCGGATGTCGGTCAGAGTACCAGGAAAGTGTCAACAACTCACAGGCAGCGCCAGATGGGTGCGGACCGTGAACGGAGCGCCTGACATGGGACGTGCCTCAGGCAGCTGCCACGACTACAGATGGTGAACCAGTCGGGCGCAGACGTCCTCTGGAACACCAGAGAAGTGACAACACTTCAGGACCAACGCCAGGCGGGACAGGCCTAAGAGAGCTTCCACGGCCACAGTTGGCGGCTGAGCCGGGCGCGGACGTCCGACAGAGCACCAGGGAAGCGACAACTGCTTAATAGCAGCGCCAGGTGAGCGCGGAAAGCAAACAAAGCACCTAGCGCCTTCTGGGCATAAATACTGGACACAATCCTCCAAAAGGTCAGCCTCAAGGAGCACCTGAAGAAGGCAGCGAGTTATGTGGCCGAAATATTGTCCAAGAGAGACGCAAACATCTGACTGTAAACCCGTTACTCAACACGTCAAGTGTTCGCCGGGAAAGCCTCGAGAGATACAACACTTTTCATGTTTACAGCAGTTTTAACCACTTCAACTACAGGCCTATTTCATTTATGACAATTTGCAGCAGGTTTTTGGACCATATCCTGTATTCAAATACTATTAATTATCTCAAACAGAATGATCTATTGACCCAAGGTCAACACGGATTTAGAAAATATCGTTCATGCCAAACACAACTAGCTCTTTACTCACATGAAGTGATGAGTGCTATTGACAAGGGTTCTCAAATTAATTCCGTATTTCTTAATTTCCATAAGGTTATTGAGACCGTATCTTACAAACAGATTTTAATCAAATTGCGTGGTTATGGTAAATCGCCCCAAATTTGCGACTGGATGAAGGATTTTCTGTAATCTACGATAAGGCATCGAATGAACAAAGATGATATCAAGCGTTCCATAGAGAAGTATTATTGGTCCTCTGACGTTCCTTATTTACATACACGATTTGGAAGAAAATCTAAGCAGCTTTCTTAGGTTGTTTGCAGATGATGCCTTCATTTACCGTCTAGTAAGATCAAAACCAACTGAAGATCAATATAAATAAGATAACACTATGGTGTAAAAATTGGCAATTGACTCTGAATAATGAGAAGTGTGAAGTCGTCCACATGAGTACAAAAAGAAATCCGTTGAACTTTGTTTACAAGATAAATCAATCAAAATTGAAGGCCGTAAACTCCACAAAATACCTATGAATTACTAATACTTGTGACTTAAACTGGAAAGAACACGTAGATAATGTCGTGGGAAAGGCGAACCAGGGACTGCATTTTACTGGCAGAACCCTTAAACGATGCAACAGAACTACTAAAGAAACTGCATACACTACGCTTGTCTGTTCTTTTTTGGAGTATTGCTGCCCAGAGTGGGATCATTATCAAGTGGGTTTGACGGAATACATCGAAAGAGTCCATAGAATGGCAGCTCCTTTCGTAATGTCACGATACAGGAGAGACAGCGTGACGGAAATGATTCAGAATCTGGGATGGGAATCATTACAACAACGGCGTTTATCGCTGTGGCGTAGGCTGCTTACGAAACTGCATTCGCCAACATTCTCCTCCGAATGCGAAAATATATTGTTAAAACCCACTTACATAGGTAGAAATGATCATCAGAATAAAATACGAGAAATCAAAGCTCGAACGGAGAGATTGAGGTGTTCTCTCTTCCCGCGCGCTATTCGAGAAGGGAATGGGAGATAAATAGTACAAAGGTGTTTCGATGAATCCTCTGCCAGGCAGTTAAATGTTATTTGCAGAGTATCTCATGTAGATGTAGAATATCGGTCAAACGTGAAGCTAAGTTTCTCCAGCCGCATCAAGCAGCAGCAATATGTAGGCGACCCTGCTGATACGCCTGTAGTCAGCAGTCCCTTGAATTTATCCTCAGATACGATGCTGTCGGAGGATTCTATACCACGAGCCTCCAAACATCTAACTCCTTGGGTTGACATGGGGTCCCTGCTCTTTCTGCCAGGAGCCTCTGGAAGTAGACAATGCATTGCAGTGCTTCGAATCGGATACACGATTTTTGTCAGGAAGGACTCTGAAAGTCAATTGCCAGTGCTGTCCTAACGTAATTCAGTCACTAAGTCACAAGCTAAGTACTCAGAATTTATTTAGGTATTTTTGCATCCAGTGTGAACGATTTCTTAAACGTTCAATTTAAATCTTCGGTCTTCGTTTTGTTGTCTTCTATCACTATCCAAGAATGAGCAACGAGTGACTGGATCCAGGCCTTTGATCCGCTTACCGATTTGACATAGGACCCGCAATTTTTCGGATTCGTGGCAAAATATTTCGCTAAAATATGACGGTGGTAGTTACTTGCGAACTTAAACACAGAATTTCCAAAAACAGACTAGGAAAAAACACACTATTCTGTGCAGGGTCATAAAATCATACACAGTTTCCTCGGTTATTTCCTTCTTTGGCTCGAGCCGCCAGTGCTACAGCACGAAGAAAGATAATAAAAAAATAATAAAAAATATAACAACACAAATAAATCACCCATTCACAGCCTGAATAGTTTCTAAGTCGCACAGTCACTAAATGATAAAGTCTAGCAACAATCCTGAGAAAGTTTAAGTTCTACTGTCCCAGAATATAGTTAGAGTCCACGAAGCATCACTAAAGACTTCTTCCAAGCACCACAGAACAAATATTTCTAAGTTCCACACTAGAACACTTCACTGAAATTTTAAAAGTCCTCAAGCGACTCCACAGTCGCCCATAGCAACGACACGTCTTGTCTGTTAAATCGACACTAACAAACTTTCTCTAAAAGGCCAAAATGGCCACCTTAAGAACCCTAGCTGGTTTCCTTTGAAGTCAAATCAGTATCTTATTTTCACAAAATTACCTCTTTCACATAAAATAAAAATGAAATAAGTACATGTTATGATGTTGTTTAACGGAAATTTTCCGGTGAAACAGACTAATGGCATCAAAAACATTGTACGTAATATTTGGTAAAGCCGTTCTCAAGATATATCGTTATAAAATTGTTATTTTATAATAATTTTTGATTTACTATAGCTCAAAAATTATTAAAGTGACAGGAGGCGCATTTATATCAGCGCAACCGTCTAGTCTTTATTTATGAAATGAACCTACGTGCTGCTTTGTATCATATATGGACCAACAGTTATTAATTTTAAGTAGTTTTTTACATATTTCAGCAAGGCCAAACGGGCTTTCTCCCACTTTCCGCCTGTAACCACTCGGGTTTTCGCAGCTAGTTTATCATAGGCTCGCGACCAGCCGCATGCCCGTCTTACAGATGACTGGTGTCGCCATCTCCGAGTAATCCACTAAACTAAGACGAATCCGTAGTTGTGAAATTGTGTCAATTAACAGCCGGCAGGCTACTTGTCAACATACACTCACGATTTTCGCGCGTGTGCGCGTTTTGTCAGAGTTGGAGACTTCAAGTGTCTCCATAAAGCTGTCCCCTTACATAGTGTATGATCAACTTTCCCTGGTAACATTGATTTATTTTTATGGAAAATCATACCACATTGTGCAATCTCTTGTAATAAATTGAACTTTGTCCGGTTTCTTTCCTACTCAATGAAGTCATCTTGAATAGAGTCTTGTACAAGATTAGCGTTTAATCAACCAGCATCTTCATGTGTCACACACCTTTTCCATAAAATGTTGTGCCACGTCGCTCAGCTTCCGTTATTTCATTAGATTAATGTTTTCTGGTGAATGCTTTTAACCTAATGCAAAGTCATCGTAGAAGCAGAAGCACGTCTTGGTTTCATTTTATGTGCAGCTAAGGTCGTGAAATTTTGCGGCTTACGGTGGCCATAAGCAAGGAATGCTTTCGGTGGCGAATTTAGGGTATTTTTTTGCCGAGAGCAGAAGGAATTGTGTTTCGCAGAGTACTATAAGGGGCAGAACACTAGCCGTTAATAAGTCGTGCCGAAGCTTCTCCCGACAACATAAAAGAGGTATAAACATCGCTATTTACTCGAGCAATATCCCGTTTATTTTGCGAAAGACATTCCATACTTCAAGTACTGTTGCTTCAGACTGGACTTTTACGTTACGTGTCCATAAAGGACTCTATATTGTCTCTCATTTTGCCCTCCAGTATTCTTTAGAAGTTCAACTTCGATTCAGGCTAAACACAGCCTTGATGAAAAACACACACACACACACACACACACACACACACACACACATACATAAAAACACACACACATGCACGATATGTCATTTTGTTTCTACATAAGAGTTATTCACCATTTGCCCACTATTCAGTTTATTGGCTCGGACCTACGCAGGTAAGTCCCATCGACAAGGGATCTCAAATCGATTCATTATTTTTGTATTTCCGGAACGCTTTTGACACTGTACCTCACAAGCGGATTCTAATGAAATTTCGTGCTTATGGAATATCGCCCCAATTATGCGATTGGATTTACGCTTTTCTATCAGAAAGGACACAGTTCGTAGTAATTGGCAACTCATCGACTTATACAGATGTGATATCCGGCGTTCCCTAAGCAAGCGTTATAGGTCCCCTGCTCTTCCATGTTTTTATAAACGACTTGGGAGACAATCTGAATAGCTCCCTTAGACTGTTCGCGGACGATGTTCTCGTTTATCACTTAGAGAAGTCAACAGAGGATCAAAAGCAACTGCAAAACGATTTAGACAAAATTTCTACATGGTGCGAAAATTGGCATTTTACACCAAATAATGAATAGTGTGAAGTAATACACATGACCACTAAAAGAAACCCGCTGAACTTCAATTACACGATAAATCAGTCAAACCTTAAGGTCGCAAATTCTGCCAAATACCTAGGAGCTACAATTACGAACAACTTAGACTGGAAAGAACACACAGAAAATATTGTGCGGAAGGCGAACCAAAGGTTACGTTTCATTGACAGAACGTATTTAAGATGCAACAGCTCCACCGAACACACTGCCTACATCACACTTGTGCGTCCTCTCCTGTAGCACTGTTGCCCAGTGTAGGACCTTCACCAGGTGGGAGTGACGGAAGACATTGAGAAGGTTCATAGAAGGGTAGCTCGTTTTGTTTTATAACGTTACAGGGGGGAAAGCGCCACGGAAATGTTGCACGATTTGAGGTGGAAATCATTAAAAGAACGACGGTATTCGTTGCAGCGAGATCTATTTGCGAATTTTCAATCTCCGACTTACTTCTGAATGTGAAAATATTTTGCTAGCACCCTCCTACATAGGGAGACATGACCATCCCAAAAAAATAAGAGAAATCAGATAGCTGTTCTTTCTTCCCGCAGTTGCCTCATCATGAAGCAAATTGTCTAAGACTGCAGCTCTGTGGGGACGAGCGTTATTGTCCAACAGAAGGAATTTATCTTCTATGGCACCAGTGTATGGCACAGAAAAGGTCGAAGGATCTCGTCTCTATACCTCTGAGCGGTCAAGGCGCCATTCTAAGCGACATAGAGATCCCTACGGCAGCCGAAACTGACTCCTGACCACATCATTCGTCCACCACCATGATATACGAATGTTTCCTGCACGTAAGCAGGATTGTTCCGAGTTCCATGTTCTGTCCAGATGAGGAAAGACGATTGTCCGGTTGAACACAAAATCTTGATTCACTTGTGAACAGAACCCGGCGCCATTCATACGATTCCAATCCCGATTGTCCTCAGCCCAGTTTCTGCGGGCTAAACGAAGTTGCGGTATTAATTGGACACGCCCCGAAGGGCCACATTCCCGAAGGCGATTTCGGACTATTTGTCTTTATACTGAAACTTCCTGGTACATTAAAATTGTGTGCCGGAATCGGGACTCGAACCTGGGACCTTTGCCTTTCGCGGGCAAGCGCACTTCCGACTGTGCTATCCCGACACGACTCACAATGCCGCCTCACAACTTTACTTCCGCCAGTATCTCGCCTCCTACTTTCCAAACTTCACAGAAGCTCTCCTGCGAACCATGCAAGACTAGCACTCCTGGAAGAAAGGATATGGTGCGGACATGGCTTAGCCACAGGCTAAAGGATGTTTCCAGAATGAGACTTTCGCTCTGCAGCGGAATGTGCGCTGATACGAAACTTCCTGTCAGATTAAAATTGTGTGCCGGAACCGGGACTCGAACCTGGGACCTTTGCCTTTCGCGGGCAAGCGCACTACCGACTGTGCTATCCCGACACGACTCACGATGCCGCCTCACAACTTTACTTTCGCCAGTACCTCGCCTCCTACTTTCCAAACTTCACAGAAGTTCTCCTGCGAAACTTGCAAGAGTAAAGTTGTGAGGCGGCATCGTGAGTCGTGTCGCGATGGCACAGTCGGTAGTGCGCTTGCCGGCGAAAGGCAAAGGTCCCAGGTTCGAGTCCCGGTTCCGGCACACAATTTTAATCTGCCAGGAAGTTTCATATCAGCGCACACTCCGCTGCAGAGTGAAAGTTTCATTTTGATTAACAGCTGTTTGTGAGGTACGGTGTCAAAAGACATTTGGAAATCAAGAAATACGTAATCCGCTAGTATACTTTACATACGAACGGAATATCTCAACGTGTTACTCATCAGAGCGCACAGAAGGTGGACTAGCAAGTCGTTCGTGCGGCCTTCTGGGTCTCATTGGTCGCACCCCCTCCCCCCCCCCCCCCCCGCCAAAGATTTAACCCTGGCCTGTAGGGTCGTCGCCTCAGACGCCGCCCCCTTCCCCCTACTGCCTCGCCGTATCGCCGGCGACCAACTGTGGCCAAACTTGAGGTCTGCGCGGTCCTCCGGAGTAATTTAATCCCCAGGAGGGGGTGGGTTGGCTTCATTCACCCCCACTCCCCCCCACACCCACCATAGATTGGGGTGGGACTTCCTCAGTGCATCCGCAGACGCAATGGACCGCTGCAGTTTCCTCTCGTCTTCTCGGCAAGCGGAAATGCTTGAAAAGTAATGTTTCGTGTTTACTCTCAAAACTTTTCGCTACTGTTGAACCATTCCAAGGTGGAATTTTTATTAGGTACTAGCGACCGACCCGTCTTCGCACGCGTCGAATTTATGTCCTACAAGCTGAAAACCCGGCGGTACCCAGTTCTTAATATATTTATTCCAAACTTGAGTTAGAACTTCTCCTATCCCTTCTCTCTCTGTTCTTCTCCTTTCTTCTAAAAACATATTTTTATCGTAGGTTATATAACAAATAAGGCTGTCTTGCATAATGTACAAAATTAGGAGTGCAGTATCCGAGCAAAGAAAGATAAAAATCAAGATACAAATGGCAAATAAAATGTGTACGATCTCATATTTACTGAGTTAGATGTTGTACAGTCGTGTATTTTATCATGTATATATTCATTTGTGTAAGTGCTGTATCAAATCAAATGTTTGTATAGTCCATGGGACTTAACTACGGGATCATCAGTCCCTAAACTTACAAACTACTTATGAACTACTTACGAACTAGGACGGCACAAATATCCATGCCCGAGGGGGGATTCGAACCCCCGACCATAATGGCCGTGCAGACCGTGACTGGAGCGCCTCAGTCTCCTCGGCCACCGCGGCCGGCATTGCTGTATCTGTGAATTCTGTTGTGAATACAATTAGTAGTTAAGTAGTTATAGATTAAAACTTGGTGCGTGATGGTGCGGTTTTCCATGAACGTTACTGTTTATGTGGTCATATATCATGAACTACGAGCCGTACAGTGATACAATTTCAGAGACGCATTCAGCTATAAGTGTGTATACTGTCTGTAAAACTTACTGCGGCTACAATTTGTAGTGTAGAAATTATAAATTCTAACGTCATACCGAATCCTGTAGTTTTAGTCCCTGAAAGTAGTAAGCGAAAACTTTTTTCCTTTCAAAATTTTGCTATGGTTGTCAGCGACGAAAAGTTCGATAAAGATTTGAAATTATGTTTAAAGTTTGTTGTAAATCGCTAAGTAATCTCATTCTCATATACTGTATTCATAAATTTTCATCGCATTATGTGGCAATTTCTTGCAACCCCTATTGTTTGTTACGTTATATCTCCTGAACTATATGTCGTATGTGCTTCTTACCATTAAAGAACTGTTACCTCACATTAAGGAATATGTGTACCCATTTTGATTGAAATCGGTCCAGAGGTTAAGGAGGAAATGTGCAAATGTTCAAATGTTTTTAAATCTAAGGGAATTAACTACGCTGGTCATCAGTCCCTTGGCTTACAAACTACTTTAACTAACTTGAAGTAAATTACGCTCAGGACAACACAGACACCCATGCCCGAGGGAAGACTGCAGCCTCCACGGCGATCAACCGCACGCTCCGCAGAAAAGCTCCTTGGAGCGCTCGGCCACTCTACCGCGGTCGAAAGTGTGCAACATTGTCGCGCAATGCGGCAGTTTTTCTCGCATCTCATTGCTGATGACGTCATATCTCGTGAACAATGAGTTATTCGTGATTCTTTTACTTACGGCGAACTGTAGATCTGTATGCAATAAGTACACACAAACACACGGACACTCTGTATATATATATATATATATATATATATATATATATATATATATATATATATATGATCCATATTTACATACTAAGCCGGCCGCGGTGGCCGAGAGGACTGAGGCGCTCCAGTCACGGTCCGCACGGCCACTACGGTCGGGAGTTCGAATCCCCCCTCGGGCGTGGATTTTTGTGCCGTCCTTAGTATAAGGTAGTTGATAAGTAGTTTGTAAGTTTAGGGACTGATGACCCCGTAGTTAAGTCCCATAAGCTTAACAAACATTTGAACATACTAAAATGACATTGTAATGTTTATTTCAAAGTTTACGCGCTGATTGTGTATGCATTTCTGGCTGGAGATCAAATCTCACGTTATTTCAGACATTACACCGTGTTCCGGACTCCACACTAGCACTGAACCTACAAGCTGGTTCAACGTTGATCTCAGTCAGCAAGAAAATTAATGATTTACACCTACGCTGAAACTGAAAGAGATATATTGAAAACATACAAAATATTTACTTATATAAATCGTTTTGTTGCATTATAATGACAGAATAGAAAGGGGAAAAATTAATGACGTTGCTAAGGCCTAGAAGGTACATGCACGGAAAGAAGTTTCTGTTTATTTGAATTCCCACAAAATCGTAACAGATCTGACTGTTAATAGTTTGAAACTGTGTTACGAAAATGTTAAGAAACGGACCACGAAAGCAATATTTCACATCAACAGATATTATTTTCTAGACTCCCTTTACAATTATTACAGGACAACTTCAAATAACTCCTGTATAATACCAAAACAATGATGTGAAATAGGCATATTGCGCAACAGTAGCCTAGAATGCTTGAGTGATGCAATGGTGTTTTATGGTATGGTACTAATTATCTTTGATGGCCGATGCACAAGAAACAACTTTTGATAAAGGAGAAAACAAACTGCAGCCTCTGCGTAGATTCGAACCTGAAACCCTGTACATCATATTCTACGACGCAAAGACTTAGCCACAATCACCGTGCAATGCGCGTACTCCTATCGACGAAGTCATCAATTGCATGTAGATGTCATTGTACAATGTGCAGTGTAGTAAAAAAACCATTACGAACTGCACAGCTGCTGATATTCCAGCCGAGAAAGCACATATCAGATATTGGATCGTTATTGGGTGCTATCGTAATTCATAAACTCATCTGTTCACTGCAGATATTCATCACGAACATTCACGGAACCGACGCTAGTGCTCCAAGCGGCGGCATATAAGCTACAGAAAAATAACGGTTGGCTGTTTCTCCGCAAGGGGGCTACGGTCGTTCCAAGTACTAGACGACAACTTTTACGTATTTATTAACAAATATCTTGAGCAAATTGTTACCAAACTTCACAGAAGCACCCGCTCGGCTAATCTGAAGGCTTCCTGGGGATTTCATCAAAACTGCTCCAGGCGTTTTGGGATCTATACGGATCATACATACATACATGCATTTACACTTGCATTTTATTGCTATAATTCAGCTGTAGCTTATAACACTATGGAAGCTGCAGGGGACACATCCCCATCGACTTCTCCCAGTATTGGAACGCCTTGCACTGCCTTGCTGGCTCTAAACCCACCCCCACCTATCCGTTCCTACACTATGACCAACCCCACCCGACGATGCCAATCAGGACGACCACATCGCCTCCTTCGTGTCCGACATCTTCACCATCCCAGGCAATCCCCACTTCGATTATTCCGTTCTCCCAGACGTTAATGAAATGGACGTCACACTGCCCCTAAGCTCCCGGCTTCCAATACCTGTGACACATTACCCTCTCAGACATCAACACACACATCACTGCACACGATCTTCACTTGACACACTGTGAAAATCGAATCACTGCCCCCAGCCATGACTGTAAAACCTATCGCCACCTCCATGAATGCCCCTTCCCTCACCACCCAGGCAGCCCTTAATACCACCATTCTCTACAGTGATTACTACCCCCACATGTAGAAAATGTACAGAGTCCTCACGTTCCTTAAACCTAACAAACCCCCTTCTGATGCCTCCCTTTTGCCTCATTCCAGTGTTCAGCAAGGTTTTCGAATCTATCCTAGCTTGTCTCACCCATCACTACCTCCACCTTTACTGTCTCCTCCCTGCAACCCAATGTGTCCTTCATTCTCCACTAACGGCCAACTCCTTCATCTTACCCAACTCCTTTCCCTCCAGCTCAGTGCCCACAGTGCTACCATCTTCATGTACTTGGACCTTGAACAGGACTACAATCAGGTCTAGCATTCTGGCCTGCTCTTCAAACTCCAATCCTACACTCTCCCCATCTACCTCGTCTCCTCTCCAACAATCCATAACATCGACTCCCATCTTTTGTATCCCTTTGCTCGCATGCCCCAAGGTTCAATCCTTTTTCCCTTCATCTCCTACATACCTCAGACATGCCTAAGCCAGCCATCCCCCCTCCATACACCTCTTCCAATATGCTGATGACACCACTTTCCTTGTGTTGGCTCCCACCCTCTGCCATTCCAACCATATTCTCCAAGAACACCTTGACATTTTCACCACTCGGTTCAACCATTGGCTCCTACCTAAAAATTCTGACAAAACCCAGGAGCACATCCATGAATTCTATATCGCCCCTACCCTAAAGTACTTAGACCTAAGTATTGATTGCACCCTATCCTGGACTCCCCACCACCACACCAAGAAAAGGCCCAATCCCGCATCTACGTACTCCAACTTCTTGTTGACCGAACCTGGGACTAAAGACTTCCACCATTCTCTGCACCTACAAATCTGCCAACTGTCTCTCCTATCCTGCCTGGATCTCCACGTCCTCTCCCCTCCAATCTCTCTACAACTCTGGAGATCCTGGAAAGTCACGCCCACCACTTCGCCTTCCGTATCCCTTCCTACCTCTATAGCCCAAGTGGCTTCTCTATGACCTCATCCCCTTCCCCCACGTTGTCAGCTTCATTGAACACCTCCGCCTCCGTTTCCTTTACCATAAACTGGATCCCGCGCACCCTGTTGTTGCCATTACCACTGTATTCCTCGACTCTCCACCTGCCAACCCTCCTTACCTTTTCGCACCCTCGACCTCCTTGACAATGCTCTCCTCCTCTCCCCTCCTCTATCCTTGGTCCCCCCCTTGAGGGCCCGCCCTCTTCCTCCCTCCCAACTGTTACTGGACCCTCCAGTATCCCCCTTCCGCTCCTTACAGTTTCCTGGGACATCCCACCCTCCCTCTTTCTTTCCACGGCCCTGTGGTCCCTCCTCCCTCCTCCCCCACCTCACCCGTCACCACTCCTCTGCTTCCCCCCCCCTACCTTTCTCCTTCCACTCTTTGCTCCATCTCCATCCGCGCTCATCGCATTCATTGTCATTTATGTGCATCGTCTGTGTCTCCACCGGAGTGTAACAAATCAGTGCTTTTTAACGGAACAGCAAACGGCCATCCTGCAGCCGACCCCTATGTTTTTTACGTTTCGTCGCCTTGTTTTTTATATACATTTCTGTCACTCCATTAACATGATGCATATCTTCTATTTTTCGCCATGTTATGTGTCTTGTCTCCGTTTTGTACTTCATTGTATTTTGTTGTTGCCTTCGTTCGATAAATGAATTCTGCAGGCTCTTGGATTACCAATTACAATTGTCTCAGCTCATCTCTAAAGAGAATACAAAACTGCTTCTAACTTTACAATGTTCTGAAGGCATCTTTCCCCGATTTGATATTAACTGATATTTAATTTTGACTCATACTACAAAAATGGAATATTTTCTTACTTGAATGAGCCGTTGCTTTCAAGAACTAAAAAGTAAACCTACGGAAGCGTCCGTGGAATTTGGATGTTATAATAACATGAAAAACTAAGGGACGCGTATTTTCTTTAGTAGCGGCAAAACTTATTTAAGAGGTGAAACGGTCCCTCCAAAATAGATGGATTCTACTTCGATTAAATCGAAACTAATTTTTGTAGCAAACAAATTTGTGTCCTTCGGGGTAGTTGTCCCCCTAATATTCACTCTCCTTCCAATATACCTTGGTCGATTTTCGTCTTTTATCAAAAGATAGTGTCATAACAAAAATCATTAAAATCGCTTCACTAATATCTAAGTTATCGAAAATATTGCATTTTGACCCTAAGTTTTAGGGACCGTTTCACCGCTTTAATAGGTTTTACCGCCGCTAAGTAGATACGTGTCCCACAGTTTTTAATGTATTATAACATACCCAAATTTCAGAAAAATCGGAGAGTGAAACTTCGAAGGTTTACTTGTAAGTAAATAATCAGGACCACAGAAAAAACGGACACTATGCTCTCGTAGTGATCACCGCAGAGTGATTACAGAGACATCTATCGGTTGGTCTGGTATATGACACACCCGTTAGATGCCTGTCATCTCCACTCAGCAAAGATGACGTCGCCAGTCCCACTCTGGGCAACACAGCGTCTTTGCAGAGACTGCCCGCGTATTACTAAAATATTTAAATATTATAAGTACATCGTAAAATATCCACAAGCAAATAAATTATCTGTACAAACACATATATTAAGCTGTTGTTGTTATTTTGAAAGAGGACTATGTGGTGTCGCACAAGTACAAAGTGCGCGCCACCTACTTTCGCCGCGCGCCGCCATGCACGCACGGCGCGGCGTTCTCACGACGACAGCCACGAGCGCCCTCTGCGGCAACTCCGCTCGTGGCCACCAGTGAACGACATCGTTCACTTGGGTCTGAGATAGCAACCAGTCAGGACCTTCGTAATCAGATAGGCACCAGTGAAGACTTTGCTATTGTACAGGCACTAGGCAGGCCTATAACAACTATGTATCAACATTCTGCAGTAGACTATACTATCAGGTCATCAGTCCCCTGTACCTGGCGACGATTGTACATTGTAAACAAAAGCAAGCTTCAGCTGAACACAGAGAATAAAAACCCACAATTGGTACAGATCAACAATGAACATTTCACTGATAACACTAAGGAGGAGAAAACAGAACAGATAAACGGAGTGTTAAGCCGAACTAAAACTTTACAACAGAATTCCGTGGCTGGCTGATCACTGGGATAATAATGGATGAGCCAGCCGCGCTGCACACACTAAAAACCGCTAGTCAATAGATATGAAACACTGAAAACTATTTAAAGGACCTGGAGACGTGGAACCTGAGGGATCAAGATAGACCACCCTCCATTAGAGAGATTAGTATAAACCAGCTGCATGGATAAGACTTATCACAGACTCAGCCATGGAGGCATCGTCTTCTAGCACTAAAGGGAGGGCACCTGGAAGGCTGCCGCAAGGGTGCTAAAATAGGAGATCAGGAGATGGACCATTGTCAAAACAGCACCACAGCGGCACCTGGCGGAGTCTCACGGTGAAGTAGATAAACATGAGTCAATCAAGTACGGCCATTTCGGAGAAGACGGGGGACAACGGAGTCCCGACGTTTGCACCTCAGTGAAGTTTTCCACGTGGCTGTGGATGTTTGATCGGGAGAAGCTTGTTTTTAGCATTTGAAGCGACCCATTCCGAGCTCCAAGCTTATCGCACCTTCCAGTGTAATGCCAACCTGAGGTCCATTTCCAGGAGACCGACTTCCAGTCCATCAATATGTTCATTCCCAGGTATGACGATGTGCCCCGGGGTCCAGCCAAAGACCACTGAACGGCCAGACCTTTTGGTCTCACAGTCCTTTCGTAAGTACCTGTGTGGTGAGCACGGGGCCCTGAGCTAATGAAGTCTTCCTTTCTACTTTACTTCCTGGACTGCATTTCCTTTCCCCCTCCCCTCCTTTCCTAAAATAAATATAAATGTTTGTATAGTCTATGGGACTTAACTACGGGGTCATCAGTCCCTAAACTTACAAACTACTTATGAACTAACTAAGACTAAGGACGGCACAAATATCCATGCCCAAGGGGGGATTCGAACCCCGGACCGTAGTAGCCGTTCAGACCGTGACTGGAGCGCCTCAGTCTCCTCGGCCACCGCGGCCGGCCTTCCTCCTTTCCTATCCTCACTCATTCCTCTCACCACTAGGGGACTGATAACATTAGCAGTTTAGTCCCATTCAAATGTTCAAATGTTTGTAGAGCTTATGGCACTTAACTACAGGGTTATCAGTCCCTAAAGTTACAAACTACTTATGAAATAGCTTATACTAAAGACGGCACAAACATCCATACCCGAGGGGGATTCGAACCCCCGACCGTAGCGGCCGTGCAGACCGTGACTGGCACGCCACAGACCGCTTGGCCACTGCGGTCGGCTTAGTACCCCTATCCGAACCAAACAACCCAACTAAATCCAACCCTGCTGAGAGAAGAAACAGATAAATACACTGCACCATAGGTTGTTTGGTGAAACACTGATCCAGTGCTTGCAAGCCACTCAGGGAGTCACTGCAGATGACAAAGGACCCCCAGGGTTTGAACAGAGGTTTTTTAGAGCACGATAAATATCGATGTTCAGAATGGTCGACGTTGATGTAGGCATATACAGTGAGGCCATCTGCCACAGAACCGTAGGTGTAAACCGTTTCTGCAACACGGAACGAGTCCATAAGTGCCGCAAACTGGCGACGAAGTTTCGCTGATGGAACTGAGGTCTTGGAGTCACATGCCAAATCCGAGTAGAGCCTAAGTGAAGGAGGGACCAAGGGGGCGATTGGGGAAGGAGGGAGGGAACGGAAGGGACTCGAGTGAACACAGAAGAGAGCAAACCCAGGCAACAAGAGGGAGATCTAAGTCGTGGAGAGGGGAGTGCAGAAGACAGAAAATGGGACCTGCCATTTGGATGATTTGGCGAGGCTTGGACGTGCGCGACATGCGATGCCAGCAGCTGTTGTCGGTGGAATAGTGGGGGAGGAACTCTGCTTCTGCAATAAGGCTCGACACCAGACTAGTGTGAAAAGCTAGCTGGACGCCACACTGGAGGATCAGTTCGAGCAAATCATAATGTTGAAGGAGCTGCTGAATCAAATATTAGGATCCCATAGTCGAGACGGGAATGGACTAGGGCCTTGTACAACTGCAAGAGAGTTGTTCGTACAGTCCCCAAAACAGTGTGACTGAGGCAAAGGAGGATGATGCGTCGCCAGCACAGTTGTTTAAGCTGAGCATCGAGAAGCATGCCGAAATAGCGATGCGTTTCCTTCGCAAGCAAGACAGAGTTCTGTGTGCAGAAGAACGAATCAACGGCAACAAAAATTCTTGACGCTGGTCTCAGATGCTGTGAACTGAAAACCATGGACAAATTCCCAAGATTGTGCCTTTCGGATTGCATCTTGCAGCCGTCGTTCAGCGATACTGATGTTTGTGGAGCTATAAAAGAAGCAAAACTCATCGGCGATGAGCTAGCAAGAGACGGATGAGCCAACTACAGCTGCGAGGACATTAATTGCCACCAAAACAGCGGCACCTAGAACGGAGCCCTGTGGGACACCATTCTCCTGAATGTGAGGGGAACAATAGGTGTCAACCCTAACACGAAACATGCGAAGGGATAGGAAGTTCTCCAAGAAGATGAAAAGAGCACCCAGTAAGCCCCATTGGTGCAGCGTCGCCAGGATGTGATGGTGCCAGGTGGTCACGCCTTCCGGAGGTCGAAGAAGACAGCGCTGAGGTGCTCACGCCGAGCGAAACTATACGTTTGGCCGACTCCAATGACACAAGGTGAAGTCAACCTGTTGTGGTGCCACGAGAACACGATCTTCAAGCATCCACACGAGCCGCCGGTTTACTACACGTTCCAGGAGCTCGCGTAAATCTTTGTTGAGGCTAATCGGGCGATAACTATCAGTCATCTGCGGATCAGCGCCAAGTCTCAACACCGGGATGATGATACTCTCCCGCCACTGCGACGGATAAACACCTTCAGCCCAGACACGTTTAAACTGTGCGAGCAGCTGATATAAGCACGCCATTTATTGTTGTATAATTTTGTTTTTGTTGCCACGAAAGGCTTAAGCGGCTGCTTGCTACGTTCCGACGTGAGAGGGAACGCAGCCGCGGTGCCTTCTGGGGCAGTGGGCCGGCCATGGATTTACGGCCGCGCTGCTCGTAGCTCTGGAAGCCTTGCGGCAGGTCGTTTGCTCGGCCTTCCGCTTATTGCTTACATAGTGGCGAGCCGTGTATAAGCGGAATGATTGCTGGCGGCAATTTAAACGCCGACGGACGGACAGCGGCCATTCGTCAGCTCGTTAACGAGCTAAACTTAGAAGACAAACAGTCGTCCTGAGACAAGGACGGCAGGGGAGGAAAACGAAAAATATAGCGAAACGGCAGCTGCTGCTCCGCTGAATACTCGCATTTATATCACTGCCAACAGCGATTGGCCCACGGTGCATCCACGCGTGTTTCGTGATAACCTGCTGAACGAAGAACATACATCTAAATAAATACTGGGCTAATCACATTTAAGTGCGTGGCGGATGGATCATCGAACCACTTTTATGATATTTCTCTTCCGTTCCTTTTTCTAACATAAACTTCTAGACCAGGGGAGCCGGCCGCGGTGGCCGATGGGACTGAGGCGCTCCAGTCACGGTCTGCACGGCCACTGCGGTCGGGGGTTCGAATCCCCCTTCGGGCATGGATATTTGTGCCTTCCTTAGGATTAGCTAGTTCATAAGTAGTTTGTAAGTCTAGGGACTGATGACCCCGTAGTTAAGTCCCATAAGCTATACAAACATTTGAACATTTTTAGACCAGGGGTAGGTAACCACAAAGACTTCGGGATCTACTATTTCATACCACCGTATCTAAGTGATCTAAATCTTTTAAAAATACAGTAATAGCTACATTTTTATTTTTTCAATACTATAGAACAACCATAGTCAACAATTAAACTTTCACATCTTCACTGTTTGTTCCAAAGATGAAAATTTTAAAATATCTTACTTTTAATGTGAAACTTGAGTAGATGGTCTGTTAACAATGTCCTTGATATTTGGTGTACAACTTGCAACTCTTAGTCAGGTACAGAAGAGCAAGTGTTCGTCACTTAACCTTGTTCTATGTTTATTTTTAATAAAAGTAATATTTGTAAACAATGATGTCCATAGGTAAGGAGAAACAAACAAGGCTTTTATCGTAACTGCAACATTAACTGTTATTTACATTGAGGAATTACAGGCCAACAGTTTCTAGGTTCTGCAACGTTTACGAGATACAAATCATTTTAATGCTATTATTTCAAGTTCAAGAGAGTCGCTATCTAAACAAAACAAAAAATATGTGGAAGAAGATATATTCAAAGCTGAAGTTTATGCCACACCACAGAAAGCGTTTGAAAATCTGAGAACCTCTCACTGAAATCATCCCTCAAAGTGACGATCTTAGACTCAAATAACCCATCCACACACTATAACAAATACAGATGTTCGTATTCACCATAATGGGTTCAGAAAGTTGGACTGCAACCTATTTGAACAGTATGAGGCCGAAACTCGCTGCCTTCTGCAGGCACGTACCGAACCATTACTACACGATGCACAAAAGTTAATGAAATGGCAGGTAGCAGCGAGTGGCGTACAGGTAGCGGCTGAGTCAACTGATACATAAAATATAGTTTTAGAGGTACAAGGTAGTTGATGCTACCAATTCTAACAGATTGTTAATAACTAATACAAACTTGTGTCGAACAAGTGTGAATGTTAACTGTTACGGAGTAAAATTGAACAACAACTTTTCTTCTGCAATCTCAGTACTCACGCGATCTACCCAATAAGCATTCGCGCTCTACCGGAAGATCGCGATCGACGTGTTGGCGACCACTGTTCTAGACAGTACTTTAGGAAGTACTTTAGGAAGTAAGTAGATGAAGATGAAAGAGGAGATACTATACTGAGAGATAATGCGGACGAGAGCACCGAAAGACCTGAGTCAAAACAAGGCTCCTGGAGAAGACAATATTCACTCAGAGCTACTGAAGGCATGAAATTCGAAGGATTTGTTGAGAAGGGAGTAAAACAGGGTAATAGCCTTTCCCCAATATTATTCAAACTCTACATCGAGGAAACTATGAAGGAAACCAAGGAGAAATGTTTAAAGTTCAGATTTAAAAAATAAAAACTGTGTAGCCTGCCGATGACATTATACGAGGCGTGTCCAGAAAGTAAGTTCCGTTAGGTAATAAAATGAAATTGTACACAGATACAGAAGAAATTTTTATTGCACAAAATTCTACAACTCTTAAACTACTTTTCCACATAACTGCCGAAATTTTGTAGGCATGCCATAGCGTGCCACAATTTTTTGCATGCATCCTTCACAGAAGGTTGCCGCCTGTGTATTCAACCATGTGGTAACAGCTCTTTATCATCGTTGAAGTGTTGACCACCAAGGACTGATTTTAGGTGTAAGAAGAGATGAAAGTCGCTAGGAGAGAGGTCCGAGCTGTATGGAGGATGATCAAACAGGTCTCATTGAAATTTCCGTAATAATTGTTTGGTTACATTCGGTGTGTGAGATCAGGCATTATCGTGAAAAAAAAAAATCTTTTGACAGTAATTCTCTTCTTACACCTAAAATCTGTTCTTGGTGGACAACACTTCAACGATAATGACGAGCTGAAAGAACATGTTACCACATGGTTGAATACACATGCGGCAACATTCTATGAAAAAGATACACAAAATCTTGTGCCATGCTATGACAATTGCCTACAAAATTTCGCAATCTATATAGAAAAGTAGTTTAACAGTTGTAGATTTTTGTACAATCAGTATTTTTTCTGTATCTGTACCCGTTCGTTTTATATAACCAAACGGAACTTACTTTCTGGGCGCGCCTCGTAATTTTGTAAGAGACTGCGAAGGACCTGAAAGAAACTGAACGGAATGGACTATGTCTTGAAACAAGCACATAATATGAACATTAACAAGAGCAAAACACGGGTAATGGTATGCAGTCTAATAAAATCAGAAAATTCGGAAGTAATTGGAGTAGGACGTCTTCTCGGTAGGCATTTATGTGTAGTGAATCATGGACGATAAATAATTCAGACAGGAATAGAAGTTTTAAAGTGTGGTGTTCCAGACGAATGCTGAAGATATGGTGGGTCGATCTCGTAACAAATGAGGAGGTACTGAATAGAATGGGAGGAAAAGAAATTTATGGCATGTGTTATGGTGGTCTTCATTTCGGAGACTGGTTTCACGCAGCTCCTTACCCTATTCTGTCCTGACCTCCATTTGAATCAGCTTACTGTATTCATCTCTTGGTCTCCCTCTGCGATTTTTACCCCACACACTTACTTCCAACGCTAAATTCATGACTCCTTGATGTCTAAGAATGTGTCCTTTCAATCCATCCCTTATTTTAGTCAAGGTATGCCAGAAATCCCCTTTCTCCCCAATTTTGTTCAGTACTTCCCCATTAGTTACACGATCCACCCACCTAATCTTCAACATTCTTCCGAAACACCACACTTCAAAATCCTCTATCCTCTTCCTATGTAAACTATTTATCGTTCAAGTTCCACTCCCGTACAAGATAACAGAACACAAAAATGCTTTCAGGAAAGACTTCCCTTACACGTACATTAATATTCGATGTTAGCAAATTTCTCTTTTTCAAAACGCTTCTCTTCCCATTGCCGGTCTACAATTTATATGCTCTGTTATTTTACTGCCCAAGTAACAAAACTCATGTACCACCATTATTGTTTCGTTACCTAATCTAATTCCTTCAGCATTACCTGATTTTCTTAGACTGCATTCCATTGCCCTTGTTTTTCTCTTGTTAATTTTCATGGTACACGCTGCTTTCAACACACTGTTCATTCCGTTCATTTGCTCTTCCACGTCCTTTGGTGTCTCTGACACAATTACGTCATCAGCAAAACGCAACATTTTATTTCTTCCCCTGCACCCTAATTCCTTCTCCAAACGTCTTTTGGATTCGGCCTCCTGTCACAACTAATTGTTAACCGGAGCGAACGGTCATCTCTTGCTGATGTTAATCGTAGACTACCTCGGCCGCGCATTGTTTTAACGGTTCCTATTGTCTGAAATCGCTTTCTGGTCCTGGAAATTACATTTTGGGACACTCCAATAGCAGCAGTCACCTTCTGATGTTTCTCAGTGTCGTGGTTTTAATGGGACACACCCCATAAGGCCTCCCTGCGTAGAGGTCACATTCCCGAAGACTATTTCGGTCTGTTGTGTTTGTGTTGATATCGCGAGTCCTGTTGCCGCCTGCAGGGTGCGTTGCAGCTGTCATTCAGCCTTCTGTCTCGACGGGCAGTTAACTGGAGATAACTGTCATCTCTTCCTGATGTTACCCGTCGATGACGTGGCCCTCCCTTCTTTTAACGGTTCCTCCTGCCTGAATAGCGTCCGGGTCGTGGAAATTACACTGTGGGAGACTCCGATAACTGCAGCCACCTCCATCTGTGTGTTCCAACCTTTCTATGGCTCTCCGTGCCACAGCTTCGAGCAAGGCACGTTTTTGTAGCATTGTACTACCTGCTCACTACAACCCAGCTGCTTGTGTAATTCGAGTAAACACCAACTCCTCTGCAACATCTTCCTGTTATTACCACTAACTTGATTGCCTAAATGTTATCTCCACTCAACAGAAGCGACAGAACGTCTTACGAACCATTTTAGTACACTTTCCCGATGACAGCACTTCAGCACATAGATACCTCAAGCAGTCCCCTGACTGTTGTGACCGGTATACGCCCACCGTGCACGTGTGTGATAAGCAGACATTCTTGTCAGGTGCAGCTGGTGTCGCCTGGAGGGGTGAATATCGAGAGTTGTCGGCAATGTTCCCCCTAATCAGTGTAGCAGAGGGCCGATGTAGAAAATGCTGAAGCTGCTTCTACTTATGACGACGAAACTCTCCATTCAGGGTAACATAGTGTGTCCTCCCTACCAAGAAATCCTCACCCCAATAACAAAAATAACTTCATATCCCAGATTATGGTGCTTCCTATGATAAGCCTAGGTGTGCTACTGAGCCAAATACTTTTCGGAAAACAAGCAACACTGTCCAGTATTTCTTCCGAAAAGTTTTCCTGCAATTCAAATAGGAGAGGGTTTTCCAGAAAGTGCTAGACCGCATTTTTTTTTTTTTTTTTTTTTTTTTTTTTTTTTTTTTTTTTTTTTTTTTTTTTTTTTTAGCTGAAAACATCGTTGCGATTGCGAAACGTTATGTGCGATTCATTTGAGGCTTATTAAGTGGGCGCCGGCCGCGGTGGCCGAGGGGACTCAGGCGCACCAGTCACGGTCTGCACGGCCACTACTGTCGGGGATTCGAATCCCCCTCGGGCATGGATATTTGTGCCGTCTTTAGTATAAGGTAGTTGATAAGTAGTTTGTAAGTTTAGGGACTGATGACCCCGTAGTTAGTCCCATAAGCTTAACAAACATTTGAACATTTTGTTAAGTGGGCAATAAAATTGTGGCACTTCCGACAGATAGTGTACCTGCAGAACCGTTTCAAAATGGCGTGTGTTAGTGACGTTAGTGATGTTAATTTCTCAATGCAGATAAAGGAACTGCGGGGGATACTTACAAACGCTTGTGCAAAATTTATTGAGCACCTCCTGCCGACAAGGGCATAGTTAGTCTCTGGGCAGCGAGGGTGACGTCATCAGAAGGCAGGTCGCAGGAGCTCCAGGGACACCGTCCGCAGCTGCTACACTACAGACGTTACAGCGAGCCAATTTCTTCCATGAGGACAGACGCATTACGATTCGGCAGTGGCGTGAATCTGCCACTCAGCAAAGGAAGGCTGAATATAATTATCTGCACTCTTGGGCACTCAAAAGCGTGTGCGATACGGGTCACTCAATGACTAACGTAGGATAACGAATCACGAATACCGCAGAAATCGTTTGTTCTGATATGTTGCAACGTTCCGCGCAGGAGTGGCTGCGCGCTCTAAGGCGTCTTGCTACGGAGTGCGCCTCTGCTGTCGGGCGGAGGCTGGAGTTCTCCCTCGAGCATGAGTGTGTGTTGTCTTAGCAGAAATTAGTTCAGGAGTTTTGTATGTCTAGGGACTGATGACCACTGCAATTTGGTCCCATAGTTTTACAGACATTTGAATTTTTTCCCCATTGAAATGTGTGGAAGCTGAGAGGGGGTGGGGAGGGGGGGAAGCGGATCTTGTCCCGGATTGTGACCGGGGATGACTGCTAGTTTTAATATTTTAAGCCGGAAAAAACCTGGGAACTACTATTACTTCAGACTTAAACTGGAAAGAACACATTGATAATTTCGTGGGAAAGGCAAACCAGTGACTGCGTTTTACTGGCAGAACCCTTAAAAGATGGAACAACTACTAAAGAAACTGCTTACACTACGGTGGCCGTCCTTTTTTAGAGTATTGTTGTCCAGTGTGGGATCCTTATCAGGTGGGTTTGACGGAGGACGCCGATACAGGAGAGACAGCATCACAGAAATGATACAGGGTCTGGGATGGGAATCATTACAACAACGGCGTTTATCTACATCTACGTAGATATTTTGCAAACCACATTTAAGTGCCTCGCAGAGAGTTCATTAACCACTTTCATAACCTTTCTCTACCGTTCCATTCTCTAATAGCGCGCGGGAAGAAATAACACCTAAATCGTTCCGTTTTCGAAATGATTTCTCTTATTTTATGGGGATGGTCATGTCTCCCTATGTAAGTGGGTGCTAGCAAAATATTTTCACATTCAGAAGTAAAAGTCGGGGATTGAAAATTCGCAAATAGATCTCGCCGCAACGAATAACATCGCTTTTTTAATGATTTCCACCTGAAATCGAGCAACATTTCCGTGACGCTCCCCCCCCCCCCCCCCGTAACGTGATAAAACAAAACGAGCTGCCTTTTTCTGAACCTTCTCAATGCCATCGTCAGTCCCACCTGGTGAGGGTCCCACACTGAGCAAAAGTACTCCAGGAGAGGACGCACAAGTGTGATGTAGGCAGTCTCTTTGGTGGAGCTGGTGTTACTGATAATACTGATAATATGTCTTTGAAAGTAAGCCACAACTGATCTACACTCGCATTTTTAGTTTTGAAAGACCGGAGACTATCACTCAGGAAAACGTGAAGCGAATTTTTATATGCTCTCTTGAATAGACACATATTTCGATATTTTTGGTGCATTTCGATACTCAGTCTCGCTAATACAACTCTGTGTCCGCTAATCCCTGTATCTGTTTTGATGCTCTTTTTTTAGCTCAGGATTATTTGTTGCTAGGAATACAAGAGTATTTTCTGAACCATTTACTTTTCTAGTGGTCTCATGAACTAACTGTTCGAAGTAGTTTTCAGAAAAAGCATTCAGAACTAGTTCGGACGATGTTTTATATTTGCCGCTGGTTTTGAATACGTATTTATGCCAACATATTGAGGATAAATGTGATTCAAGCTTTCTTTGAACATTTCGGAAATTGTATCGTCTGAGTCAGGTGGCCGATAAAAAGATCCAATTATTAATTTATTCCGGTTGTCAGGTATAACCTGACCAACCCAGACCAACTCACAGGAAGTATCTGCCTCAATTTCGCTGCAGGATAAACCGTTCGTAACAGCAATAAGAACGCCACCACCTTTTTTATTTATTCTATCCTTTCTGAAGAGCATTTAGCCCCTTGTAAAAATTTCGGCCGAACTTATCTCGGCGTCAGCTAGCTTCCAGAACCTATAACGATTTGTGCCTCAGTACGTTCTATCAGCGCTTGGAGCTCTGGAACTTTCCCAACACAGCTACGACAATTTATAAATTATATCAGTGGTACCTAGATCTGCATTCTTCCTGTGTCTGACCTGCACCCTTTGAGACTGTAATCCTCTAACCCTCTAACCTAAAAAACCGCACAGTCCACGCCACACAGCCCCCGCTACCAGTCTAGTCGCTTCCTGAGTGTAGTGGACTCCTGACCTGTTTAGCGGAACCCGAAAACCCACCACCCTTTGGCGCAAGTCGAGGAATCTGCAGCTCACAGGGTCTCAGAACCGTCTGAGCCTCTGATTCAGACCCTCCACTCGGCTCTAAACCAGAGGTCCGCAGTCAGTCCTGTCGAGTATGCTGCAGATGGTGAGCTCTGCCTTCATCTTGCAAGCAAGTCTGGCACTCTTTACCACCTCTGAAAGTCGCTCGAAACCAGAGAATCTCTTTCGATCCAAAGCGACACACATCGTTGGTCCTAACATGAGTCACCACCTGCAGCTGGCTGCACACTGTGCTCTTCATGGCATACGGAAGGACCCGTTCCACATCTGGCATGACTCCCCTCGGTATGCACACGGAGTGCACATTGGACTTCTTCCTCTCCATAGTAGCTATATCCGTAAGGGACTCCATCACTCGCCTAACGTTGGAGCTCCGAACTATTAAACTTCTCCCTACACCATAAAGGTGTACTTCTAGAAATCGTTTTGGGGCAATATAAGGACACACTGGAAAGGAATAAAACGGATAAAGTTAGTATGGCCTAGACGCTATACGCATGAACAGATTTTTGTTTATTTTAATTCGCTCAACATTGTAACTGATCGTGGCTCGAAAAGTTTGAGACAGCGTAATGAAACTTTTAAGAAAAGGGAGACAAAATGGTACATGTAAGTAGATTCTAACCCGAATACCTTTATATCTGAGTCTACAACGCAACTATTTAACCACCATCCCGTCCGTCAGTTGTATATTACTTAATAGTATCTCCACAAAAGCGTAGTTGCGTTTTAATCATCAAAGTGCCTGCAGTTGTCATCTTATGATATGTTCAATAGTAAAAATGTATTAAGAACGGCACAGTTATTGCTACCCCTGTTGCGAAAGTACGTATGAGATGTTCGATCGTTATTGGGTGCTGTCGTAATTCATAAACTTTTTTGTTGTCTGCAAATATTCATTACGAACGTGGAACAGTCAGGGAAGCTACGCTATCGCTCCAAACGGCAGCACTGTAGTAACAGAAGAATGGTATTATCAATATTTTCTCGCAATAGCGAATTAATTTTAGCGTGACGCTAAAGGGAATTCGGTATTGCGAGAAAATATTGATAATATTGTCATCACTGTAATTCGTCACCATACATTAATTTAACAGATGCCTAAGCGAGGCAATGACGATGACCTAGCTGTTTTCATACTCCCTGGTGCGGGAATACAGATTAAGCAGTGAGTGCTAAGGGATGAATGCAGTTGACTCATATGTGCAGTCAGTGTGGCATATGGAAGTTTGGGTCGGTCCTGGAGTCGTGTTCGGGTAGCCTAGTGGTTAACGCGACTCTCCGCGAAAAGCGGGAAACCCTGGTTCGAGTCCCGGCCCGGCACAAATTTTGCAAATGTCACCATTTGGTTGAACAACCATACCTTATACAGTGACGCTAAAAAAATCGCTATTGCAAGAAAATATTGATAATATTATCATCACTGTAATTCGTCACCATACATTAATTTAGAAGAATGGTGGTTGGCTTTTCCCCGCTGGGTAGGAGGGGGGGGGGGGGGCTACTGTCCTACCAAACGCTAGAAGTAAAGTTAATTTCATCTGGATCTGGTCACTACCAAACTTCACGGGATCACCCGTTAGGCTAATCTGAAAATTTCATCAGAACTGCTCCAGCCGTCTTTGGTTATGTAGGGAACATACAAGGGCGAGTCAGCAGATAAGTCGCAAACTGGGGTAGACACGCCAGATCTGCGCGCTGTCTAGGGGTATTTCTCTACCACTACGAAACAAACGTCTTGTAGGATGCAGCAGTTTAAGGAGCCAAATAACGTTACAGCTCAAGAGCGTCTCTTATAGGATGAAAATGCTGCCACAGAAATAGCGGGTTTCAGGCTTTTAAAGTCTTCTCAAACGATGGGACGAGTGTTTACAGCTGGAGTCAGATGAAACGTAAAGCAGTTGTCAGCTTGTGAACGCAGTACCGTCGTGTCGACGTGTGCTTTTTAGTGCTTCTTTATAATGTCAGCCGTAATTGAAAAGCCACCGCGTGTCAAATCAGATCTGTGATTCGTTGTCTAAATGCAAAGAAAGTTAAACCAAAGGAAATTCATCGGCAAATTTACGTGTTTTATGGACAAAATTATATGAGTTATTCAATGGTTAGAAGATGGCTCAGACTGTTCATTGAAGGACGTAATCAAGTGCACGATGGAGAACGAAGTGGATGCCCGTCTGTGGTTATTGATGAACTAGTGTACGCAATTGAAGAGAAGGCAAATGTCACGATCACTAATTTCGTGAAATTGATACTGAGAAACTGAAATTTTAAAAACTTTTCTCAAGTTTGGACCCCAGAATTCTTATTGAACAGCACAAAAACAACGGATGGGCAGTGTACTTCAGTATTTGACACGCTGCAATGAAGAAGTCTGTGGTTTTCTTTCTCGGATAGTCACTGCGGATGAAACTTGGGTATCGTACGGCACCCCTAAGACAAAACGGCAATCAGTGGAGTTGAGGCATACTTCATCCCCAACGAAGACTAAGCAAATTATGACACCTGAAAAATGTACACTGTTTTTCTTTTGGAACAGATAAGGCATATAATGAGTGAAGAATTTGACAGAGCATTGAAAGACCTAAGTCGAAACAAGGCGCCTGGAGTGGACGACATTTCCTCAGAACTACTAAAGTCTCTGGGAGAGCCAGCCATGACAAAACTGTTTCACCTGTTACGTACTTTGTATGAGACAGGGGAAATAACCTCAGACTCTAAGAAAAATGTAATAATCCCCATTCCAAAGAAAGAAGGTGTAGACAGGTGTGAAAATTACAGCCGGCCGCGGTGGCCGAGGGGATTGAGGCGCTCCAGTCACGGTCTGCACGGTCACTACGGTCGGAGGTTCGAATCCCCCCTCGGGCATGGATATTTGTGCCGTCCTTAGTTGTAAGTAGTTCATAAGTAGTTTGTAAGTTTAGGGACTGATGACCCCGTAGTTAAGTCCCATAGACTCTACAAACATTTGAACATTTTTGAAAATTACAGAAGCATCGGTTTAATAAGTCATGGTTGCAAAATATTAACACGAATTATTTACAGATGGATGGAAAAGCTGGTAGAAGCCGACCTCGGGGAAGATCAGTTTGGGTTCTGGATAAATGTAGGAACTGGGGAGGCAATACTCTCTTTACGGCTTATCCTAGAAGATAGATTAAGAAAAGGCAAACCTACGTATCTAGCTTTCGTAGATTTGGAGAAAGCTTTTGACAATGTTGATTGGAATACACTCTATCAAATTTTCAAATCAGCAGGAGTAAAACATAGGGAACAGAAGTTTATTTTCAACTTGTACAAAAATAAGACAGCAGTTATCAGAATTGAAGGGCATTAAAGGGATGCAGAGGTTGGGAAGGGTGTAAGACAGGGTTCTAGCCTTTCTCCAATGTTATTTAATTTGTACATTGAGCAAGCTATGAAGGTAAGCTAGGAGAAATTTAGAGAAGGAATTAAAGTTCAGAGTGAAGAAAAAAAAACTTGCGTTTTGCTGATGACATCGTAATTCTGTCAGAGACAGCAAAGGACCTGGAGGAGCAACTGAACGGAATGGACAGTGCGTTGAAACGAATATATAAGATGAACGTCAACAAGAACAAAAGAATGGTAATGGAATGCAGTCTTAGAAAATCAGGCGGTACTGAAGGAGTTAAATTAGGTAACGAATCAATAAAGGTGGTAAATGAGTTTTGTTACTTGGGCAGTAAATTAACAAATGATGGTCGCAGTACAGAGGATATAAAATGCAGAATGGCAATGGGTAGAAAAGCGTTCTTGAAAAAAAGAAATTTGTTAACAGGGAATATTACTTTAAGAGTAAGGAAGACCTTTCTTAAGGCATTTGTGTGGAGTGTTGCCTTGTATGGACGATAAACAGTGCGGCCAGGAAGATAACAGAGGCTTTTGAAATGTGGTGCTACAGAAGAATGCTGAAGATTAGGTGGGTGGATCGCGTAACTAATAAGTAGGTACTAAACAGAATTGGGGAGAAAATGAATTTATGCCGTACTATGACTAACAGTGCGCCTCGGTTGCACAGTGGTAGATTTCCAGGCTATACATCCAAAGTTCACGGGTACGATCCCCGCCAGGTCCTAGGATTTTTATCTGTCACTTTCACCTTTGGCAGTACTGCTCCTGTGAAAAATACCGAGTAGCACCGTGGTTCGGAACACACGTTAAACTATAGGTCCCCCTGTAACTGGCTGGATAAGTCAGTGCGAAGGTCGGAGGAAGGAAACGGCATACCACCTCCAAACAGGACCATGCCTAGTTAAGCACTGTGGTATCAAACAAATCTTCGGATTGTTGACTGCTTTACCTTACCTTTTTTATGACTAAAAGATCAAAATGTGTTGTTATTTTACACGATAATGCCCGACCTAACACGGCGAATGTGACCAAACAACTCTTGCTGGAATTTCAGTGGGACGTGTTTGATCAACCTCCGTACAGCCCGGACCTCGCTCCTAGCGACTTTCGTCTCTTATTATACCTAAAATCTGTCCTTGTGGTCAGCATTTCAACGATGGTAACGAGCTGAAATAACATGTTACAAGACGATTGAATACATTCGCGGCAACCTTCCGCGAAGAAAACGCACAAAAACTTGTGCCACGCTATGACAAGAGCCTACAAATTTTCAGAAGCTAAGTTTTCCTTATCTGTACCCGTTTGTTTTATATAGTAAATCTGACTTGTCGACATACACACTCCCATCCACACACATCCACTTTTACAGATAAGATGTTATTAAACATAAGGAGAGGCATTAAATTAAAATTTATGCGGTGACCGGGATTCGAACCCGGGACCTCCTACTTACTAGGTAGGTGCTTTAGACCACTTTATATATATATATATATATATATATATATATATATATATATATATATATATATATATATATATATTAGATCTATGGGTCGCGGTCGTTCGTTTAGTTTGTTCGTGGTTGTTCGATGAATGGTTGGCTCAGCTTTTTTATTACTGAGGGCATTTAGCCCCCTGACCGGGCGCGCTGAGCCACGGCGCCCGGGTCCACTGAGCTAACACCGCTTTGGAGCCAAAGCAACTACACGGACTGTCTTAAAGCACGTCTCCCTCCACACCATATAGTTTAATTCTGCCTCATGTTCCCTATGAAAATGCGTATCAAATTGCCACGGATCTGCTACATTGAAATAGCCCCCCAGCAAAGAACGCGAATAGGAACTATCCCGTCTTATTCCTCAGGCCGAGGTGATATAAATATCAACAAATAATACAGGCCCTTGAGACAACATTGTCTCATTATACCAAAGGTATCAAACATAAGGAAAGGCATTGAATTAAAATTTATGCGGTGGCCGGGATTCGAACCCGGGATCTCTTACTTATGAGATCCTGGGTTCGAATCCCGGCCACCGCATAAATTTTAATTCAATGCGTCTCCTTATGTTTAATACCTTTGGTATAATGAGACAATGTTGTCTCAAGGGACTGTATTATTTGTTGACAGATAAGATGTTGGCCACCACGGGAGCGGCGCCCCGGCTGCGGCCAGTAGCGGGTAGGCGGCGGCGGCCGTCGCGTCGGGCTGTCGTGCGCGCCTCACGTGCCGCGTAGTTGGCCGCAGACGGCGGGAGCGAGCGGCTTTAAAATTTAAATTCTCATTCGAGGCTAACGCGTACGGCGGCGAGCGGCTGCTAAAAAAAGCCGCCGCTGATGCGCCGAGCCGTTTCCGGAGGACGCGGGCAGCGACGTTGCGTAGCGCCGGCGAACGTCGGCGCGCGACGCACCGCGGCTGCAGCTGCGGCGTTGCTTCCCAAGCTGCTCGGCTCCCGAGCTCTCCTCGCGCAGGCGGAAAAACAGGAAAGACCCGGACATCCGCGAAAGACTGAAAATGAAACATATTTTAATGTTTACTTGATTTTTAACCCGCGGTCCCTCGCGTATAGACTATTGTTGTTACGCGATAACTCCCGTGTTATATATTTTGTAACAATGATATCTTGCACATTTTCATCTCTCTGTGCCAGAAAAAGACACGTTTATACAATAAATCACTTCTTTGTTATTACCAAAGCATTATAAATTAATGTAGACATGGTATGGAACATGTCATTTGACGAATTTGGGGATGTTTGCAAGAAGAGCTATAGTAACGACGCACTGACAACGATAGACGAGATGTTAGAACCATTCCGCTGAAGTTTCAAATTCAGGCAATACATAGCAAACAAGCCTGCAAAATATGGCATTAACGTACATGCGCTTTGTGATGGCAGAACCTTTTATACGCTACATATGGAAGTACATGCAGGAGAACAGCCTACTGGGCCATATCAAGTAGCAAATGATGCAGAGCATGTGGTGTTACGATTGATTAGACAGATTGACAAAACAGGCAGAAACATGACGATGGACAATTATTTCACATCTATACCACTGGGTAACAAAACGTATATCAACGATAGATTCACATTAGTAGATACTCTACGGAACAATAAAAGAAAGGAGGCCGGCCGCGGTGGCCGAGGGGACTGAGGCGCGCCAGTCACGGTCTGCAGGGCCACTACGGTCGGGGTTTCGAATCCCCTCTCGGGCATGGATATTTGTGCCGTCCATAGTGTAGGCTAGTTCATAAGTAGTTTGTAAGTTTAGGGACTGATGCACCCGTAGTTAAGTCCCATAATCTATACAAACATTTGAACATATTTGCTCATAGGCCTGAAAAAAAAAAAAAAAAAAAAAAAAAAAAAAAAAAAAAAAAAAACGGAAACGTTCTATTCTGCATGAGCAATTGCTTCATTCAATTCGTAAAACTCAATAAGAATATCTACTTTGCTCATAAAACACGTAACATGTGCTGAACAGTTCCAGGAGAAAAACGAACACAGCTGCATGTTACAAGTACAAAAAACAGACAAAGTGAAGCAAGGCGGTTTTCCACGGAAGGAGAAGTAATTGTTACGTTAAGATTCCCGTGTTAGAAAAAAATCTAACACTGCGCACCACTTCAAATAATGCCACAACTAACAAGCTATTATTAAAATTTGATTGTCGAGTCACAGATTAATTGAATCACGAGATATGAAAGAATGCATTTCGAGATGGTCAGTTCATTAGCTTTGATGGAATATTCAAGTAAAATCGTAAATGTTAGTTTTTTCTAACAACGCGAGTGATAGCGGATTAAGTAATTACATTTCATTTCTTTCTACCACTTCCAACCGATACTCATCTTTTCAACATTACGATGTAAGGGGGTTCTGCTCGCTGCAAAATTATTCACCTGGGGCGTCGTGGTAGAACTAAATACTCGTAGGTACAATTTTTAACTTCTTCTTTAATCTGCAATCAAACTACTTCTCCACCAAAACAATACAAATTCAAAACGTATGGAATGCAACAGAACTTAGCTGACAGAACTTCCATTTTAAAACAACAGACTGACATAGCTTCCAGAGCACTTGACCAACGACTAAAACTCGAACTCCAACTCCCCCATGCAAGGCGGCGAGGCAAATATATAACATTGACAATAATGACATTACATTACGCATTGTTCATAACAACTGATTATACTAATTTACAATTACCGAACACAACAGAAAAACATTTCATGTACACAAAAATAATCTCAATATAAAATGAAAACTATACATACAATAATTTTAGATGGCACATAACTTTTTAAGTCTTAATCGCGGTACTTTCTGTTGCCCAATAAAAACAGCAATGCTAAATGTCAATTAATTTGTTAATGAGTACATCATATATGTTCCTAACATATATTGAACTATCAAATATCTTGCCAATTCTCAAAATAAGTTAAAAATCTCACGTCAGTCAATATATACAAAGAATTACAATATTCAAATTTTGACTATTACGTTAATTAACACAATTAGCTGGCTAACACAACTTGTTTAGGAGCCTAACATATATACAATGCTATTTATGTTCATGACTTTTTATTTCACATGTCTTTTTTGTCTAGTTCTTGAAATAATGTAAAATGACGAAACTATTGTTTATAGAACTGTCTGGAAAGAAAATATATGAATCTCTTAATTAATGAAATCTATCACTTGTTTTAATCACGGTATCACCAAGACACTGTCCTACACTGATTCCTAGGCTGGCTATTTCGTTTTTAACGTCACACGCAACATATATCACTATTACACTACACGATTCCGGCTCTGACGCAGACGGTATCGTACGATAACGTTGAGATGAGAGGGCCAGCAGTATCATCACAATATTCAGCCATCAAGAGGGATGCTGCACTTTCTCACTGGACATGGGCGCTACCCGACATACCTATGTCGGTTTAGGAAGCAGGCTACACCAGCGTGTGGCTGTGGAGCTGACGAGGGTACACCAGACCATGTCATATACGAGTGTCCTGCATCCACGACGTGGCGGCGGAACTAAGAAGGGCTCTCCCAAACAACACCACCCACGAGCTCATTAGGGATCTCGACACGTTCAGAGTGTTAGATACACTTGCAAATACCATCTCTAAAAAGGTGTTAGACGACTTCATCACTAACGCCAACCGGATGTGACAAAACGACCTGACTATGACAGCCACATCCACCATGCCGCCGAGGGATGGACTGGACGTCAGTAAAATGACTGGATCCGCCTTCCCTGAGATCGTGGGAGATGTGGCAACACCCGGACTTGAAAAGACGTAGTATAGGTTAGTATGTAAGTTTTTCTAAGTATATTAAAAATTTTTTGGGGATTAATTCTTGCGGGGGGCTGCAGTGACATGAAGAAGAGGCCTGCCCAGTGTCATGGGCACGCTCATCGGGTTTAGCTCAATGAGCCTGCCAGAAGATCTAAACAGTAGGTTCGTCAGCAACTGGCACACCTGTAACACAGCAGATGTAGCTGATAGGGTAGCATGTAGATAGTGTGTATAGTAGTAGTAACAATTATCAGGGTAACCAGTAGTTTCAAAAGTAATATGTCATTGTAAATTACATGTATTAACATTAGGAAACATTTAGTCTTAGGTGATGGGTTATTATGTACGATAATATCAATAAAAAAGAAAAAAAAAGAACCAAACACCGCGGCACGCCTGGCAGGCTTTATGGAAAGTCAAGGATTCGATCCAATTACCAGTAGTCTCGGAGTTGATAAGTACCTGTACTGTATGGTTTTGAACAAAATATACCATTAATACTGTACAAATCCGCCTCCGTACTCCAGTGGATTAGTAGAGATCAGATTTTTAAAGTTAGATACGAAACCCTTGCTCTAATGAACAAAGATGGCGGCCTTAATCTCACAGATGTTTACAGTAAGGCACAGCACAGGTGCTCTACATCTGAAAGACCTACCAACAATGCAAAGTTTCGGCTGACAATTTGGTGGCTCAACTTCTGGACGAGATAGCCCCAATCAGCAGGGACCCGCCAGTAGATGTGCACCAAACCCCGAACGAGATGTATCACCTCCAACATTTTCTCATTGAATACGGAAGATACCGACGACTACACGCCCACGTGCCATACACATGGCGGAATCACCACACCGTAGCATTTGTAACTTGGTAGATACAGACGAGCACAATATTATATGTGATAAAATCAAGGATATTTGGGGTTGTGTTCGACATGTACTATCGCTTATGCTACGAACATCAGATAAATCTATAACACCAATGAAACTATTTCACCCCGTAGAAATGGCATATCCAAATGCTAAAAGAAATGCTGTCAACTGGATTATGGGACATGCGGTATTCTACATTCTTAGAAATGAAGAAAAAAGCAAAGAAGACTTTTATTATTTTTTTGTTATTTCTTATTTTTAATTTTATATATACAAGTAGAAGCCCCTCAAGTTGCTTATAGAGAATTACAAGCAAATTATTTGCGTTTATAAACAGATTTAAGGTTTCATTGAATTTTCGGTGCAGAAAAGCCGACATAGTTAATAAAATGTATATTCTAAGCAAAGAGCGGTCTAAGGCGCCTCGCTGCGGAGCGCGCGGATGCCCGCCGTCGGAGGTTCGAGTCCTCCCTGGGGCATGAGTGTGTCTGTTGTCCTTATGTTACTTTACCTTGGTTTAAGTAGTTTGTAAGCTACGCAGTTTAATCCAATAGATTTACAAACATTTGAACTAAACAAAGAAGCTCACTGGAAGGAATTATAGCTTTCAGTCGTCTTTTATCAAACGCCAAAAGATGTGAAAAACTCAGTTCTGATATATACATACCATATAAAATATTTCCGTTAACAAGAAGGAAGAATAGAAAAGATTTTGATTTTAAAGGCAATGAAGCCTAGCCGAAGAAGGCATATCTGGAGAGTGAAAGGAACGGGCTAGAAGGGGATACGGGAGGCCCGAAAAAAAAAAAAAAAAAAAAAAAAGGACGAGAGCATGGTAGATTGCCACGCAGGGGCCCGGGTTCGATTTCCGGTCGGCTTGCAAATTTTCTCCACTCGGGGACTGGGTGTTGTATCCTCCTCGTCATCATTTTCATCATCATCGATGCGAAAGTCGCCCATGTGGCGTCACGTAAAGACTTGCATCAGGCAGGTCGAACACGATTCCAGCTGGGCTCTAAAGGCCAAAAATGCGACACGAAATCTTTATCATTATCCTGCAAAATCCTATCAAGTTAAGGTAACAATGATTTAAGTTTGAAACGGTATAGTGGTCCCCCTCTTTTGCTTAACTACATGCAATAAGCCTATGGCAATAAGTCCTTGCTTATAACTTCAACCACATATTTGATACCACTTGACTGTGGAGGATCAGTGGACATCCATAATTGTTTATTTAGTAATGGATTTTGTACTTTGTTCTTAAAGTTCAATTTCTAAAATGATTAACCTGATAATGTTGGATTTTCATTTTCGGATAACAAATGGCATGGTACGAGAGGCGACTGCTCAGGTTACTTAGTAGATGCTGCACGTGCAGATGCTGCCAACTTGTGAATTATTTAAGACGAGGCAGAGCATGCCTCAGGAAGGACAAAGGTGAAGAGAGACGGCCTCGTTTGGTCAGATCGTTGGCTCCGGACTTCGACGATAGGTAGACGTTCACTGACAGTGGTCCGTAAGTTGATATCAATAGTAATCACTTGTTTTTTCAGTAGTATACGTGTAGAATAATATAACATATCGGTACTTTTATTTCAGCTTTTCGAGGGGTTTTGAAATGTTAGTGGGACATTCACAGTAGCCGCTTTGCAATGTACTGGACAATGGAAAGTAGGCTGATTTTTAGTTTTATTTGTATATATATAGTCTCGAGTTGCTCATTAAAGCGCGTGTAGAGATTAGTCTTGAGAGTAATTATTGTAATACCACTCAAGCAGCCATTCTTGGTTGCGTTTTACGCTTCCATTGTCCTCAACCAAACCAGACGAAGTTAAAATTTGTAACGTGGAATAATGGTGCTTGATACAGTTCTACCACTAAGATAACCAGTACAATAAAGGTACACGACATAAATCGGTAAATAAAATCACGCATGATTATGGAGAATATTAGCTTAAGAAAAAGCGTGTGAACTTTACCTGACACAGGAGCAAACAGGGGTGAGAAAACTAAGCCACTGAGCAGTGTGCGACCCGCCAGTAAGAATTGGGCAAAACATAACTCACGGTAGTAAAAGGTTTATGGGTCGTTGTCTCTGTTCATAGGGGTGAGTTATGTATGTCAGCTTCGAAGCCATAAAAAGCTACCCAATCTTTTTACACAAGATCAATAATTCATCTGTAGTTTAGCAAGTCAATCAACCTGCAAATGATAACGTGAAAATATATTTAAACAAACATAAATTAAAGCTCTGAATAACCAACAAAATGGATTCTAAGATAATGTTTAGAAGAGAGTCAATCAAGAAGTATTTTTATAAATAGAGTTTATTTCTCTTTTTGCACATGAAAATGCGGAGGTGGTCCTACTTTACATCGGTAAATAACTGAATATTTCCCCAACTATTGTTCATGAGAGGCACTATAAGTATCACACGCACTCGAGAGTAAAAGTTCGAAATTATCACTCGTAAATTAGTGAAGTCCATCGAACATTGCAGTTCCAAATTAATCCGCGATTAATTACAGTATTTGTTATAAAACACAGTGTATCACCACACGAGTACACGATTGCTGAATTATCACAGTTCCACAGCCCTACTACCGTGCATAGTTTATCACTTTTCACCAGAGACTACGTTCTGCAGTCACAGTGCCGTAAATTTTCTGTCCACACATGTCTATCTCTTCAAATCACAAGTTCGTAACGCGGCATCAGACCGCCCACCACGTCCAAGTTACGAGTCCCTTCCCAAGCGTTCGAAAGCTTGCTCTACCTGCTCCCAAAATTTTATCCTACCGCGCATCCTAATGCCTCATCTTTAAAATACAATTTCCCTTCCAGAACATTATACATTTGAATATCACTGAATTAGATGCTTTGACCACCTCCCTACAAATGTTGTTTACATAAAACAAACAAATAAATATTCAATAATATTAAAATCGGTTGACAGGTACTGGTGCAGATGCCCATGCAGCTTCAACACGATACCACAGTTGATCAAGAGTATGTCTGGCGTATTGTGACGAGCCAGTTGCTCGGCCTCCTTGACTAGATGTTTTAAATTGTTGAGAGATCTGGAGAATGTGCTGGCCAGCGCAGCAGTCGAACATTTTCCGTATCCAGAAAGGCCCGTACAGGACCTGCAAAATGCGGTCGTCCTTTATTCTGGTGAAATGTAGGGTTTCGCAGATATCGAATGAAGGGTACAGCCGAGGCGGAGCGGCTGAGCGCATTGAGGCGTTATGCTATGATGCGCGAGGCCTTTCCCCGTCGGGGGTTCGAATTGCCTCTCGGGCATGGATGTTTGTGCCGTGTTTAGTATAACGTAGTTCATAAGTAGCTTGTAAGTTTAGGAATTGATGACCCCGCAGATAAGTCCCTTACGCTTGGCAAACATTTGAACATTTGAAGGGTAGAGCTACGGGCTGAAGCTCTTTGCTCAGGTAGCTATTAAGCGTGGCGTCTCACTGTTCAAATATACTGCCGCCGTCGAAATATAGGTATACGATTAATATTTAATTTATCATGGCTTTTTATGCAAATATATTCAGTTCTTGTTCAGAAATACATATAATTGTTTATATATAAATCATCTGCTGCATATTTATTATTTTTAGTCGGCCATGAGATATTTAAGTAGCAGTCTACACATAAAACGAACGTTACTAAGAATAATATTAAATATATTAAAATACATATATAAATGTAATGCGCTTTGCTGGGTTCATGTTTTGTGTTTCTGTGGTGGAATCTATGTCCTCACATAATAATATTATTACCTCAACGAAAAAGAGAACAACAGAGTAAAACAAAGTTTATTGAAAGAATACGGAAATAACGTGGTACGTCTTTTAAGATAGGTAGCGTGGTGCAATGCTGCCCATTTGCTTCTTAAACTGTTACTGATAAACACTACTTATCAATAATTGTAAATATTATTATTATATTACTGAAATTTGTCGGCTTTTTATAAGTAAGGGATATTGAAAATATAATTACGGTGTTTGATTTTCACAAGTCTCCTGAATCCAGCCATATAATTATATTTGCAGTATGATGATTCTCTGATTTTATATGGATTTTTAGAATAATGTGTGTGGCTATATTGTATTTGTAACGTCCTTATATTTGATATTTTGGTTGGTGGTGGAAGTTTATTTGGTTTGTTGTAGTGCTTCGGTATTATAGAAGCGACATCAGCGGTAGTGCAAGCTTTCGTCGTCTTCACATAAAGATTCAGCAGGCAAGTAAAATTTTATTTGAGGCATACGTTGGTTATTTAAGTTGGTACACCTGATAATACTTCATATGTTCAGTTACGGATGCCTCTGGTTCAACTTTCCGTAGCCTAACACAGAGTATGGATTATATTTTAACTGATGAACATGGACTCTGCTGAACTCAGGGGCTTGTTTTAAAAATTATAAATTCTTTTTTGTAATATAATCTTTCCTTTCCCGTTAGTTCATTTAATGAAGCACGTCACATAAAAATTCACTAGTCTTTACCTATAAAAATCATAACATTTTAATTATTTTTAGTCACTTCGATTCACAGATAAATCAAAGATGTTACTTTTAAAAATTCTTCAATTATTAATGGGAAGGTCAGGTGCTAACTACTATTGTTATGGTCGACACAAAATTTTAAATTAATATTTCTCTTATATTTCAACTTAAGCACAGATTTATAAAACACTGTCAAAGTCACACGATATATTTCAAATAAGCAGTTCTCTATAGTTCATTTCACAAAATCGCAATTTGATATTCTTGGCAAAAGTCAATATTTAAAATTATTCCTTTTTTTGAATCAAGTTAAAACTATTTGATTTAATGTTTGTCAATGAAGAAAGCTTTTTAGCAATGATTAATATTTTCTCGACAATTACTTTCCTATCGGGAGGCAGAATTTTTTTAGTCCGTAGCCTATCCCGAATTAAAGTTCACAGATATTATTTACTCGCGTATAAGTTCGATTTAATTAAGCCTTTCAAATAAATTCAATCATAGTAAACCAAAGACTGAGTGAGATCTTATCGCTACGAGAAACAAATTCTGAGAGCTGTTAACATTGGGAGAAACAAAGACGGAGAGAGCGAGTAGCTATACTGCGGAACTATTTATACTACTATTGCGACAAAAGATTACTCTAATTTAAGGTGTTTAGACGAGGTTACTCTGCGACTGTACTGTTTCGATACTTCAAAGATATATTGACTGTTACTGGAATTTTGACAAATACGTAATTCTGCCTCTTACAAATTATTAGAATTGAATCAGGATGAAAGTGGCTAGTTTGTGCTGTGATTGCGATGTAGTGTTACATATTTCAGTTGCAATGTGGGAGAGCCACCCTCGCTCACCCAATGCCGTTTCCGGTTTTCGAGCAGATTAGGAAAATCCTAACTACCTGTATTCCATTCAGTAGGTCCAAACTGTTAGCCTGTCGGCTTGGGAACCCAACAACCTGACAAAACCCGCCTTTCACGTGGAAACAATCAGCTTCCCCCTGTATCTGTAGTGTCACAGGTATATGTAATATTTAATAGATATCGTGGAAGAGGATATGGAGAGGGGGAGGAGAAGATAATAAGAGATAAGGGCAGGAGAGCAGGGACTAGGATGGAGGAGGTGAGGTGGATTAAAGGAAGATGAGGACGGCACTGAGAATTACGAGCAACATTGTTTGTACTGGAAGAAGGTGCGAAGGAGACGGACTGAAGCCAGGGGGATGGAGGGTGAGGAGACGAAGGTCGAGGTAGATAGTGTGGGATAAGAGGTGAACAAGGGGTGGGTTGAATGAACAGGAGGGGGAAAAGCAAACGGGTAGTCAGAGGCAGTCCCATACGTATTACTAAATACGACGGATTGCCGGTTTCGCTACTATAAAATAAAAGTTTCTGCTGAAATAGAACGAATCTTATTACACTTCCTGAGATGGACCAAACATGCACTCCACAGTTATGGAACAAGCCACATTGCTCCAAGGTCCACGTCTGCTATCTTCCTCACCGCCTTTTCCTGGTACGGACATGGGTACCCGTGTGATGTCTGTTTGAAATTTCAATTCGCCCTGAAAACGCCGGTTTATGGAGCTCCCTATGAGGTATTTTGGTACCGACAGGTCTGCGAATGCGACGTTCGGAGCTCTGAGGTTCGGAACTCAGGAGTGGGGCGTGCCGCGTCAGAGCCACTGTGCCCAGGCGGCGAAGTGGGAAGCGGGACTGCATAGCCAGCAGGAGACTCGGCTCCAAATTACAGCTTCGGTTCAAACTTTCACAAAATGCTTCCCTCCGTATATACGTTGCCGGAAATAAACATCAGTAAACTCTCTTAGAAATTTCCAATTCATTCAACATTTAATCGCTGAAATACTGCATACCTAGCGCCTGAAATGATTAAATTGACAACTCGACAGCAGCAGCAGTAACGAGCTGGCAGGTCGATACACGCTGTAACACCCGCATCAGTGACGGTAGCAGCCTCTCGCGCAGCAATGCGGGCGCTGTTTCTCGCGTCCATTCGATCGTACAGCTGGCGATACTTGGGATGTACCAGAGTTCGTGGTTCGTTGCCTCTTGCAGATTCTCGTAGGTCGGCGCGCTCGCTAACGACTGACAGAAATACCATGGGGCAACACTAGTCGATTAAAAATGATGTAGACGACACGTGGACACATTGACATTTTAATGTATCGCCAGCGCCCAATTGTCCCGTTTTATGGGCATCGTACAAGTATCATCAATAACAGTCACCACAACCTGCTACGCACATTCTACATATCAAAAATACGATTTACATAGGTCATGTGTGGGATATTCCTAACCTGACTGAAGTTCTCGAAGTGTGCACTTAGCGTGGCACGGATATTAAGAATCAGTTCATAGTCACTGTAGAAATACTTTCTGCACAACTAATGCAGAAGAAATTTAACATAATTGTTCAAAATCGGAGTTTTGAGTGACGTGGAGTTGTAACTCGACTTCTTTATATTGATTTTGGTTTGGTGGTAATTCGCCGTGGATGGAAAGGCTCTAAATTTTACTTGGCTTGCCTATATGAAACGTAGATTGGCATACCTGATAATCTTTCGTAATAAAATATTGTCTCTTATGCACTGCGTCGTATTTATCTTTTTTCTGAGCCTATTTGTTAATGTAAGACTTCAGTAATTATTCAACATGAAGATTCTTTTTCTCAGGGGCTTGTTATTTGATAAGATAATATTTGAAAAATATTTTTTTAAGTCCCGGTAGTTCATTTATGTCGAAGTCAGTTACAAAAGAAATATCACGCTTGATTCCATGTTGGAATTGGTGCTCCACGACTGTATTTGATTTGTACAAACGCAACCTCCAACATGGAGGTCGAGATGTTTTAAGTATTTTAATTGGTTTTAAGCATTGATAATGACCACACAGTGGTCGAAATCTACATTTACAAACAAATAAAACTATATATTTTTACGACTGATTGCTGAAAAAATTACCACAAAAGAAATAGTTTATGCCTGGGATTTACCTTGCAGATTAGATTTTAGGTAAATTTCCTTTCACTGCGTAGCTGATAAATTATTCTTCCACGTGCATTTAGCGATGTATTGTAAGTCAAAGATATTATCTATGCGATGAAAGGTTCTAATTACTGAATGATGTTAAAAACAATGTAATATCTATATATTCTTCAAAATAACACAGTTTACAATAAATGCATTCAGAGAGAGAGAGCTAAGCTTAAAGAGAGCTAAACTCACAGAGAACGAAAATTACAGAGAGAACTGAACTCATAGAAAGCTAAACTTACAGAAAGACAGTAACCCAAATGTGGGTATTATTTACACTAATATTCTGACAAAAGATTACCATAATTCAAGGTGTTTTGACTAGCTTATTCTGTGACCTTTATTACTCACATTTACATAGATGCTAATTGATTTCTTTAAATTTTAGAAAAATACAGAATTTCTGCGTCGTAAAAATAATGAAATATTTAGAAATGACGGAAAATGGCGATCTAATGCTACGACCGCGATACAGTTCATTTATTACGAATGGGGAACGTTATAGTCCGCGTTACGTGGGAAGGCGGCCTAGTTTCCAGCCGTTCTGCGCATCCCCCACTGACAGCCAGTAATATTAATTGCCTAGGCGCGTGGCTGGTCGCGAGTTCCGCAGTGTTTCTCCCTCAGGCTCCCGTGCTGTCTCTCGGACGTAGCTCCTCCCCTCCACGCTTCCCCTATCGCTCCGCCTCTATGCGCGGAAGCGCCTGCTTAGATGACGTCTACTATAGTTGTAGCTTATCACTTCACAGACCGTATGGTACGAGGTGGGGCCAGTCAGTGTCTCTTAAACGAATACACTGTATGAGGCAAGGTTCACAGGTCTACATACTAAGGGCAAATGACGGTCACTTTTGTATGAAGGCAGAATCTGATTTATTCGCTGATGGCTACGGCCCGGCACTATCTTCCATGTGGCTCTCTATGGCACATAGACTCTGTGACGTGGGTGTAAGACCCACAGCCCAGCCGCCAGTAACCGACAACATAAGGTCAGTTGGGGCATCTGGGCCATGACCTTACAACGTCAGTGCGTACTTCCTAATTTAATACTAGTCTAGCAAGAATTAACACGTTAAATTACCATCTAAAACATGTTTATTATAATACAACATTGTAGCTACAAATATGTTATAACAGAATGTAATCTGTATTATATTTAAACTTGAGAAGGGGAAAAGAAAAAATTGCCCAATGGGCCCAGATACCCCTATAGAGTGGCTAAATGGGGTCTTAGTTCCATACTAATTATTGTTGTCTCAATTGAGGTAATTAGGTCTATAGGGTAACATGTAAACTCCATGAGAAAATTAAAACAAGTCATTTAAATGACACTGTAGTCGAGTTATCACTAAGCAAGTGAACCTCTACAGAACGACTGGGTGTGAAATAATTTCAAATTTTTCAATAACTCAACTTTTATCACGAAACAAGAGTTACAGTTACACAAGTAATGTTAAGAATCCCAAATTCAGTTATTAACATTTAATTATGTCTTGCTAAAAAAGTTACAAAATTTTTGTTGTCACTCATGTCATCAGTGAAGCTGATTATGTGTTTGAATCTAGCTGAGCTGCTTTTAAGAGGCTTTGACAGCTATCATATTATATCATTTTCGGTAATTTATGCCTCTTGTCCTATTTCCATAAAGTTGATGGATTTGAAATGTCGTTTGAGAAACATGACTTCACATCCAGTATTTAATTGGTTTGTCACTTTTGCAACGTAAAGCCTGAAATTTACTTTTGATTTTCCATAGACTTTCACAACACAATATTCACCCACTTCTATTGAATTCACATATTGTTCAATTATTTCTTCGTCGGAATAACTGATAAAAATGATGATCATCGCCATTGTCAGGTACAGAAAACTGGTCACTTTCTTCACTTGTCTCTTCATCAGTATTATTACATTATTTCAGTAATGAATTAAAAAGAAGCAACAATGATAATATACTTCGGGTAAATGGGTCCTAGGCGGGCCCAGATACCCCAAACACCTCGCCCACTTGCCCCAGTTTTGAAAATGTTTGGGGATAACTGGGCCACCACCTCAAACTAATAAACTAAAGGAGAATGCATGTTGCCAGTAATGTTTCAAGTGATTCTTGTGCTTCTACTTTAAGCTAAAATATCCTTAACAGTGATAATATTACAGTAAACATGTAGGTGCTCCGTAAAGTAAAAAAAATCGAATGTTTGTATAGGTTATGGGACTTAACTATGGGGTCATCAGTCCCTAAACTTACAAACTACTTATGAACTACTTACGAACTAGGACGGCACAAATATCCATGCCCGAGGGGGGATTCGAACCCCCGACCGTAGTGGCCGTGCAGGCCGTGACTGAAGCTCCGTAACGTAAGGATGACATCACATTGCTCCAGAAATCCAGCACTACAAAACTGAAAAAACTGCCACACGAAAACCACAACACTTAGATAGCTGAGATTGCTTGTTCAAGGGAGAAGCCATTGTTCTTCCGTGCTGCCAACCACTTCAAGTGAAATTATGTATGAAAAAAACCATGGCCCAGTTACCCGCTGGGCCCAAATACGCCAAGTGACCTTATTGTGTAGACACTTCTGGGTTCACAAACCCTTCTGATCTTCGGTGTGGTTGCTGTGTGATCTGTCACTCCTACCCTTACAATACGGCGTTCTTGGCGGACGTCTGTGCTGCGTGGACCTGCAAAACCCCGTCTGTGAGTGTGAGAATCACCACGTGTCCATCGCAACCAGCTTCGTTGCATAATTGACGCAGCCGTCCAACTTGTGAGACTATTCTGCGAAATGGCCAGCCCATCCCTCCACTTGTAAAACCACAAGTTAAGCCCTATGTTCGCTACAGAAAGCACTAGTGCGCCTCCGTGCCACGGTTCCTGCTTGCTTGACACGTTGACGCCACACTGCGCCTAAACAAGTGCTGCTGAAGGGCACTCTCAGATCGCTCTCTGGCAGCTCGTCACTACGCTATCTGTTCATCCGCTGTCCTCTGGTTGACATGTTCCGCCATCTCATCAAAACAAACACCACCTTTCCAGATTTACTAATTTCCTTTCGGCTGGACAGAAATAATAACCCTCTGTTATGATCGTCTGCCCTGACCGTTCAACATGCACATGTGTACGAGTTATGACTGGATGATGTTTACCCTCCTTCCATGTAACGTTATAAACTTGGGATATGATGACGCTTGAAACCCCAAGTACTTCGGTGACGTAGGTACGGAAGCTCTCCTACGACACTAGTGGCAATATCTTCAGTTACAGCTGACTTAGATTCGACGACGGAATCACCACATGGTTGGCTTCCACGAATACGCTCATCTTAGGTGGCGAACATGGAATCAATTTAAAAATACCATCGAGGCGCGCAGTGCTATATTAACTTTCGTCAAAGTTGCAGCACCAACGCAGGCACATGTGGCTGCAACAAACACTACAGCAGACATTACATGATTTAAGATACATTTAGTCCTAGGACGTGCGAAATGTATCTGATTACTATCACAGGACACTGACATTCTTCTCAAGCTAACGCTTGCCCCTTAATCTTGTTGCATACAGCCAGAAAAGACCTCAAATTGTCCCTAAGGAATGCCCCGCGTCCTGAGGACGTAGAAAACGTACACTGCAGTTTCACGAGCCATAAAAGTTCGATGATCGATGTTTCATAATAGAAAATGTCTCACAAATAGAGCCGTTAACATAATAAGTAAATTTGATAATAATTATAAAAATATGTTTAAAGAGTTGAGGATTATATCTGCACCATTTTACAAATCCATTACGAAAGTAAGAAAAAACGGTGTTTAATGTACTGTAGAAAATGTTCTCATCAGAGCCGGTGCACAAACTCAGTTTAGGGAAGAAAATCGATGAAGTAACCTTCACATGATGTGTCGCTGATAAGTAACACATTTCGATGACACTAGATCTGTAGCAGAAAGAAACTGCCACGTTATACCACAGGAGATATATTAACTAACTCTTGCAGAATGAAACTTTTCACTCTGCAGCGGTGTGTGCGCTGATATGAAACTTCCTGGCAGATTAAAATTGTGTGCCGGAAGTTTCAACTAACTCTTAGTTATATGCTATAATTAATTTATTTATAATTTCACTGTTTCATTATTCTACGATGCTGCAATATGCATGGGAATATTACAGAGGTGTCCTTCAGGTCTATGTCATTGGAGCTTAGCTTATATCAACGGAAGTGTTTTTTCAATTCTGATACTTTAATTTTCAATGAATATAGTTCAAAATATTAGTTGCAGATCTGAAGATCACAACTCAGTTTGTCGAAATCTGTTACCTGAAATAAAGTACTGAACAAGTGATCTTGGCATATATGTCTCTCAACAAATGACCATTTAAATCGCCCCTTTGCTTTGCAAAGAAACTCTTTTTAATTTCTGTTTTATAAAACTTACCAATCTGAGTTTTACAATATGTAAAAAGTATGAATCTTCATAAAAGTAAAGAATAAATTTCAATAAACTACGTAGTCTTCAGACAACCATTTCTACGATTTCGTTAAGCAACAAAGATTTTACATCTACCAGACTTTTACAAACATGTGTTTGGACTGTAAACTTCACAATGTATCTGAGCACGTAGAGAAAATATGCAAACCTTGTTAATGCGTCGCTCATATCGATAGCACGTTCAGAATAATTCGACAATGCCTTGATATAAAATCTATAACCTGTAGTTGACTAAAGAAAGTTTTACGCGTGAAATGCAGCGAGCCTTTTCACTAATTAAAGCAAAAGTTTGCGGAACAAATGGAGAAACTAATAATTCATTCATGTCGACAATACCTAACAGCTTATTCCAGCATTTGGTCCCAGAAATTCCCACAGTAATCGTTTCTTGAGTGTCCTGTCGTCACCGTGATTCTTATCGCTCAGATTATACGTGAGAGGCGAAGAACAGACACAACATGTATTGCAGGCATGGCAAAAAGTTCTTCAAAATTAATCTCGGAGGCTGTTTGCTTCGACATCACAGCGAACAAAGAAAACATTATTTGCCAACGATAGTCACACTTCACTGGTTTTAATGGGCATCTGTCCCCATTGGGATGAAAGACCAATAATTTAGTACCCTTTATGTGATGGGAATGGCTACATAATTTCAAAATAAATAAAAAATCACTGAAGAACTACCCTTGCCCTGTACTAAAAGGCAGTTGAATTACCCAAAAACCAGAGCTGGGATATCGTATGTACTCACCTGTAAGGAGTAACAGCTAGCATGAAGATTCAAAGTTAAGTACCTGAAACAAGGAAATGAAACATATTAGTAATCTGTAACGATACTCCGCCATCAAACAGGTATATAAACATACATAAGTTATTCACTAGAAATATAGGGATGTCGGTTTGGTAAAATGCTCGTTCCCCGACAATTACTAGCTTTAGAACCTACAGAACGGAAATCCTCGCAGTTAACGCAGTAGCTACAGTAATAAAAAATTTATACTGTATTCATAAAATGCCAGCATTAATTACAAACGATATAAGGAAAACGTTAGTTACAAGCACATCTAAAGAATGAGCCCTAGAAATCTGACAAGAAACAATATATGACGTAAAAAAATCGTAATTTCATTAGGATGTCGATCTTCAAGAAATTTCATATCTAAACAAAATAGAACCCTCCCACGTCAGCCCAGTGAATTTTTAATTCTGCATTACGAGAAGTAGATCGTCTGTAATTTTTCGTGACACCAGTGTACATCTACATATATACTCCGTAATCCACCGTAAAGTGCGTGGCAGAAGGTACACAGTACCACTACTAGGCATTTCTTTTCCTATTCCACTCCCAAATAGAACGAGGGAAAAAAGAATGTCTAGGGCAAGTCAGAATGATATGGTGAATCGGGTGAATTGCTTTATTGCTTTAATTCTGTACTGTCTCCGTATCTCTGCATGCAAACAGCCTCTGATCATCTGTGCAGTGTGGACGTGTTGAAAACCAGCTCCGTTTCCAAAACCGTAAGTCATTTATACAAAACAGTTTATATGCTGCGTGCATTTGTAAATATTAGTTGAGGTTGCGTAGTCCGCGGGCTATTTTTTCATATATTGTGCCTTCTGATACTGCTTATGTACTACATAACCTAGAAATCGTTGCGTCTAGTGTTTTGAACTTCTTGCCATGCTATTCACCGTTTCACCTTTAGAAAATGGGAGAAATGGTGAACTCGGTCAGGGGTGATACGGTGAAGTACGTTTCTTATGTTTAAAGCGTAAATCTTTTATTTAGGTACATCCCAACCAGGCTTTTGACAAATCATGAAATTTTAGCGTTTCCTGTCCGAAGCGAGAGTTATATTGTTTTACCCGACGTCTCAATAAAATCTTTTAACTGGAAAATTAGATTTTATATAGGTTTTTGCCAGTACAGTTCGTTTTATCAGTGATTAAAAAAAGTAAATGTTCGAACTACCACCATTTTTCTAGGCAAAGATGCATACATTTTATAAAGGCAAAAAGGATCCAGCCGTGCTGATTGGACAGAGAAGCAAATTAACGATGCCGTAAAAGCAGTGCAAAATGGAATGAGCCTGAATAAAGCCTCAAAGGAGTTTCACGTTCCTTGGTCAACGCTGAAGAGAAGAATAGCAAACGGTTGCTTTACGAAAAAAACTTTGGGTGTGCCAGCTGTATTAACACAAGAATGTGAAAAAAAGTTGGTAAAACATATCGTAAACTTATAAAAATTCTGATTTGAAACTGACAAGGACAGACGTACGTACCATGGCATATAAACTAGCTGACAAATATAACCACCAACACAATTTAACCGAGACAAGGAAATCGCCGGAATGGACTGCCTACATTTATTCTTAAAAACAAATCCGGAACTCTCAATCCGCAAATCGGAAGGAGTTTCACAAGCACGGTCAAGGGGTTTAAGTAATAAAAAAGGTTTCAGGCTATTTTTCATTGCTGCAGAACATCTTGATAGAGCATATTATTGTTGTGTAGGGTGCGGTGAACGTACAGTTGCACTAAAAAGGATGTGGATGGATCAAATATATCAGCTGCGAACGTTGGCTGCATGAAGACTGTTCAAAATACGAATCTATGTGTAACGTATGTGGCAAAAAGCAGGGGAATTAAGTTCACCATTTCACCAAAAGGGAATTCGCAATTTCACCCATATACAGGGTGTTCCACTAAGTGTGTTTGCCTCTGTAACTTATAAAATAATAGGTGACGGGAAATTTTAATGCAGTAGGTCAACACAAGAAATGTTACACTTTCTGCGGAGCTATGAACATAGTTTATTGTATCATTTTCCAAAGCGTTAAAGCACAAAGATATAATTTTTAAATGGAACAATAGTTTTTTCTATTGTGCATTGGATTCGTTGAAACAAGCTGCGTCCAAATCAATTTAAACTACATTCCAATCACTGTTAGTTTGGGAGCTACAACCCTTCAAAGTTTCAGGGGCAGATACCACGCGCTGCACATAATACATGGCTGTGTGGTGGGTGAAGGATGTTATGGCGGTGGGAAGTTGATTTACTTGAGATGTTCAAATGTGTGTCCATGTTCCTCGATGCATAATGCAATGCGCCGTAGAAAGGATCTGCGGACGAGATGTAACATCGCCGGTGTGACGGAGCGACATGCGTCCTCGATGCGCCGTTTTAGATCATCTGGGGATGTGGGCTCAGTGACATAAACACGATCCTTTAGATATCCCCACAAAAAGAAATCTACTGGTGTTAAATCGGGCGACCTTGCTGACCATGAATGAGGACCATTGCGCCCCAACCATCTTCCTTCAAACCTGTTGTTTAGTTTCTCCACAACAGCATGCGCAGAATGGACTGGGTGACCATCGTGCTGCATCCACATATGGACTCTCGTGTGTAGACACACATGTTCAAGGAGACCACCCAAACTGTCGGCTATAAAAGCGCGATATAACTCACCTGTCAGTGTACCTGGAAAGTAGTTGTGGACCAATGATTTCATCCCCAAGGATTCCACACCACACGTTAATAGACCACCTACGTTGACGGTCGACAGGTTGTACCCACTGAGGATTGTCTGCGACCCAGTAGTGCATGTTATGGCGATTCACTGCACCATAATTTGTGAACGAGGACTCATCAGAGAACATAACAGTTTGTAAAGACTCGAGGGTGAAATTACGCATGGCCCACTCACAGAATGTCACTCTTGTACGTAAATCATTCCCATGCAGCTCCTGGGTCAGTGACAGGCGGTACGGGTGAAACCTGTGGCCGTGTACTATACGCCACACAGATGTGAGACTGACACCAGCGACTGCAGCAACGGCTCGTAAGCTGACATGAGGATCGTGGTTTAGTGCAGCTCACTTCTCGCAGGTCTTCGTCTGTTACTGCGGCGCATTACCAAGCTGCCTGATTCCCGAAGTCGTTGTTCGGCACTTAAGAACGTAATGTGCTGCCGGGGCTCTTCGCCTAGGATATCTCACGGCATACGCCGGGGCTGCTTCAGTGGCATCGTGTCGGCACTCGCCCAGCATCAGCAACATGTCAACGTACTCGTTGTTCGTTTATGCCATCATCATCCGATGTCAGTAACTGTGGTATATTGAGCTCCGGTTGTTTGTGTGGCTCCAACTGTTTTGTACACGGCCCTGTGCGGCGACAGTCGGCAGTCTAACAGCGCATAGAGGAAGCTTCTCGCTCCGTGACACCGGCGACGTTACAACTCTGTCGCACCACATTTAGAAGGCGCATTGCATTATGCGCAGCGTTTGTGGTATCTGCCCCTGAAACTTTGAAGGGTTGTAGCTCCCAAACTAACAGTGATAGGAATGTAGTTTAAATTGATTTGGTCGCAGCTGGTTTCAACAAATCCAATGCACGATAGAAAAAACTATTGTTCCATTTAAAAAATTATATCTTTGTGCTGTAGCTCTTTGGAAAATAATACAATAAACTATGTTCATAGCTCCGCAGAAACTGTAACATTTTTTGTGTTGACCTACCACCTTAAAATTTCCCGTCACCTATTATTTTATAAGTTACAGAGGCAAACACACTTAGTGAAACACCCTGTATATGGGTCAACATGATTTTAGTGACTAAAAGGAGTTTATTTGATTTTATAGAAGTGAAACACTCACGGAAGAATCACTGACAACAATGGACAAAATAAATTGAAATAAAAATTAAAAAATAAAATGTAATAAAAAATCCTTAAAATATTGATTGTCATGTAGAGACAACATGTACTAAACTGACACGTTCCACATCATTAAGAAATGTCGTATATATGATCTATGGAACAAGTATTAATCTAATCCAATCTGTTGGCAATACGTAAAGGAAGGAAGGAAGCTGAGAGATTAACGTCTTGTCAACATCGTGGTCAATGAAGATGTTCAAAATACTCAAACGATTCTAAACCTAAGGGGCCAAACTGATGATGTCATCGGTCCCTAGCCTTACAAACCTCATACAGTAATTTATGCTAAGAACGACACACACGCCGTTGCCCGAGGGAGGACTCGAATGTCCGACGGGAGTGGTCGCACAATCAAATACAGACTGCTAGTGAAGATGCGAGCTTATGGAATAGGTTCACAGATTTGTGACTGGCTGGAAGAGTTCCTAAGTAATAGAACGCAGTAGGTTGTTCTCGACGGCGAGTGTTCATCAGAGACGAGTGTATCGTCAGGCGTGCCCCAGGGGAGTGCGATAGGACCGCTATTATTTTCTACCTATATGAATCACCTGATGAACAGAGTAACTTGTATTTTGAAGCTGTTTGCTGATGATGCTGTGGTGTATGGGAGCATGTCGTCTCTAACTGACTGTAATAGCATACAGGATGACTTAGACAAAATTTGTAGTTGGTGCGAAGAATGGAAGCTAGCCCTCAATGTAGAAAAATGTAAGGTGATGTGCATTAGCAGGAAAAACAATACCATAATGTTTAAATACAGCATTAGTAGTGAGCTTTTTGATGCTGTCGCGTCGTTCAAATATCTAGGCGTAACATTGTAGAGCGATATGAAATGGAACGAACATGTAAGGACAGTTGTAAGGCGGACTGCCGACTTCGGTTTAATGGGAGAATTTTGGGAAGATGTACTTCATCTGTAGAGGAGACCGCGTATAAAACGCTTGTGCGACCATGTCTCCATGTCTTGAGTATTGCTCAAGTGTTTGCGACCCGCAACAGATCAGTTTAAAGGAAGACATAGAAGCAGTTCAGAGGCGAGCAGCTAGGTTTGTTACTGGTAGGTTCGACCAATGCGCGAGTTGCTTCGGCAACTCAATTGGGGATCGCTGGAGGAAAGAAGACGTTCTTTTCGTGAATTTCTGCTGAGGAAATTAAGAGGGCCGGAATTTGAAGCTGCCGCCTACTTACATTTCGCGTAGTGATCACAAAGACAAGAGAAATTAGGGCTCGTATGGAGGCATATAGGCATTCTCTTTTCCTCGTTCTATTTGGGAGTGGAATAGGAAAGGAAATTCCTAGTAGTGGTACAGCGTACCCTCCGCCATGCCACGCCACGGTGGATTGCGGAGTATGTATGTAGATGTACATGGCGCCTCATAATGAGAGGAGATATAAAAAGTACTCGTAATATTCTTTTGCCTTCTTTTTCGTATGCAACAGAGCTAGGAGTACTAGACGCAGACATCTAATCGATATACTTCCCGTTCATAATAAATTTTGTGGTATCATGTAGAATTTCCAACTTTTTCGGACGATTTTATGAATGAATAATAATGGTAAACATCTTCCACATCCCTCCTTCAGACAGGAAGTAAGTGTGATGAAGTCTTCTCGGGTTATCAGCCGAGTCAGGGCGTCGTTCTGTGGCAACGTTTCAGCATGTTTCCTAGTTGTCATCCTCAGATGGAGTGTCGGGTTCGTGTCCTGTCCGGGTCTTTATAGTTGCTGGACTAGCGGATCCTCTGCTTCTTCTGCATCGGCACCGCCAATCGCGTGCCTCCGGAAAAGATGCGAGGCCTGTGGGAAAGGGAGGGGGGGGGAGGTACTCCATGCGCACTAGAGGGTCTGTCCATTTCCTTCGCTGCCTTCAACGGTTTCACACCAGCGCGTTCTTGGCGTATTTTTGATAACGCTGCATCCCAAGCGCTGCTTAGCTAGAATCCACTGTCCGTGTTCTCTAGGTTGTCCTGTACTCGAATCTCCGCAGCCTCATTGACGATTGAGTCCCAGAACCCCTCCGCCCTGCAAAGCACCTTTGTGCTCGAAATAAAACATATGCTTTTCGTTCAAAATGTTCAAATGTTTGTATAGCTTATGGGACTTAACTACGGGTCATCAGTCCCTAAACTTACAAACTATTTATGAACTAGCTAATCCTAAGGACGGTACAAACAACCTTGCCCGAGGGGAGATTCGAACCTCCGATCGTGGAGGGCGCGCAGACCGTGACTGGAGCGCCTCAGTCCCCTCGGCCACCGCGGCCGGCTGCTTTTCGATGAGGCTGTGTTCCGCCACAGCGGATTTATCCGTTTGTCCTAGGCAAACATTCCGCATATGTTCTGTCCAGCGATAAAGACACCTATCTGCGCCCTCTGGAACCATGCATTGAATGAAATCTGATGGCCGCGCGGGAATGGCCGCGTGGTCTATGGCGTCATGATGCGGCAGTTCCCGCCGGAGGTTCGAGTCCTTCTTCGGGCATTGGTGAGTGTGTGCGTTCTACTTAGCGTAAGTTAAAGTAGATTCTAAGTCTACGGTCTGCATACCATAGGTTTTCAAACGTTTTAAAAATTGAAACCTTATGTAAACATTATGTCACTGTGGTTTTGAAGGTGAGGTGTCCAAAATTTCGTCAGTCTATCCAAACATATTATCAGACTGGAAGCATGTATTAGGGCTTGTATATGTATGTGTGTGTGTGTGCGCGCGCGCGCGCGTGCGCGTATGTGTGTGTGTGTGTGTGTGTGTGTGTGTGTGTGCAGGTGTTCCTTATCAACTGTTTGTAACTACTCAGGTCATCAGTCCCTAGGCTTACAAACTACTTTATGCTAAGGAGAACAAATGCACCCATCCCAAGGGAGGACTCGAACCTCCGACGGCGAGCAGCGGCGCGCTCCGCAGCAAGGCGCCTTGGAACGCTCGGCCACTCCACCGCCGCCCTAATCTACTCCTAAACCGATTTCCACCAGACGTGATCTTGATATTCCTTACTACAAGACAAGAATTGCTGTGGGATTAAGAACCACCTACAACAGATAGTTCAGAAGGTATTAGTCATTAGCTATGGGAACCACAAGAAACTACCGCCAATTCTCATGCACTATTTGAACCTGAGACCACTTAGCGTCTTGCAAAAAACTTTACACGTAATTTTAACTCTTGCTGACAGCCGCAACAAAATGATAAAAGAGAAGCACTTCATCGCTTACTTTTTTCCGCTGTTCATGCAGCAAAACTGCGTCATTCAACATGACGTTACGATTCATTGCTCTAACATTACTATTTCTATTCGCGAATCATTTTACAGACAGTCAACACACATACCACTCGTGCACACTAAGGCTTCTTGCTGTGGTGCATGAGGCCGTTAGCAGTCTAAGGTTCAGTTCCTCCCTCTGGCATGTGTGTGTGTGTGTGTGTTTTATTCTTAGGATAAGTTAGTTTAAGTAGTTTGTAAGTTTAGGGGCCGATGACCACTGCAGTTGGGTCCCATAACTTTACAAACATCTGAATTTTTAGATAAGAGGTCATAAAGAGTAAGGGTCCTGAAAACCCTCCCTATCACGCATGAGTTTGTAATTTATTACGTATTAACTATCAACTCTATTCATAACATATTTTGCTGATAGTTTCCTGATATTCCACTCTATGCACGTACACAATTATATTATTCTGGAAGACACTGTTCAGGAGATATTACTCCATAGAAACTAACCTGCATGAAAACGAATTGAAGTCAATAGACAGTGGGTTCAAGACGACAGATAGGAAGGTAATATGCAGACAGACATAAAAATAGAATAAATACACAGACTGACAACGCTGGAAACTAAAGCTAGAATCGGCATGGAACCGTAGAACTGAGTCGCAGTCTGTTGTAAGGAACCCCGCCACGGTCGTGTGAGGTCGTATGTAGACAATGATTTTCCTCCTGTTTTGAAGATCAGGTGTGTAACATTTCATTAAGACTGAGGTAAAACCGTAGATTCATGTTGAAGGTCAACTTAGAACTTTCATTAAGATCGGAATTCATCTGTTGATATGTGTGAATTATAAACAGACGGGCAGTCTTCTTTTTAGATATAAGAATAAGATTTGGGGAAGAGTATTTCGCATAAGGGTTTTCTATGACTTATTGAAACTAGTAGTTAAATCTGTTGCCGTCGAGTGAGTCTACAGTCGGAATTTCAGCGGAAGAGATCACTATCTTGCGGCACTCATGTTTTCCTTGTCAAGTTGCGTCGCAACCCCTTCTATGTAGTCATACTGTACATAGTTACAAATGAAATAAATTACTACAGGTGTTCAAATCCCGAGTTCCATACATGTTAGGTCAGAATCACAGTAAACGGTATTTCCCTGGCTGTGTTGGAGAGTCGTAAATTAACTACCCAAAGTAACCCCACAGGGTAGATTGAGCAAATTTATTCCGGCGATTAGGGAGTTAAATCGGTCGGATCGATTCAGCCAATCCATCTCTTCAGGTAACGTTGGTCGGTGTGAATCCAGGTCGCACGTGGCGAGCGCGTTCTGTTATCGTGATTAAACACACAGCTTCCGGACTGTTTACAGCCGCGTATCCGCCGTAAATCCGCAATCACGATGAGCACCTCCCAGAGCACGTCACGTCATTTTAATTACGATTTCTGGTACACGCTTATCTCCTGTTGCAAAGCATCCGAATACGTGGCTGAACTCAAGAGGCGCAAAGAAATGTGGAAAAGGAGATGACTAAATAAAAGCTGCAGCTCAGGAGCCCAGGGCGGACTGCCACACGTGTTTTTGTTTCTTACAAGTAATCACTTCCTGTTGTTTTTACGCGTGACGCACGGTGTTCCCTTAATTAGGGTTCGGGTATGGTTTACAATGTTTTCTGACCTCTGTGTTGTTTGGCATGGTTTTCCAGTTTTATTGTCCATAAAATTCTGGTCATGTTTGTACATAACAACTAATCTAGCAAGTGTTTTCAGTGGTTTCTTACCTTGCTTCGGGAAAAAATATTTAGAAGTTATAAAAAATGTTAGAACGACCTGGAGATGCTTAAGTTACATTGATGGTGAATATTAGCAATAATTAGGTGTGGCGCAATTAATTATTTCCCTCTGTGTTTTTACAAGAGAGAGAGAGAGAGAAAAGAGTATTATTCTACGCACAATTTGAGCAAAATCATCCATGTATATTCATAACGCCATTCACCATATCCGCCAACAATTAGATTATGCTTCTAAGGAAGGAATTATTTCGGTTATATTTAATGACTGCTACTAAAATTTCCTTATTTCCTTGGGAGTCGTTGGATGGGGCTTCTTGGTCACTTTCTGACTTCGTATTTCAGTTTCTAACTGCCCGACGTTTGGTGAACTTTGCTCGGAGTCTAATTCTGTAACTTGACGTTCTGCGATAACGCCCATCGATAAAACTTTTGACGACGCAACTAAACGTGGCGGGAGGAAGGGATTGATTTTACTGCGGTGGAGCTAATTAGTCCTATTAAAGAGACTTTTATTAACTACCTCCTAATGCAAAGGAGTTTCGACGGGTAGCTTGTCATGTGTCGCATTGGACACGTTCGCCTATGAATAATACAGCAGCAGACAAGGGTCAGAGTGGATCTTGATCCTGCAGCCAAGAGAAATGCTTTGGTTATCTTGAACCAGCAGGACTATGTTTAAAAGACGCAGTGGTTACTTTTGACTCAGCATATTGCAGGATTGCTGAGACAAGAACTAATAAACTCCAAAAGTAACAGTCTCTAACACAGGAGACTGTTAAGAGTCGTAACTCGCAAGTTCCGTTCCTCCTAGATTATAAGGCCTTCCTAAAGTCCATAAGCAATAGGTCCCCCTGAGGCCTATAGTGTGTAACATTAGTACTCTGACATATCGTGTATAGGATGGGGTTGAAATGATATTCAGAAAGCAGCATATTTCCTGCTTTTGGTGCAGGAATTGCATTTGAAAGACTCCAGATATTTTGGTGAATTTTTATGTGGCATCAGCCTTTACTCGCTTTCCTCTGTCAGATCCGTTGCAGTTAATTTAGACTGGGTTTGGTTTTGTGTAAAGAATTTATTTCTATGCGTATTTCTTATTCAATGAGTTTAACATGCATTTCTTATTCAGTGACCGGTCCTATGAATAAAAAGATTCAATTGAAATAGGAAGCACCTTGTCTCATATTATTGCCATATATCCATGCAAGAGATCAAGGAACGTGCCTTGGACACTGCACTATTGGAATTTGTGGTGTTTTCAAAGACATGTCGATGATACTTTTGTTGTTTCACCACATGGTGGAAAAGAATGTAAACGGCTTTTAGGAAAATGTGAGTTCAGTAATCGAAGGATGGAAATCCCATTAACAGTGACGTGTATTGTGAGACAGTCCGTAGCTTTCGCAAGTCCATCAAGAGCAAACGGCCTGGGCTGCTCACGGAGGCAGTGATTCTGCTCCATTATGACGCCCGTCCACACATCTCCATGGTCACATAAAGGGTACTGACGAAGGTCAACTGGGAGCAGCTTGAGCATCCGCCGTACAGCCCGGACACATCGCCCTGTGACTTCCATCTGTGTTTGGTACACTACAAAAAAAAAAAAAAAAAAAAAAAAAAAATTAAAGGGAAGCGCTTCAACTCGACACAGTAGGATACTGGCTCTTGACACAGTCACAGAAATTCTAGGAGGAGGGAATCCTTCGGGTCGTTAAACAGTGGGACAGTTATGCTCAGACCTCTGGTGACAACTTTTGAATAAAGATTTCTACATCTACATGGGATACTCTGCAAACCACATTTAAGTGCCTGACAGAGGGTTCATCGAACCACTACATTCTCGAATAGCGCGCGGGAAGAAAGGGCATCTGAATCTCTACGTTCGAGCTCTTATTTCTCGTATTTTATTCTGATGATCAATTTCGAGAAAGAGTTTCGTTGTGAAAAGTACTGTTCGCATCCCGCATTGAAATTCTCGCTAAATTTCGAGCTTCTGTGTAGGATCGCCAGTCCTGGGGATTTTGTGTTGGTTTAAATTTAGAATGCCTTTTCCGTTGCTTTTGCACCAATGTTCTGATCTGTTTTGTAAGCCAAGGGGAATCACCTTCTCCTTTTATTAATTTATTTGGTATAAAACTGTCAATTGCTATCGACACCACTTCTTTGAATTTGAACCACACCTGGTCTACACTTACGTTTAGTGCTAAGAACGAGTAGAAACCGTCTTTCAAGAAGCAATGTATTGCATTTCTATCTGCTTTCCTGAACAAATATTTCGTCTATTTTTGGTAACTTTGGGACTTTCGATATTCATACCCGCTACGACAGCTCTGTTGACTAATACCTGCATCCGTTTTGATGCTCATTATGAGCTCAGGATTATTTGTTGCTAAGAGATCAAGTGTGTTTTGACTCCATTTACAATTCTAGTTGGCTCATGAACTAATTGTTCGAAGTAATTCTTAGAGAATGCGTTGAGTAAAATTTCGCACGATGGTTTTATGCGTACCTCCTGATTTGGAAATATAATTTTGCCAACAGATTGAGGGTAAACAGAAATTACCGCCTACTATTATTGTGTGAGTCGGGTACGAATTTGCAATTACACACAGGTTTTCTTTGTACCTTTCTGCTACTGTATCGTCGTAGTGGGAGGGGGGGGAGCCAGTAAAAGAAACCAATTATTAACTATTTACGATTTTCGAGTACTACCTCTAACCATAACAACTCACAGGAACTATCAGCTTCAACTTCACTACAAGATAGACTACGTTTGACGGCAACAAACACGCCTCCACCTATTTTGTGTGATCTATCCTTTGTGAACATAGTTAGATCTTTTGCAAAAACTTCTGTTGAACTTTTCTCCTGCTGGAGCCAACTTTCAGTGCCTATAATGATGTGTGCTCTGGTGGTTTCTACTAACGCCTGGAGTTCTGGTACTTTCCCAACGCAGCTACGACAATTCACAACTGTTATACCGATAGTTTCTAGATCTATATTTCTTCTGTTTGAGAGAGCTCATTTAGTGTTTCCGCCCTGTCCACGCCACACAGCCCCCGCTACCCGCGTAGCCGCTTCCTGCGTGTAGTAGACTCGTGACCTGTTCAGCGGAACCCGGAAACCCACCACCCGATGGCGCAAGTCAAGGAATCTGCAGCCTACACGGTCGCAGAACCGTCTGAACCTCTGATTCACATCCTCCACTCGGCTCTGAACCACAGGTCCGCAGTCAGTCCTGTCAACTATGCTACAGATGGTGAGCTCTGCTTTCATCTTGCAAGCAAGACTGGCAGTCTCTACCACTTCTGATAGCAGCTCAAAACCAGAGAGAATCTCTTGAGATCCGAAGCAACACATATCATTGGTACCGACGTGAGCCACTACCTGCAGTTGGCTGCACCCCGTACCCTTCATGACATCCGGAAAGACCCTATTCTCATCGGTATGCACACGGAGTGCACGTTAGCCTTTTCCCCTCCTTGGCAGCCATCTCCTTAAGGGGCTCCATCACCCGCTAAACTTTGGAACTCCCAACTACAAGCAAACCCACCCTCTGTGAAAGCTCGGATCTTGCAGACTGAGTGGTGATCTCAGGATGAGAGACAACATCTGGCTCAGGAAGGTTGTCCTGAATAGATGGCGCCTCAAACCTTTTCGCAAGACGAACCGGGGAGCCCTCACGATCGGTCCCCCGGGTGGGGTGTCTGCCTCATTCCTGGCCGTATCAGGGTATGTCGCTGACGCAGTCCGATCGTTGGAGACGCGGAAGTCCCTTCGGTCCCCACTACCGGCCAACAACAACGACGCCCCTCGATCGCGGCCTCCAGCTGTGCACCCGAGTTTAACACAGCTTGAAGCTGGGAGCGAAGTGTCACCAGCTCAGACTGCATTCGCACACAGCAGTCACAGTCCCTATCCAGATTACAGTGCCGAGAAAACAAAAACTACTGTCTCGATGCACTCAAAGTAAGACTACACTGTTCAATTTCAATTACATCCTCAGTGGGTTTTTATACCTTTTCATTTGAATATCGTAGTATATGATATTCTTTCATACCCAGTTTTATTGCTTTGCTCTCGCAATTGCGAACACTTAGTAGGTATTACATCCTGTTTGAGGTAACTGGCTGGAAACTTGAGTTGTGGGTGTGTGTAAACCATTCATCAGATGTTTACATAAATTACTTATGTTTCAGGAAACTGTTTACACTTAAATAAGAAAATAATGTTGTGATGTGTGAGGACATGGCAGTGGATACGAGTTATTGTTAGTATCGATGAAACTTCGACCCAAAGTCGGAGTAATTTCAGTAATGGGCAGCTTTCGTTATCCCTTGTATGTACTGTAATTTAACTACCGTAATTTTTTTGTTTCTTTTTGAAATCTAGAAGTTTTCAGTAAAAAGTGTTTTGTCGATATACATTGCAAATGGATGATTCAACTTGTTTTTAATAAAATTATTTATGGTAAACTGTTGATTAAATAGACCTAATATGTCAACGCTGCTGCATAAATTTTGCGAGAGTTGTTTGCTTTTCCTAAAGTCTTTGTGGTAAATTTGTGATAAGAAAATGTATTGTTAATGAGCGCCTATTAAATGCCTGTAAGTGGCCAAGTTTCTGTGGCACATTTTGCAGGAGTTATTGTGTTTCAAAAGAATGATACGATTTTTAATAAATCGTTGGAAATTTGGTTGTGTGCCTTTTTTTTACCTCATCAGCTACTGCCAATGGGATTTGGCCTCAGTTCCCCCACAGTGTATAGTATTTGAATGATGGTGAGCGAGTTACCATACACCTCTCTGATCCGGTGAGATATGAACAACGGTGAGGCTTGTTGCGGTCTGGAATGGCTCGTCCGCAGTTACATAAACTCCATTTTCCGAGGCTTCGCACAGTGGCGGCTGCCGGTATACCTCGGACTATAATTTGCGTTTCTGTTATTCTCGACGCTCGTGATGGATGAGTCGATATTTCATTTGTCGGACGATCCCGTCATGCAGTGTACTCGAGACCAGAGGATCCATCATGTAAGATAAAAGAGCCGCTATTTGAAAGCGCTGGAGAGGGAGAAGGAAACACCGGTAGCAAAATAATTGCAGAGGACGCGATGTATTGACGTCCCGGCCAGAGACGGGAAAATATTACAGGCCACCACCGATGGACTCGGCTCGTGAAAAACCACACACCCACACACATACAGGGTGTTTCACTGAGTGTGTTTGCCTCTGTAACTTATAAAATAATAGGTGACGGGAAATTTTAATGCTGTAGGTCAACACAAGAGATGTTACACTTTCTGCGGAGCTATGAACATAGTTTATTGTATAATTCTCCAAAGAGTTACAGCACAAAGATATAATTTTTTAAATGGAACAATAGTTTTTTCTATCGTATATTGGATTCGTCTATACCAGCTGCGCCCAAATCAATTTAAACTAGATTCCTATCATTGTTAGTTTGGGAGCTACAACCCTTCAAAGTTCCGGGGGCAGTGGCTGCGATATCGTAGCTCACTGGCCGAGTGGCTATCCCCTGGGGCACGGCCCACTGTCTCATGACCACCAGCCAATCAGCTACGCTGTCGTGACCTCCGCCCCCTAAACTTTGAAGGGTTGTAGCTCCCAAACTAACAGTGATAGGAATGTAGTTTAAATTTATTTGGGCGCAGCTGGTTTCAACGAATCCAATGCACGATAGAAAAAACTATTGTTCCCTTTAAAAAATTATATCTTTGTGCTGTAACTCCTTGGAAACTGATACAATAAACTCTGTTCATAGCTCCGCAAAAAATGTAACATTTCTTGTGTTGACCTACCGCATTAAAATTTCCCATCACCTATTATTTTATAACTTACAGAGGCAAACACACTTAGTGAAACACCCTGTATATCCAGTACGTTTTCGAACGACATGAGAATCACACTGTAATGTGCAAAGAAGAGGCGTAATCGTACTTACTTTCACAGTGTAATCGTTTTGATTAAGCTTCCTGCAGACATAATATACAAATACGGAAAAAAAACTGGAAATACCCTCCTGGTCACATCTTCAATACCGAGTTTGACCAGCAGTCTTACAGAAAATTTTATTTTGAAGATGACGTGTCGCACAAAGAGCACATGATTGAAAAATACAATCCCACTGAAATCAGGAGGATGCTGAAGTATGGTGTCTTGATGTTCTTCCAAATGAGTTACCAGAATACACGGAGGATTACTTTGACTACAGGACAGTTTCAACACGACGGATATGCTACAATTCCGTACTGCCAGTGACATAGGACCTCACTCAAACGTATCCTGGGAGTTTGATCTGTCGCCGGTAGTCATTTCTGGGGGAGTTTACGAACATATAACATATAAAAAATCAATTGTTTTTCGTATTGCGTCTCTTTGGAACACGCATTGTTGAGGTCAGTTTCTTTCGCGACCATTTAATAAAAATTTAAAAAATAAATAAATAAATAAACTTGGGTATGGTGTACTTAAGTGCTGAGTATTGTGCACCTGTATGGATGAATAGCCACCATACAAAACTTGTTGAAACCCAACTGAATGCTACCATGTGTATAATACCTGGCGCAATCAGATCTACTCCTGTTTATTGGCTTCAGCTGCTAACATGTATGATGTCACCTGATTTGCGCAGATCTTCGGCTCTTTGTGAGGGAGTTCAAAACAGTATCGGGACCTACTATTTCCAAACGTTAACAGACTACGCTCACTTCATCCAGTTCTGCGCAATGCTGCTGATGTGGTTACTTGAGATTTTAAACCTCTCGCAGAATGGAAGTTTCGGTGGCAAACAGCATCAGATGAGCACCTGCATGACATATTCTCCGGCGCTAAACTGCCAGCTGAATCTCAACTAGCACGCAAGACCTAGAGAGCACTGAGTAGCACGGTCCATGGCAGGTGGAACGAAACACTTCAAAACTGGATCAAGCTGTCTACTCCAGATTGTGACAGCGGATCTCCATGCCAGACGATACATCACAGACACTGTATGCTCCGAGCCTATGATGGGAGAGAAAAATTTCCTGCTGGCAATCCCAGAAGCTGTGCGTTGGATTCAAGGACTGGACATCGAGTTATAAACATTATTACCTTGCAAAGTTCACTGTTTTCTTTCTGTATATATGTATATCTTTGTATTGAGTATATCAGCCATAAGCTAAATAAATAAAATGAAAATAATATGCAGCACAATATCAATAAAATGAATTTAAAGAAGCACTGTTTTGCCTTGCGCCTTATGGCAAAGATGTGTAATGTTAAATTCATTGTAGCCCGTAGAAAAGTTCTAAATCTAATATAGTAATGTAGTAATAACTTGGAGCGGTTAAGTGGCCTGACGCAAGTCTTTCACCTACACGTCACTTTGGCGACTTCATTGTCTCTAACCGACCCCAATTATTCACCTAGCAATAGCATACAAAATTGGGGTCTGAACATTAATTAGCAAAAAAAAAACAGAATACTACACTAACGATCCAGATGAACTAAACACAGAAGGAAAAAATTAACACTTTCTGTTATTTGGAATCCATTTTAGAAATTTAGGAAAATTCTACTCAGAAATTAATAAAAGAATTAGCAGTGGATGAAAGGTCATTGGGATGCTCAACTTAATCCTATGGAGCAAAATGTAATGAACAGAACAAAAAAATCGCATATAAATCTATATTTGAGAGTGTAGTTCTGTACGGAGCGGAAACCTGGACCATTAAGCTGAAGCACGCTCATAAACTACAAGCCTTAGAGATGGCTTTCTGGAGAACATCGGCCAAAATTTCCAGGAAAGAAAAACGAAGCAACGCCGAAGTAATAAAGAGGATGGGAATAAAAGAAAGAAGTGATTGATAGACAGAAATTACGGTGGTACGAGCATGTACGAAGAATGTAGGATACCACAATACCGAAACTGGTTCTGGAGTGGCAACCTGAGGGGAGAAGAAGAAGAGGAAGGCGCATGAACATCTGGATCCAAAATGTACAGAAGACTGGGCGCAGAGGAAAAGGACACACAAGATCCTGGCACCTGGAGGTATGTACTGAATAATTAGTGTAAAACCTTATGTACTAGATGTACTCATTTCTGGGCGAATTATTATGTTCGAGGTAAACCTCTGTAATGAGGAAAATCTCAATAAAGAAAATAGAGAGAGAACCCAAGGACAAACATGGAATCCGATCAATGCATCGTTTCTGGCGACTGCTCACGTCGTTGAGAGGTGGAGGATAGATTAAAAACCAAACTGGAAAAATCCGCAATCTCATCTTGTTTCTAACCCATGACCATTCGCTCTCCAGTCTAGCGCTTTTCTAGAATCACAAACCCTAATTTACAATAAAATACTGAGGTTATTAATCGAGTTAAAAACCATCCTATCTCTTAAGAAGCACAAAATCGCACATAATGTGCAAATTTAATTAAGATCCGTTGAGTAGTTTTGGAGTTTACCGCGGGGAAACATCGTGACGGCGATTTTTATATGCAGGGTGATTTTTTTCCACCGTTTATAAACTCTAGAGATCGAGAAAAAGGCCTGATGAACTTACGTCCGTTAGTGCATCGTTCCACTGCTAGAGACAATTTATTAAACCGTAATTTGTTACATAAACTGCCGTCCAAGACTATTATTCAGCTTTGATAATAGTCACCTGTGGGAGAGTATGCAGAACCCCTTTGGTTTGGGGACAGAGAATCAGCAGCAACTGGACTGCGTGGGCCAGGATAATCGGCGACCGTATTTTGGGATCAGTGCTCCTTCCACGTTGCGTAACACGCCGGAACTAACGCGTTTATTTCGAGTGACTTCGCCTCCCTGCTGCTCGTCCAGATCACTTTGCGTTAACTTCTGGACTCGTCTCAGTCGTGTTTCCCTGGTCGAGGATCGCGCGAGGAGATCCACCCGCAGGGCCTCCTCGTTCACCCAACCTCATCCAGTGCGATACCTGGTTATGGAAACACCTCAGAAGTATCGTGTAATCAGAGGCCATTTCAGAGCAGAATATTCATGCTGCCTCTGACATTGTTCTGATGCAGTCTGGCCGATGTTACGGTGCATACACGCTATGGTGGACACACACATGGGTTGAAGGATATGGAAACCATTTTCGGCACGTACTGTAACTGTGGCTGCGTGCTACAACATGCATTAGACCGCGGTCTCTGTAAAGACGTGTGAATGAATAAATAGTTTCTAGCGTGGGAACAGTGCAAATCCGATCATACGCTCATTAGACATTTCTGTTCCGTGTCCATTCGTCGATAAATCCCTAGAGATAGTACGCGGTAGAAAAGAAATACCCTTTATAAGAGGGTAGGAACTTATATAGTGGCAACTAATGATTCACAAATGATACAAAAGCGTTACATGTTTTCACCTGCTACTGTCCTTGTGTAGAACCCGTTGGCAGCGATGTGGAAAGCGTAGTATACCGTTTGAAGAGCCTGTTCTGTTGGTGATGCGAATGGAGCTGTCTACTGCCTGTCGAATCTCTGGAACAGTTCTGAAGCGAATGCCATGAATTGGTTCCTTCATCTTCGGAATCGAATCAAAGTCACAAGGACTTAAGTCCGTGGAGTATGGTGGATGGCACAGTACTTCCCAGACCCATCGACCAATCCTTGCAGCCACAGATTGCGATGTATGCGCTCGGACATTGTTGTGTAAAATGATGGTTTAGTTGCGAAAGAAAGTGTTGTCGCTTCTTTCGCGAAACTGGTCGCAGGTAATTCTCCAAAAACGAACCGTAATACTGTGCATTGACTGTCTGCTGCGGAGGAACGTAATCGATTAGAATAACATCATCACAGTCGTACACGAGAATCACCATAACTTTCACCATGCTGGGGCTATTGTAGGCCTTGATGGCACTGTCGTGCTGTACGATCTCTGGCACATCTTGACCCAACTCCGTTGTCATTGTTTCGAAACATAGTGACACCGTTACATTAGACCGCTCGCTCACAAGTGACTGTGTTTCCCTCTATTGTGCCCACACCAGTGATGTGAGACGAGTGCATTTGCTCGGAAGTAAGGTATGTCAACAACGTGTGCTATCAGCGACAATAGTAGATTCCATTGCATTTAAGTTCCAGCCCTCGTGTAAAGACTGTAAAAATAAACAGAAGAAACAGTGCATGTTTGCGATTCACTGACTAGTTCTTATGAAACCAAGGTAAGTGCCCGTACAACTAATTTAAACTCTAATCATCTTGATGTTCAAGCTCATTTTATCCGCAGTTGCTTATTTCAACTCTGGCAATGTTTGTTGAGGTCAAAAATGTTTACTGGCTCTACGATACGGAATCTCTGGTATCCCGGCACGATAGGTTTGAGAGCCCGCCAGACCACATGGAATATGACAGCAGCCGTTAGGCGGCGCGCATAACCTACTAGCGCTGCCATCGCCACTAGAGCGCTGCACGCCGTGGCGCGCCGGTCATCTGCACAGAGAGCCGCACTATACAGGGCCCAGAGCCACAGCTCGCTCCTCAGTCTTGTGTTGACTGCACTCAGTTTACTTTCGATATTCAGTGGTTGTCAGGCTTCGTACTTTGCTTCGTCACAGTTCCGATTGGCTTGCGTTTTGGTCTTTGTTTTCGATTAGTTGTTGTCCTTGTTTGTCGTCTCTGTGGTCTCGTGTAGTGTTTCTCATTGGCGGCGACGCTTGGTAGGTCGATCGTCGCTAGTCGCTCCCGACCCGGTCCGACCTTCGGTCACTATAGAATCCATGATAACCTCTCCAGGGGACACCACCTTGACGAAGCACTGTCCGTGCTGGTGGAGAGGCTTGAGGATCCGTGTGAAGCAGAGGGCTATACCGAAGGTAGAGAACCTACTGCCGGAAAGGCCTCAGCTGATGGATCTGACAAAGTGTGTCCCACAACGTTCCGTCTTCCTTATCCTCTCCCAGTCCTTTCCCAATTCCTTTCCCAACCCAAGGTGTGATGCGATCCGTGCCGAGAGGTGCGTGGTACATGGGTGGATGTGTCTCGAACGGAGCCTCAGGGATACCGGCGACCTTCCTGAGTAAGTAGCCTTGCACTACGCGGGGTTATCGTGGTGTGGACCATATAAATCCCCAAATCTCGTGGAACTAAGATGAACACAGAGACAGAAATTATTTAAAAGAATCTGAGGAGCATTCAAAGACCTCAGATACTCAGACATCGGGATCAGGACCGATGGAGTGTACTCCTACTTCTAAATCAGGCTCTAGACCTGAGCAAGAAGTGGGAACTGAAACAGAGAAGTTGGACCAGATTAGGATGAAGGCCTTGTCTGGGGCTCAGAGGAGGAAACTTCTCAAGGAACAGAAGCAAAAGGCAGGAAAAGAATGGCTTCCTAAGCATAAGGGGAGGGAATCAAAAGGGCTTGAGCCCAAGACCCCCAAAAAGAAACTGCCTCAGGTCAAAGGGGATACACAGACCCCCTCGACGTCAAAGACAGGTGGCAAGAGGGTTAGGGAGGAATCTAAGACTCCCTCCTCTCTGGACAAGCGTGATCCTAAAAGGCTGAGGCAGGAAATAGGAAAACAGACCTATAGTACTGCAGTCTCGGTCTTTAGAATGGCGGTTGTCCAAGAAGGATACCCACTGGTGAGCATCACCTCGCAGCAGGAGGAGCTCGTGCAGATGGCCCTCCTTGAAGAGATTGGGGGGGGACGCTGGTCCAGGACCCAAATTCAGGAGGGTCTATCTAGATCGCGGTGCCCTCATTTTTGTCTGCAAGGGGGGCCACTCAGCAGTATGGCTTAAGAACAAGATGCCCATGATATCCCCATGGGAGGATGCGAAGCTTCTGGTAAAGACAGCAACCGAACTCCTGAAGACCGCCAAGGGAACAATATGGGTACCAAAGATCCTTATGGATGTCCCTCCAAAGACCCTGTTCGAGAAAATAAGGGTTCATAACCCAAAAGTCTCGACAGAGGATTGGAGGGCAATTAACCAAAAGCTCATTCCGGAAGGACGAACCCTGGTATTGGAGGTCGGAGAGAAGTCCCTGAAGGCAATGCGAGAGCAAGGCCTGAAACTGTTTTTAGGATTCTCGCAGGTCGCCGTCAGGGTAATCAAAGACCTTAAAGGCAATAATGGCAGCAAGATGGGGACTGGAAGTGCTGTAGATAAACGTGCAGCACAGTAAGGATCCACTGCTGCCCTGAGCCATCGCCTGGGGAGACAGGAGGTGGACGTGGCCCTGATACAAGAACCCTATTTACACAAAGGAGGTGTGTGGGGCCTCGGTGGTACTGGAGGTAAACTCATTTATGCTAGAAATCTAAAAAACTCCAGAACATGCATTTATGTTAGAAATGGAATCCCTTTCATACCAATGATGGATTTTTGTTCCAGGGACCTGGTGACTATCAGGATGCAGCAACGTGAGGAAGGTATCACGAGGGAAATTGTTTTGGCCTCAGCATACCTTCCTTACGAAGACAGCTCCCCTCCTTCTTTGGAAGTGAGGAGACTGACAGAAACCTGCCATCGGCAAGGTGACCAACTGTTGGTGGGATGTGATGCCAATGCCCACAATCTATCGTGGGGCAGCAAGGACACCAACAGTAGAGGTGAGCACCTTCTTCAATTTTTCCTATCTAACAACTTGGAGATCCTGAATAGGGGTGATGAACCTACATTCAGGAATAGTAGAAGGGAAGAAGTAATTGACATAACTTTTGGTTCCATGATGATGGGAAGTTACGTCAAACAGTGACATGTGGTCCTGGAGCCATCCTCATCAGATCACGTGTATATTAAATTCAAGGTTGAAATGGGAACCAGACAGACCATGGCCTATAGGGATCCCAGGATAACGGACTGGGAGACATATAGGAGAGACCTTGACTTCAGCCTATCGGAAATTAAAACTTCGATAAGGAATCCTGCAGAGTTTGAGGAAGTAGCAGAGGCCATAACCTCTGCTATAGTGACCTCATACCAGGACAACTGCTCAATCACCAAGAAGTGCACAAATAGAAGTGTGCCTTGGTGGAATAATAACCTGGAAATGCAAAGGAAACAGGTACGAAGACTGTTTAACCTTGTGAGGCGCAAAGGACAATGGGCAAAGTATCGTGAGGCCCTTGTCAATTACAACCTTGCCATCAGACGAGCAAAGGAGGCATCCTGGAAGCTATTCTGTGAGGAAGTGGAGAGCACGGCTGCTCAAGCGAGACTTCATAAAATCCTCACTAGGGTACCAACTAATCCAGGAGGAACATTGCGGAAGAAGGATGGGTAGTATACAAAGTCAGCACATGAAATGCTGGAACTGCTCCTCAAGATTCACTTTCCTCAGTACACTCTGGGGGATAACTCAGACTAGAATGCGATTCTTGAGAGACAACGGTTCTCAGGCATTCGCAAAGAGGACTGGGGTCTGGCCAAGGAGTGTGTCAATTTCAGTAAGGTCCGATGGGTGGTGGGAACATTTCAACCGTTCAAGTCACGTGGCCCCGATGGAATCTTTCCAGCTCTCCTGCAACAATTGGGAGGAAATCTTATTAGATTCCTATGCAGGTTATTCAGGGTTAGCCTAGCAGCAGGAATCATTCCCAATGCCTGGAGGGCAGTGAAGGTTGTCTTCATTCCAAAGTCAGGGAGAATTGATCATACCAAGGCCAAGGATATGAGACCAATCAGCCTGTCCTCCTTCATTCTTAAGACATTCGAAAAGCTGGTTAATGTGCATGTTGGAGAAAGGAGGTTAAGTAGGGCACCTCTTCATTCAAACCAACATGCATATCAGCCAGGTAAATCATGTGAGACAGCTCTCCACCAACTCGTTGGGAAGGTGGAGAAAGCACTACACTTTCAGGAAGTAGCCCTCTGTATCTTCCTGGACATTGAGGGGGCTTTTAGCAATACGACCTTCGATTCCATGGTTAGGGCAGCAGAGGTGCATGACCTAGGACCACTATATGTAGGTGGACTAGGGCCATGCTGAGTGGAAGAAAGGTAGAGGCTACCATGATGGATGAAAAAATGGTAATCAACACCACTAGGGGTTGCCCACAAGGAGGAGTTCTTTCCCCTTTATTGTGGAAGCTAGTGGTGAATGATCTCATTTGAGAATTAAACTCTAGGCAGTACTTTTGCCAAGGATACGCAGAGATCTTGTCATAGTAATACTTGGCAAATTTGCTGACACAGTGAAGAATATGGCACAAAGTGCACTGAACATTGTGCAAGACTGGTGCAGAAAACAGAATCTAAGGGTTAGTCCTAAGAAGACTATTGTTGTACCATTCACAAAGAAGCATATACAACATTCAAGTTGGAATCTAAAGCTTTTCAATGAAGCGCTACCTCTGAAGGGGACAGTGAAATATCTAGGGGTTACCCTAGATAAGAAACTGACATGGACTCCTCACATCAGGAATATTTGCTCCAAAGCAAAGGTACTTTTGTGTGTACCAGGAGAGCTTGTGGCAAAAATTGGGGCCTGAGCCCCAAGGGTATGCACTGGATATACACCACAGTGATTAGACCCAGGATCAGCTATGGGGCGGTCGTGTAGTGGAAGAACGTAGAACAGCAGGTTGCTGCTAAGGAGCTTGGTAAGGTGCAGAGGTTAGCCTGCTTAGCCATAACAGGTGGAATTAGCAGCACACCAACTGCTGGGATGGAAACCATGCTGGATATGCCCCCATTACACTTTTGGGTCAAGATGGAGGCAGCGGCTGGTGCATACAGACTCAAATCTGGTAACAACTGGAACTCTTTGGGATATCCAGAATCACAGACTAAAATACTGAGTGAGATAAATATAGGAAAGGTTGGGGAAATGTCAGCCGACTATATTATAACCCCATACTGCTTCAACAAGCCTTTCAATATAACAATTGGAAGTAGGGAGCAATGGGAGCAAATAGTTCGACACCGTACGGGGGATATTGTCTGGTTCACTGACGGGTCAAAATCAGACCAAGGTGTTGGGGCTGGGGTATATGGAGTGCAGCCAAGACTGGAGGTCGTCATCTCTCTAGGAAAACTGGCATCAGTATTCCAGGTGGAAATCACTGCCATCAGGCCTGTGTGGAGGAGAATTTGCGTAGGTGCTACAAAGATTGTAGCATCTATATCTATTCAGACAGCCAGGCAGCCCTGAGATCACTGGCAGCTCCTGCAACAAGGTCTAATATTGTTGCAGAATGTCACAGGGTTCTAGTGGAGCTAGATCAGTGGCAACGAACATGCCGACAGATTAGCCAGGATGGGGGCAGAGACTCCATTTATCGGTCCGGAACCTGTCCTGACAATCACCAAGGCAATCAAATTGGAGCTACATAACTGGCTCAGAAGACAGCACGCAGAATATTGGACCAAAAGGCCATCAACAAAAACATGGCAAGGTAATGATGCCAAAGCCATGTTTTAAAAGAAGCTCTGCAATCCTGGGTCTGAACAGGAGAGAGATTAGACTCATGGTTGTGTTTCTGACAGGCCATGGGAATTTCAAAAAAACACCTACATACAATGGGAATAACAGAAGAGGACCCTAAATGTAGGATCTGTGAAGACGGTGATGAAATTGCATCACATCTAATTTTCGAATGCATTGCATTGGAGAGTAAAAGGCACAGAACATTTGCGACAACCAGACCCGAAGAAATTGTGTCTAATAAAGAACTGGTAAAGGGACTCCTTGCACTGTTCAAGGGCATTGGTTGGCTTTACTACACATACAGGGAGCGATACCGCACAATAAACTTAGTTTCGGTGCGGGCAGTGGCGGGTTGGATCAACACTGTTTTGGCTTCCCTGAAAAAAATCAAATCAAATCAAATCAATCCATGATAAACTGTAGTTCCCCCTGTTCAAAGACCAGAAAAAGACGACGGCGCATCACCTCCCACATGACCATGGATGTTAATGTCTTTGGATTGATAATTATGATGATTTCGTGTGGCATTTGTGCCCGTTAGACCCCAGTTGGGATCGTGCTCTGCATGTATAAGGGAAATCTTGTTAGATGACATGGGCGTCGATGATTATAGAATGAATAAAGAAGGAACATCCAGTCACGAAGCGGAGAAAATCGAAGGCCGACAGGGAATCGAACCAGGGCCCCCTACGTGGCAATCCACCACTTGGCCCACGGTAGTAATGAGCCGACTGTGATGAGAACAATTCTTACGTAATGGGAGAGAAGAGCAGGCACTCATAACGTGACGCTTAAAAGTTGCACCCGCCTCTCTTTCTGCTGTTTTGGTCTTCTACTATGACATATCAATGTTCTCAGTGGCTTCCAGTTGTGGTGTTTAAGATGACAGATATGATGTCAGCAAACTGAAGGCTAAATACTGTTGAACATAAAATCCGTATCCCCACTTATTACGTTTCGTGGCAGTTCTATTTATCATTGCATTATTTACACTACTCAAAACAATTAGGCGATGAATATAGTTATCTACGTTCTAAAGAATTGTCGATGGCAATATCAACTAAGTGGTTTAGACGTCTTTCTGTCGGTTCTACGGAGTGGAGACAACAACATTACGGCCACCGAGATATTAGTAATAACAGATACTTGTGGGTTGATGCTGACTTGTGTTTACCAAATGAATTACACAAGCAGTTGGGTACACAACGTGTAGTGAGTAGGTAGTGCAATGCAACAACCTCGTGCCTTGCTCGAAGCTGTGGCATGGTGAGCCCTAGGAAGGTTGGAAGGCACATGTGGAGGTGGCTGCAATTATCGGAGTGTCCAAAACTGTAATTTCCACGACCCGGACGCTATTCAGGCAGCAGGAACCGTTAAAAGAAAGCAAGGTCCACGTCATCGACGGGTAACATCAGGAAGAGATGACAGTTAACATCCCGCCGAGACAGAAGGCTGAATGACAGCTACAACGCATCCTGCAGGCAACAAATGGTCTCGCAATGTCAACACTAACAGACCGAAATAGTCTTAGGGAATGTGGCCTCTACGCAGGGAGGCGTATGGTGTATGCCCCACTAAAATCACGACACCGTTTAGACCGCAGAAACTCGACTGAGAAACATCGGGATTGGAGTTGTAACGAGTATGGCCGGGTTCTGAGTCAAGATTTTGTGTTGAGAATGACAATCGTCGTTCCCCCATCTGGAGAGAACGTGCAACTCGGAACTATCCTGCTTACGTGTAGGAAACATCACTTGATCATAGTGGGCGAATGGTCTAGACTGGAGTCAGTACTGGTGGACATACGAGCCTCTTTGTCACTCACATGGCGCTTTCATTGCTCGGAGGTATAGAGACGAAACCCTTCGATCTTTTGTTGTGCTTTAGGCTGGTGCCACAGGAGATGGGTTCCTTCTAGTGGACGATAACGCTCGTCCCCATAGAGCTGCACTGGTGGGCAACATGCTTGAAGCTGAGGGAATTGAACGAATGGAGTGGCCAGCTTGTTCACCTGACTTAAGCCCGACTTTGCATGTCTCGGGTGCGCTTGGCAGGCGCATTGCAGATAGAGCAGCGCCTCCCACAACGGCTGCAGAGCTGGAGATTGGACTCATGGAAGAATGGGCAAATATTCCCTCAACAGGTGTCTGGCTTACTGCATATGCCACGCAGCTGTGCAACTGTACTGGCCATTCGAGGTGATCACACACCATATTAGAGGGCTATGATGATGTGTTTTTCACTATTATAGTAGCCCCATGGTGTTTCGCTATAAGTAAATGCCATTTAAAACTCAGATAAATATGAAAATTCCTAGCAGATTAAAATTGTGTGCCGGAACCGGGACGCGAACCTGGGACCTTTGCCTTTCGCGGGCAAGCGCACTACCGACTGTGCTATCCCGACACGTCTCACGATGCCGCCTCACAACTTTACTTCCGCCAGTACCTCTCCTCCTACTTTCTAAACTTCACAGAAGCTCTCCTGCGAAACTTCCAGGACTAGCACTCCTGGAAGAAAGGATATGGTGGAGACATGGCTTAGCCACAGCCTAAGGGATGTTTCCAGAATGAAACGTTCACTCTGAAACGGAGTGTGCGCTTGCCCGCGAAAGGCAAAGGTTCCATGTTCGACTCCCGGTTCCGGCACACAATTTTAATCTGCCAAGAAGTTTCATATCAGCGCACACTCCGATGCAGAGTGAAAGTTTCATTCTCAGATAAATACTTTAGATATCAAAATATCGCATTGTATCACACACAAATTACATTTGTTACCAATATCTGAATATACACATGTATACTGTGTATGATATCTCACCTGATACCCTAATTGTTTTGAGCAGTGTAGTTTGACCTCAGTCTTTAAGTCCGATTTTGTCCCTTCGCATTTCAAAGTACGACGTGTAAATGTTAGTTGCCCTTTATTTATTCTACCTCTTAGCAGATGGTTAAACGAAGGAAAAAATACGTTTCTGCAGGATGTTTTTAAAATGAGTGTGACAATTGGAGAGTTTGTAGCATGGATCATAAGAAGGAACTTCCACATAGTAAATTATGTTCGCATATCTCAGGGTTCAGTAGTAAGTGCCATTTAACAGCGTCGGGAGCAGCAGGATAGTAGGTATACAGTCCATGATGTGTGTCAACACAGTAGCAGTTATACCAGGCGAAATATACACCTGATCTTCACCTGATATTTGCTACGACGCAAACGAGCTGTGTACAGTAATTCACGTGCCTGTTTGAGGTGATGTCACACAGAGGACTGCACTTGTGTACTCTGTTCAGGCGCTTCACCCTGCCTCAGTGCGTAAGCAAACGGGAGAATCTCTCTCTCGAGTACTGTGCGAAACGGACGAGGAATGGAGTGAATTCTCTGGGACAAAAGAGCAGACATGTAGCGTGTTACGAAGCGGTTGATGAAAGTGCTTTCATCACTTAACCATTGTGCGTTCAGCGGTCTGCACACGTTCATAGTCATCCACAGGTACCAGCGACAGATACGTGCAACTGAGTAGCCCACTGACAAGGTACTGTAACGCTGCATTAACATTTAAGACATACTTCGAAACCGGGTGCATTTATTTTGTGACACAGGTATGAAGACATTATGAACATAGCAGTAAACACACAATGTGTATTCCAGAGAGCACTGCTTCGTAACACTCTCTCTTCAAGCACACGGGAAGTAGTTTTAGTCATGGCAGTAAGCCATTCCACAGAGTGAAGTATGTGGAATTAAGATGATATGCAGCGTTGCTATTTCAGAACGTTCAAGGTCTTAACCCAGAGAATCTTCCACGCTGCGGCACAGCGGCCGAGCTCATCTACATCTACATACATACTCCGCAATTTATCGTAAGGTGCGTGGCGGAGGGTACACTGTACCACTACTAGGCATTTCCTTTCCTATTACACCCCAAATAGAACGAGGAAAAAAAGAATGCCTTTATGACTCCGCACGAGCCCTAATTTCCCTTATCTTGTCTTTGTGATCACCAAGCGAAATGTAAGTAGGCGGCAGCAAGATCGTACTACACTCAGCTTCAAATTGCGACCCTCTAAATTTCCTCAACAGAAATTCGAGAAAAGAACGTCGTCTTCCCTCCAGCGATCCCCAATTGAGTTGCCGGAGCATTTCCGCAACACTCGCTCATTGGTCGAACCTACCAGAAACAAACCTAGCTGCTCGCATATGAACTGCCTCTATGTCTTCCTTTAAACTGATCTGATGCGGGTCCCAAACACTTGAGCAATACTCAAGACGTGGTCGTACAAGCGTTTTATACGCGTTCTCCTTTACAGGTGAAGTACATCTTCCCAAATTCTCCCTCACATGTTCGTTCCATTTCATATAGCTCTGCAATGTTACGCCTAGATATTTGAACGACGCGACAGTATCAAGAAGCTCACTACTAATGCTGTATTCGAACATTATGGAATTGTTTTTCCTACTCATGCGCATCACCTTACATTTTTCTACATTGAGAGCTAGCTGCCATTCTTCGCACCAACTAGAAATTTTGTCTAAGTCATCTTGTATGCTATTACAGTCAGTTAACGACGATACCCTCCCATACACCACATCATCATCAGCAAACAGTTGCAAATTACTACTTACTCTGTCCTTCAGATAATTTATATAGATAGAAAATAATAGCGGTCCTACCACACTTCCCTGAGGCACGGCTGACGATACACTCGTCCCTGATGAACACTCGCCGTCGAGAACAACGTACTGCGTTCTATTACTTAGGAAGTCTTCCAGCCAGTCACAAATCTGTGAACCTATTCCATAAGCTTGTATCTGCGTTAGCAGTCTGCAGTGTGGCACCGCGTCGAACGCTTTTGAAGTCGAGAAAAACACAATCCGCCTGTTGCCCTTCATCCATGGCTCGCAAGATGTCATGTGAGAAAAGGGCAAGCTGAGTTTCACATGACCGATGTTTCCTAAACCCGTGCTGATTCATAGAAAGAAGCTTTTCCGTTTCAAGGAAATTTACTATATTCGAACTGAGAATATGCTCCAAAATCCTACATGAAACTGATGTCCACGATATTGGCCTGTAATTGTGTGGGGTCAGTTCTCTTTCCGTTCTTATAAACGGGAGTCACCTGCGCTTTTTTCCAATCACTAGGAATTTTGCGCTGAATTAATGATTCGCGATAAATGCAAGCTAAGTAGCATTGAGGCGCTATGCTACGAAGTGCGAGGCCGTTCCCCGTCGGGGGTTCGAATCCTCCCTCGGGCATGGATGTTTGTGCTGTCTATAGTACAAGCCAGTTCATAAGTGGTTTGTAAGTTTATGGCTGATGATCCCGCAGTTAAGTCCCTTAAGCTTTACAAACATTTGAACATTTTCAATTCATTTTTTAAATCTTCCACGCAGTTTTAAATTCAAAAATGTTCAATTGTTTGTAAACCTAGGAGACCAAACTGCTGTGGTCATCAGTCTTATTAACTTCTTAAACTAACGTACGTCAAGGAAGAAAAAAACACACTCGAGTCACGACTCGAAACTCCACCGAGGGCGGCCGCGCAATCCATGACGTGACGTGGCCCCTCAAACTGCGCCGCCATCCCCGAGCGGCCGTTTGATTTCTGCCAGTGATTACTGATAAAAGTTTGACGTTCAGCCTGAAATTGACACGTAATACTTTCTACCGATGAGCCATTCGCTAAAACAGTTGGTTTGTTCGTGGTCGCTAAGAGTGCTTTGGCACGCATGTTTCGTGGGCGATATCTTATTGCTCCTTACATACAACGTCTTTACCCCAGAACTCCGAAATAAGACTTAGTGGTCACGTACCAGAATACAGATACTTCTCTTCTTAAGTGTAACAATGCCACAGATATTCGAACAAGTCCCGAACAACGCGCTGCAGCGCTGGCGATGTCGACTTAATGGTGCATCTGGCAGCATCGCTCGTGCGGTACGACATCGTTTAGTGTTTTGAAACGAATGGCCCAGTGCGGTGTTTCAAATTTAACATTTAAGAAATCATTCACGCAGGTGGAACATGGTAACGTACCTACATTAGATGGTCGCATTAACTCCCAAATGTAGGATATACTAATACGCATAGCCGATGTAGAAGAGCGCCGCAGTGGAGTAGCCGAGCGGTCTAAAGCACCTCGCTGCGTAGCGCGCGGTTGCTCGCCATAGAGGTTCGGGTCCTCCCTGGGGCATGGGTGTGTGTGTTTGTCCGTAGGTTAGTTTACCTAGGTTTAAGTAGTTTGTAAGCTACGGACTGATAACCTCGTAGTTTGGTCCGATAGATTTACAGACATTTGAACATTTGTAAAATGTAAACTTTCACGACCTTAATAGTTAAAATTACTAAAAACTTTCCGGGCTGTTATGCCGTGGTCTAGTGGATTTATTATTAAAACCCAACGTTTCGTTCCCGACTGCGGAGGACATCCAAAAGTGCCACGATCCCCCTTGAGAATGTCCTCCGCAGTCGGGGAGTTTGTTGGTTTGGGGTTTGTTGTTGTGGCGAACCCGGAAATGGCTGTGGTCTGCTAGGCTTCATAGCTGAACGCATACAGCTTGAGTTTCGCCTCCGGTGTAGGTTGCCGGGAACGCTGATCGCTGTCCTGAAGTGAGGCTTCACATGTTGTTTCCAGTTTCATCACGCACAGTAGCTTTCGTTGTGATCTTGATTCCAAAGGCTGCTTTGATGCAGCTCTCCGTTGGTACCCGATATTATGCACGCCTCTCTGAATAAAAACGGCTACCTCCATCACATACAACCTCCCTCCGGTTTTTACCCACACACTTCCCTCCAAAGCTGAATTCACGAGTCACTGATATCTCACAATGTGTACTACCAATGGATACCTGCTTTGAGTCACGATACGCCAGAAATTTCCTTCCCACTCATTTCAGTTCACTAACTACTCATTAGTTATGCGATCTACCTATCTAATATTTATCATTCCTCCATAGCACCAAATTAAGCTTCTATCATCTTTTCGTTTGAACTTCTGTCCATCCAGTTTTCAGTCCCCTACTGTACTACACTCCATACAAATGTCTTCAGAAAAGACTTCCTACAGTTTAAATTAATACTCGATATCAATAAATATCTCTTCTTTAGAAATGCTTTTCTTCCCATAGCTATTCTGCTTTTTCTATCTTCTCTACTTCGGCTGGCATAAGTAATTTTACTACCCAAAGAACAGAACTCGTCTGCAACGTCTATTGCCTCTTTTTCTAATCAGATTCCTTCAGCATCATGTGACATTCTTAGACTACATTACACTGTTTTTTGCCGTTTTTAATGTTCATCTTATACCCTCCTTTCAAGATACTGTTCATTCGGTTCAATTTCTCTTGCACTTCTTTTACTCGCTCTGATATAATTTCCGCTGCGGATTAACCGTGCGCACTATGGCGCCGTGCTGTGGTGCGCGCGGCCGTTCGCCTTCGGGGGTTCGCGTCCCCACTCGGGCATGGGTGTTTGTGTTGTGCTTACGTTATTTTACCTTAGTTTAAGTAGTTTGTAAACTATGAACTAATGACCAAGCATTTGAATAGGATAGATTTACAAACTTTTGAACATTTCTGATATAATTACTGTGTCATCAGGAAACAACAAAGTCTTAATTTATTCTCCCTTAATTCCGTATCCAAATTTCTCCTCATATTTCTTTCTAGATTACTCAGTGTACAATCTAAATAACATAGGGGATAGGCGACACCCCTGTCTTACTACCTTCCCAACTAGTGTCCCTTTCATGCCCTTCCATTACTTTTACTGCTGTCTGGTTTCGCTACAATCGGTGCAGAACGTTTCCTTCCCTACACTTTCTGCCTGCTACTTTCTGAATACTAAAGACTTTACTCCAATCAACATTAACAAAAGCTTTCTGCAAATCTTCTAAATCTGAAAACAGTAACCTCACCAAAAGTAATAATAGCTCGCACAGCACCCATGAACGTCATGTAGCACACGGTTCATTAAACATTAAATTTAACACTTATTTTTCCACACATTTATTTACTTCTATCTTGCACATCACACATCATGGAAGCGTAATACAGTGACAAGTGAAGAACAGTTTTTTGTACTCTTTTTTGTTTACAATTAAAGATAATAACACAGAATACCAATTAGCTTAATACAGCTCAGAAAATACAAATAGTAATTTGTCATGTCCCCACATCACCCCCTTCTCAGTCATATAGTCACTTAACACTGCAGTTCTTCAACTAATCTTGCAGGAAATCGAACTTCAAGACCAGATCTTGTTCTTCTTGGTTTTCCACTGTCGGTTGCGTCTGGTTGTTTGACCTGGGTTGACCGTTCAGTTGAAGTGTCGTCAGGCTGCTTCTCATTATGATTCATGAGGTACGCAGGTTTCAGTCGATCAATGGAGATATTCTTGACTTGGTCTTTTATTTTAACACCAAAAAATTTTGGGGTTCTTTCTATTACTTCGTATGGGCCTTCATGTGGAGGTTCTAATGCTTTTTTGACTCGGTCAACTCGCACAAATACATGTGTTGACTCATTGAGATCCCTGTGTATGAAAGGTCTTTCTTTTGCTTTGTGGGAGTATTGTACAGGCTTCAGACGATTCATGCACTGCTTCAGTTGTGAAACGAATTGAGGTAAGTCTGCATCCAATTTTGTTGCATACTCTTGAAAAAAATCACCTGGTATTCTGATGGGTGAGCCATAAACCATTTCTGCAATTGTAGCATTACTGTTCTCTCTGATGGAGCATCGCAGGCCAAGGAGGATTACTGGTATTACTTGAGTCCATTTGGCAGTTGCCTGGATACGGATAGCTGCTTTAAGTGTGCGATGAAATCTTTCAATTTTTCCATTTGATTGAGGATGGTATGCTGTAGTTTGTGTTTGGTTACAACCACATAGTTTTGACAGTGCTCGGAATAGCTCAGAGTTAAACTGCCTGCCTTGATCAGTCACTATCTGATATGGTGTTCCAAACCTAGTGATCCAACAATTGAAAAATGCTTGTGCTACTGCCTCTGCTTGTATGTCCCGAAGAGGTACTACTTCTGTCCAGTTTGTAACTCTGTCAATGCATGTTAAACAATAAATATATTCTTCAGATGGAGGCATTGGTCCTATCAAATCAAGGTGAACAATTCTGAAACGTTCATCGTTACTAGGAAAGTGTCCTACTGGTGTTTGAATGTGCCGTGATATTTTGTTTTTCTGGCATGCCATACATGTTTTTGCCCAGTTTTGGACATCCTTTTTTAAGCTGATCCAGACAAATCTTGATGAGATCATTTTTACTGTTGTCTTAATGCCTGGATGAGCCAGATTATGATAGTGTTGGAAAATAGAGTATCTACATGGTTTAGGAATATAAGGACGAATGATTTGTGTTGACACATCACACCACAGCTGTTTTCCTCCATGTGTCAGATTGTGTTTTAACTTCAGTGATGTATGAGGGCTGGTCTGTAGTTGACGAAGCTCTTCATCATCTTCTTGTGCTTGGGCTATCTCATCATAGTTAACTGGAACTAGTTCTTCAAGCCTTGATAGACCATCAGCAACAACATTTTCTTTACCAGATATATGACGTAGGTCAGTGGTAAATTGCGAAATGTACTGGAGGTAACGTAATTGAATTGGTGTTGCTTTTTCATTCTTTTGTTTAAATGCATATGTTAGAGGAGCATGGTCAGTATAAATAATGAAATCTCTTCCTTCCAGCAGGTATTTGAAATATTTGACAGCCATATAGATGCTAAGCAGCTCTCTATCATACGTGGAATACTTCTTCTGTGCTGTTGTAAACGTTTTTGAAAAGAATCCAATTGGTCTCCACTGTTCATCTTGCCATTGTTGCAATGCAGCACCTGCTGCAAAATCTGATGCATCCACAAATAATGCAAGTTGATTGTCCAAACCAGGAAATGTCAAAAGTGCAGCATTTGCTAGATCTTCTTTGCATTTTTCGAATTGAGCGATTGCTTCTTCTGTCCAGTTAATATGTCGACGGTCCTTTTTTGTGGTTCCTTTTAGGAAATCATTCAGCAATGCTTGGTTTACAGCAGCATGTTCCAAATGTCGACGATAAAAGTTGATGATCCCTAAGAATTTTCTAAGTTCACGGACTGTTTTGGGTCGTTTGTAGTTCATTATTGCTGCAACTCTCTCTGAATCTGGCTTTGTTCCAGCAGGTGTAATTAAATTTCCTAAAAATGTTAACTGTTGTACACCAAATACTGATTTGGAAACATTTATGACAAGACCATACTTATTCAACTGCTCAAAAAGTAAATTTAGATGCTCAACATGTTGTTCTGGTGATTCAGATGCTATTAGAATGTCATCCAAATATGGAAAATAAAATTCTAGTTCTCTCACAACTTCATGTATAAATCTTTGGAATGTGCTAGGTGCATTGCGAAGTCCAAATGGCATATAATTAGATTCATAGAGACCAAATGGTGTTATAACGGCTGATTTTGGCTTATCTTCTTCGGCTAGTGGAATCTGGTAATAGGCTTTGAGTAAGTCTACCTTTGAGAATATATTTTTATTTTGAAGCATAAAATTTACATCATCAATTCGTGGAATTGGATACCGGTCTGGGAGAGTCCTGTCATTCAAACGGCGATAATCTCCACAGACTCGCCATTGACCACTTGGCTTCTTAGCAAGGTGTAGTGGACTAGCCCATTGTGATTTTGATGGACGTATAATACCATTATTTAACAGAAATTGAAATTCTTGTTTAGCAATTTTCAATTTATGTGGGTCCAATCTACGAGCTTTACAGTATACTGGTGGACCAGGAGATGTAGTGATATAATGCTGCACATTATGCTTTAATATTTTTGGTACTATAGATGGTTTAGTTAGATCAGGAAAATTCTCTAAAAATTTTGAAAACTGGCATGTTGCATAGAGTGAGCTTACTGATTCATTAGCATCCACAGTGGTTACTTCTGCTACAATTTTTAATTTTGTGGTGTTTTCTATCAACTTTTTATTTTTGAGGTTAACCAGTAGCCCATAATGATGAAGAAAATCGGCTCCCAATATGCCTTTTGATACGTCTGCTACTATGAATGGCCATCAAAATTGCGTTTGAGTCCTAAATCAATGTTTAACAGTTTTGAATCATAAGTTTTTATCTGTGACCTATTTGCAGCATAAAGATTGAAGTCAGAGGGTTGACCTTTTTGGCTTTTTGCAACTGGTATAACGGACAAATCTGCACCGTTATCTACCAGAAAATATTTTCCACAATTTCGATCTTTGACAAACAGGCGATATTGGCGGCCTAATGTGTGCACAGGGGTAGAACACTCAGCCGCTATTGTGTCTACCACTTCTAGTTTTCCTTATTTTGCCATTGGCAAGGCTGAACACATTTTTCAGGCTTACATCGTGTGCCGAATCTGAAATGGTAATAGCAGTATTTGCCGTTTTTATCGTATCTTGCTCTGCTTCTACTTCTACTGCGCGATCTTTGCCTGTGGTTGCGAGTGTTTCGAAGCATTTTAATCTCATTTTCCAATTCATCAATTCTCACGAGAAGATCTTGAACTGATAAAGACGATGTTGACGGAATGGAATGGGTGGAAGCAATTTGAACCTCGTCAACAGCGTTTAATTCGATCATATGATCTGCCATTTGAGCAATCTTATCCACTGTTTCGTCAGATATAAGTAAAATGCTTCGGATACTAGCTGGAAGTTTGTCAAGCCAAAGTGTTCTTAGGATCTTTTCTGATACATTTGTACCTGCATAGCTCCTCATTTTTCGTAATAATTGGGTAGGTTTCATGTCGCCAAGTTCTAAGCCACTCAAAAGTTTTTTAATTTGGCGCTCTTCAGTAGACGTTCTTTTGCGAGAGAATATTTGTTGTTATCGTTACTCGTAACTAGATCCCATATATTTTCAACAAATTTTGGCTCCAGCTGAGCGAGTAAATAGTTAAATTTAGTCGCCTCCGTAACAATACCAGCGATCGTAAATTGCGCTTCGGCTTGACAAAACCAGATGTCCGGCTTTTCCGTCCAAAACGGCGGTAGCTTTACGCTTACCTTATCAATTTCCACTTTACTGCTACATTCAGAACGATTCCCTTGATTACCGTTTGCTTCTCCTGTCGACATCTTGCGTATTGTTGGACACAGAATATGTCGAACTCAACTTACGGAAATCTCGTCGAAAATTACGCCGAAAAATTTCGTCGCAACTGTCGTCTTGTCGATCACGTCTGGGTCACCAATTTTGTAGCACACGGTTCATTAAACATTAAATTTAACACTTATTTTTCCACACATTTATTTACTTCTATCTTGCACATCACACATCATGGAAGCGTAATACAGTGACAAGTGAAGAACAGTTTTTTGTACTCTTTTTTGTTTACAATCAAAGATAATAACACAGAATACCAATTAGCTTAATACAGCTCAGAAAATACAAATAGTAATTTGTCATGTCCCCACAGTCCTATTAATAATGAATGTAATCTGACTTGGATAGTAATCGAATTCAAACAACTGTATTTTTCGTTTACGGTTAAATTAATTCAAATTGTTCGTGGTTTCTTTTTATCCTTTTTGACATATTATGAACATTCAAACCGAGGCTCAAATCGTAAAAAATTCGTACACACGAAGAGACAAACATTCATTGCGTTCAAATGTTCGTAAACCTATTGGACCAAACTGCCATGGTCATGCAATTACAAACTACTTAAATTAACTTACAGTAAAGGAAACACACACACTCACATACACACACATGCCCTGGAGAGGAGTAGAACCTCCAGTCGGAGAGGCAGCTCAGTCCGTGACATGATTCCTAAGACCACGCCAAGTTGGCAACACATAGGCAACAAATGAATTCCGATAGGAAGTAAAGACGATAAAACGAATGAAAACAAAAAAGTGATCGAGAAATAGTATAACTTGTGGAGCTAGGTCAGACTACCTGTGACTAGGTGGAAAGTCAACAAGCCATGTGTAAGCCTTATATATTTATACTAAAACGAAATGTGTTAATGCTAACCGCGGTGGAATGGCCGGGCGATCTAAGGCGTCTTGCTGCGGAGGGCGCGGTTCTTCCCCGTCGAGGTTAGAGTCCTACCTCAGGCATGTGTGTGTGTGTGTGTGTGTGTGTGTGTGTGTGTTTGTGTCCGTCGTCCTTAGGTTAGTGTAGAGTTATTTAAGTAGTTCGTAAGCCTAGGGACTGATAACCATACTACTTATGGGCCATACATTTGACCATTTTTGTTAATGGTTCATCTGTAAACAAAACAGTAATTTATAGCTAAACGAATCCACTGATGATAGTCTGAAGCAGAGGAAGGCGCAACGCTTCTCGATAGTATACATAAATTGCTGCAGAGAAAAGACGGTTTTCTTTCCAAATATTTCACTGTTCGGTACTTCGGTACGTGCGCCCGCGCGAACGTTTCGAGTATTTGCTCCAGTAAATAATTACAAAAATCGTTGTTTTTAAGCTATATTTAATCGTTTGCAGTTGTTATAAATATAATATAAGTGTTGTTACATTAGTGGAAGTGTTAATGTAGTGTTAAATAAGGAAAAACGTTGTAAAAAGTTTATTTTACCTGTCGCGCCTATAGCACGTATTTGTAGGCCTAATTTAACTCGCGCGAATCGTTGTAAACAGTGACTGAAACTTATTTCTAATTACCGATGGTTCTATTTTTCACTCGCGGCGTACAGTAGTTAGGATTTATAAAGTCTATCAGACGTAAATTCCGTGATTTATCAAAAGTGAATATAGTAATCCGTGTTTATAGGCCTAAATTTTGTTTTCGTGGGCGTGTTTTTTAGGCCTAATTTTTGTTTTCGTGACCGAGTTTCTTTATATCAAGTGCCCTTTCAGTTAATTATATTTGCGTGAACAGATTTTAGTGTCTCTTGGTGTAACTTTTACGTTTTAGTCAGTACGTAATCAAGTTTTTACGATTTCTATTTTTACCATGGGTGAGAAGTGCGTGACATGCCGTAGGATCGTTAGTTCCGGGGTGTGGTGTGATGGTTGTAGTGGTTTTTTTCATTGGGCGAATGTAGTGGCGTGGGAATAGGGAGTAAATGAGGCTCACCAGTGGTTTTGTAGGATCTGCAATAGAGATAGGAAAATAATGGAACAGGAGGGGAAAATTGCAGCTCTTCAAGCTGAATTAGATAAGGCAAGGGAGACTGAGCAGGTTAAGGAGGGAGAAGGGTGAACAGCGGTGGGAAGTGGCAACAGGTAAGAGGGGGAACAGACTTAGGACAGTTTCAGACAGCTTTGTCCTTAATGTGAAAAATTGATTTGACCTGTTGCCTCAGTCAGGATCGGATGAGCCTCATGTAGCTGTAACTGTAAAAAGGACACAACAGACTTTCAAAAAGGACTTGAAAAGGGTAGGGAAAACTGAGAAAAGAAAGAAAGTCTTGTTGTTAGGTAGTTCACATGGTAGAGGTGTTGGGCAACTACTGCAGGAAGAGCTAGGACCAGGATACCAGGTCACAAACGTTTTCAAACCAAATGCGGGTCTGGGTCAGGTAACAGAGGATATAGGTTCTTTATGCAAGGATTTCACAATGGAGGATACCGTGGTTATAGTGGGTGGTCCGGGAAACAGCATTGACAGAAACTGTGAATATTCTATAGAGTGTGACCTGGTGAAGATATCATCGGCAACGAAGCATACTAGTGTGGGATTTGTATCTGTCCTGAGTCGCCATGATCGGCCTCATTTGAACTCTTCTGTCAGGAGAGTAAACTTGGAGTTGGAACGGCTACTCATGTCAGATATGGGGTCCCATATTGGTTTGATTCCTGTGGATGATATCTGTAGGTGGGACACACTAGGCATGGCCTTCACCTCAACAGGAAAGGGAAGGGAAAATTGTCTGGGTTGATTGCAAGTAACTTACGGGGGGGGGGGGGGGGGGGGCACTGTCACAAATAGTAAAATACCAGTGGTTACAGGTGTCAGAGGAATGCCTTTTTTAGGATAGGGAGGGGGGGAAGAAAACCAGTTTTGAGAGAGCTTGTAAGACACCCTCAGTTTGGAAAAGCAGATAAACAGGAGATAGATTTTAGCAAATAATGTTTAACAGAAAGTAGTCAGAAACTTCCAGTAAATCTTACTCAAGCCATTAGTATGCAATATCAGTTATCTTTATTACATCAAAATATTCCAGGACTCAGAAATAAACTTGATGAACTACTCATTTGTATTGATGAAATAGATTCCTCTAGCCCAATTGACATAATTTGCCTCTCTGAACATCATGTGGCCACTGGTATAGATATGTTAAACATTCCAGGATTTAATTTAGCTTCACACTTCTGTAGAGTAGATATGGAGGGAGGAGGAGTTGCCACATTCATTAAAAACTGCTATAAATTCAAGAATATTGATATAAATAAATTCTGTCTAGAGCAGCATTTAGAAGCTTGTGCAACAGAAGTAGAATTCGATAACAGATGCTATATAATAGTAACTATTTACCGAGCACCTGCAGGAAATTATAATCTATTCCTAAATCATCTAGAAGCGCTATTGGGTTATTTAACAGGAAGAAATAAAGAAATCCTGGTTGCTGGTGACTTTAATACAGATTTTCTTATGCAGTCCTCCAGTAAAAATTTATTGCAGTCAGTAACTTTGTCTTTCAATCTAACACACACCGTAAACTTTCCAACTAGGGTAACTAAAACCTCTAGGACAGCAATTGATAATATTTTATAGACAAATCAAAGGAACAAAATCATATCATAAAACCAATAATAAATGGCCTGTCAGATCATGATATGCAGCTCCTTGTTTTAGGTATAGATTCTAAACAGATTATGAAGACTGCAAAATGTACATACAGGAGAGTAGTCAACCCACCAAATATTGAAAATTTTAGAAAACTCCTCAAAGACATGAACTGGAAAGTTGTATATAGTGCTAATGGCATGAATGAAAAACTAGCTGTTTCCTGAAGATGGCTTCGTAAGCCGACAACTACACTTGTCAACACAATTATGGCTTTCAAATTTGTTTGTTTGTATAGTCTATAGGACTTAACTACGGGGTCATCAGTCCCTAAGCTTACAAACTATTTATGAACTACTTACGAACTAGGACGGCACAAATATCCATGCCCGAGGGGGGATTCGAACCCCCGACCGTAGTGGCCGTGCAGACCTTGACTGGAGCGCCTTAGTCTCCTCGGCCACCGCGGCCGGCTTATGGCTTTCGTAGAGATTTCTAGGTTCTGGCGTATTGTCATCATCAGATTGAACTAAAATGTTTCGACGTATTTCTGCCGGATTTACAGATTGGGGGCAACAACATTACAGTAACCAAGATACTGGTAATGACAGAAAGTTTCTGAAGATGGCATTGGCGTTGATTTGTGTTTACCAAAGGAATAACTCTACCACTTGGGTTCAGATAGTGTATTGAGCAGGTCGTTTAATGTAACAACAACGTGACGTAACGAAAGCTATGGCATGGAGAGCCACAGGAAGGTTGGAAGTAGGACACACACAGAGGGAGGTGCCTGCAGCTACTGGAGTCGTAATTTCCAGTACCTGGGCGCGATTTCGGACAGAAGAGAAGACAGAAAAGAAGACTAGGCGAACGTTGTCCACGAGTAGTGGCACCAAGAGACGACCGTTCAGTTAACAGCCCGTCGAGGCAATGCAACTCAGCTGCAACGCACCCTCCAGGCAGCAATATGACGCGCAGTATCAACACGTGGGCAAATTCAAATATTTGTAAATCTATGGGACTTCTATGGTTATTAGTCCCTAGGCTTACAAACCACTTAAACTAAGTTAAACTAATCTAAGGACGTTACACACACTCTTTTTCCCGAGGGAAGAATCGAACCTCCGTTGGCAAGCAACCGTACGTTCCGCAGGAAGGCCCTTGGAGCGATTGGTCACTCAACCTCAGAGAAACACACAGTATCAAATCGCCTTCGGAATGTACCTCTGTGCATGGACACCTATGGTGTGTGTGCCATTAAAGCCGCGACACCGTTTAGCCCGGAGGAATTGGGCGGAGAACATTAGGAATGGAGTCATAACGAACGGCACCGGGTTCTTTTCACAGATGAATAAAGATTTTGTATGCAAGTGGATGTGTAACTATGAACTATAAGCTGGATAGAATAGAGGTTCTTGAAAGACAGAAGAAAAACAATGGGTGCGATACAAAATACTGATGATTGTAAAATGAGAAGCAACAAGGAGATTTACGAAAATAAAGAGAAAATATCAGAAGAAATGATAAAGCAAAGTTTAATCTTATTAATGTATCTCTTGATGAATGAGGAATGAGAACAGCCTGACTAAACAAATTTTAATTATTTCTCGAGAAAGAAATCAACAATAGCAGGGTGACATAAGTAAGAAAAGATCTAGAAAGAAACAACATCAAAGAATGAAAAATAGAAGAGAGGAGCACTTTTAAGAATGATACCAAATTTAGAAGGCTTTCAAGGCAAATAAATAAATAAAAATAATAAATAAATAAATAAATAACTAATAAAAAAACAGGAACATAATGAACAGCAGAAAGGAAAGGCAACATAGGGAGAAGATGAATGCGTACTGGAAGAACAGGAAACAACGAAAAAAGGAAAGGAACTGAAGCTGTTTCGTGATTCTAGTTCGTCAATTCTAAGCTAGAAAAAAATAATGAAAAGAAATATATGTCATATAATTTTATCTTTCACTAAACTGTTCGTTCCACATCAAATCTAGCATTCATGGTCTATGGAACAAGTATTGATCTAATCCAATCCAACCACGGGTTTGCATACAGACTATGTAGAGGTCGATTAGCGTGTAGATGCAGCATGCTGAGCTACCAATGGACCATCCGGCAACATGTGTGTGGAGCGACACAGGGCTGTTGTTTCTGGTGGTGGTGACCCCACGTATCAGAGGTTCGGGCTGAGTGACTGCCAGCTGTCACTGCACGGCTGGCTCCTGAGCTGCGACAACCAGTGTGGACGGGACAGACCGGGTCGGCCTGGTGGCGGCCCGCCAGCCATTGTAGGAAATATTTTGGCGCTGGGCCACTTGCTGCTGTTCCAACAAACTCCTTCATAACACTGGAACACTCTCAACTGGAACTCTAAACGTGTCTCCCTGAAATGTATTAATCAGTATGCTGATCCGAATCATCAACAGTTTTCTGCTATATCAGCAAGTCTCTTATGCCTACATTTTCCACGATCCATTGCTTCTTTCTCAGTGTTACTGTATGTGCATCCATCCGTCACATCATTCGGAAACTCAAATCTCTTCCCTTCTCGCCTTCTCTTCCCTTCCACATAGCCCTCTTACACTGTCTTTAGAAGCCACTCCTTTCTCTTATTATATGCCGAATCAAAATTTGTTCCAACTTTTTTTGTACATCCACTAACTGTCTTTGCTCTCCAACATTACTCAGTACATCCTAATTTTTCACTCTTTCAATACTATGTCAGATCCATATCTCAATTCAGAAAGAAAGATGATAAAATCTTTTTGAAATATGGTTCTACATACAAGGTTCGTCTGTATAAGTTTGGTTACTGGTCCCATATTCTACAAACCGCACTGGCGAGGGTAAGTTGCCCGGGCATACACATTGAGGGAGCGCTTTTGGTAGCTGAGGGGAGCAGACGGTCTCCCGCGCGCACCTGCCGCCGGCGCCTGCGACTCCCCACTCCTGACTCCCGGCTCGCCGCTCTCGGCCACTGGGCCTCCTATTTATAGCGGCGTGCTCGCTCTTTGTGACTCGCCCGCTCTCCCAAACGCCGCTCCTTTACGACTCCGCCGCTCTGTGCTGCGCGTCGCGAGGCCCGCCCACTCATCCGACCGAGGCAAAGAGTCGGGTAGTGACTCCGGTCAGCAGGCGGCTCACGTCGTGGCATCGACGGGAAATATGTTTCAGTGCAAAACGTTCCGCCTTTCGGCTTCTACTTCGCTGAAGGTATATATATAAAAAAAAGAAGTCCTAGACTCTTGTGATCCTTTCAGTTTGGAAAATACCAGCCCGTTTCAAAATACACTGCTCAAAACAGTATGAAAGTCAGGTCACGTAGCATACACTATCTACATATGGTAATGTATTTTATTCAGATATTGGTTATGATTGTAATTTGTGTGTGATACAGAACAATATTTTGCTGTCTAAACTCTTTACTTCACGTTTACATGGTGCCGTCCGTGGTGGCTGAGGGGACTACGGCGCGCCAGTCACGGTCTGCACGGCCACTACGGTCGGGGATTTGAATCCCCCCTTGGGCATGGATATTTGTGCCGTCCTTAGTGTTAGCTAGTTCATAAGTAGTTTGTAAGTTTAGGGACTGATGACCCCGTCGTTAAGTCCCATAAGCTATACAAACGTTTACATGGTGTTCACTTAGAGCAAGACATCATGGAGCCACCATAATAGTGAAAAAGTCGTTCTCGTAGCACTCGAATATGGCGTGTGATCACTTCAAACGGCCAGTACAGTTGCACATCTGCGTAGCATGGAAGTAGCAGGTTATGAATCACCTCTTGAAGGATATTTTGCCATTCTTCTATGAGTGCACTAGCCAGCTCTGCAACAGGTGCTGGTCTGGTTGCAATGTGTCTTCCAACTGCACCCCACGTGGGCTCAATTGGTATTGTTTCTGGTGAACAACTTGGTCACTCCATTTGTTCCGTTCCCTCAGTATCACGCGTGTTTTCCACCAGTGCCGCACTGTGAGAACGAGCGTTATCGTCCACCAGAAGGAACACATCTGTAGCGCCATCAGCGTAGGGCACAACAAAAGGTCGAAGGATCTCGCCTCTATACCTCTCAGTAGTCAATGCGCCATTCTGAACGACATAAGAGATCCGTACATCCACCAATATTGACTGTTGCCGACACCATTCGTCCACTACCACGATATGGTGATGTTTCTGCACTTAAGCAGGAATGTTTCATCGTTCTCTTCACATGATGAAACAACGATTACTGCGTAATTTCCATGTAAAAATCGACCTCCTGACTAGAAGGAGTTGTCATTCAGAAAGTCTTTCAATTTGTTTTCAAATGCTGGTTGACTAGCTCTCAGACATTTCATGATATTTGGTAAGTGACCAAAAACTTTTCTGACAACATAATTCACCCCAACTGTGCCAAACATATATATTTAACCTTGAATAGCGTAGTTATCCATTCTCCTACTATTGTAGCTACGCACATTGCTATTACTTTTGAAATGGGTTCAGTTATTAATAACAAATTTCGTGTCTGCAAGATAATCTTGACTTGTGGGCTCCAGAAATCATTTTATGCACACGGTTTAGTGCAATGAATCCTTTGTTGCTCAATTATGAATTACCATAAAATATAATACCGCATGAAAGCAGATAATGAAAATAGTCATCAGTGAAGTCTCGTTTGTCAGGAGGGATTACTATACTTGTATCATCAGCAAAAAGAACTAGCTCTGCATCATCAAGAATATAAAATGACAAATAATTAATACACATCAAAACAGCAAAGGACCAAAGAACGAACCCTTTGGGAACCTATTTTTGATATCTCCCCAGCTTGAAAAATCAGCTGAATATTGCAGTTTACTTGAACCGCTTATTTTTACTTTCTGCACTCTTCCAGTTGAGTATGGATTAAACCATTTGTGCTCTGTTCCACTAATACCACAAAGCTTAAGCTTATCTATAAGAATTCCATGATTTACACAACGGAAAGCCTTTGAGAGATCAAAAATAATCACAATGGGTAATGTTCGGTTATTCAGAGCATTTAATATTTGGTCAGCGAAAGCATATATATATATATATATATATATATATATATATATATATATATATATATATATATATAAGTTTTTGTTGAATAACCTTGCTCTAAACCAAACTGACAGTTTGTTAGTACCTTATTTTTAGAAAATAAAGCTACTCTTGATTACATTACTTTCTCAAGAAGGGGTGTTTTTCGGACAAACGGCGAAAGGGGCGCAAAACTAAATTGGCTATTAGCTGTCTAGCAATGAAGTGTATTTTATTTGCTTACTTTAGTTGCCAGCGTCAGATACTTGGCGTATTTACTTGTTCACAAGTGATGGATAAGCATACTACATCACAAGGAAATGTACACAACAGGGAGAGGAGACATCTCTGGAGTAACGACCGTTTGGTCGGCTCCATTGTCATTGCAGCTTAGATTGACGATATGTCATACATTGTTGACAAATAAAAAGTAGTACTAATATGACATGGTGCATACTGCTGTGCCACTGTAATGCGCCTTGCTGCGGAGCGCGCGGTTGCTCAGCGTCGGTGCTTCGAGTCCTCCTTCAGGCATGTCTTTGTGTGTGTATGTCGTCCTTAGGTTAGTTTAGTTTAAGTAGGTTGTAAGCCTAGTGACTGATAATCATAGTACTTAAGTCCCATAGCCTTACAAACATTTGATCATTTCAAATTAATATAGTGAAACAAAAATTGCATCCACCTAGGCAGACCCCCAGGGAGCTCAAGGTTCTTCCGTGAGTACGTGCGTGGCGAGAATGGGGCCCCGAGCTAATGTAGACTTTCTTCCTTCCTTCCTCCCTGGACTGCATGTCTTTTCCCTTCCCCTTCCTGATGACCTTAGCAGTTTTCCCCCTGCCCAAACTACCAACTGAGGCGGAAAGATGTTTAAATGATGGCACTGCGTGAAATGTCATTTATTTGCAACAAATAAAGTAGTAAAAGGAAGATTCAGATAGAAACTATTTGCCTAACGATGTAAAAATTTAATTGCAATAAGGAAATAAAGAGGGTAGGACAGAAATTTCTTTTTGTATCTATCAAAATTGAGACGACAGCACTGTTGCTTACAGGAAAGATTTGCTTGGCCTTGTCGTTGGTGGCACTATGGTCAATGTCAGTGAAGGCAACAGGATTGTTGTTATGAATATTGAAGCCGAATGTTGGTTTGTACTGTGGAAGAGGGAACTAGCAAATTAAATTGGATTTAATTTGTATTACTATTCTGTCTGTCTCTGTTATTGTTCAAGTGATAATGACATATACCGATTAAAACATGCACAATACCTACGCTAAATCCGTTCATGTTTATTTTTTTATTTTTTTGTAATTAAAAAATTAAAAGAAAAAGAAAGAAACCTTTACACCCATTCTCAATATCTGCTTGATGAAAGGTACATTCAAATACAAACAGAACTTTTATTTGTTTTATTTTATGAAAGAGAATTTGTTGAAAAAGTGACAAGGACAGTCAGTTTTTCTTCTTTGCTCGCGACTTCACCGGTTCCTCTGCTGTAGCATCGAAATCTTCCGACACTTGCAACGTCTTCACGGCCTTCTCTGAGAGTCCTATTCCACTTGTACACCATAAGTCCACACACAGCTGAATTGGTAATAGCAAACAATTAGTTCCGCTCTATGTCTGAAGTAAACTATGGATCCAGATTCACAACCGCCGATCATAAAATAATGTTATTTATTCTACAAAGTTATATTTTCGAAGAATACACTGTCAACTAATTTATTTGTAATTAAATAAGCGCCGCCCGGACATGTCTGCACACAGGATGGAAAGCGATTTAAACTGCGCGCAGAAGGGACGTTTGATGCCCTGTAGACGCACCTAGTGACGTGGCTGGGTGGGAACGGTGGGAACTCGCCTGTCGGCCATGACAGACTGTAACAATAATGACCAGCCGCAGGCAACTATTAACTAAATGCGAAAGTAAACAAAAGGCTTCTTGTTTCGACGAGAGAACACAACAGTTAAATCAGTACCCTGATTTTCATTGCTGTGTGGAATGAAAGGAAAGTTAGAAAAATGTGTTTTCTGAAAAAAGAAAAAAAATATTTTGAAGCCAGTGGATTAGTTAATTTTTGTTTGTTTGTTCGTTTCATACGGTTTGCCGACTCTTGAGCATGCTACTTATAATTTCCTCTGATTAAAGTTATCGTTCCTCTCTGCGTCCACTCCTACGCCTCCTGCCTAATGTGGTTGTGAGGCAGCGAAGGCCTTCCAAGAGTGAAAGCAGAGAGGCAGTGCAGAAGCTAGACAACACCCGGGAGGCTAAGATTACATGAACGGTACCAGAACAGAAGCGGACTGCGAACTTGCGGACGTCCCTGTTAGCGGTCTCAGGGGAACAGTTACAGTTCACAGAATCAGCAGGTAGTTCCATCCAGTGTATACGTGCTGTTGCTGTCGTATCGTCCTACCATAGGCGGTGCTCGGAAGCAGGCACATTTGAGCTGTGGCAGTAAGTTAGATATGAGCAACTGAGAGCTCTCAAAGTCATCTGTTCGGCAAGTGTCGGAAAGGGACGAAAACAGCCGCGAATACAGCACCAAGTGATGTAAAACGTACTTGTTTGCAGCCGTAGCAGAAAGGTCAGTGTCGTTTAGTCTTCAGCTGACCGCTGTTACCACCCAACTAGTTTTTCAGTGTTAACCCTCGGAACACCAGTTCCTACAGAGTAAGAGAGAGGATAGAACAAAAACTTGACTATCCAGAATCTCTGGACAAGGTGCGAATTGGCCAACGTCCACAAGGTGCGTATGATTTTCTTATACTGCATTCCGTTACCTTTGTTTTGCTCTTGTCAATGATCATCTTACACTCTACTTCTCACACACTATCCAATCCGTTTAATTGCTCTTCCAGGTCCTTTACTGTCTCTGACAGAATTATTACGTCATTAGCAATGTTTTTATTTCGTCATCCTGAACTTTTAATCCTTTTCCAAACTTCCCCTTGCTTTTATTCACAGCTTCCTCAATGTACGAATTAAATAACATTGGAGAAAAGCTACAGCCCTGTCTTACCAACCAATGGCTCCTTTTCATGGCCCTCGACTCTTGTAACTGCTGTCTGGTTTTTGAACGATTTGCAACTTACGTATCGTTTCCTATTTTTACACTACTGACTTCAGATTTTGAGTTCCAACAGTGACGTAGCCAGGATATTATCAAAGAGGGAGGGGGGTCCGAATGGTTAAAGAGAAATTTACAGAGGCTCATGTTTTCATTTATTCTAAAGACAAACTGAGCCTAACATTATATATATATATATATATATATATATATATATATATATATATATATATATATATATAATGCACATAGTTTTCGTTTGTAACACCTTCTTATAAATACTGCAATATTTTATATACAAAATTGAGGAAAACCATTTCTTAAAAGTTGTTTCAATATACGCCAGAAGAACCTTCAGTTGTTATTCCAAACAAAGTCAGATTATCAGAATAAGAAGTGTTTCTTTGTATTTGAACACTTGCAATGACACGGTTGCATGTCATCAAGCTCGCTGCCTGTCAGCCACGACTGTAGCTTGGTGTTTCGCTAAATCTGCATTAATTTTTGAATCAGTATTAATATCTTGCATACTAGTTTAGGAAACGTAAGTTTATAATTTTATTTCCATGATTATTGGTTCTTTTACTCTTGTTGCCATTCCAACGTATCCATACTCTAGATAAAATATTACTCTTAAACCTAACTTTAAAAAGTATTACACATACTGAGTGAGGTGCCTAATAATATACTGAAATATTGCTACTCAAATAACGGCCCCACTGCTGTAAATAGATAAATAAGCTATTATAGTAGTACGTATTTTAACTTACCATAACGCTAGTGGACAATTGAAGGTCAGTTTTTCTCTTTTTTCCTTGTTATGAAGTTATTCATAATTGGAAACTAATCTTAACAACACAAAAGAAATAAACGGCAGTGGCAGCATTCCACTGTGGTGCTTAACATAGCAGAAATGGAGCAAGTCCAACAATGAACAACGGCTAAAGGAGGACTGGGCAATAATATGTTCAAATGTTTGTTAATCTTAAGGGACAACTGCGGGTTCATCGGTCCCTAAACTCACAAACTACTTATGAACTACCTTATACTAAAGACAGCACAAACATCCATGCCCGAGGGGGGATACGAACTCCCGTCGGGGAACGGCCTCGCGCATCGTAGCATAGCGTCTCAATGCGCTCGGCCGCTCCGCCGCGGAGACTGGGCAATAGCCGATGCTGTTATCGATGTATCGATAATTAAAATTTATAGATGGTTTTGTTGACTGTCGATAGTGCGTATCCCTTTTTCGGCGTAATGACTGATAACAATATCATTCAGTTTCACTACACGGTAGCTAGATCTTGTCTTACTTCATTTAGTCCCTTTGGAGGTTTGAGTCCACCATCGAGCATGGGTGTGTGTGTGTGTCCTTAGCATAAGTTTGAGTAGTATTTTATCGTTTAGGTGATGGGGGGTCCGGAGCCCCAAGACACCCCCCCCCCTTTGGCTACGTCCTTGGTTCCAATCAATATTGTCAAAAGCTTTCTCCACATTTACAAAAGCTAGAAATATAGGTTTGCATTTCTTACGTACCCAGTGGAAAATTTAATCGGCTTCTCAATGTGGCAGTAGAAACATTTCAAATGAAGCTTTGATTTTTCTTCGGGTGCCAATTGCTTTGGAGTGTCTCCCTCCGAAAGAGCAGATGAGATGTCCTCTGTATCTCAGCTGTGACGGATTCTCAAAGCGATCTGCAGCCGGTAAATATTTACGGAGGCGTGAAGTGGGATCGGCAACACACCGGGGCCTCTTCGTTTGGCACGCCGCGGCTCTTGGCTGTGAGTCGCTAAACTCTGCAGTAAATCGTCCGCCGAGAATTCGCTCTGCCCCCCCCCCCCCCCACGAGACTCGAATCCACGAAATGCGATGGCAATGGCATTTGGCCGTGCGCCGAGGAACTTTTATTGCGTAAATACGCGCTTGAAACGCGCAATGACATTTAATACGAGGGTAAGTCAATTATTATCCACAATTAAGTTATATTTTTGTTTTTGTTGGTAGTACTGTCGTTTTACGTTGGTGACGGTTTACTTGTTATATCTGTGCAATTTTCAAGCTGCTACGTTAGTTTCATTGTCGCTGCCGTGCTGTTAATCATGGCTGCTCCGCTGTCTATTTGCACCAAAGAAGAGCAACGTTCAGTGGTACGTTTTTTGTAGGCGGAAGGTGTATCAGGGGCCGAAATTCATAGAAGACTTTCAGTAAAGCACGGGAGCAGTGTTTTGCCACAACGAAGTGTGTACGAGTGAATTGAAAAATTCCGAAATGGTCGCACGAGTGTTAAGCACGATGAAGTAGCCGGACGACCGTTTACCGTCACAAATGAAGAAACCATTGAGTGATCACGTGAAATGATTCTCTTAGACAGACGATTAACTATTGATGAAGTGGCTCATCGTCTTCAAATTAGTCATAGTTCTGCCTATAAAATTATTCACAACAGACTTGGATTTCGTAAGGTTTGTGCAAGATGGATCTCGAAACAACTCACACAGTTGCATAAGCAAACGCGCCTCGACATCTGCAAAAACATTTCGATGGCTATGATAACGAAGGGGACAACTTCTTAGACAGAATCATTACTGGTGACGAAACATGGATCCATCATTACGAGCTGGAGAGTAAACGGCGGAGTATGGAATGGAAACATCCAAATTCGCCGTGCAAGAAAAAGTTCAAGATCCAACCGTCCGCAGGAAAACTTATGCTTACGGTTTTTTGGGATGCACAAGGTCCTGTACTGGAACATTTTGGTGAAAGGGACACAACAATAAACAGTGTACGTTACAGTGAGATGCTTACTGACAGGCTAAAGCCTGCAATTCGAAGCAAACGCCGAGGATTGCTGTCAGAAGGTGTTGTATTGTTGCACGACAATGCCCGCCCGCATACTGCTGTCCACACTGCTGAAACGCTCCAGAAACTCAAATTCGAAGTACTGGATCATCCTCCATATAGTCCCGATCTTTCCCCTTCTGACTATCCTTGTTTGGTCCACTCAAACAAGCATTAAGGGGCCGTTGATTTGACTCGGACGAAGCAGTGAAGGAAGCGGTGCATTCCTGGCTCGCAGCTCAACCGAAAACCTCCTTTTATGAGGGCATAAGGAAGCTTGTAGAGCGATGGACGAAGTGCATTGAAAAGCAAGGAGACTATGTCGAAAAATGATGTTTTGTAAGTTTCGTATTTTATTACAATAAAATTTTATAACTACTTTGCGGATAATAATTGACTTACCCTCGTATGTAGTTCTGATAACTTACAGGATACTGACAAATAAACGAAGATGAGTCTTCATCTTTAGGTGTTTAAAACTTTAATGGACGGTGGAGAGAGTAATGATAACAATTGGTTATCAGTAAATCCGCAGCTAACAGGCTCTGGTAGAAAACATGCACTTCAGGTGTGTGTTGTCGTCTTCAGTTCGCTGTAATGCAGCTCTCCACGAATGCCCTGTCCTGTGCAAGCTTCTTCATCTCTGAAAAAGAACAACTCATAACGTCTGGATCCTGCTTGCAGTACTCTCTCGGTCAGCCTCTACGATTTTTCCCCCACAAATTTTTCTCCAATGCTAAACAGTCAATTCATTGATCCTTCAGAATATGTGCCACCAATCGATGCCTTCTTTTAGTCAAAATACACAGACATATATTACTAGAATAGCAATGCTGTATACAGTATAACTGGTGTCAGTGAAGTCTCGCCGCCATATTTCTTTACTACAAACGTGAGAGCAGTCGCATCTGTTATTATAGAAAATAGTCGGAAAAACCGGATGGAGTTTTGACATATGAGAAATTTGGGTGTTGTATATGGCTGTAATTTTTTCAGCTGGAGTAAAATTGACACATACAGTAATGCGTTGCATCGATTTGCTGTCATTATTAATCTCTTACGAATTTCTGTCCATTTCGGATTTTCCTTCAGTAGTATGGTAATTATAAAAGTGTTGTTTATCGCGGATAACACGTATCATTCTTTTGAGAGTTCTCAAATCTATAGTCTGCTTTGAGATATACACTAATGAGTCGTGTTTCCTGTTTTTATTAATCGCTTGTCAGTTTCGGTCAACCTCGGCTTGTCTTTCAATAGAATGACCGTGACAAATGTGCTGTTTGTCGTGGATAACATATGCCTTTATTCTTCTTGGTGTTATTCAGATAACTACTGCTTTCACTGTATGTAACAGTAAAATTTTACCTACCAGCCCAGCGGTCTCGCATGATTATGTTCGAAACATCAACGAAACGGAAGAAAGTTTTTGCCAAGATGTTAATATTCTCAGAAGTCCGCATTGAGTGACTTTATTAGTGTTCCCTACAGACGATTAAGTAAATAAATTATGCTGTTCCTGCTCTATGGTTGACAGGTTCCTGTATGTACCCTCATTCACTCAATAAAAGAAACTGCGCTGGTGTAACGAAGATTTCATGACAAACATTTGCGTTATAACGCGACAGGATACTGCCAATGTAGCATGACTGACAACATAATTACGCAAGGGCGCCAGGGCGTTAAGTAAAATTTAACCAGACGTAACACGTTCTTCTCATAACACGATTCGACAATATATGTGTCAAATTCATTGCGGAAATATTGGCTCAAATGCAAATTCTGCTCAAACCAACTCATATGGCTTACAACGTCATATCGTGTCAGAAGTTCAAACTAATACCGTACAGAAGTATTTTGACGTGAGGTGAGGCAAGATGGCTTCAGTCACAGAGGCAAGTTTGCCAGTCTAGCAATATATGCATGTGTCAAAATATGCCAGAAATTTGTTTCTCCACAATTCTTTTATTTACCTCCCCATTAGTTACGTGATATACTTATCTGAGCATCAGCATTCGTCTGTAGCACAACATTTCCAAAGCTTCCGTTGTCTTTTTGTCTCAAATCATTATCGTCCATGTTTCACTCCCGTAGAGCACCGCAGTCCAGGAAAATGCTTTCATAAAGGACTTCCAAACATTTAAATCAATGTTCGATGTCAACAAATTCTCTTTTTCAGACTCTCTTTTCTTCCGATAGCCATTCTGCGTTTTATATTTTATTTACTTCGGCCATTATGAATTACTAGCTGCAAGTACCCGGCTTTGTCCGGGATTAAAATAGGTTTTTTTTGGAGAAGCGTACATAACCGTTTATTTGCATGTGATGAAAGGGTACATTTATGTTAAAACAATGTGATAAACAATATTTTTGAAAGTTCCATTTGGAGTATGTACAAAAATATTTCCGTCTTTGCCCACTCTGGAGCAGGCCACATACAACTGTTGGGATAGAACGAAAGCTGTTAGAGAACCTTCCCCAAGTAAGACTGCTGGAGTTGAGGTCCACCCTGCAAACATGGGTCTGGAGGGAGGAGGAGGGGGGGGGCGGAGTCCTACCACCGTCTCCCCCTTCCCCGTCCCACCCTACACATGTATGACCAACACTTTTACTTACATCGTCATCATCTCATCACCACCACAAAAACCTTCAAAATCACTCTCAATAACCAACTTGCATGATTTCCTTTTTTTGAGGGGGGGGGGCGAGGGGGTTCATTATCATACGGCTTATAACAGGCACATGGCGACAGTGAGATTGGGATGGAACGAAACCTATTTAAGAACCTTCCCCACGTAATTTTGTGTACGTGTACCAAATTTCACATTATTTGGTCGTCTAGATCTTGAGTTATAAGGGTACAGAGACACAGACAACAAATGCGTCTTATGTGTATAGAGATTGCAATCGAAGTCTGTAAGTAAAGTACTCTCCCACATGCACCGAACGAAATTTTATGCAGACAGTAACCTTCATCTTGTTTTCAAGGTCAAGTGTACAAAATTTCATCAAGATCGGAGCAGAACTGAGGATTTTAGCGAAATCCATCAGTATCCTCAACCCTGCACTAAACGAAATGTTATGTAGACAGTGCCCTTCCTCTCGTTTTGAAGGTCAGTTGTGCACAATTTCATCAAAATCAATGCGAAGATATAGATTTACACGAACACATTGAAAACGCACTTTCACTCTTTTCTCAAATTTTCCGGTTGGTTTTCCAAAAAATGGAACGAAACCTGTTTAAGAACCTTCTCCATGTATTTTTGTGTACGTGTACCAATTTCACGTTATTTGGTTGTCTAGATCTTGAGTTATAAGAGAACACTCAGACAGACAGCAAATGCGTCTTATAAGTACAGAGATTTTGCTACCCAATAACACACCATTCGGTACTTTTATTATCTCTCTACATATTTTGTTAAACTAAAACACATTATCATGTTTTGTTGTAGTTAATGTTTATCTTATACCCTCATTTCAAGATACAGTGCATTCCGCTCAATTGCTCTTCCAGGTCCTTTGCTGTCGCCTACATAAAGACATTGTCATCGTCTAACTGCAAGCTTTTTATTTGTACCCCCTGAACATCAATTTCCTCCTCCAAATTTCGCTTTGATTCCCTTCGGAGTTTGCTAAATGTATAAATGAATAACATTGAGAGAGGCTCCTTTTCCAACAACTGCATCTGTTCTATGCCCTCCGACTACTGTCTGATTTTTTAAAAATTGTATAACTTTTCATTGCCTACATTTTATCTCTGCTACCTTCAGAATTGTAAAAAGTGTATTCCATCCTACAGCGTCAAAAACTTTCTCCAAATTTACAAAAACCAACAGCGTAGCTTTGCCTTTCCTTAACATATCTTGCCAAAACGTGAATATTACCTAATGTGATCCTACAGTCCTCTTAAATCCAATCTGACCTTCCATGCTGGAGTCTACCAGCTTTTCTATTCGTCTGAAATTAATTATTCAGTTGTTTATTAAGCTAATGGCTTAGTGGCTTACCAACAAAGTGTGTATACTACCGAACCTCTAACAGTGTAGGATTAAAATGACCAAGGCAAAGATACGCCATGTGTCCAAAAGTATCTGGACACCTGGGTGAAAATTACAAGTTCGTGGTGCCCTCCATCGGTATTGTTGGAATTCAGTATGGTGTTGGCCCACACTTAGTCTTGATGAGAGCTTCCACTCTTGTAGGCACTGGTTCAGTCAGGTGCTGGAAGGTTTCTTGGGGGAAGGCAGCCCATACTTCACGGAGTACTGCACTGAGGAGAGGTATCGATGGATGTCGATGAGGCCTGCCATGAAGTCAGCGTCCCAAAACTCTCCAATGGTGTTCTGTAGGATTCGAGTCAGGACTGTGTAGGTCGGTCCAGTACAGAGATGTTATTGTTGTGTAACCACTCCGCCACAGACCGTACATTATGAACAGGTGCTCAAAAATAGTGTTGAAAGATGTAATCGTCATCCCCGAATTGCTCTTAAACATTGGTAAACAAGAAGGTGCTTAAAACATCAATGGAGGCCTGTGTTGCGATAGTGGGATGCAAAACAACAATGGGTGCAAGCAGACTCTATTAAAACACGATCACACCATAACACCAACGGCTCCGAATTTTGGTGTTGGCACTACTCACGCTGGCAGATGACTTCACTGGACATTCGCCACTCCCACACCCTAGTATCAGATCGCCACATTGTGCACCGTGATTCGTCACTCCATACAACTCTTCAATCGTCCAATGTTTACGCTCCTTCCATCGAGCGAGGAGTCGTTTGCCATTGACATGCGTCGTTGTAGGTTTATGGGCAGCCGCTCGACCATGAAATACAAGTTTTCTCACCTTCCGCCTGTCGTAGTACTTGGAGTGGATCCTAATGCAGTTTTCAATTCCTGTGTGATGGTAACCGGAATTACTGGTTTCCTACTCTCTTAGTAAGATTCGTGTGTGTTAGAAGTCCATCTCGAAGGGATGCAGATTATTCGACGGGAGTAATGTACATCAGCTTAGGATTTGGAACTTGAAATACTTATTCCAAGCCCTGCACGAGGACAATACAGAACGTACGTAGAGTTTCGCTTATACACTGCCCCACAACATACTTTTTTTGTATTGGATTCATTGTGCTGGCACTTTAGTACCAGGTACTGTTCAACTGTCGGCGGACTCTATCAATCAACAGACGAGGTCGGCCTGTACGCTTTCGTGTTGTACTACACCCTTCGCGTTTCCACTTCACTATCACATAAGAAACAATGGACGTAGAGATGTTTAGGAGTATGCAAATCTCAGACTTCTGACACAAGTGACTCTCAGTCAGCTGACCACGTTCGAAGTCCGTGAGTACCGCGAAACGTCTTAATCTTATCTCTTACGATGTCTGATGACTATTGAGGTCACTAATATAGAGTACCTGCAGTAGGTGGCAGCACAATGAAGCCAATACAAAAACGTATGTTTTTGGGGCAGTGTATGAGTGAAACTCTACGTACGAACGTATTATCCTCGTTAAGGGCTTGGACTAAGTGTTTCTAGGTCCAAGTCCTATGCTGATGTACATTACTTCCGCCGACTAATCTGCAATGCCCTCCCTTCGAGTCTGACTTCTAAAAGCACACGAAACTTAGGAAGAGAGAACGAAACCAACAATTCCGGTTACATACAAGTTTTACAAGTCGCTACATTTGCTACAGTTCTAGAAAATGGCGTCAGGAACACTTCGCTCCACACGAGATGCAATTTCTTGGATGCTAACGTCACATTCTCTCATGCCAATAATGCAGCCTCTTTCAAACTCGGTGATTTGATGATACAATTCGCGTGTGTGTGCACAGGGCGTGCTTCACGTCTCCTCAGGTCACGCTCCTCCTGAACCACCGGTTCATAGCGATAACGCAGGCGTACTTCGCCAGTAGATACTGTTGCACTGCGACTACAGTGATGACACTGAACCTGCGGATCGACATAGTACAAACGATAATTATTTTTGCAGTTCATAACCATGTCGATGTCCAGTAAATATGAACATCCTACCTCTGCTCTGTTAGATTTTTTTTCTTCTTTTGGTGCAATAGGTATACGAGGCATGTTTAAATAAGTATCGTTTTGAAATTTATAAAAGAATTGCTAAGACATTATAATTTTATTTTTACATGAAAGGCTGTACCTTAATCCACTTTTTTTACAAACTTATGTCATTATTGAGGCACTTTTGATAACGTTGTACCAGTTTTGGAATACCCTCCTCATAGAAGTCTGACGCCTGACTTGTTAACCCTGCATCACAACTGTTTTTACTTCACCATCGTCTTACTCAGTCACAATGCCATACAAAACACTACACCTCCTTCACCAAACTTTCATTAACGACCGAAGGGCGCCCACTCCGTTATTCATCATGCACATTTGTGCGGCCATCTTTAAATGCTCTCGCCCGATTTCTTACCATTACATCTCCCATAATATTTTCTCTGTAAACTGCACAGATCTCACGATGAATATCGATCACTTTTAGGCCTTTAGAACTAAGAAATCTTATAACAGCTCGTACTTCACAATCGGGGGGGACTCACAATACTCGGAGGCATCTTAAACACTCAGTACACAATGTAAACAGCGAAGAATCAGACTGTAATGGCGTCAGTGCGTAGACAACAGATGTAGGATCCCAGTACGCATAAAATAACTGAGATATCTTACCACGTCTTTTTTTGATTTCAAAATGGTACTTACGTTTTAAAAAAACACGCCTACTAGTATTTATTTATATTCATCGTAGTTATGGGGAGATTATGTTTGGTGAGACATAAAAACACTAAAGTATCCGATGCACGCGCTGCTGCAAAAAAAAAAAAAAAAAAAAAAAAAAAAAAAAAAAAAAAAAGTTTTCAGGTAGTGGCGGGATTTGAATCACTGACCCTTAGCCTCAAAGTCCAACGCATTGCCCACTACGCTATGACCAACACATACAAATTGCGTTCAATAATTTTATACTATTGATGGCCGTTGTTAACTGATGCTAATATGGTATTTGTAGTCACTAGATTATCATTTATCGTACGAAGAATGACGTGTTTTTGTTAATTCTTCAGTGAGCCATTGCTTTGAAATGACAATGTGTAAGTTAATAAGTTAAAATAAGAAAATCATCAAATACGCAACGAAAGACGGCTTATGCCAGAGAGGGTTCTGGACGAGGAATGTCACGTGACATCTACGAACGGCTGGTTTTCGTTAATTCACTGGAAGGTGTCAAAACTCTTATTTTTGCAAATATCTCTAACGATACGAGGTATGAAAAAAAAACATAAGGGAACGTAGCTGCAGAGAATCTTCTCCTCTACAATTCAATTTTAGCGTCAGATGAATGGTTTACATGCAATTAAAATTGCATTACAAACGTTGTTCTTTTTTTTTATGTCTAACATATTTCTTGTCCGAAACATTTGAAAAAGCGAAGTTCGGGTCTCTGGTAGCCAACAATTATGTCTGTAAAATTTGGTACCGATCGGTTGAACAGTTCGACCTAAAAAGTGGGAACACGTTACAGCCAGGCAGACATCGTCAACTCGCCGTTATTTTTGCAAATATCTTGCAACGATGCGAGATATGAAAAAAAAACGTATTGGAGCGAAGTTGTAGAGAATTTTCCCCTCTACCAATTAGGTTATTCAATTTTCGTGTCAGATGAATGGTTCGTTTGCAATTACAATTATATTACAAACGGCTTTTTTTGGCATTACTACCGTATTTATTGTCCGAAAAATTTGAAAAAGGGATGTTCTGGTCTCAGTCGACCTACAATTATGTCTGTGAAATTTGGTGTTGATCGGTTGAACGGTTCGTCTTAAAAACTGGGAACACGTTACGGACAGACAGACAGACAGACGGACAGACAGACAGACATCCCAAAAATCGCCGTTATTTTTGCAAATATCTCTGAAAAGATACGAGATATGAAAAAAAAAAACATAAGAGAGTAAAGTTGTAGAGAATTTTGTACTCTACAAATCTGTTTATTTCATTTTCGTGTCAGCCTAGGGCTACTAGTGACGTTGAGAGAAATGTGTTGAACCTAGCTCTTCATAAAATACGTAAAAGAATTTCAATTCCCGTGTCAAATAAAATAGCCAAATGAATGTCTCACAGGTAACTGCCAAGCACTATTCAGGATTCCACAGAAATAATTTCAGAAACCATTACGTACAATTACTTACACCCTGCTACACTAGATGCTAAGATAACAGTTTCTAATTTCGTTATTTATCGTTGTCGTGTCAAATTTCTCGATGAAATCTTCTTTTATATCTAGCAGAATTAGGTATTTCAAATCAACTTAGAAATCGCATAAGAATTATGATTGGGTTTGTTGTGGACGTCGTAACTCAGTCTATGTATTCAAGTCAGAGTGTTCTTCTCGTAGTAATTTCAGAGCCACTTTGACCTCATCCTCATAAACTCTGGCCTATCTCCTTCAGGGAACATAGTCTGCGCTATACGACTGACACCAAAGAACTTTTTTTATGAGTCACTAGAGGAGAGATTGCGTCCATTTTCGTAAAGGCGCGGTACTCTGGTGCGTGATTGAGGTGGTGCGAAAGTGTTAGTAATAGAGAGAAAGAGAGAGAGAGAGAAGAGAAAAGAGGGAAAGATTCTATTCGAGATCGTAGACATTCATGCCGTAGCTGGAAAGTCGGTTTAAATCTTAGGAGTTGCTATGTTAATGATCCGTGCAGTTTTTCAGCGTGTGGTGGTCTTTATCTGGGTAATGAAATATATGGCACCTACCTATTGGAAACCATCAGAGCATCAATATTAAATGACTTGTATTTTGATGAAACGAAGAAAATAAAACAATTTCAAAATATAGAAATAACTGCGTTCATCTCAATTGCACATCGACAGAAACTCTGTTTACCTATGGGTCTTTTGAAATATTTAAACCGCAGATGTTTGTATAGGACAGTTCGTCGGAATTGGTTAGGTAATGAGAGTCCAATAAGCAATTATTTTATTACAGTATGTACGAGTAGGGATTGCTTCAGATACTAAATATTGGAATAATATTTCCCAAAAGTGTTTACTGAGAGGAATATAATCTGGTTGCCTCATTCTTGATTTTATAGGGAAATATAGCCCCTCTATGTCTTTATAAGAAATTACTAATAAACGCTCTGGTTACGAATTCACTGTCGGTTATGTAATGTAACATATTGTTGACAACGTACGGAGAAACCCGTCTTTAGTTTTGCAAAAATCTATGATACCGTTTACATGCTGCCAAAAGTAACACACTGGGGAAAATCATCGTTTCGTAAAACTGACTTACTGCCCACGGAATTTCACATAGGGGCAACTGACGATAACTAGGATCTTAGTCAGTGAACAGTAGTTTAGGTTCGAGGGTGCAAGGCCAAAATTGCTCTCAGAAGCTCTGAACCTGACCTACTTACTCGTTAATTATTCCATCAGCGTCCACTTGACGAGCTTATGAGGCTCTCCAAACTTTCCCTCTCAACTCTCCGCTATACCACTTCATGTCATCTACCCATCTGCTGTTATCCCCTACATGTAGAAATTAGAAGAGTAGATTCTACCTGTAAGTAGTATGTACAATGTTTTGTTCCTAGGCGTTCCAAATCATCAGATGTAGAGAGTTTGTCTTCAACATTCCATTCCCACAAAAGACTTTTAGTCTAGCGTCATCGGTCTGACTCCGAGAGACACTATTTTCTTCACACGTTAACTATAAATGTCAATACTACCTAAGGAGGTATATTGTCTCCAATCAAAGTGGCGGAAATTTGTGGTATAAAGATTTGCATGATTATATTGTTTACAATATTTTTAACAGATTTGGCACTTGTACAATCGCTTCATTGTTACTGCATACCACTTTTCCGTACAAGATATTCGTACCCTTTAGGAGTGCATGACACAATTTCCGTTTTCTATCTACGCGGGCTGGGGTATTTATTTAGTGTACATGTTTTACAAATGCAAATGATTCTTTACATATAGATAAAAAGAACTTATTCATGGTGTATCAAACAGGATGGTGTAAACGTACACGGTTGTAAGTACACGATAAAAGAAGCAATAATTTCCCAGTAAACATGCCGTTTGAGAGATAATCACGAATGTATGGTTCCAAGCCAGCACTGACGGCATTGTTTGTAACATCGTACAGTTTACTCGTTGCACACTCGAGGCCTTCGTATTTTCGTCGTCTACACAACGGAACATTGCCGATAGATGCAGTTGGAAAGACACCATACACACAGAACTGTACACAGTCTCAAAGGGTATCAGTCGCGTTTGAGGAATGCCACTTGTGCTGTGTTGTAGTTAAATTTGTGGATATGCATTTCATGTGAAATATATCAGGACCTAAGACAACCCGATAGTCGTACAGTTACAAGGGACCGTCAGCGCCAGAGCAGTACAGCTGCCTCCAGGAACCTCAACGAGAACTGCCACACAAGTGCCTGTACTAAGCCACAGTAGTGTATGGAGAGTTTTATACCGTATTTTACTGTACCCTTACCACCTTCAACGATGTCTCAATGATGCGGATCTTGTTCCTAACGTAACGTTTTGTCAGTGGATGCAACAGCAGACTGTAGTCAAGCCTCGTTTCCAATGTAGCGTTTTATTTACAGACGAAGCAGGATTCATGCCCTTTTTAATTATGATAATACATGTTTGTGGTGTGAATGTGCGGTTAGGCGTACTGACTGAGCAACTCACTAGGCCACATATTCTTCCGCCAAATCTTAATTGGAGGGAGGTGCCTGATTTGCCAGTGAGGCCAGAGTGTGTGCGTCAGACCCCTGCTTGAATTGGAAAGGCTGTTGAATAATAATATTTCCTATGTGTATCTTATCTACTGCGTGATATCTGAATGCAAGTAATCTGGCCAGTTTGACGCCAGGGTAATTTGGGTTTGGATTGTAGTTTTCACTTTTCACCAGCAAAAATAAGAGCTAGAGATCCAGTAGCCTGCTAGTTAAGTAGATGAAACACTGTAACTCCTGTCTTTGATGGGTTGGAGATTAATCTACAGCACCTGAATAATTTTTTCGTGGTTCCTAGATCTCGGTTGAAGGCGGTTTCATACTCTTTGAAGGTTCCATGGTGCGCCACGTCATCTGCCTAGAAGAACTTTCGACCACTTTGTTTGGTAAATGGCTTGTGTAGAGGCAGAAGTATAGGAAGGACGTGGTGGCAGGCTACTGTTTGAGACGGCTGCACGGCGTCTCTTTCCCCCTGGGTCGGGCCACGCCAGCTCGAGTCCTACTGTGAACACCCCGACACACTCTCCTGACCGTGTGGCAGCGCGTGTGTGACAGAGACAGCGCTCTCTCTCGCTAAACTATTCTGAATATTAGAAAACGGGACACTGTTAATCTCTCTTGTGAACGTTCAGCATGAACGGGAAAGGTTCTAATATACAGGGTGTTACAAAAAGGTACGGCCAAACTTTCAGGAAACATTCCTCATACACAAAGAAAGAATATATGTTATGCGGACATGTGTCTGGAAATGTTTAATTTCCATGTTAGAGTTCATTTTAGTATTTCTCTTTAAATGTAAATTGAAATAATTCGTGCAGATAATTGCCAAAATATGTATTTGTTTCGTTAGTATGTACTGTACTTCCTCGATTCTCCGCCAGTTGGTCCAATTGAAGGTAGGTAATGTTGACTTCAGTGCTTGTGTTAACATGCGACACATTGCTCTACAGTACTAGCATCAAGAACATCAGTAAGTAGCATCAACTGGTTAGTACTCATCACGAACGTGGTTTTGCAGTCAGTGCAATGTTTACAAATGCGGAGTTCGCAGATGCCCATTTGATGTATGGATTAGCACGGGACAATAGCCGTGGCGCGGTACGTTTGTATCGAGACAGATTTCCAGAACGAAGGTGTCCCGACAGGAAGACGTTCGAAGTAATTGATCGGTGTCTTAGGGAGAATCCGTGGGCAGTTGTGCAATCACGTCAGCAACACAGATTTTCTGTAAACGTTTGGGCAGTAATTGTTGGTGATGTCTTGATTGGGCCTCAAGTTCTTCCACCTACGCTCACTGGAGCACTTTATCATGATTTCCTGCGGGATAATCTACCTGTGCTGCTAGAACATGTGCCTTTACAAGTACGACACAACATGTGGTTAATGTACGATGGAGCTTCTGCACATTTCAGTCGACGTGTTCGTACGCTTCTCAACAACAGATTCGGTGACCGTTGGATTGGTAGAGGCGGACCAATTCCATGGACTCCACGCTCTCCTGACCTCAACCCTCTTGAATTTCATTTATGGGGGCATTTGAAATCTCATGTCTACGCAACCCCGGTACCAAATGTAGAGACTCTTCGTGCTCATATTGTGGGCGGTGTGATACAATACGCCCTTCTCCAGGGCTGCATCAGCGCATCAGGATTCCATGCGACGGAGGGTGGATACATGTATCCTCGCTAACGGAGGACATTTTGAACATTTCCTGTAACAAAGTGTTTGAAGTCACGCTGGTACGTTCTGTTGCTGTGTGTTTCCATTCCATGATTAACATGATTTGAAGAGAAGTAATAAATGAGCTCTAACATGGAAATTAAGCGTTTCTGAACACATGTCCACATAACATATTTTCTTTCTTTGTGTGTGAGGAATGTTTCCTGAAAGTTTGGACGTGCCTTTTTGTAACACCCTGTATAAGTGTGCCATTTTTATCGCTCAATGGCAATACTTTTTGTAATGCCTGACGGGAAAGCACTGTGCTAAATACGTTACTCTATTGTAAATATCAGAGCATCGACAGAGTGCCGTCACTACGAAAATAAACATTGCGTAACACCCGAGGGGACTGTTGGCCTGCTGCGGCGGGTAAGCCGTGCGCATTGGACTGCTGTGCTGCGGTGCGCGCGGCCGTCCGCCATCGGGGGTTGTGTTTGTGTTGTCCTCAGGTTAGTTTATCCTAGTTTAAGTAGTTTGTAAGCTACGGACTGATGACCACGCAGTTAAGTCCGACAGATTTACAAACATTTGAACAGTTTTGATTATTAGACTGCACTGAAGGCAACTTATTTCTACATTACAATCAGAATTGTCACAATCGGAAGAGGTAAGTCTTCTTTATACTGTACATTCTAAATTAAAAACAAAAATATACCTCTTTGAAATTGTACTTATATCTATAGGAACTTCCGCTATTTCTCTTTAGATATTTTTGTTACACTAAATTATGAGACTGTTTTGTATAGAAACATTTTAAAGTTAATTACTGCTGTTGTTATCCGACAGATACCTGATTCAAACTGCGTGTCGGTAACCGTATGTCGAGCAAGCTACATTGTTGCACTGAAGATTGGAAGACCTTTTGCGGACGGCTAATTTCTAAAAGGATATTTTGAACAGTGTTTGTAAGTAATATGTCGGTATGTTTATTTGAAGCATTAAGCGTTTCTGAACATACAATGTCCTGGCGAGTGTCAGATATTGGTTCGGAATTAAAGGAGCAGTTGCACAGTAAGTTTCGAAAATTCGCAGAGTACTCGATTCCCCTCTATGAGAGAAATGACAATTGCAGCATAGGTGAAGTTGCAATTTTCGTAAGGCACGTCGAAAAAAATTTCACTGTTATCGAGGAATTATTGGGTGATGTTTCGGTTGATAGGTTAATTGCTTTAGGGGGACAAAACTGCGAAGGTCATCAGTCCCCTATAAGATCACTGAGCAGCACAAGAAAAGGCATAAACGTGGAATAAAGCCAACAGTTTAAAATAGCAAAGGGGAGGAATATTCCACTGAGTCAGTAAAAGGACAATAAAGTCGACAAGAAACAAAATGAAATGAGACAATCACACAGAAACACCGAACAATGAAAATAAATGGAACGACAATGCCGATGTTTGTGGTTGACCGACCATAAGATTAAAAAGGGGAAGGGTCAATCATGCAGCAGCATAAGCAAACTTCCAATCGTATGATACAAGACAAGAGGAACACAGGCAATGGATTGAAGCGAAGCTTCACGGGGAACAATAAAAACTCCCGGCACGAATAAAACCTAAAACTGAATCAGGCATTGTGGCCTCGTCACGTAAAACATCTGAAAAAACTGCAGGGAAATTAAAGCTCTGTCGCAAGGCGACTAAAATAGGGCAGTCCAACAAGATATGGTCTACCTTCAAGCGACAATGGGGTGTGTCCTCACCAAGGAGGAGATGGCTGTGTGTCAGTCAAACATGGCAAATGCTGACCCGGCACAGGACTGCAGAGTCCCAGGAGGACGCCCGCATGGAGAAACGCCACACAGCCGTGTCCCCTTCACAGCTTGAAGTTCGTTGGGAATGGTCAAAGCACGCCACTCCGTGTCCCAAAGGTCATAAACCCGACGGCGCAACAACGACCGGCGGTAAGTATACGGAAGGCCGATCTCCAGAATAGACTCAATCACAGCCTGTTTTGCGAGCCTGTCGGCACGTTCATTGCCGAGGATACTGACGTTACCCGGAGACCACACGAACACCACTGATACACTGTGGGCGTGGTCAAGCTGTCACAATATATATGGCGCTCTCAGACACCCGACTCATCAGTCGGCAAGACTCAACGCAAGTAAGAAGACCTCTGAGGATGTCCGGCGCAGCTTTGGACGAAACGTTAGGTGAAACTGAAAAGTTTTATGGACCACGGCCTTATAACCCGGAAGTTCTATCAGCAACTATGACATCCGGTCGTGAAAGCCTTCATTGCATATTGAGCATTTCCTGTAAAGAACATCACATTTGTTTTGTCTTAATCTATTATGCTAATTACTGCTTTTCTGATCACATGAAGCGCCATCTGTCGGACATTTGTTGACTTTTTTTCTTGATTCTAATAAAACCCCATATGGTTCCAAGCATTTTTGTCAATTTTTACCTCTCTATCTACATTATTTCGTGATTTATTATGTTTTCAAATTTATATTGACTTTTTGATCACCTGGTATATTTTATTGGGTATGGATGAGATTTAGAACGATGCGCAGTTGTTGCTCGAGCGCCTAAACAGCATTGCAACTAATTAAAATATGACAGTCTAGATCGCAAGTTGCAGAGCTCTTTTTTTTGGGGGGGGGGAGGGGGGAACTAGTTTCGGTCCTACAGGACATCATCAGGCTTTTGGCATCTTTTGGGTAGAGGTTCGCGGTGGCCGGAGCAGACGTCAACTGCTGAGCGGTTGCCAATAAAAAGCTCTGAAACTTGCGATCTGGACTGTCATATTTTATTATTTATCATTTTAAGATCGCTGTTCCAAAACTGCTTTCAAAAATGACTAAACATTGCAACTGATGTGCCTCCTGCAACGTTGTGGGTAGGGGCAGGTATCATGTGCAAAAATTGTGACAATACACTGCACTTTACATCATGAACCGATAGGTGTAAACGTTTTCCATCAGATTACAATATAAAAGCTTCATTTCATGAAAATTATATCAGGGAAAGAAAAGATATCATAATTTGTAGTTTCTGGTGTATGCTACGCTTGAACTGTAGCGTAGTATAGCAAAGATCCAATAAAGGCGCTGTTACTGACATAGAATACCAAATAACTAATAGTTGGCGATGCTGCGTTGTTTATTCTTATAACTAAGGTGAAATCAAGAATGTTAGAATCTCTGGAGATGACCTAACACTGAAAAAGTGAAGCTAGCAAACTGGGCACTCCGGCATTTGTTTGTGCCTGTGGAGGAGTGTAAGGGAGAACGAAAAGTTGAGACATTTAATGTAATGTAATAAATCGAACAAGTGGTGAGTGGACTTCGGCGGTCGAACAAGGAAGTGTTGCGATGGCGTAAGCCGACAGCGTCGCGACGCAGAGTGAGTCGGGCACTCAGCAAAGTTAAGTAGCTCAAAGCAAACTTCAAGTGTCGCAAGTGTGTCGGCAGGCGCGCTTGCTACGCAACAACTCCGAACAGCGGTGTTGCTTAAGGGAAGAAGCAGCCACGGTCTATGTGACCTAAAAATAGGGCTCGATCACGTGTAGCAAGTCAGCTAGCCCACATCGATGAATCGGGTTCAAGTCCAGCATATAAATAATGGAGGAAAAGGCAGGCTAGTCAGAGTCGGGGTCATGGAGTCAGCCACGGCTAGAGAGAGTGTCAGCCATGGCTGGGCAGGTACCTCGGACTGTGCCACTCGTCGCTGCTAATGTTAATCTTTAGTTGAGTTGGGTGCATCCTGGTTGTAAGACTATTTCAATAAATGTTTTGTCGATTAAACCGCCCTTCTCCCAGACTTGAGTGGAGCTCACAGCCCACGGTTGCATCGCTATCCTGACAAAATGACAAATGATAAGGAATATGCTAAAACAGCAGATGCCTCAAGTAAACACCCTTACAATCACCAGCAACACTTTACATGCCCAAAACATTGGGCATAGTGTGTGTGTGTGTGTGTGTGTGTGTGTAGGAGTTATAGTTGTTGAGATATACATCGTATGTAAATAAATACTCGAATATTACTTTCAATTTAGTTGCTTCAAGTAATGAAGGCAATATGCACACAGGGTTTTAACCGATAATCCTATGTTTTGGGCACAAAGGCGTGGCTCTTCTGGATTCAATGTCTGTGCTCAGCATAGATAACGAACTTTCATGATGTTTCATAGGTCAACTGAGAGTACCTTGGCGCAACATTTCATCAAAATCGGATATGGGGAACAAAAGATATCGTAATTTGTAGTTTCTGGTGTATGCTATGCTTGAATTGCAGCGTAGTATAGCAAAGATCTGATATAAATGCTGTTACTGACATACCAAATAACTAATAGATGACGATGATGCGTTGTTTATTCTCATAACTAAAGTGTAATCGCTGAAACAAGGGCTACGATTTTCCTGACGGCAGCGGTGTAGTGTATAGGTGTTGGAAACGGTCGTTGAATCCTTTTTGATAAATCAGTCACGTCCAATAAGCGGAATAATTCTTTGTTTTGATAAAGAAATTAATACTTAATCTTGTACCTATCAGCTAATTAATGATCCCCCTAAGGCGAACATTTCGTAGCCAACGTTAACATACTAAACCGCTACCACTGCAAGTAAAATTTAACCCAGGTACGACAAAACAACATTTTTTTTACTAGCTGTATCCCGAATGCCTCGCAATGCCATGGACAGAAAAAAAGTGCTTCTTTTGAATAAGACGCGGCGGAGATTCCGACTGCATTGAGGCGCTATGTTACGATGCGCGAGGCCGTTCCCCATCGGGGTTCGAATCTCCCCTCGCGCTGTCTTTACTATAAGTTAGTTTGAAAGTAGTTTCTAAGTTTAGGGACTGATGACCACGCAGTTAAGTCCCTTAAGCTGCACAAACATTTGAACATTTCATTTGAATTTAAAAGATAACGACGTTCCTTCGCATCTATCGATGCTCTAATTTACATAACAATTCTTTGCAAGGGAACTGGAATTTATGTATTTCTGATTTCGGTGAATCCTCATTAAATTTTGAGTGCATTCTGTTTAGAATGCCTCGAAAACGCCATAGTACAGGAAAGGACAAAGTCAGGCGACGTTAAAGAAGGTGTACAATTTTAATTACGGCGGCTGCGTTGTGTGCTGATGTTGGCAACGGCCGTTGAATGATTTTTCAAAAATCAGTCACGTAGAATGAGAGAAATATTCTTTATGTTCACGATGAAATAATTTATGCTATTCTGGTCAGTAAATTACTCATCCTCCTAAAGCGAATAGTTCGTTGCCAACGATAGCAAACTAAACCGCTGCCACTGCAAGTACAATTTCACCCAGGTAGGAATGCGGATTTAAATTTCACTTTTTGTAACAAAAACTTTATGAACATCACCGTTTTCGACAATGACTTTTACTTAAATTTGACATTTTGGTTTGGAGAACTGAGTTTATTGACAGAGCGATCCAACAAGTAGTCTGTTTTTGCTGACGTAGGTCTGTAACCCTGAACAACCATGATATAGTCTAAACAGGCCTCTCTCTAACAACCGTTGCGAAGCATGGGCATATGAGATAGTAATGAATAAGAAAATAAGAATGCATATAAGTTAGTATGAAAACAGCCTAGTGAACGCATTATTGTAGCAAAGATAGACACGAAGCCAACACTGAACCCATTAATAAAGATATATACGCCAACAAGCAATCATAGTAGTAGATAAGTTTCATTAATTTGTCAGCAAAATAACTTTTCATGGCCGAAGTAAAGAGAATATGTAAACTGCAAAATGGGAATGGAAAAAAAAGAATTTCTCAAGAAGCGAATTTTGTTTGCATCCAATATTCATTAAAACGTCAGAAAGTCCTTCCTGGAAGTATTTATCTGGAGCGTAGGGAAGTGAAACATGGACGATAAGGAATTCAGACGAAAATCTTATAGAAGCTTTTGAAATGTAGCGTTACGGATGTATGCTGACAATTAGATGGGTAGATCACGTAACTAATGAGGAGGTGCTGAGCAGAATTGACTATGACAGAAATTTCTGGCATACCTTTGATGTTATGTAAGTACTGACGTATTTTATACTTTTGAATTTTTTAGTTGATTTTATCTAATATTAGCACTGACAGTTCGTAACTATCCACTAAACTTCACAAGAACTTCCTTTCTATGGGTCTATGAAGTTCTAAGACTATTCTGACGTGAAATAAGATTTTCTTAATTGTTTTCGCCGGCCGCGGTGGCCGAGGGGACTGAGGCGCTTCAGTCACGGTTTGCATGGCCACTACGGTCGGAGGTTCGAATCCCCCCTCGGGCATGGATATTTGTGCCGTCCTTAGGATTAGCTAGTTCATAAGTAGTTTGTAAGTTTAGGGACTGATGACCCCGTAGTTAAGTCCCATAAGCTATGCAAACATTTGAACATTTTTTGAATTGTTTTCAGAAGTTATGGAATCGTATTTTCAGTTGTATCCATTTGTTTATAAACAGAATTTTACGTATATAAGTAATTTTAAATATGGTATCGAGCAATTCAAAAGTGGTTTCTTATGTTTCTTCGAATCTGACTGTCAGTGGTTGCCCAAATCCCTATTAATAAATATATATTGTAGCTTGGGCAGGTTTTCATATTTTGTCCTTCCCGTGTGTCCCATGCTTCTCTTTGAAGTGGACGTTTTCGGTACTACCCGTAAGAAAATAATTTTAAAAAAAATTATAGCGAGACTAATATCAGTTGCGGGCTAGAGCTCTTTTTCGGTCTACTTGTTCCACTATTAAAACTAGCAAACTCAAAACAGAGCGTCGTTTCTCAAGATGGGTTCTCCTCTACAAACAACTCTCGGAAACGTCGCTGTGCTGCTATGTTGTGCTATTAATATACGTAGCGTACAAAACTTTATCACAAACAGAAGAGCGGAGGAAAAGTACTAGAAAAGAAACGAAAAACACTGCGCCATTCGTCTGGGCTTCAAACGCAAGAAAGAACAGCCATGTAGAATGTAGCCGCCGGAGGCGCAACACGTTCGCGAAATTGCGTCTGGCTGGGAGCCAGCGACGCGGAAGTGGACGGGATATGAAAGCGGCCGCAGGTGGGCGGAAGGGGGGGGGGGGAGGGGGAGCGAGGTAGAGCGCATGCGCACTGGCGGCGGATCTGTAAGGAGGGGGGGGGGGGGGGGAGCGCAAACTGCGGAGGCACAGTCAGGCAGCAAGCAGTCCACCCACCAAACACGTCCTCACCTGTGAATAGTATACTGTTAAAATTAATAAATATCTTTACAATAATATACAACATGAATTGAAAAATTGTTGCCGGCCGCGGTGGCCGAGGGGACTGAGGCGCTTCAGTCACGGTCTGCACGGCCACTACGGTCGGGGGTTCGAATCCCCCCTCGGGCATGGATATTTGTGCCGTCCTTAGTTGTAGCTAGTTCATAAGTAGTTTGTAAGTTTAGCGACTGATGACCCCGTAGTTACGTCCCATAAACTCTACAAACATTTGAACATTTTTTTTTTTTTTTTTTTTTTTTGAAAAATTGTTTTTGTGAGATTATTGATTAGTTGGAAGAATCACTGAACTAATAAATTGCCACGTACGAAAAATTTTTAGAGTATTATTTCATTGATGTACTTTAGTCATTATTACTTTGGACATACAGGGTGTTTCACTAAGTGTGTTTACCTCTGTAACTTATAAAAAATAGGTGACGGGAAATTTTAATGCGGTAGGTCCACACAAGAAATGTTACACTTTCTGCGGAGCTATGAACATAGTTTATTGTATCATTTTCCAAAGAGTTACAGCACAAAGATATAATTTTTAATGGAACAATAGTTTTTTTTCTATCGTGCATTGGATTCGTTGAAACCAGCTGCGTCCAAATCAATTTAAACTACATTCCTATCACTGTTAGTTTGGGAGCTACAACCCTTCAAAGTTTCAGGGGCAGATACCACACGCTGTACATAATACATGGCTGTGTGGTGGGTGATGGATGTTATGTCGGTGGGCAGTTGATTTACATGAGATGTTCAAATGTGTGTCCATTCTCCTCAATGCATAATGCAATGCGCCGTCGAAAGGATCTGCGGACGAGATGTAACATCGCCGGTGTGACGGAGCGACATGCGTCCTCCATGCGGCGTTTTAGATCATCTGGGGATGTGGGCTCAGTGACATAAACACGATCCTTTAGATATCCCCACAAAAAGAAATCTACTGGTGTTAAATCGAGCGACCATGCGGGCCATGAATGAGGACTATGGCGCCCCAACCCCACCACACAGCCATGTATTATGTACAGCGTGTGGTATCTGCCCTGAAACTTTTAGGGGTTGTAGCTCCCAAACTAACAGTGATAGGAATGTAGTTTAAATTGATTTGGACGCAGCTGGTTTTAACGAATCCAATGCACGATAGAAAAAACTATTGTTCCATTTAAAAAATTATATCTTTGTGCTGTAACTCTTTGGAAAATGATACAATAAAGTATGTTCATAGCTCCACAAAAAGTGTAACATTTCTTGTGTTGACCTACCGCATTAAAATTTCCCGTCACCTAATATTTTATAAGTTACAGAGGCAAGCACACTTAGTGAAACACCCTGTATGTCCGACTATATAAATCTTACGTATATGTAGTAATATCGGCGTTCGTGGATTCGTAGCTTTTTACCTGCCAATCATTGTACACTGAATCAACACTAGTTAACATTTTATTGACATGTTCCACATCTACGAGGATCACCTCAACACGGATGTATGTAACAAACCAACTAACTAAACTAAACTTCTTATTATACTTCACAAAGTTAAAGTAAATTATACATCACGTCTGATTCTGTTAACAAATAGTAGCAGACTGACTCTATTCATCTATCATAAAATTTTTGACAGTCAAATACTCTTTCTCTACAGGTAAAATTTCCGTGCTGATGGGCCGTGGTCCAGATGTAAAACTTCCTCCCGACGTTTCGTCTCCAACTGCGGGAGACATCTTCAAGGGTCTTCCAGCTACTGCCACTGTGGGCCGAGGGGCTCTCGCATTTATAGAGGGCGCCACTATATGTCACGTGATGCTGACTTTGTAGCTATCGTCATTCTCGATTAAAAATAATCGATTGTCGTTTTGTTGGTGCAGTGTCGACATCCATATCTTTTCTAACTTCAGACCTTCTTCTTTCCTATTAAAATTATTCTGGTGTTTGTGGATCTCTATTGCTTCTCTATACATGCGTGCATGCTACTGAGATGTCCTAGCTAAAACTCTCGTCTCGTTAAATTTAATTTCATGATTTCATTTTTGAAAAACGTGTTCAGCCACTGCCGATTTTTCCGTGTGGCCCAGACGACAATTCCTTTTATGTTCAGATATGGGAATGTTGACGCTTCATTTTGTTGTACCAATATATACTTTACCACAGCTGCAAGGAATTTTATAAACCGCAGGTGTTGCTAGGGGGTGACGTGCGTCTTTTGCTGATCTCAAATATTCTTTGATCTTCTTCGTGGGTCTGAATATGGTTTCGACACCATGCTTGGCCAATACTTTCCCGATTCAATCAGTAATTCTGCTAATATACGGCAGGAAAACTTTTCCAGATTGTTGTCGTTGTTGCTCAGAACTTCTGGATTCTTCTCTTGTTCAATCAGTTATTTAGTGCTAGCTATGTAATTAACCTGCAATCGATATTTTCTTTAACATGTGCTGGATCAAATGTAATATCTCATTTCTGAATAAAATAAAGAATTATTTCGTCTTTAAATTGAGAAAAAAAAATTAATCTCCCTACTTTCCTTTCTATTCCTTGTCTGCCACCGTATGTATCGTCACAGCAGCAACTGGTGAGCAGAAAAAGCAGAGTATGATATTGTCCCCCGTGCACAAACTATAGGGAATGATCGAGGAGAGAATATGGAACAGAAAGGCCTAATGAAGCTGTGCCCGGAAATGCATGCTTTCTATGCTAGAGACCATTCATTCAATCACTCTTTTTTGCAGAGCCTGCAGAATAGTACTCTGCTCAATGCAGCCACAGTCGAAGTATCCCTGATTTCTTCCTAGATGATGGTACGTTTCCTCATACTACATCTACATCTACACGGGGTACTCTGCAAATCACATTTAAGTGTCTGGCAGAGGGTCCATCGAACCACCTTTATACTATTTATCTCCCATTCTATTATCGAATAGAGCGCGGGCTGAAAGAACACCTGAATCTCTCCGTTCGAGCTCTGATTTCTTGCATTTTATTCTGATGATCATTTCTACCTATTCAAGTGGGAGTCAACAATATATTTCCGCATTCGGAGGAGAATGTTGGCGACTGGAGCTTCGTAAGTAGACCACGCCGCAGAGATAAACGCCGTTGATGATTCCCATCCCATATCCTGTATCATTTCCGTGACGCTGTCTCCCCTGTATCGTGGCAATACAAAACGAGCTGCCTTTCTTTGGGCTCTTTCGATGACTACCGTCAAACCCACCCGATAAGGATCTCACGCTGGACAGCAATACTCCAAAAAAAAGGCGGACTAATAAACACTAACACTGAATGTAATTATTCAGTGTAGCATACCAAAATTAGTGTTTACTTTTTTCCGTTTTCTGCCCTGCCACAGATACAAATGTAATTTGCACTAAATGTATACCATCTGATGATGAGCTGCTAGGCAGCTTGAAACCGGTCATGGTTTAATAAATCTTCATTAAGAAGAAAAAAGGCGACTGGTTGCAGTAATTTCTGAAAACTGATTTTTCTGTCTAACTACTCGCGATTCTAATACATGACAATGCTAGCTATTGATTCGAAAGAAAAGAGCTGATCGAAAGAACGGTGTGATGTCGCACAAGTATGAAGTGCGCGCCATGCATTTTCGCCGCGCGCCGCCATGCACGCACGGCGCGGCGTTCTTACGACGTCAGCCACGAGCGCCCTCTGCTGCAACTCCGCTCGTGGCCACGACTGCTGCATTTGTCACTTGGGAATCAGATAGGCACCAGTTAAGACTTGGCTATCGGATAGGCACTAGGAATCATCAGTAGGCAGGCCTCTATCTAATCTATGTATCAACCTTCTACTAGTCTGCTGCTCTTCAAGTTACGTAATGTATTATTTCTTTGAAATATATCTCTTATACTAATCTAGCTTAGTGTTTCTAGTTTCTGCTGTCCCACTGGCTGGTCACCTCCGTACCTGCACACGCGTGCATCCTTTATCCCTGTGTCTCTCGGCCACCGACACCCAAGACATCCGGCGGAAACGAGACACAAAAGTGGCTACGAGGATGGGGTATAAAAAACAGAGCCTATTGACTCGAAAGATCAGAGCTAGTCGAAGTAACAGGGGAACAGAGATAGATAGATAGATGTAAACACAATTCGTATTTATTCAAATGTTTGTATAGCTTATGGGACTTAACTACGGGGTCTTCAGTCCCTAAACTTACAAACTACTTATGAACTAACTAAGACTAAGGACGGCACAAATATCCATGCCCGAGGGGGGATTCAAACCCCCGACCGAGTTGGCCGTGCAGACCGTGACTGAAGCGCCTGAGTCCCCTCGGCCAACGCGGCCGGCAATTCGTATCTATACATTTTTTTCTAAACAAAACAAAGTTCTTATCTAGAGTGCTCTGACCCGTTTGCTCTACGTCCTTCGTCATATTCTGAGAATTATTTCAATTTCAATTTGATGTAATGTTGACAGCAGGAAATTTGCCTCGCTATAATGACGTGGTCCCTCTGCCACGACCGCGGTTCAGTATCACTCTCCGACAGCCAAAAATCCCATAACACTCATTTTAATTGAGTGCAAACTAGGAGAAAAATGGGCAAAAACGTCTGTACACATCTCGAGCACTGGAAAGGAAATCACCGAACGGAAGTGCGCACAGTTGTGGTTCGCACACGCACGCATGGTGCGTGAGGCAGCGCCCCACCGGAAAGGGGGGGGGGGGGCTGAAGCCGCTGACGACGTTAGCGGCGAGACAAAGCCTTATTTCCGGCGAGTAACGCGATCAGCGGACTCAGATTGGGCGCAGGCAGGCGGGAAAGGCGGGAGACCACCTGTACACACAAACAGTGCCGACGGTCGACGTTCACACAACTTGTAACGAAGCATGTTGGGATTTATTTCCAACTGATTGCATTACTGAACCTCCCGATACCATTGTTGCATAATAATAGCTATGAATGTATGTAGATATAACATGAACACTAACAAGAGTAAAAGAAGGGTGAAGGAATGTAATGTCAGAAAATCAGGTGATGCTGAAGGAATTAGATTAGGTAATGAGACAATAAAAGTAGTAGATGAGTTTTGTTATTTCGGTAGCAAGATAACTTCTGATGGGCGAAGTAAAGAAGATATAAAATGCAGAATGGCTATGGGAAGAAAAGCGTTTCTAAAGAAGCGAAACTTGTTAACATCCCATATTAATTTCAATGTTAGGAAGTCCTTTCTCAAAGCATTTGTCTGGAGTGTAGCATTGTATGGGAGTGAAACGTGGACGATAAGGAGTTAAGATAAAAAGATGATAGAAGCTTTTGAAATGTGGTGCTACGGACGAATGATGAAAATTAGGCCGCGGTGGAGTAGCTCAGCGGTCTATAGCGTCTCACTGCGGAGCGCGCGGTTGCTCGCCATGGAGCTTCGAGTCCTCCCCGGGGCATGGGTGTGTGTGTTGTCCTTAGGTTAGTTTACCTAGGTTTAAGTAGTTTGTAAGCTACGGACTGATGACCACGCAGTTTGGTCCGATAAATTTACAAACATTTGAACATTGGATGAAAATTAGATGGGTAGATCACTTAACTAATAAGGAGGTGCTTAACCGAATTGGGAAGAAAAGAAGTTTCTGGCATATCCTGACTAACAGAAGGGATAGATTGGTTGGACACATTCTGAGACATCAAGGAATTGTCAACTTAGCATTAGAAGGAAATGTGTAGGGTAAAAATCGTAGAGGGAGACCGAGGGACGAATACAGTAAGCAGATTCAAAAGGATGTAGGTTGCCGAACTTATTCTCAGATGAAGAGACTTGCACAGGACAGGGTAGCGTGGAGAGCTGCATCTAACCAGTCTGCGGGCTGAAGACCACAATAACAAACATTTTCTTTTTCAAAAGTTTTGTTATTCTTTTTTATAACGTAACTAGCTGAAGTCATTTTCTATTATTTGGTGTCGTAAAAGTTTGTTTAATTTGCATATACTAATTAGTTAACGCCAAAGACGTATTGTAATATTTCAGACAGTATCCTAATTAGTATTTCTAATAAACTAAGTAAAGTCTTTTCTCACAATATTAAAGTAGATATTACTAAGTTTCACAAATCATGTTATGAAAGTTTTCCCTTATTAGTTTCTGTATAATTACTAAAGTATTGTTGATAAAACTATATTTTTAAATATGTAAATGAAATACTATTAATTGAACTGAGATTTGTATATTAGTTTAATCAGTATTATTTACACTATATTTTACTATAGCCAGTTGCATATAATTGTTTACTTTTCCATTATAATTAATGAAATGAACTCAACAAGACGTAATTTTCAGTGACATTGTTTGAAAGATGTAAATAGTACGCGTTCGTGGCATGTAATAGAGTATTGTTTCGTTCGTTGTCTGAGGCAGAATCCACAATAGTTAGGAGTATTGTTTCGGCCAGTTTGAACTTTAATTTTGAACAATTATCTAAAAGTTCGTCAGTATTACTAGTGTGGAAAGTGTTTTTACCGGTATTATGAATGGACGATCAATATTTGTGTATTCTATACGCGAACTGCATATATTCCTATTAATGGTGTGTGGAATATGCGTTCCTGGACACATTGATTGTAATTAATGAGACGTGTAGGCTGGCCATAAATGGGACAACTGAGCATTTATGAATCATTAAGAGTGTCAAAGAACTGCAATTCTGTGTGTTGCCTTCGTTATTTCTAGTGAATTAGTTGTCGCCCCATGAGGTTTCAGCCAGCTGCTACCGAGAACAATCGCCAACGAGAACACCAAGAACCATTTATTTACGACCAGGTAGCGGCACAAACGGTATATACAAATCAACCTTCAGTGCACATTTACATGTATCGTTTGGCAAAGCTGGTTGCATTACCGTTATGAATGTCCACACTCCTATTACTTCCTCTTCCCATACAAATTGTAACTGTCTAGCTTTGACTCTATCAGTTTGAACCATTAGCGATTTCCTTCCATCTATAGCATAAAAGAAATATACACTGGTAGAAAAAAATTGGGAATTAGGTGAGATTCATACACAGTATACATATTGTAAGATATCATCGTATAGAGGGTAATGTCTTTGCTATGCAGAGTTAGGACTTGTAATATCTCTGGTATGTGGCACCAGTTGTTCAGTGGTTGAGCGTCGGCAATCGACTAAAGTTATTGAGTTGGACAGTCGTATTATTTTATGACTGACGCAATTGGGCTGTACATTTTAATAATTAGTGGCACACAGTTTCGTTGTTCAGTTATTTGTGAAATTTGTTTATATGCTTGTGAAGGTTTTATTTTTATTTTTTAAATAAATGTGTGATCATACCAAATCAGACTACATTTCTCTGTTGAAAATTCTTATTGTTGGACGTAAGATATTAGATGACGCAGGGTCTGATAGGGAATAATAATGACTTTAGATGCAGCTTCTAATAACTGCTCTACGAGTAGGTCAGGGAAAGTTTGAAATATGGTAAGGTATTTTGTTCAGATATTGGCTACAACTGTAATTTGTGTGTCGTACAGTACGATATTTTGCTGTCTCAACTCTTTCCTTGAGGTTTAATGGTGTTTACTTATAAGGGACACCTTTGACATCGACCGCATGTAACCACACGAAACCATGCTTGGAATAACTGGCAGTCGTAAACAGAAAGGCGGTGTGCGCATAGGGGGTGGGGGGTTCTGGGTTTGAAACCTCTCCTCTCAAGGTAGCCACGGTAAATTATGGTAAAGCTGGGGGACTGTATCCTGCGTAGATTCTGTGTAGAAACTGTTAATGACTCTGTTGGGCCCAGGAGTTTCATTTTCCTCTAGAGAGTTGAGCTGTTTCCAACACCACTATTAATAATTACAATGTCATTCGTGTATTAGAATGTCAGTGAGCAACAATTCTTAATGTTCCTATATAAACGAATCAAAATTCCTGTGTATTCAAAGAGTAGCTGTACACTTATTTTTTCAAATGACAGCTTTAATGTACCGCAAAAAAAAAAGAGTTATTGAAAGCTTCACGAACTGTCTTTCTAATTACCATTTGTGTTTAGATCTGAATTTGCCTGTCTTCAAGCTATGATTTGGACGTTTACTAATTTTGTTGCTATCCCACGGTGACACCCTAGTATACAGTCCTTTGGAATGAAATATAATATATACATTATTAGAGCCATTTGTAGTTCTATTAAGAGTTCGCACTATTACAATGATCATTCATTGAAAACCCCTTCCGAATTCATATCCTGTCTTCGTCTATGGGTGTGCGTCATTTACTTGCAAAACGTTGCGTTGTAACTAAAGTAACATCGTAACGTAGATATACTAAGTAACAAGATAGCGATACCATAGGAAGGAAATTATATGTAATTTAATGTCATCAGTGTACCATTACATATTCAATCAGCAGCGCCAAAAACTCTCTGCTTGAAGTACTTATAATAGCGCAAAACACACATATACGGCAGTACCAGACACCTGAAAGTGCTTGTATTCATCAAAGTGCAGATGCGGGAATTCGATGAAGTGGTTAAAACAAAGAGGGAGAGAAAGATGTACAAACCTCACTAAAGCCACGTTACCACATTCCAAATCACTTTCGCATCGACGCAGTCCAGTATGACACTAATTATATTTTCAGAAGATTATGTTGGTATGCCGATGTCACACCCTGGCTTTCGCCAAGCATATTGCAACGTAGGCTTATACGTAGGTGCAGGAAACTGATTGTAAATCACAGAGTGAAGATTTACGATGAAATGACGATCACTTGTGGTTTGTCACCTTTTAGTATTACAAAATCAGTAAACTTTCTGACAGAGAGTTTATATTGCCGAAAGAAGTAAACATCAAGGGTTTCGCAATATTTTGCAGTTTTGGGTGGCAAGATCTTTAGCGTAACTTCTTTCTTTGGAGAACTTGTATATACCGAGGTACGAGCTGCACGGCCCGCCCAGGAATCACACAGCAATATGCATCATCTACAGGCGCTAGCGGACATGTGCGGCGGTTTGCTAGAAAATGACGCACACCACTGTTTTGTTTATGACTGCTTGCTATTCTGCTTGTGTAATTCGTTTGGTAGAGTAAACACAAGTCAACAGCTCCCCCTGTGCAGCAACGTTCTGCTATCACCGCTATCTCTGTTGCCGTAATGTTGCTGTGTCCACTCTCGAGAACCAACGGAAAGACGTCGAATCACTTTAGCTTATTCTGCCGATGACATTACTTCAGAACCTAGATATCTCAACTGATCCTCTAATTGGTTTGACCAGTGTAGTTTCTATATAATAAGGGAAGTAGGAAGTTGCAGCTAATAAAGTAACTGAAAAGAACTTACTTGAATCCTCTATTAGCAGCAGGAGATAACAAGAAAGTAATACTTTCAGCCAAGATATAATGTTATTCCGTTCACGGGAAATTTTAAATTTCACTGCTGACAACATGGTCGATCCCTTATTTTTGAAAAACGCCTAATTTGATTACGGAAACGTAATTCAGGAAAGTTATTGTACCAACTTTATCCTGGAACCCTCTAGAACTTAACATTATCTACAAATACGAATGCGATGCACATATATTTGGAAGATAATAGGAAGAAGTCGAACATGCAGCAGTCTACTATGACATGACAGTGCCCCCAGGCTGATGCCGCACACTTGTATTTTATAGAGCCACACACATCGGCACATTTAAATAGCGCGCGCGCGGGAAATACAAGCTTCGGGAAGTTTGTGACGTAGGGGTTTTTCCGCGGGGCTGGAAAAACGGAAGCCGAGTCGCGTGGGGGAGGGCAGAGTCGCGTGGACTGCCGAGGACGGCGGAGCGTGGTTGCTCGTCGCGGCATTTTCTATAAAAACGTGGGATAGCTTTTCGCGGCTGAAGTACCGTTTTTTCGTATGCCTTTTGAGTTAAACGATTTCGGTGTGTGGGTCAAAGTGCGAAGTTGCGTGGGGGCTCGAGTCACAAAAAACATCTTTATAAATTTAAACACGTGCATAGAAAAATTAAAAGTATTTAAAACAACATCTGTGTGATGAACATTATTTTTTCGCAACTCGCCCTGTACGCCCATAAGTCTGTATAATTGGTATGTACTTTTGTTTATCAATTGAAAAATGTATTAAGGCGCACGTGGACGGAACAGCACCAAAGCGGGAATCATTTAATATCATCCCCTAAACGACCACAAAACATTTTTCCACCAGAAAGAGGGAAAAGCATGTTCCGCCCCGTCGCACTACTTTATTTACTAAGAAGAACCCAGCCTGCCAAGTTGAATACTTTCAGGACAACATTGGACACTGCGAAGAAGTTGATCATCTCAGCAGTTGTGTCTACATCAGGAAGGCAAGTGATGAAATTTAAAACTATTAGCACTTTTGTGTACTTGGCCTTCAGACCATTTGAATAAAAATTTTGTGCGTTGCTTGGTGAAGCGTACCTTAAACGATGTTTGATACCAATTTACAGTTTTATTTCGATATTCACGAAATTGTTCAAATTTGACCTTCAAACCAAGAAGAAGATCACTGCCTTCATATATTACGTGATCAAAAGTTGTAAGAGTACACCTGTCGCTGTATCTTACAGTTTGATTTAACGCAATGTATATATTGTCTTAAATTTGTTTATTTCACGTATTTTCATTTCTTGTATGCTAGATATATTTCTTATGTAACGTCATTTTCTATATTGAATCATTTAGTGTAAACATATACTGTATGTGTAAACCCGCATGAATGCACGAACATTCTTATGCTGTAAGTTGGCAATGCGCCATAGAAAATGTTGAACCTGTTGTAAAGACTGTCTTTGGTACAGAAGTAGTAGCTGTGAGTGTCGCGCTGCTGAAGCAGTCGCGGAGCGGACTCGCTGTAGTAAACACATAAATGTTTTGTTGATGGTGCAGAGGCACGGTAGGCGCAGTGTGGCGCGAGTTTAATACAATTTCAATAAGCCTGAAAGGCGTACTGTTTAATGTGTTGAAGGAAGTGCGAAATAAGTTTATTTATACTCGAAAGTGACCAGAGTAATGTTTTTTCATGTGTGCAAGAAAAGTAATTGTTTGGCTATCAAGTCTATTGTCACCCAATGTGATCGTTGTTGTAATTACTGAGATCAGAAGGAGTATCGAGGAGATATTAATGCATGGAGATTTCAGCCAGACGAGCTGAACAAAGAGTTGTCGATAAAAATATTTTGAACCAGCAGTAAGAGTACCTATTGTAATCATATCTGTCTTGTATGGACTTCACGGCGAAGACGAAGAAAACAGATGAGTACTATTGTAACATTTTATTTTGTATGCATGTATATGTAGTGCCAACCCAATCAGAATTTTGGTTCAATTATATATGACTTATTTTGAAACCAGTCTTAATTTTGTGAGTAGTTGTAGTCACCCCATTATTAGATTATGTTGATTATGCAAGCCTGCACATTGACTAACAAGTTCAATCATTTTTCAAAATAATTACGATCAGTTTTAAAGAAATAGCTAGACGAGTTAAAGAATTGATAAACGTTTTATAACCACAGAGACTAGTAATTAAAGTGCAGTGCTGTTCTAAGTTTTGCAACCAATTATTATGCCAAAGCTTTTAACTTGCTAGATAGTTTGCACGTAAAATAGAGTTGGTTTCATTTATATAGAAAGTGACCAGGCTAACAGTATTCAAAGTATTATAGTAGTTTTACCAGACTTGACGAAAGTAATTTTTATGAAATACGTTAAATGCCAGACTCTGCTCAGCCAGTTACAAGCGTACGCTACCCAGGCCCTGGAACCAATTAATCAAAAATAGTTCACGTAAAGTTTTATAAGGAAGTTGACTGCTTTAAAGAATATTATCAAAATTATTGGGAACTTTGACTGTAGTATTTGTGAAGCTCATTGCACCACGGAGTTTCACTGTACTGAGCTATTATCATTGCAATCAGAGTCTATCTGCTATTACAATTTTGATTATAACACGAACACGCCATCACCACTTCATGAATTCTGACACATTTATTAGTGAAGTTGTGCTGTTCGTGAATCGTAAGAGGTGCTAGTTGGAGGCTGTAGTCAATGCTAAGTCAGATAGGGCCAAGCTTAATTAATTACCACAATGACTGTTTCAATCTGGGGTTCGAATCCCCCCTCGGGCATGGATATTTGTGCCGTCCTAGTTCGTAAGTAGTTCATAAGTAGTTTGTAAGTTTAGGGACTGATGACCTCGTAGTTAAGTGCCATAAGCTTTACAAACATTTTTTTTACTGTTTCAAGTTAATTAATATCATTTTTTTTATTCAAAATTTTAACTTTCACTGCGAAAGTGTTGTTGCGACCCATTATTTGTGATTTGCTGCAACATTCAAAACGAAATTATTATTACTAGAGTATATTATTACGCATTGTGAATTTTGAGATTTTTTGACGACCTCCAACAGGCAATCTTCTTTCAAAGTGTCTGGGCGCCACAAAAACATAGGTTATACATATTAGGTGCATCGTTTTGCCGGTACACCACGTCAGCGGCCTCAGTAGTCATTAGACAGCGCGAGAGAGCAGAATGGGGCGTTCAGCGGAAGTCATGGACTTCAAACGTGGTCAGGTGATTGGGTGTCACTTGTGTCAGAAGTCTAAACCCAAGGTTTCCACACTCCTAAACATCCCTAGGTCCACTGCTTCTGATGTGAAAGTGAAGCGGAAACGTGAAGGGACACGTACAGCACGAAAGCGTACAGGCCGACCTCGTCTGCTGACTGACAGAGAAGGCCGACAGTTGAAGAGGGTCGTACCGTGTAATAGGCAGGCACCTATCCATACCATCACACAGGAATTCCAAACTGCGCCAGGATCCACTCTAAGTACTACGACAGTTAGGGAGGACATGAGGAAACTTATATTTCATGGTCGAGCGACTCCCCATAAGCCACACATCACGCAGGTCAATACCAAACGATGCCTCGCTTGGTGTGAGGAGCGTAAACACTGCGTAAACGTTGTGTGGAGTTATGGTAGACAATGTAGCGATCAGATGGCAGGGTGTGGGTATGGCGATTGCTTGTGAACGTCATCTGCCATTGTGTGTAGAGCCAAGTGTAAAATTAGGAGGCAGTGGTGTGATCGTGTATTCCATGGAGGGGACTAGCACCCCTTGTTATATTTTCTATTTTTTTCTTTTGCACAATCACAACATAGGCCTACATTGATGTTTTAAGCACCTTCTTGCTCCTCGCTGTTGGAGAGGAATTCGGGGATGGCGAAGGCATCTTTTAACACGATCAAGCAGCTGTTCATAATGCACGGCCTGCGTCGGAGTGGTTACACGACAATAACATCTCTGTAATGGACTGGCCTGAAAAGAGTCCTGACTTGAATCCTAGAGAACACCTTTGGGATGTTTTGGAACGCCGACTTTGTGTCAGGCCTACATCGATACCTCTCCCCAGTGCTGCACTCCGTGAAGAATGGGCTGCTATCCCCAGCACCTGAGTATATGTATACCTGTGAGAGTGGAAGCTGTCATCAAGGTGGGCCAACACCAAAATTGAACTCCACCATTAACGATGGAGGGTGCAACGAAATTGCAAGTCATTTTCAGCCAAGTGTCTAGATATTTTGGACACATAGTGTACGATTTTATTCTGCACACGGTAATGAGTATCTAACACTAACAACAGACACCGTTTAACTGAGCATTATGTTAGTATGTTTTAGTAGTAGGTTTTTATACACCGCAAGCCAGAGTACGATGCATGGCAGAGGATGCTATGCAATAACAGTATTTATTGCCTGATTTTGATAAACACGAATGTTTGTATATTGTCACAGCTATTGGGAGTAATATATGCCTCAGAAGCCGCTCGGGAGTAGCGGAGCGGCCTGGAGCGCCACGTTGCGGATCGGGAGGCCTCCCGCGTCGGATGTTCGAATGCTTCCTCGGGCAAGGATATTTGTGCTGTTTTTAGTAGCAGTTAGTTCATAAGTAGTTTGTAAGTTTAGGGACTGATGAGCCCGAAGTTAAGTCCCACAAGCTTTACAAACATTTGAACATTGTTGGTTTTTTTTATGCTTCAGAAAGGGATAGGAGGAAATGGTGGGGAGGGGGATGGGGGTAGGAGAAGAGAGATCACACCGACCTAGAGAACGGGAGGAACAGATGAAGAGAGAGGGGAACAAGAAGATGGATGGGAAGAGGAAGAAAGAGGACTAACTGAATAAATAAATAAATATCATTGCAACGTCGGGTTTTCGTCTGGTATTTACTTAATCTCCTAAACCTCTTATACTAAATTACTTCGAAACTTTAAAGCTGATTTCCTTTAGTAAACTTGGAAAATTGCTGAGAAGTAAACTCATACTCGGCACTTTTGCGGTGTTTCACGCGCGTATTTCACTGTGTAGCTAATCACCGCAGCCGCGGTGGAGTAGCCTAGCGGTCTAAAGCACTTCGCTGCGGAGCGCGTGCTTGCTCGCCGTGGAGGTTCGAGTCCTCCCTGGGGCATGGGTGTGTGTGTGTTAGTCTGTAGATTAGTTTACCTAGGTTTAAGTAGTTTGTAAGCTACGGCCTGATGACCACGCAGTTTGGTCCGATAGATTTACAAATATTTGAACATTTTTGAATCAGCGCACCTATTCTCACACTTGATAGTAACAGCGCAATGATCACAACCCATAGAGCAAGCACAGAGACTGCGACTGTATGGGATTTTTGAAACATAATCCACTTAGACAATGTACGATTAAGGAAAACGGAGACGGCTGTTAACACATTATATCTTAAAATTTATGTACAGAAACGTAGGATCTACGACCAAGAACGTAACAACACTAGCGTATGTTGGCTAGCAATGCTGACCATTCGGCGTATTTGTGTTCGTAATGTTTATTCTTATTACGATCATAGAATAGCATTCGGTCAAGGGTTCTATGCTATAGCATCGCTCATTTTAGTCGTGAAGATAAACACCTAGTTCTAAAGACAGTGCCAAACATAAATCCTTACACAGCACATGAAATATTAAATGAATTATACATATAAAACAAAGTGTGTGTTTTGTGGTGAGAGTCGGAGGGGGAGGGGATGTTCCCCCGAACCTCAGGCTCTGTTTCATCCGTATTTCGCACACGCGCAGCAGGCCCCATGAATAGTAGCACTTGTCTTTACAACGTCCTAGCCACGACAGAAGCTGAAGAGCGCAGACAAAGTGTTCTTAGTTCCTAGTGTACAGGCTGCCGTGCACGACAGGCAGGTGTTTCCTCGCCGAAGTCAAGTGTTTACAGCCTTCCGCCTGCTAACATAAATTCTCGTTCTAAGATCAGCAGAGCCGCACAGCCATCTAGCCACAGACTGTATCTCCGCCTGACTTGAACTCAGCGTCTGCTCTGCCTTTGGTCTCTGGTTCCATGTCTCCCTCCTCTGCGATCCCACCTGTCCCTGACATTTAGTTATGTCAAAGGCCTTCACATCGCCTCGTTGGCTGACTCTGTTTGCTGTTTTTCAGATTTATTTCAGGAGTTAAATGGAGAGGAGAGGAATCCTCTTCCTGTATATAGAACTCTGAAATAACAAGGGGTGCTAGCCCCCTCCATGGAAAACACGGATTTTTCTTTTTTCCCTAGCGGTCTCTTTAATCCATTAGGCTGTTGAAGGACGCGTTCCGTAGCTATCCAAACTTCCTTATTCCACACACCACTTTTGCATGTAGTGTTCGCACAGGAATTGACGTTTATTTATTTACGAGAGACGCCAACAATGCTTCACATTCCCCCTAATCTATGCCTGTTTCTTACGTTCCCCTTCGTCCTCACTCTGCACTGGCTAGATGAAACCCGTCGTTCCTCGGGTATTTATTTATTTCTGTATTCCGTTAGACCGTGTACTCTTGCCTCCTCTTTTTGCACACCAGCTATCCCTCTTCTCTCTGTCCATCTCCTCCTCCCCTCTTTCTAACTCCGCTTTCGACACCTCCTCCTCCTCCCCCTCCTTCTCTTTCATCAATGTCCCCTCGTCTGATGTAAACAGCGGTACGTGTAATTCGCGGAAACATTTCGAACATTAATTTTCCATTAGCCCATCTCCTCCATACTCTTCTCCCCGCATTCTCTGCCACCTCGTCTTGCCCCTGTCTCTCTACATCACCTCCTCCTCCCCCGTCTCACTCCTCCCCTCCATCATTTACAACAACAAAAAAATTACATACACCTGTCAATTTTCATAGTGAGTGATGAAACGGTATCCAAGAGTACTGCAAGTTACCCTCCAACATACACCACACAGCGGCCCGCAGAAGGTAAAAACCTTCCCCATGAAAATATAAATACTTATGCCAACTTTCGTGGTGATCGGAGAACGGGCGATGAACTCTACTGCTTGGGCATTGACTTCAGTTGCAAAGTACCCTCTGTGATGCACGGTAAATTTGCTTTGTTAACTGCCACGAATTTTGTCCAGGATCATAACGAAACAGAATTGCCTCATCGCAGAGACAGATTCATGAGTTACAGTGCTGACTTCATTAAGAAACACACCGAAAAACGCACTTTCTCCTCTTCTCAAATTTTCCTATTTTCCGGTAGGTTTCCAGACATTTTGTTTCACATTCTTATCTTTTATTTAATAGTTAAGTGAATAAAAAATTGAAATGATCAGTTGCAGTTGGGGAGCGATCGGTGTTCTACCAACCACTGCAGAACAATGTAATGCCATTTAATGACAATCCGCTCTATTAATACTATTCTGCCATCTAGTGATTAGGCTTGTAACTATAACATGGGGCCCCTTAACCCTTCAATGCATTATGTAGGTGATCAGCTACATACCTTATTTTTTCCATTATCTCTTAAACTAATCAACATTTGCCGCGGTGGAGTAGCCGAGCGGTCTAAAGCGTCTCGCTGCGGAGCGCGCGGTTGCTCGCCGTGGAGGTTCGAGTTCTTCCTGGGCATGGGTGTGTGTGTTTGTCCTTAGGTTAGTTTACCTAGGTTTAAGTAGTTTGTGCACTACGGACTGATGACCACGCAGTTTGGTCCGATAGATTTACAAACATTTGAACATTTTAATCAACATTTTACCACAAATTCATTTGTAGCTGCTTCTGTACATTGAGTTACACATACAAGTAGCTCGTCCTGGAGTTTGTAAATTGCAGAGTGCTACTGAATAAGTTGGACAGTTAGCTGCATTGAGTTACTTCTAACATGTGCGTTTGTTTAATTTAGGATTCCTCCTTTGGTATGTAAAACTAGTCAAGCACATACTACTCTTGCATTATGAGATACTTTATGGAAAGATTAGAAGCATGATAGGACATTTACTGCATCGGGTACCACATGGTAATGTTCAAATGTTTGTAGATCTATCGGACCAAACTGCGTGGTCATCAGTCCGTAGCTTATAAACTACTTAAACCTATGTAAACTAACCTAAGGACAAACACACACACCCATGCCCCAGGGAGGACTCGAACCTCTACGGCGAGCAACCGCGCGCTCCGCAGCGAGACGCCTTAGACCGCTCGGCTACTCCACCGCGGCAATGTAAAATTAAACAAACCCTTTTAAAATGCAGCACGCTGCATGAGCAACGACTAGCTTGTAGTTATTTTATGTAAATGGTATGTATATAATAGTAGGAAAATCAGACCTTTCCTATAAATGTTGTAGCAGATGTTACATTCTTCCTTCTATATTTGTAGAGGCATCTGAAGATGGCAGCTAACGTCTGAAACTAGTTTTGCAATAATGAAAAACTGCAAAAAAGCTATCTTTGGCATCATTTTTCTGTCAAAGCAGATCGCTCCTTGAAGATGTGTAAACTATACAGATGTATTGGTTAAGTTGTAGAACACGAACACTGCACATTGCATTCCGATGTTTTTTTGCAGCTAACAGACTGGAAGAATATGATCTAGTTACAGAGGAACTTAAGTGCTTAACTGTTTTGCGATGCACATTCTAGAGTCTCTGTACGTAGGGGCACACGGCCTTTAAGAAAAGTGAAGGGTGCCGCGCGGGAGTAGCCGAGTGGTCCCTGGTGTTTGTCCGTAGGTTAGTTTACCTAGGTTAAAAAAAAAAAAAAAAAAAAAAAAAAAAAAAAAAAAAAGTGGTCTGGAGCACCACATTGCAGAACGCGCTGCCTCCCGCGTTGGGGGTACGAATCCCCCCTCCAGCATGTATATGTATTTTATCCCTAGGTTAGTTTAACTTAGTTTAAGTAGTTTGTAAGCAACGGACTAATAACCTAGCACTTAAGTCCGATAGATTTACAAATATTTGCACATTTGAGAAATGAATTGTAACCAGTAAAAGCAATGATACGTCGAAATGTGGCGAGCACTTAGTAGTAATGTCGGAATGCAATACAGCTACCGTAACCTTAGGCTGTTACATCGGACGAGCGAACTAACTGCCTGATTACTGAGGCTCTGTCAGTAGCAGTACGACGTGATGGGGCAATCACACGGACAGCAGTAGCACTTGGGCGACTGTAGCCAATTGTCGGCTCTGTACTGCTCCCATTTGGTGCACGTAACATCCAAACGTCGATGTGAGTCAGCACATGATTCAGTCGATTATAAATGTCGAGTGGTGAACACTGAAGTTAAAGTTGTGCCTGGGCCTTCTGTATTATGAACAGCCGCTATATTCACTCTTGATTGATTGACTCTTTTTGGGCGTGGGATCGTTTTTGTTCTGCGCTGATCGATTCGCCCTAGGCTCAGTTTTTTTTTTATTATAGAGGACGATCGGTCCCTCCCGGTCAGGGGGTTGTGCTTGCTCAGCGTTGATCGCTGAGTTCCTGGCTCGGTTTCTTTTAGAGGTGGCCTCCAGCCCTCCCGCCGAACTCGCTGTACCACCACGCCGGTTCCACTCAACCACCCGGGCATTACGGATAACGGGCAGTCGCCTCGCTCACTCTGCCCCAGTGACGCTGTCAATAATGACACTATTACGTACTCTGTGCTCCGTGCAACAGCAACATCACTCATAACGCCAGAGCTGCTGAGTTGATAAAGCGACCGGTCTAGTAAGCAGCATACACGGGTTCGAATACCGGCCGTCACACAAATTTTTATTTGAAAGTTTCGCTAATATTCGTTATCTGATATAATACTGAGATCAGATATGCCACATGACCATAAGCTCATTTCATCGTAATTGTAAACGTGTTTAATCTTCGGCTATCAAAAGGCATTTAAAACCGGAATGATGGGTAAAAATGAAAAGAGATTCTCTGTCGCAAAGGATAATAATTGCTTATCATAAGTATGGGCTGAAATTCGATTTGTAAATTTATTAAAAGTGAAAGAATAAGAAACACGCTTAGAGAGGCTTTCATAAATTCTAAATTGATTACTGCAAATTGTTTTTTGGTTAATAAATCGATCGTCAGAGCAAAGAAAACAAACATTTAAAAGTTTCTAATTTCAAAACATGTCTCAATTCATCTTTATATTATACAGAGAGAGTGTCCGTGTATTTGTTTGTTTGTGTGTACGTCTTGCATACAAATCTACAGTTTTGTTCCAATCTTTACGAAATTTTCCACACGTAAGATTCAATAAAAGAGGCCGGTCACTTTTTCTCAAATTTTCCGGTTGATTTTCCAAAAAATGGAACGAAACCTGTTTAAGAACTTTCCCAACGAAGTTGTGTGCCTGTACCAAATTTCACGTTATTTGGTTGTCTGGATCTTGAGTTATAAGAGAACAGACAGACAGCAAATGAGTCTTGTAAGTATAGAGATTGTGCAACCTCTTTCCTCCCATACATCGAGAGGAGATAGTACGATCCAAAACAATACTGAAGTGTTTGGTACACGTGGACTTCGAGATACATCTCTTACGAGCTATGAGCGGCAGAAGAGACGCGTCCACAGTCTGCGAGATGTCCTTCGCCGTAGTCCTGAGGCGTGTCCTCCCTAAACTCGTCACTCGGCTCGGCTACTGTCGTCATAACCCGGTTACGAGGCGGTAACAGCCGACTGCGTGGCGACGGCTAGCGCGCTTCAGCCGACGGGGTACCCCGTCGCGACTTCACCGCCAGCAAAATCTCCTGTGTTGGCCGTGGCGCGGCGGAATTATATATGCGGGGAGCGGCGCAGACACGAGCGCAAGTGCAAACCGCACGGTCGAAACACTGCGCCGCGGGGCGCTACCACAGAATAGGGAAAGCTGGGGCCGGCGCCTTTGATCTGCAGTCTGTGTGGCTGAGCGTTGCGCTCGACGCCATATCGAAAGATAGTAGCCGGCCGCGGTGGCCGAGGTGACTGAGGCGCTTCAGTCACGGTCAGCACGGCCACTACGGTCGGGGGTTCGAATCCCCCCTCGGGCATGGATATTTGTGCCGTCCTAGTTCGTAAGTAGTTCATAAGTAGTTCATAAGTTTAGGGACTGATGACCCCGTAGTTAAGTCCCATAAGCTTAACAAACATTTGAACATTTTTTTTTTTCTTTTTGAAAGATAGTAAACGCGGAACTGCAGCCACTTAGTACTAAGCCTGGAAAAGGACTTTTTAGGAACTGCAGCTAATCTCACCAACTTTTAAGAAAGGAAACGGCTTTTCATTATGCTCTCCTCTGTTTTGAGCCCTGTTCTTGCACCTAATTGTAAAAAAAAAAAAAAAAAAAAAAAAAAAAAAAAAAAAATTGGCCTAAATTTTAATACAACTACGAAAATGTACGATGGAATCAATGATCGTTTTATTTGGTGATTACCTCTTGAGAGATCCCAAGTAACGCGAAATTATGTTTGGGAAATTAGTGATAATCACAAATGTGACTTTACAACTACCAGGTTTTATTTGACACAAATAAATTTACAGACGGATGGAAAAACTTGTGGAATCCGACCTCGGGGAAGATCAGTTTGGATTTAGGAGAAATGTAGGAACACGAGAGGCAATACTCACATTACGACTTATCTTATAAGATAGGCTCAGGAAAGGGAAACCTACGTCAGTCGATTTGGAGAAAGCTTTTGACAATGCCGACTGGAATACACTCTTCCAAATTCTGAAGGCAACAGGGGTAAAATATAGGGAGCGAAGAGTTATATTCAACCTATACAAAAACCAGACCGCGGTTATTAGAGTCGAAGGGCAAGAAAGGGACGCAGCGGTTGGGAAGAGAGTAAGACAGGGTTGTAGCCTTTCCCCAATGTTGTTCAATCTGTACATTGAGCAAGCAGTGAAGGAACGGAAAGAGAAATTTGGGGAGCGAATTAAAGTTCAGGGAGAAGAAATAAAAACTTTGCGGTTTGCCGATGACATAGTAATTTTGTCAGGGACTGCAAAGGATTTGGAAGAGGAATTGAATGGAATGGACAGTGTCTTGAAAGGAAGAGATAAGATGAACATAAACAAGAGTAAAACGAAGGTAATGGAATGCAATGTCAGAAAATCAGGCGATGCTGAAGGTATAAGATTAGGTAATGAGACAATAAAAGTAGTAGATGAATTTTATTATTTGGGTAGCAAGATACTGATTGCCGAAGTAAAGAAGATATAAAAGGAAGGATGGCTATGGGAAGAAAAGCGTTTCTGAAGAAGCGAAATTTGCTGACATCCAATATTAATTTAAATGTTAGGAAGTCCTTTCTGAAAGCATTTGTCTGGAGTGTAGCGTTGTATGGGAGTGAAACGTGGACGATAAGCAGATAAAGGGATGATAGAAGTTTTTGAAATGTGGTGTTACAGACGAATGATGAAAATTAGATGGGTACATCACGTAACTAATGAGGACGTGTTTAACCGAATCGGGGAGAAAAGGAGTCTGGCACATCCTGACCAAGAGAAAGGATAGATTGGTTGGACACATTTTGAGGCATCAAGGAATTGTCAACTTAGCATTAGAGGAAGCGTGTGGGGTAAAAGAGTAGAGGGAGACCGAGGGACGAATACAGTAAGCAGATTCAAAGGGATGTAGGTTGCCGAACGTATTCTCAGATGAAGAGACTTGCACAGGATAGGGTAGCGAGGAGAGCTGCATCAAACGAGTCTGCGGACTGAAGACCACAAAAACAACAACAAATTTGCAAATTTGCACAAAATATTCAATCAGACTTAGCAGTACAATGTGATTACACAGAACTAATGACTTTTCGTCGTATAGAAAACTGTTAAATTACACACAAGTGAAGGACAGGTTTGCGAAAACATAAAACTATACCACAAACTTACTCCGTAGCTTGTCGTTTTGTGGCACCCTTAAGTCAGTGATGTAGTTGTGTTTTAATGTTGGAAAAGTTGTATTTGCTTGAGGAGGATAATTAATTAACTGATCGGAGAAGGGCACATAGAAGAAACTGTCAACCATAAGAAGGAACAGCATAAAATAATTATTCCCCTTATTCTATTTGTTTGAGTATCCGAAGAGCATTCGTTGCCAACATCAGCACATTAAGCCTCCACTGCCTCAAGTAAAATTCTACCTGCCTAAGCAGCGTATTACAAGGGGAGGAGGCAGGATGTCATCGTTTGAATGGTTTAGTTTTTCTTACGGCAGTGGACGAGTAATGTTTTAATGTTGGAAACATAATGTTCTTTTATGAGGACAATTACTTTACGAGCAGAGAAAGGTACATACAAGAACCTGCAAACTATAGAGCAAGAACACCATAAACAAATTATTCCCCTTATTCTACTTGCCTGAATATCCGAAGAGCATTCAACGGTCGTTGATGACATTAAGATACTACGCCTCCGCTGCCGTAAGTAAAATTTTACCGTTTGCAGCAAATTATGTGAAGGTGAGCAGTTAGATGAGCCTTAAAGTTTCTTAAATATTTCGCGTATATGGGCAACTGGAAAAGGGAACTCACGCGCAAAAGATTGAAGTTCCGCTACTTACGAACTATTCTTTGACGTTTATTTTAGATTATCCCCTGCAACTTTAAACTGATAATTATATAATTGTACTTCAACATTTCGATACTGTTGAATTTCTACAGCAACAGCGAGAGTTATCGTCAAGAAAAGAAGCAAGGCTACTTTTAATGATCATGAAGACAATGCTCTCATTCTAAATTAATAACATTTAACTTTTACTAAATATATAGCGACGTTCACATACCGTTCAACAAGTTTTGGGAACGTGAAGAAGCTTATGCCCCTACTTGTATCAGAATTATTGCGGCATGTTTGTGGCTATCGACAAATTACCAAACTGCGCTGTGGCGGTATACATGAAAAAGAAACTTTCAGGTTTTCTTTTCAAAATCACTCATGTATGACAACTGTACAATGTTTGGTCCTTGTGTAATAAATAATTGAAAGTGATTCCGGACTTTATGCATATCCTTTATATAAATAGACCATGTTCTTCCATCCCCAACTGAGTTATGGAATACGATGAGGTAATTCCGTGAGGTAAAACTTAATGTTTAAATAGCAAGAAAGCACCTACGTGAACTTCGTTGCTATGTTCACATGACTCACGTGGATATTGCTTTAAACAACAAAATATAATGAGAAGACAGAGCCTGTGTAATGGTATCCACCTTCTCCTTGATGAAGAAAATCTAAATACACTGGAGAGACTAGGTCAATTTTGATCTGATGACGGAAGGAATCACCTGGGAGAAATTAAATATACTGATCATGGGTTCAACGTCGTCAGGGAACATATGGCGTAGAGATATAGCAGGAAAAGGCCATCTGTATGTAGCCTTTAATGAGGAATCGCTAACAGCCATAATGATCTGTGGGGTAACTCCATGCCAAGAAGAAAAATTCGTGCTTCCTACATTCAACTGAGAGAGCAGAGAGTGGTCAAGCTGTAGCCCTCAGAGTGGCGGTGCCGTCCGTACGGAAAATGTTCTACTACTGCCCTCGCCAGCACATTCTCCAGATCTCTCACCAATTTAAAACGTCTGCTCAGTGGTGGCCGAGCAACTGGCCTGTCACAAAACGCCAGTCACTACTCTTGATGAACTGTGGTATCGTGTGGAAACTGCATGGGCATCTGTACCTGTACACGCCATGCAACCTCCGTTTGACTCAATGCCTAGGCATATCAGGGCCGTTATTACGGCCAGGGCTGGTTGTTCTGGATACTGATTTATCAGGATCTATGCACAAAAATTGCGTGAAAATGTAAAAACATGCAAGTTCTAGTATAATATATTTGTGCAATAAATACCCATTTATCAACTGCATTTCTTGTTGGTGTAGCAATTGTAATGGCCAGGAGTGTATTTCAGAAATTTCACAACGTTAAGTACATGACAAGTCTTGATCTGAAGGCTGGCTATTGGCAAATCGCAATGGAAAAGGAGTCCAGAAAACTGACAGCTTTTCTATATGCTGGGAAATGTCGTCAGTACAATGTCATTCCCTTCGGATTGAACATGTCTGTGTCAGAGATTTTGCAACATCTTCATGGGAAGAACATTGCGAATTATTAGACAAAGTATTTTTAGCTCTAAAACGTGGAGGATTGACTCTGCAAATGAATAAATGTGAAGATTACCTGATATAGTCGGGTCTGGAGGCGATCTAATCGTTTTATGGTTTTCAGAATGACAAGCCAAGATCGCACACCAACAATTTATTAAATGACGACTGGTTTCGGTGCACTGTGTCACCATCATCATATATATATATATATAGTCGTCATTTAACTTTTACTAAATATATAGCGACGTTCACATACCGTTGAACAAGTTTTGAGACGATGGTGACACAGTGCACCGAAACCGGTCGTCATTTAATAAATTGTTAGTGTGCGATCTTGGCTTGTCATTTTGAAAACTATAGAAGAAATGTGAGTTTGTGAAGAAAGAAATAGAGCTTCTGGGGCATGTCATTACAACTTCGGGAATAACCAAAGATCTTCAGAAGTTAGAAGCTATCGGGAGGTGCCCAACAGCGCGAACGAAAAAACAATTGCAATCATACTTAGGGTTATGTAATTTTTATAGGCAGTATGTGGATGGGCAAGCTTTTAACGACCCAGATTTGTGCAATTTACTGAAAAAGAATAGCGCGTTCGTCTGGACGGAAATGTGCCAAACAGCTTTCGACAGGTTGGAAACAGAACTGTTAAAGAATCAAATTTTACACCACCCAGATTTGAATATACCATTCCATATGGGAACCGATGCCTGCGATTATGGAATCGCAGTACACATTTTTCAAGAGGTAGGAGAAGTGAAAGAAGTTCGCTCAATAGCATTCGTGAGTCGGGCGTTATCAAAATATGAAAGGAACTACACTGTTTCAGAAAAGGAAGCATTAGCAATTGTCTGGGAATTCCGAAAGTTTACAGGTTTCTTATGGGGGCACACGGACTGCGTTTCTGAAAACTTGCAGATAGTTGCATGATAGGTTGAACAGGTGGGCGCTTTATATACAGCAGTTTGATTATGAAATATGCCACATTAAGGGTGTTAATAATTGCGTAACATACGCATTATCTAGATTACAACATGATCCCAAAGGTGTCATTCTTGAAGAGAGTGCAGAATGTTTTGATTAAAGTGATGTAATTCAAACACGTAGAAGCTACGAAAAAGTCAAAAAATATTTGCAAGAACATGCGCAGGTATCAGAATGATGATGACATTTTGAAACTAATTAAAACAGAATTTGACGCAAAAAAATGAGAAAGGTGAGAAGTTACGCAAATATAAAATTTATGACGGCATACTATACCGCCGTAGGAATTTAGAGGCGGAAGACTGGCGAGTGTGTTGGCCTAATCAGTACGTTACAGAATTAATTGACTATTTTCATTTAGCTTATGGTCACTGTGGATCAAAAAAATGTGCAGACAAATAAATGTGTAGTTTTTGAGAACATAAACAGGAAAGTAACGGAACGCGTAAGAACGTGCGACAGAAAGTGAAAGTGTCTAATATGACTAATCGAGATCCTATGCAAAGCATTCAACCTAGTGATAATCTAGAAATATTAGCCACTGATTTATATGGTCCTCTGCTAAAGACGACAGGTAATTTCGTGTACATCTTAGTCGTATTATATACGTTCTCAAAATTTGTAAAACTGTAGACTTTGTGCAAGGCTACTTCTACAGCAGTGTTTGTTAAACTGATGAAATATTTTCAAGAGGCGGGGAAACCAAAGTCAATTTTACCTGACAATGGACCCCAGTTGATATAGAAAATGTGGAATGAAGGCATGAAAGAAAAAGGTGTGGTAGTTATTGATATATCGGCCTACCACCCGCCTAGCAACCCGTCAGAGCTCTCTATATGAGCGAATTGGGCAGATATTTTCGAACGTTTTGCCACAAAAATCACAAGGCTTGGGGAAAATACGTATCCGACATTGAACAAATTATGAATTCTTTGTCGCATGAAAGTACGGGTTTCTCGCCTCAGGAAATTATGCTGGGGGTTAAACCGAAAAGTGTAGTGGAGGAATTAATTAATTTCCCGCCGCGACAAGAACTGACTGTTACGCAGAAGAAATATATGTTAAGAGAAAGGATGGATAAGCGTGCTCAGGCAAGGATCAGGGAACATGATTAAAGTATGAAACCACTAAATTTTTAAAATTGGAACCAAAGTTCTCGTCAAAGATCACGAGAAATCTAGCGCGAGAGATAATGAAATTTCCAAATTTAAATTTGTGTTCAATGGACCATTTGAGGTCCAAGCATACCACACCCTAATGCTTACTATTTGGTATACCCACAATCAAGGAAAGATTTAGGTGTGCTTAATATAGTAGACTTACACGAATATAAGACTAGAGATGAATGATTAGAGGAATGATATAGGTGTTTTGTCAAAATGATGTAGCCAATGTTCTTATAAAATTTAAATATATAATGTGGTTATGTTCAAATTTACTTAAACTGTGTATGTAAGTTGAAGGTATAATGATAAATGAAAAAAGAAAATTAGTAAGATAGTGTTCATTAATATGAAGAACCAGTTAAAATGAAGTGTGAAAGAATGTGCCACTGGACATTCTAGGCATGAAGGTTCAAGATTACGTTACAAGTTGACACATTTGGTGATATGACTGACACGAACTGCACGGGAAAGTCGTGCTGGGTGTGGAACCTGTTGATATAAAAATTTTGATTGGACACGGTTGAGGTATTCCTGTGTGAGTTAGTGTTAATAAACACAGTTGAGATATTCCTGTGTGAATTGATTAACCTGAATACAATAGTAATTTCATGTATAAATTAAGTGGTTAATGACGCAGATAAACATGAGTGGTATTAGTTAACTAAAATTGTTTTATTGTTTGTGATGAGCAAATTCAAGGACAGTAATGGTCAAGAGTAAGAATAGAGTTTGTTTTTATTGGTTTCGTTGATCACTGTTTGTTGTGTTTGGACGTTCCCTTGGATTTGGATCTACGCTAAATAGCATTGATCAATGAAACGTGGGCATATGTAATGCAACAACACAGTGACCAACGCCACTGTCTGCTTGTGTAAACACAATCACATAAATTACAGTGGATAGTATGAGAAATATGTATAGACTATAGGTAAATATATCGTGTGTAAATTGGTTAATTTTCTTGTGTAAGTGAATTATGTAAATTACGAATGTTTAAACGATTTCATATTGTACTCAGAAACAAATGTCAAGCATTGTAGACACGTTGGCTTAGCGAGGGCAATGTTTGAAGCATCTTTGCGTGGTGCAGTGTTACGGCTGAAGGCAGTCCGGCGCGAGGCACGACAGAAAAGTAGTAGTTGTTGTTCTCTTGAGGTGGACGGTAGAAAATTTGGATAGCAGTAGCAAACTGTAATAGTGTGGCTTTACGACGCGTTGGTACGAGCAGCAGTTTGGCCAATGGGCACTGGCAAATAATTAACATGGGCACAGCCTTAAAACGTCAAGAGGAATACTGTGGGCCCAATGTTTAAACAATATTTCGTCGCCAACAAGATACCAATTTTGGCAATCATTAAAAAGTGCCAGCAACGACCACCAGCCACACTACACCAATGGTGCAAATTATGATCTAAGCAATTAACCGTCTTTAGATCTGTAATGTTAAGCCAATGTTTAGTTTTGCAAAGAGTCAATAGCGAACTTGTGTGAAGTTAATCAGTGTCTATGAAATTAGTCATCCGCGGCACTATCCAAACAGCTTCCTATTCCGTTACCTTTAATATTCCGAGGCTCAACCTGAACAATAAAAGACGTTACGTAAATCTAAGTAAGTTGTATTTCAAAAGATTTCAGTGCTCGAAAAATAATTAGTAATGTTGCAAATACTCAAAGCACAGTTAATAACAATTGCAGATCATTGACTATGAACATATTGTGTAATCATTCAATACTACTAAACAGTGAATTAATTTTGTGTTTAGTATTCACTTCACGTGTACTAAAAGACGCACTGCAATATTTGGTTAATGGATTAAACTGAAAAATTCAATTATAGATCAATGGTAGATCAAGTTATTATATGGAACAATAGCCCATGCCATAATATTACTTCTCAAATTTAGCATATGATCCAATTTCTTAAAGAAAGTTAATGCATAAGTCTCAGTAAACGACACACTTAATCAGTCAACTAATCATTGCAGTCTCGAATCAATTACAACAGTTTTAATTATTATTGCTAATCAAGATATAGTAAAGTGGCTTAGCAAGAATTACGGTGTTGGTTGGACTTTACGTAGAATTGGTGCATGGATGCTCATTCTGAAATAACTTTATATTCATTAGAGGGATTTGTGATAATTGTTTCCACTGCATAAGTAATCTAAGTTTACGGATTTTATATTACTCTATGGCGTGTGCGCTTAACGTACATTCTGTGACCGCGTTTTACCAAATTAGCCAATCGGTGATTATTGCAATTAGACAGTACATTTTATTAATTAAATTTGTTGCTCGTACATCGAGCTGGTGACCGTATATATTTACCCCTGTATCTTGGTACAGTTTTGACCCGGGCTTCTTAAGTCTAAGCAAAGTATTCCAGATTTCGCTCATCAAACGACCGTTATTGCGAATTAAGTCGTGAAATGTCGTTTGTGTGTGTAACTTCCAGTACGTTATTGGTTTCGCCCCTGACAGCTTTATCCGGGTAATTAATTCATTAGGCACACGGATCAATCTGAAGTCTAATTACTCGCGATTATCGGTAGCGTAGGACGATAAGGTTACACCACGCTTTATTTATTTATTTACTAGCTGAAAGCCCGGCGTTGCCCGGGTATTTATTTCTTTCTCCCTGCCATTTTTCGGGTATATATTCATTTGTATAATGGATGTATGTCTAAAATCTCTTGGGAATACAGTTAGTAGTAAAGAAGTAATAGTTTATAACCTTGTGCGTGATGTGGCGGTTTTCCATGAACGTTACTGTTTATGTGCTCATATCTCAAGAACTACATGTCGTACTGTGATACAATTTAGAAAGTACACTCAACTATATGTGTGTTTACTGTCTGTAAATTTTCCTGTGGCTACAATTTATAGTGTAGAAATTATGAACTGTAACGTCATACCGAATGCCGTAGTTTTACTACATAAACAGTGGAAAAGTAGTAAGCGATAAACTTTTTTCCTTTCATCGTTTTGCTATCGTTGTCAGCGAGAAAAAGTTTAATAAAGGTTTGAAATTATTTTTAAAGTTTGTTGCAAGTCTCTAAGTACTGTCATTCTCATACAGTGTATTTCGAAAGTCTCGCCGCATTATATGGCATTTTTTGCGATTTCTATTGGTTATGACGTAATATCTTTTAAACCATGTGCCGTATGTGATTCTTAACCTTACGGCAAGGAATGTGTATACCAAATTTGGTTGAAATCGGTCCAATGGTTTAGGAAAAAAAGGGCAGCATTGTGGCAAAATGCAGCTGTTTTTCGCGCATCTCATTGTTTATGACGTCATATCTCGTGAACTATGTATTGTATGTGATTCTTACACTTATGGCGACCTTCCTCATGGATTGAAGCTTACGTGTACAAAGTTTCAGAAAGATTGGAACAAACTATAGATTTGTATACAACACGTACAAACATACGGATACTCTGATTTATATATTAGATTGAATTACTGCCGTATCAGTACGACCTCTGAAATAGTAATGAAAATTTGCTCCTTATCGCTCGAAATCGACAATCTCCGGTCAATTCGCAGCTGTTTTGGATATATTACAATTATATAAAAGGGAAGACTTCTAAGGTGTTCCGGAAAGCTATCTTTCTTTCACAGTATTCAAATTTATACAAAAGCAACGCCTGAATCAAAAACATACAAACCAGACCTAGACAAAGAAATTCAAGGCTACTGTTTGCATTAAATACACAGTGTTTCTTGTATTTTGTCAATAAATTGGGTTATCATTGATTGTGGTTACTATATTTATTTGCTCACATTTCTCTTGACTGACTCGTAAGAGCATAGTTTTAGATAAAAATGTGGTCTCTCTGAAAAATATTAAAACACTGTAGCCTAATACGGGTACTGCGCACTTTTGACAAATGAGTTTGCCGGCTATGGAGTGAGGGAATCGAATATCGGAAATTCGTAGTTATCGTAGCAGCGCTGTGCCCGCAGGGTGACAAGTATGATTGAAATGACTGCGCCCAGACACGTCATTTGCAGAGTCTTAGTGTTTAGTTCGTAATTCAGCGATCACCATGGGGTAAACAAGCGGGTTAATATGGGGTTTGTCCGGACCAGCACCCGTTTGTACCCACAGCCATCCATATTACTGCAGCTGTATACATGGTGCATCAAAAAGGATGACGCTAAGTTACACAGTTGAAAGTACACATTAATAGAAGCAAAAATGTCCCAGTAAACATGAGCCGACAAACGAGCCGTTTGTGTGATAATTATGAATGTGTGTTTCAAATGTTTGTAAACATTAAAGTATGTTTCCAAGCCGCCTCTGACGTCAGTGTAAATGTCGTCCTAGTCAGTTCACATTAATTTGAAATTTAGACTTTACTATTAAGATTTACTTCGCATTTAGTTCACATTTCACTGACTTCATTGTAAATACTAGTGAGTACATATTAATTTGAAATTTAGGCTTCAGAATAGGTTTTACAAGAAATGTCCAAATGTTTGTAATTCTATGGGAGCAAACTACTGTACGTTGGTCATCAGTCCCTGGACTTACAAACTACTTAAACTAAGTTAAACTAACCTAAGGGCAACACACACATCCATGCCCGAGAGAGGATTCGAACCCCGACGCAGGAGGCCGCTCGATCTGCAACGGGGCGCTCCAGATCTCTCGGCTACTCCCAAACGGCATAGCTTTTACATCGCATTTAGTTCACATTTCACGTATGGATTACTTGTTAAAGGAGGTATACGAAGTGTCGTCCTTGCGTCTGGATGAAATACTGTGCTCGTTTCTGCAATCAATTTCGAGTTCTTTCGAAAACCCCTGGATCGTTTCGGAAATCTCGACAACTGTACAACTCTCCGCTCCAGTTCTTCAAATGTGTTAAGGGGTGTGGTGTACACTTAGCTTTTTCGGTGACCCCAGACACAAAACTACAAAGTATTTAGATCAGGTTATCTTGGAGGCCAAGGTACAGGTCCGCCTCGACCCATCCATCTTTGGCCGTACTGCGCGTTAGATGCCGTCTCATGGCAGCAGTGGCATGAGCCGCAGCTCCACCTAACTAACTAGCAAGGCGTTTGCAATAAAGTCAGTGAAATGTGAAGCAAAATGCGTCGTAAATTTTAATACTAAACTTTAACTTTCACATTAATGTGGATTAACTAGCTCGATGTTTACAATATTAGTGGCGGCTTGTAACCACACATACGTAATTATCTAGCAAACGGTTCGTCTGCCGACCGATATTTACTGGGACATTTTTGCTTCTATTGTCGTGTACTTTCAATCGTCCTAGTTTTGCGTCATCCTTTTTGATACACCCTGTATAAGTAAGCTTTTAAAGACGAACGGGAGCTCATGCGATGTTGAATTGTGTGACTCGATTGTTTTATTCGCAGAAGATGTCAATTGCGCTGAAATTAATGCTAAACTAATGCCACCATTTTCATGTGTACAATTCGGATTTTAAGTAAATTAATCTGTTTTTGTGATATCTTTTTGAAGCGCGTCATTTCCATAATTAAAATTATTGCATAATAAAATTACTGATTGTCAAAATGCCCGCGTTTTAAAGTTCAAATAACTTTAACTCTCAGAACGGCCAGACTATAGTGGATTCAAAAAGTTGAGAGTATTTTATCACTAAATCATGGTTTCTGTGTTTATACGTCGATTATAGCAAACGTCTAAGCAACTGTAGTAAAGTTTACGTTGTTTATTTAATTATTCTTGGTGAAATTCCGAAGAGTTTATAATTCACAGCCGCTGTCGAATACGACAGCTGGATCAAATGTGATAGAATAAAATATGAAAGATGGTCCTATCACAGCATGACGAAAGATGAATATGTGCTTGCCAGAGTCGAATATGTGAAAGAGGATAATTATCTCCACAACATATCTGGCAGACTTGAATACATTTTTATCAGAAAATCTCGACGTATTCGTTTGTTATCACCAGCTAAACACAATTTCTCTGCGTGATAAACTCTGCAGGCAGTTCGTCTGCAATTGTAAGTATTCCTAGTGGGAATTGTATGTAGTGTCATATGGCATGACATGAGAAATTCAGTACTGAATCACAGTATGCCACGTTCAAGGACATGACACTATGAATCGTTTTACGCTACACATTAGTGAGTATGACAAGACTGTTTCAACTAAATGTTTTAAGGCTTTAACTCCGACTATACTGTGGCAGGAATCTTTTTATTCCCTCTGGAGTAGGGTATTGTTCGCGCTGATATAGGTTTTATTTCATTTTACATCAGTGTTATAATGTGCCCTGTCACAAATAATTGACTTCCGGCAACCTGTTCATTTGTCACAAAAACTCACATCGGGACATATAGGTCGCTAAAAACAAACGTTACTACGAAAATTTGGCTTTAAATTGTGTCAAAAATTGAAATACGTTTCAAAAAGAATAAAACCAAGATAGATAGTATATAATTTTATTTGGAGGGCCGGTTTCGATTACCTGTGGCATCACCATCTGGTCAAAAAATGTTTTATACAGCCGTCATCTTGTAATGTCAAAACAGTTGTTATGTAAAATAATTTAAAGTGCATAGGTGGACTATGTCATTGTATTAAAAATTTACATATTACTATAAGTGACAGAATCCTATTGTAACTTTTACTACAATGACATAGTTCATCTATGCACTTTAAATTATTTTATACATCAGCTGTTGACATTACAAGATGACGGCTGTCTAAATCAATTTTTGACCACATGATGATGCCATAGGCCATCGAAACCGGTCGTCCAAGTAAAATTATATACTAGCGATCTTGGCTTTATCCTTTTTGGAAACTATCACAATATTGGATCGCCTCCTCACAATATAAACAAAGTCATCAAAAGTTACAAGAAACATACACATATTTAAAATTTAAATTTTTCTCACAGTGTGTGTTTTATAAACATCTTGAAATTTGAATGAAGGTTACCATATAACTAACAACCTAGGTATGTAAACTATACAATCATTAATCAGTCTGAAACATTCGCAGATGTTGCGGATATCCATCAATCCAAATGTGCTTCAATTCTACAAGAAGCGGTTTTTAATAGTATTATAAAACTTTACAACTGACGAAAGAAGTGTGTCACAGGCAATGGTGATTACATTTAGCTTGCAGAACGACCAGACGTTATTCGGCGGTATAGGTGTTTGAATCTGTCACTTTTGGTTCCTTTATTTTCTGAGTGTGTGTGTTCGTGTGTGAGCTCATATGCGAGCAAAACGCGTGGTTATCAGTCGCTAGAGTAATATACTAATTACTTGACTAACTTAAAATAACTTATTCTAAGGACAATACACACCCATGCCCGAGGGAGGATTCGAACCCACGACCGTAGTGGTCGTGCAGACCGTGACTGGCGCGCCGCAGACCGCTTGGCCATTGTGGCCAGCTTATTTTCTGATAATATACGCCAAACTTTAAATATATTGTATGAAATGGAATACTGACGAAAGTGACGTTTCATCACACGTTGGGTATCAGTCACGTTAACATTACTGCATTCTAAACCAGAGCATCAAAACAGATACAGGGATTAGCGAAAATCGAGTTGTAGTAGCGAGACTGAATGTCGAAATGCCCAAATTCACCAAAAATAAACGAAAAATATATCTATTCAATAAAGCAGATAAAAATTCGCTTCACGCTTTCCTGAGTGATAGTCTGCAGTCTTTCAAAACTAAAAATGCGAGTGTAGATCAGTTGTGGCTTACTTTCAAAGACATAATATCAGTAGCAATCGAGAGATTTATACCAAATAAATTAATAAAAGAGGGGGCCGACCCCCCGTGGTACACAAAACAGGTCAGATCACTGTTGCAGAAACAAAGAAAAACGCATGCTAAATTTAAAAAACACACAGAATCCACAAGACTGGCAATCTTTTACTGAAACTCGCAACCTAGCGCGGACTTTAATGCGAGAAGCCTATATTAGTTACCACAAGGAAATCCTGTCTCGTAATCTTGAAGAAAATCCAAAGAAATTCTGGCCATATGTGAAGTACACTAGCAGCAAATCACAAACAATACCTTCACTACGCGATGGTAATACTACCGATGACAGTACTGCTAAGGCAGAATTACTAACCACAGGTTTCCGAAATTCTTTCACCAAAGAAGACGAAGTGAACACTCCAGTATTCAATCCATGAACAGCTGCCAGCATGCGAAACTTAGAAGTAGATGTTCCTGGAGTAGTAAAACAACTTAAGTCACTAAACAAAAATAAATCTTCCGGGCCAGATTGTATACCAACTAGATTCCTCTGAGTATGCTGATGCAATAGCTCCGTACTTAGCTATAATTTACAACCGATTACTCAGCAAAAGATCCGTACCCAAAGACTGTAAAGTTGCCCAAGTTACTCCAATATTCAAGAAAGGCAATAGGAGTAATCCCCAAAATTACAGGCCTATATCATTGACGTCGATTTGCAGTAGGATTTTGGAACATATACTTTGTTCGAATATTAGGAACTACCTCGAAGAGAACGACCTATTAACCAGTAGTCAATAGGGATTCAGAAAGTATCACTCTTGCGAAACACAGCTTGCCCTTTATTCACATGAAGAGTTAAGTGCCATCGACAAGGGATCTCAAATCGATTCCATATTACTGGATTTCAGGAAGGCTTTTGGTACTGTACCCCACAAGCGGCTTCTTATGAAATTGCGTGCTTATGGAATATCTCCCCAATTGTGCGATTGGATTCACGATTTCCTATCAGAAAGAACACAGTTCGTTGTAATTGACGGTAAGTCATCGAGTAAAATAGAAGTGATATCTGGCGTTCCACAGAGAAGCGTTATAGGTCCCCTACTCTTCCTCGTGTTTATAAACGATTTAGGAGACAATCTGAATAGCTCCCTTATACTGTTCGCGGATAATGCTCTCGTTTATAGGTTAGTTTAGTGAAATCAATTGAGGATCAAAAACAACTGCAAAGCGATTTAGACAAAATTTCTGCATGGTGCGAAAATTGGCAATTGACACTAAATAAAGAAAAGTGTGAAGTAATACACATGACCACTAAAAGAAATCCGCTGAACTTTAATTACGCGATAAATCAGTCAAACCTTAAGGTCGTAGATTCTACCAAATTCCTAGGAGTTACAATTACGAACAACTTTGACTGGAAAGAACACATAGAAAATATTGTGGGGAAGTCGAACCAAAGGTTACGTTTCAACGGCAGAACGCTTCGAAGATGCACCAGCTCCACCAAAGAGACTTCCTAAATCACACTTGTGCGTCCTCTCCTGGAGTACTGTTGCCCCTTGTGGGACCCTCACCAGGTGGGACTGACGGAAGACATTGAGAAGGTTCAGAGAAGGGCAGCTCGTTTTGGTTTCTCACGTTACGGGCGGGAAAACGTCACGGAAATGTTGCAAGAATTGGGATGGAAATCATTAAAAGAAAGACGTTATTCATTGCGGCGTGATCTGTTTGCAAGGTTTCAATCACCGACTTTTAGTTCTGAATGTGAAAATATTTTGCTAGCACCCACCTACTTAGAGAGACATGACCATTCCAACAGAATAAAAGAAAAGGTGTTCTTTCTTCCCGCGCGCTATTAGAGAATGGAACGGTAGAGAAAAGTTATGAAAGTGGTTAATGAACCCTCTGCCAGGCACTTGAATGTGATTTTCAGAGTATCTATATAGATCTAGATGTAGATGTAGAGCACTTTCGCCAATAAGTATAGCAAATTACTTGGAATTTCATTTTATTTTTTAGTCACTGGACTATCCACGGATAATTCGCAAAATGGTTAGTCCATTCGCGGACAGTATGAAGGTTGCAGTTTGTACGACTGTGACATCTGGCGTCACCTAAAACTCGTCTCTCACGACTACATGCTGGTGCTCCCTGCTCGTCGCTCCAGCGGTCACCGTTGGAACACAACCACGGCTGGTGAGTGAGAGGGGGAGGGAGGGGGTGGTGGTATGGCGCGCCTCGTGTTTGTGGGGGGGGGGGGGGATGGAGGGGGAGGGGTGATGTGGAGCGCCTCGTGTGAGGGGGGGGATGATGATGTGAGGGTGTCTCACGCGATAGCCTCGTTATCTGTCGCGGTCTTCCGGCACTCCGTCGATCGCCATTTGCGGACGCATTAGGACTCGGCCATTACACGATGCGGGCCACGGCCTTAGCTACAGGCTGGCGATGCACGGTAATGCGCTGCTGACTCTGCGGGTGACACCGAACTTCAGGAGTAGTTTGGCAAGTAGCACAGTCAGGAACACTCAAAAAATGTTCAAATGTTTGTTAAGCTTCTGGGACTTAACTACGGGGTCATCAGTCCCTAAACTTACAAACTACTTATCAACTACCTTATACTAAAGACGGCACAAATATCCATGCACGAGGGGGGATTCGAACCCCCGACCGTAGTGGCCGTGCAGACCGTGACTGAAGCGCCTCAGTCTCCTCGGCCATCGCGGCCGGCTCAGGAACACTCCATGCGAGTGTGGGAAGGCGTACATTGGCAGGTCAATCCTCACAGTTCGTGACAGATGTGTAGAACACACATCAGGCTTCTACAGCCCGAAAAATCAGCAGTTGCAGAACATTGTCTAAACGAGGAACATAGGATGTTGTTCGATGAAACTCGTATTGTGGCCAGCACGTCCGGTTTTTAGGACAATGTTTATAAATAGTCCATTGAAATCAGGCTGTCAGAAAATTTAATAGAGACAAGGATTTCCCGCTTAGCAGGGCGTGGAACCCGCTTTTATCAAATATGAAAAAACATCGATCTTTTATGCAACGCACCAGATTGCTGGAAGACAACCCATGACTGCGATATATCGCGAGCACCACCTTTCCGCCACCGGCGGCGCCGCAAGACCTGTGTGTGTGTGTGTGTGTGTGCAGTACCTGTGGCAGGCCACGCATGCGCCTTCACCACACGCAGGCCTATATAGGACGGCGTTCCATGCCCTCGGCATCAGGCTGAAGAGCAGCCACCGCAGCTGCTGCCAGCCTGCCAGCTGTTTTTACAATTGGCTTTAAAGAACAATAAAGGAAAAAAAAGCCCTCGGCATCAGTTGTCGGCGAGTCCAGCAGTAACAGTTCCGCTGAGGATGGCGGACAGGTGTACCGCCGAAATATTGGGTCAGTTTGACTTCAAAATCCAGCAGCAAACCCGAAGAAACTATGAAGACAGTGGGGAACTGACAGCGGAATGGTAGTGTTCAACCACCCATAAAGGTTACTTAGATCAGGAATTAAAGATGCTCCTGTGAGTCAGCGACTACAAGTCCTAACAAACGGTGAAAAAGTACACGATTTATCTGTGTTACTACATGAAGACAAGTTACTGGTGAAGATTTTTACCAGAAAAGTGTTTCGCCGATTTACTTCAGATTTTCACACTACAATCTAATGAACATTCGGGCGAAACCATTTACACGAAACTTTCGAAACAGAAGTGAATAGTCAGGGGGTAGATATTGTCATGCCTACACGTTTGACAGCTCTCACGCCCATGTATTTCATTTCCTATGGGTCGTCATCAAGGACTATTTATTCTGAATAGCCTCAGACCTAAACGACTACATACATGATGCATTTCATGATTTGGAGAATGATAGATGATCGTCTGGCATTTTGACCGTTAGACTCCAATTGGCGTCATGTTTTGCCTGAATGGTATAATTTTTTGAGGTGACGTTACTTCGTCAACTTGCTTGTCGAAGATGATGATGAAAAAGACGTTGACGACGTCACAACCGCCGCGTGAGATTAGTCGAGCGGTCCGGAGCGCCACGTTGTGGATCGCGCGGCCTCCCGTGTCGGAGGTTCGGATCCTCTCTCGGGCAGGGATGTTTGTGCTGTTTTTACTATACGTTAGTTCATAGGTAGTTTGTAATTTTATGGACTGATGACCCGCAGTTAAGTCCCGTAAGCTTTACTAACATTTTAACATTTTTGAGTATCACAACCAGTCCCCGAGCAGGGGAAAAAATGCCCAACTGAACCGGAAATCGAACTCGGGCCCCCTATGTCGCAATCCACCACGCTGTCCATTTTTTTATCTTTTTTTCTTTTATGTTTTTAATGCGAAAATATCATTGTAGTTCGCAGAAAACTATACACTTTATTTCATGAAAAGGTGACCGGTTTCTTCGATCTTACACTAAGATCATACACTAAGATCGTCAGACCGATTTGCCTCGGGTCGGTGCTGAGACTGCATTGAGTAATCGCCATCGGCCATCGTCTCACCACCAACCTGAGACAAATCGGTCTAGGGACAATCTTAGAGTAATATCGAAGAAACCGGTCGCCTTTATATAAAATAAAGTGTATAATTTTCTGCGAATTAAAAACATTTTTTTTATTTGCACTTATTCCAAGGAAGAAGGAAACAACAAGAAAAAAAACTAAATTCACATCTGCATTTCGACCCGCTAAAAGTAAAGAAAAATAAAGGAACGTCAATCTCTTCAGGCTTTATCGCCTTACTCAAACTACATCAGGAAACTACCTAGACAAGGGTGAAGAAACAAGGGAAAGTAAGGGTAATGAGCGGTAAATACGCACAAAACCAATAACACCTCTTCATTCATTTCTATTTTTGTTATTATCCTTGTTATTTATATAGCTTTATGTACGTTGTATGGTTCTGAGGCTCTCCATGGCCCGCAGTTGATAAGTCAGTCGCGGCTTCTCGTAATATTTGTGTATTGTTGAATAGTTCAAGTCTGGAAAGTAGTTCAAACAGTTAAATTGCTTCTCTCTTGATTAAACATATACCAGCTGCAAGGAGGTACATGGAAGGTACTCCCAAGGAAGTCCGAGAAGGATTGTCTGTACTTACGGTGATGTACAACGAATAACGGCGGCCGGTAAGATAAGTTGCGGTATTACCCCACATTGTTCCCTATTTTATTTCATTACATTTTCGTTTCTTTTCTTCTGGCCTGCCTTCTGCAGTCCAGACAGTTTTGTTTCGGATAGCTGGCCGCACACGGAAGCGAGCCGAGCTGGTTCATACCGGCCGTGACGTACTGTACGGTGCAGCACCGTGGGAAGCATTCGTTCGCTGCGGCAGTCAGGGCGGCTCTTCCCGGCCGCTGTCGAGGCGGGAACCGCGTCGTTTTCATTTCATTATTTTGCCGATAATATTTTCTGAGACATAACTCCAACCTACCGAAGAATTACGATTATGTCTTATTAGATTAATTACAATTTCATATTCATTTAAAAGTGCAACTTTACCATAAACTAAAAATTATAGAAAGTGATTTGTTATTGGCTGATAAAAATCAGCCAATCGGGTGAAAGATTCTAACATCTAGGCGCCAAGTCAGAGCGTGGGCTCTGTACCCAGTCTGCGACATGCCACTGGACGGTCAACATGTATTTGAAAGGCTAGGGTCATAAAGTGTATAATTAGGCGTAATTAACCGCCAGATAAAGTGATATTAATGAGAATTATCTGCTCTACAGTGACAAGCAGTGCGTGTTAAGTTTTGGTGTCAAATTGTGTGAATTAGACGAGCTACGGCTCCGAGGATAGTCTGTAAAGGAAAAGAAGTTAATATTGTCATTGCGACACAGTTGATAAATTTAATAATTAACAGATTCAATATTGAGAAGGTGCTCAACAGATTTAATTACCGGGATATTTCAGAAGTTTGTAAATCTGGTTCCAACGTAGTTAGCCACACTAAAGTTAATAAACAAAATTGTTCAGAAAGGCCGCTTTCATTTCAAGTAAGCAGAAATATTTTCTCTTGTGATATTAATTTCCAGAAACACACGACGAGATTAACAATCTGTCAGAGTCCACGACCGGCGGAGGAAACATCCAATGGGACTTAATCGAGTCTGAATAATCAGGTAAGCAAGCCTGAACGGTGTTTGAACGAGGTAGGAGGAGAGGGCGCACACCGCATAGAGTTGAAAACTGTTTTTTATATTGACATTTATTCAGAGTGTGTGTGTGTGTGTGTGTGTGTGTGTGTGTAACTCTACTCGGCAAATTAATTCCGAGCTACGGTGGCACTTTCCCGTAGCTGGCATCCCGCAAAAAACTGTACTGAAATTTCATAATTGCCCAGTGAGTAACCGTTACAAAGTCCAAAATTCAGGTTCGTATTTTGCAGTAGATCCAAAAGGAAAGTGTATCGCATGTCAGCGGATCCAATCGCATGATTGGTCGTAACCTTGGGAAAATACACTACAAGTAGCTAGCTGGAAAAATAATATGGAAGTAGCAACGAATGAGGAGTAATACTGTGTGGAATGTTCCTCCTCAGCAAATGTAAGATACTGCGGATCAGATGACAAACAACAGTTACAGTGCCGCAAGAAAATTACTATGAATTCGGGATCGGCAAACATTGACAGTAAGGTACCAGACCAACTGTACACCAGAATCAAGAAAATAAGTGGAAACAGTGCGCCAGTTGGAACGCCTGTTGGATGGTAGACGTCTTTGGAGAACATGATAGACTCATAGACTAGTTTTGAGTAGGTACGGGACAGACAAGTTGCGCAAATAACTAAGCTCAAGAATAAAATATCTGATATAATGGAACGGGGCTGGAATAACCGACAGCATGACCGGTGTTGACAGAAAGACCAGCTTGTGAGTCGACAATAGAAGACCAGTAGGCTCGTTGGTCAACGTGTCTACGTCGTCATCTGCGACGCGGCGGTACGAGATTCAGACCTAAGCCACCACGGTTGCGGAGAAGACTGGGCGATTCATAATTAACTTTGAACAACAAGCCATCGCCGCCAACATGCGACGGGCCATGGTTAAGTGGGAAGGGGAAGACCTTTGCGACAAGGGGAACGCGGGGTGAGGTGTAGACATTGGCATATCGAACTCGCTGAAGAATATCCAGGTATGTTAGGCGATGATCAATAAGACCAGCCCTCATCTGCTGAAGTAGGCGTCGGCAGTTGAAAGCAGCCGAACGCCGGAAATCAGCGAAAAAGTCAATGCCTGAATGGCGGGGGTATCTCTGATGATAAGGGGGTCAACGCACCCAGCAGCGAGGTGCGCGTCGATAAACGTAGCGAGTGATTTGCGGACACTGAGAGAACTACCAGAAGTCTCGCCGTAAGTGGCGACCCATGTCAAGGCTGCCCGGACTGTTTCAACATTACATATAAAGGTTACTAAATCGTGCGGCAGAATCGGTAGCCATCAATAGACAAGCCCAGCAAACGTTGGGGAAGGCCACAGACCACGGAAGGCGAAGGCATATATGATCGCTGAAAGCGGGCAACTCTGTCCTATAGAGCGACTAGTAACGGTGGTTGAGGCTAGTCTGCCGTCATATCCTAGAAAAGGACTCCTCAGAAGGTGCATCACGACCGTCATGATCACATCTGGAATGAAGTACGTCAGTCGTAAGAAAGGAATGATCTACCTGATCAAACGTCTCACCAGCGACGCGAGTGCACCAGAGATGCGTTATGTCCTTGCCACGGCGATGATGTCCCTGAGTGACACAAAGCCATAAGGGCATTATGGTATCCTGGTCTCCTCCCACGGATGATTGGTCGGACGACACGACATATCTAGCAGGTGTGCGGCCAAAATGCGAGTTAGGATCTTCATATCAATGTTAAGGAATGTGATACGGAGATAATTACTGATACAGATGCCACCATTGGGCTTATGGCTTCCATAAAGGCATGAGAAATGCGCACCTCCGTGCCATCAGCTCCTGACAGTTGGAAGTGGAGGTGCGTATGAGAAGAGTGCGGAACGTACGACAAAATTCAAGGGAAATGCCGTCAGCTCCTGGAGAGCGATTGACTCATCCTGACCGGATTGCATCGAAGAATACTTCCGCAATCAATTCCATAGCCTCATCTCCTAGCACCGAAGGAGAGACGTGATACTTCCTTAATCAACTCCGGCGAATGTGGAACTACTGCAAAGAGCTGTTACTAATGAGTATAATGCGGATGTCTTATGGTGGACTGTTTATCGTATCGACTCCCTTCCTCGTCCGCTAAGACATAAATCAAATTCCTACGGCGATGTCGTCGATACTTGAGTAAATGGGTGTTCTTAAGGCATGCGATAGCAATACGAGACCTCACTACCGCTCCGCCCATGTGCCGTCGCATGAGAACAGCACGTTCCGTCATTATCTGGCGCTTAGGGGAGACAGAATCATATTACGGAACAGCGCCTTTGGATTCTGTAAAGTTAGTCGTGCTTTTCCTCCAATTTGCACCAACGTTTCGATACCGAATCAGAATTTCACGGGGAGCGTATTTTGCACAGTGGATCACCAGGATATGGTTGACGGGTACATCTTAGACTACGTTGACTTGTGGTCCATGTCTCTTCTATTATCCGGCGACATTCTGTCGAAGGGAGGAGTGCTACGGTTTCAATAACCATGTTCGTACCACACAGCCTGCCGAGTGAGAACTACAACACAAATGTAAGCCTCATGATTGAAGAAAGCAACACGCCATATTTCCGCCTGTCGAGAGACCCATATTAGGGGGCGTGAGAAGTAAATGCGATCCAGTCAGCTCGAGTTATGTGCGGTGTAACATGTAACTCCCCTCCCCCTCCCCCCGCAAAAAAGAACAAAAACCGTGGACATGGCGCCACGTTTCGTCAAGTGATACGTGATTAATGATATGTTTAAGAGCCGCACATGGTGATTCTACATCTACATCTACATGGGATACTCTGCAAATCACATTTAAGTGCCTGGCAGAGAGTTCATCGAACCACAATTATACTATTTATCTCCCATTCCATTCTCGAATAGCGCGCAGAAGAAAGAACACCTGAATCTCTCTGTTCGAGCTCTGATTTCTCTTATTTTATTCTGATGATCATTTCTACCTATGTAAGTGGGAGTCAACAATATATTTTCGCATTCGGAGGAGAATGTTGGCGATTGGAGTTTCGCAAGTAGCCCACGCCGGTGTAGTAATTGATCCCGAGGTCGCTGCGTAGACTTGAAGTCACTACCCAGTACCATATCACGGTGTGGTCCCAAAAGGAGAGGCGTAACCTCTTCCGCGAAGAAGGGATTACATTCCTGACGGTGGCTGGAAACCGATGGTGCACAAACGTTCACGATGCGGACACTAAAGAGCGTGTGGGCCATACCTATAGCATTGGGAAGTTACAGAACTTCTTCAGATAGACCGTCTCGAAAGATGATGACCACACCACTAACAGTATCCAAAACATGAAAGATATAAGTCGTGAATCCAAACGGTGGGGACAAATCGACGACGTACACTTCCTGAAGGAGTGCAACATAAATATCTGCAACATCATGTCGCGTTGTAGCTCCAGTTTGTGTTGGGCACGCACGGTGGCGACGTTAATCTTCACAATACGATAATAATGACAATGAATTACGGCAAGCCGAGGCTGGAGTGGCCGAGTGCATTGAGGCGCTATGCTGCGATACGCGAGGCCGTTTCCCGTGGGGGTTCGAATCCCCCCTCGGACATAGATGTTTGTGCTGTCTTCAATATAAGGTAGTTCATAAGTATTTAATATTCACAGAATATATGACATCAACTGCGATTGGGCAAAGCTGAAAATGTGTACCCAGCCGGGATTCGAACCCGGGTCTCCTGCTTTCTAGGCAGTTGCGCTGACCCCTACACCACTGAGGACACAGTGATCACCGCAGGGCGAAGCTGGGAATTTGTATCTGACGGGAGGCGTGCTTAGGTAGTCCTTGCAGGTGCGGTGATCACTGTGTCCGCAGTGGTGTAGGGGTCAGCGCAACTGCCTACAAAGCAGGAGACCCGGGTTCGAATCCCGGCTGGGTACACATTTTCAGCTTTGCCCAATCGCAGTTGATGTCATTTATTCTGTGAATATTAAATAATAATAACTGCAGGATCAGAAGTGACGACTGTTCTTTCGGAACAGACGCCACATGTATATATAGTTCATAAGTAGTTTGTAAGTTTAGGGACTGATGACCCCGCAGTTAAGTTCCATAGGCTTTACAAACATTTGAACTGTTACAGCGGGCACAGGACTGGGTGAGCTTTCTAAAGACGCGCGTCGTTGAACCTGCGGGGCTGACGAAGCGGTGGCCGCTGTAGGGAGTGTTCGGGGGCAGGTGCAGCCGACTGGGACGTCCCATCAGCAGCACCATCTACTCGCATCGATTCCATCTCCGCTTCTTCTGTCTTGAATACAGAGGCGGTGTAGGTCGACCGTTGGAGGAAAGGGCGCCTCCATCGGTGCCTTGAGAGCCACCCGCGCTGGAGTCAGAGGCAGTACGGACGAAGGAGTGCTCTCGGAGGCGCCGTCTGCATCAGACAGCTTTCCATCGGCAAGTTGCTCCATTTCTTCTTCGTATTCTTTCCTGGTATCCATTTGAATAAGAGATCCATCTGAGGATGTACGGCTACGTTTCTTGCTCTTTCTAGCCGCTCGTTGTATACGAACATATTATTCAGAGTCCGACTGCGGGCGGCTGTCATCAGAAATCGGACCAGTGTGCAGGAAGGTGGAGGTAGGCACAACTCTCGTACGAACATGCATTGTAGCCGAAGGAGCATCCACTGTAATCAGAACATTCGATTGAGCAACGTCTGAAATTGGTGGCGCCGAGGAAGGTATCTTCGGTACCTGCTTGAGTGACAGAGACAGGTCAGAAACAACTTGAGTAGTAGAACTCGAGTCGTGGACGAGCTTGGAATATGTGACAGGGATTTGAGTGGTCACAGCAGGGGGTACTTCTTCTCCGATCGGCTTCTGTAATATGCGCCGTTGTGTGCATTCCGATCTGACGTGACCCTCCTGGCAACACCCTGCAACAGTTCGCCGTTGACCATAGTACAGGGTGTCTCACGAAAGACGCCTGCCAAGCGTTCGCGAATCGGGCGGTACGGCTCCCGGCCGCTGCCACCGCATCCGCCGGCCACGGCAGCGCCCGATTCTCGGACACTGCTGTGCCGCGGGCGCATACACTGAGTTAAAGTAAAAAACATTGCCTTCTGAGTAACCGAAGCTTATTGTATTTACAGTAGATGTTCACAATGATGTCCCTCCCTGGGAAAAGTGGGCTGACATCTCTTGAACACATTTGCGAACACTAGACAAATTTCAGCTGCCGAAATCTGGGAAATGACTAGTCGAATCTTGCCTTCTAACTCTTCTAGTGTATGGGAATTGCTTGTAAACACTTGTCTTTTAACATTCCCCGAAGATAAAAGTCACAGGGACTTAGATCTGGAGAACGAGGAGGCCAGTCAACTATCCTATCATCAAAAACTCTTTGTATTGCTGCCATAGAAGCATTGGCAATGTGAGGTCTTGCATTTTCCTGCTTGAAATAACCGTACAGCTATTCGTTGGGTGAAAGTTCTTGAAAAAATGGATGCAGGATATTGTTCACATGCTTGTCAGAATTTGTTTCCTGAAAAAAGATTCGACTAGTCATTTCCCAGATTTCGGCAGCCGAAATTCGTCGAGTATTCGCAAATGTGTTCAAGACATGTCAGTCCGCTCTTTCCATAGAGGGATATCATTTTGAACATGTACTGTAAATAAAGGTAAGCTTAGATTATTCAGATGGCAATGTTTATTAGACTTTAACTCAGTGTATGCGCCCGCGGCACAATAGTCCGAAAATCGGGCGCTGCCGTGGCCTGCGGATGCGGTGGCGACGGCCAGGAGCCCTACCGCGCGATCCGCGGACGCCTGGCAGGCGTTTTTCTTGAGACACCCTGTACATAACTATGGCTCGCAGTCCGCCATTTGTCAAGTATGACTACACCTGTTTCCTTAATTCAGTTTTAACCTGTCGTTAACCGTGTAGCTCACGGTATGTGATTAAAGTTTACCATTTTTCTTCTAGCTAACTGATAACGTTACCATACGGCTCGAAAGCCGAGACGATGACCTCTCCGCACTTTTAATGAAAGTCCAAATACTCAAATTATAGGAAGACCGTACTTTAAAATTTTCGTATATTCCGGAATCTTTTCATTCGCACCTTCGCTTCCATCTGTGATGAGCTGATGCCTCCGGAGGTGTGCATTTCGTATGTCTTTATGTAAGGGATCATCGTTCCTGTCCATGAGCCCCAGCGTGGCACTTGTATCAGTGATTATCACCTCACACTCCTTAACAGTGATCTTTACTCGCCTGATGGTAGCACGCCTCAAACACGCTGCTCGACATGTTGTGTCGTCAGAGTGAGCATCCTAGGGAGGATACCATAATATCCTTATGGCTTTATGTCGCTCGGGGACTGTCCTACGTCGTATAGGTTTCCCAGACGTGATCATGACTGTTTTGATGCGCCTTCTGAGGGATGCTTTATCTACAGTCCTTTACAGTGGCACACTAGCCCCAACGATCCTAACTGATCGCTCTACACGACAGGGTGTCTCGTTTCAGCTGTCATGTATACCTTCGCCTCGTACCCCTTGCTCTGTGGCCTTCGGCAACGTTCGGTGGGGCTGTCCATTGATGGCCACCGATTTTACTGCACAGCTTATGCTGACAATTTAGTCATGAAGGCCGGGCAACCTTGACGTGGGTCGCGGCTTATGGTGAGACTCGGGTAGTTTTCTCAATATCCGCAAATCAAACGCTGAGTTTATCGACGCGGGCCTCCCCGCTGGGTTCGTTGCGCCCCTCACCACCAAAGATACCAACCGCTGTTGCTGCTGATCTCCGGTGTTTGTCCGCTTTCAACTGCCAAAGCCTATTCAGCAGATCACGACCGGTTTCATCGATCATCATCTACGATCATCTACGATTCCCGGGTATTCTTCAGCGAGTTTGCTCCTACGTGTCCATCAGCGTATTGGAACTGCAGTCCATTGGCGTGTCTGCGAACAACATCCTGACACACCTCCACATTCGTCATTCTAATGTAAACAATACCCATGATCGAAAAGTAGATCACAATGACGCTCGGACGATCTAAACTAGTTTCTTCGCGAATGAACGTTTCAACCTCATGAGCGCGGGGTCTCACGTGACGGTTAAGAAAAGAAACTTTCAGGATTTCCCGGCGATAAGCATACGCCACGATGTTCACGGAAGACGGACACATGACTTGATACTCTACGACGCGACACGGAAGGAAACGAACACTCGCTAGCGGAGCAACTCGGCACGCCAAGCCGACCCGCTCACGAATACGGCTGAAAGGCAACTGAACTCGGATTCCATATGTAACATCCCATGACCGTGTCCACTGGACTTTGGAACGGACACTAAGACACTGATTCCATGGCATAATATGGACTATTTAACTGTTGTTAGGACACAAGAAGCCGCGCTGGAGTGGCCGAGCGTTCCAAGGCGCCTTGCTGCGGCGCGCGCGATTCGTCACCGGCGGAAGTTCGAGTCCTTTCTTGGGCATGGGTGTGTGTGTGTGTTTCTCCTTAGGTTAGTTTAACTTGGTTTAAGTAGTTTGTAAGCCTAGGGACTGATAACCAGAATAGTTAAGTCCCATAGAGAGTAGATTAGATTAGTTGGTTCGTTCCATAGATCCGTGTTGAGGTGATCCTCGTGGATGTGGAAAATTGTCAATTACTTTTTTACAAGTTTTTATATAATATTACTAATAAAGGTACATACACTTTTTACAAGCTGATAATATAATGATACAAATAATATGAATACAGATACATGCGTCATTTGGTTTGTAACGCAACAACACAGTGACCAACGCCACTGATTGCGTGTGTAAACACAGTTACATTTATAATATGGAAGATGTGTATGATTTGTTTATTATTTGTTTATTACATGTAATTCGATGTGTTCTTGTATGCAAATAATTTATGTGACGTACAATTGTCAAAATGATTACATATTCCATAGAACGAAATGATGTAATGCATTGTAGTAGACACGTTGGCTTAGCGAGGGCAAAGTTAGCAAAACCTGTGTGTAGAGCCATATTATCGCTGAGCGTAGAGTTGTGTAGCGCGAGGCGCGAGAGAAGTAGTCGTTGTTGAGCTATCGAAGTGAATGTAACAAAGTCAGACAGCAGCAGCAGACCGTAGTAGCACGGCACCTTATTAAGTGTTGGTACGAGCAGCAATCAGAGCAAGTGGTCATTGGCAAATAATTGGCATGGGCGCAGCGTCAATGTATCAAGACGAATATGTCAAGAGGAACGCTGTATGTCCGATGCAAATAATGTTCCGTCGCCAAGAAGATACCATTTTGCCAGTAATTATTAAGTACTAGCAACAATCGCCAGCTACGACGCACCGTCGCTGAAAAAGTAAGGTCTGCATAACTTACCGTCTTTAGAACTGTATAGCTAAGCCAACGTTTAGTTTTGCTGAATGTCAATAACGAACCAGAGTGCAAGTATTCAGCGCTAAAGAAATTATTAACCCAAGTCACTACCAACCAGGTTCCTTATCCGCTACCTCTAGTCCGAGGCTCAACATAAACCATAAGGACAGGTTGAAATAAACCTTAAAGTAATTAAATCAGTATAAAATATTTTGCAATGGTATACAGTTGACATAAACAAATTAACAACAGTGCGCAGTTAATAGTAATGAGTGTATTGAATAATAATTGAATGATAAAGAATAGTAATTGTTAATTGTGATCTTAATATTCAGTTTATAAGAGTTAAAAAGTTACGTTGCAAAGTTCAGCCAAAGAACCAAAAAGTGCGGTTTTAACAGAGTAATTATTAGAAACCATTTGATATGCTACTTTGTTGTTAGTTTAATGGACAATAGTCAAGGTTAGAAGATTAGTTATTAGAAACAGTAACTACGTTAATATTTTACACAAAGAGTAAATTTCTTAATGTCGCAGTCAATAATTTTGCATAAACATTCAACCAGTCAGCCGGCCGCGGTGGCCGAGGGGACTGAGGCACTCCAGTCAGGTTCTGCACGGCAACTACGGTCGGGGGTTCGAATCCCCCCTCGTGCATGGATATTTGTGCCGTCCTTAGTATAAGGTAGTAAATAAGTAGTTTGTAAGTTTAGGGACTGATGACCCCGTAGTTAAGTCCCATAAGCTTAACAAACATTTGAACATTCAACCGGTCAAAATAGAAACACAATTACGACAGTTTGCATTAGTGTTGATAGTCAAAGTACAGTCAAACCTCATTGCAAGCATTATGGTGACGGTCTATTTCGTTATGTAGAAATTGTGCTTGCTAACGTTTATTGCTACAAATTTCCAGTTCACTACAGTAATTTTATTGGTTGATGCTATTGCATGAGAAAGTTGGATTTGCTGGTTCTACATTGTTTTATGTTTCCTGGTGTCGTTTCTGCGTTCACTTAACCTGCAGTCTGTGTCTGTGTTGTTTCCATATTAGTCAGTAATTAATTTGCTACTGAACCAAAATTTCATTAATTTCCATAATTTGTTGCTCGTACAACGAGCTGGCGACCGTTTTCTCACCTAGTCAAATTTGTTTATTCAATTACAGTTTTGTCCCGGGTGTTACATTTACTACTTTATATAAAATTCCCGCACCAAACGATCGTCATTGGAAAGTGACTAGTAAATTATCGTTTGTGTGTGTAACCTTCACTACGTTATCAGTTTCATCTCCGATAGCTTAATCCTGGTAACTGTTTCATGAGGCACACGGATCATTTTGAAGTTTAATCACTCGCGATTATCGGTAGCGTAGGTCAATTAGGTTACAGGTTCTATCTAATAATTCGTCATTGGAGAAGGAGTTGGCCACTAGAAAGTCTTTTAGGCTCCTCTTAAAGTGATCTTTATTTGTAGCTAAATATTTTTTGGTTGTTGGTAAATTATTGAAAATGTGTGTTGCTGAGTAGTGGACCCCTATTTGAACTAAAGTGATTTTAAGTCATAGATATACAAACATTTGAACATTTGAGGACACAAGATATTTTTGTTAGTGCAAAGTGTAACCTCTTTGGAGGACCACAGTCGAACAGTAGCTATCGCTGGTCGCTGGCGTACTGCGATCGCTGTTCGCGGTTCGGTTTGGTTTTCAGTGTTTGTTGTTTGTTGGGAGTGGTCCGCAGGCAGCTGAACCAGTGGCAAGCGTTCTTGGCAGCGGCTCAAGTCAACCTGCCGACCGTCCCATGAATGCATTCCGGCTACGCTGACGAACAGAAAATGTCAGTGTAAAGGTGCGCAGTTGTTATCGTAGCGGCACGCAGTAATTTGGTGACTGTATTTTGATACGAGTAACATTTCTCGTCCTGAATAAATTTCAAAGCTCGTCACAATGCATCGGTAATAGTCATCACTTAAACCGTTCATTATCCGCACACCAGAAAAGGCGAAGTGCTGAACCCTTCTTGTGAGTAATTAAATGGAGGCAGAGGAATAATCAACAGTTATAACGGTACTGATACAAGTCAGCCAACGTGATTGTTGACAAGGACGTCCATTCCTCCAACAATCTTCGGATCCATTGACCGATCCCCGGCACAGCACGTGATGAGTGTTACATTTTCAGCCGCTGCCAAAAATTCGGCCCGTCTCGGCGCCCAGCAACAAACAAAAACATTGAAACACGAGCATGGTCGACCAGCAGCGTTCGCGCCAGCTACTATTCGCTACTGTATTCCTCCAAAGAGGTTACAATTTGCAATACGAAAAGACTTCCAAGATGTATTCATGAAAACGGAAAACGGTTGAAACATAAGAAATAATTGTACTGTTTGTGTTTGTAATGGCACATATATTTAATCTTTTATTTACATCAGTCCCCGGTGATCAGTCAATTTTTACGCCATGCTGTAGATACGTGGAAAAGTTTACAGTAAATATCTCTGAAAGTTTATGACCTGTTTATTTTATACTTTCACAAAATTTACTAAGAAACAACCAGGGGCTGTGAGTTCTTTAAACCACAAAGGGCGTTCGAAAATTTTTGCACAGTCGTCTCAAATCGGAGGAGAATGACCTTTTTTTTTTAACATACTTCGACGGATCGTGAAGTAGATGTCAGGTTGTGACAGTGGTTGGTGATGCAGTTCCTCTTCAAGACCGGCGATGACTCTACCACATCGATTCACAAGAAGGTGCTACCTGTTTATGGGGAGGGCATAGTGGATCGCAGCAGTATCCAGAGGTTTAAAGAAAGTGGTTTATCCCTGCTGGACAATCCACGATGCGGTAGGCCATCGACGGGATTGAGTTATGTGAATCAAATCATCCAAAATGAGAGATGTGTGACGACATGACAGCTTCCTGAAATGATTTGTTTGTCATTGGGTTTTGTGGTATCACTGGTGCTGTCACTAGGGTACAGAAAAATCTGTGCACGTTGGGTGCCTCGGTTATTGAAAAGAGAAATGAAAACGACGAGGAAAAATCTGTGCGAGGGTCTCATGAACACCCAGGATGAATCGTGGTTGTTTTTGTCTGAACTTGAGAGCAAAACCCAATCCATGGAGTGAAGTCATCCAGGCTCTCCTCGGAAGAAAAAACCAAGAATTTCACGAACAGCAAGCCGAAATATGATGGCCTCCTTCTTAAGGGATCAGCATGGTGTCATTTTCACTGACTTTATGGAACCTGGTACCACCATTAACCGGGAGCGATACTGTTTGTCACTAGACAAGCTGCGAGACCCACTGACCACAGCTCCGGGGTCAATGCCACATCCATACAGCCCTTATGACGCAGGAGAAAATCAGGAAAATGGATTGGAAAGTTGTTCCTCATCCTCCTACCCCCCCCCCCCCCCTACAGTCCAGATTTGGCTCCGTCTGAATTTTACCTCTTTGGTCGTCTGAAGGCCAACCTCTGAGAAAGACCTTATTTCCTGTACCGAACGATGGTGTAAAAGCCAATCCCCAAAATTTGCCGAAGTGCATTGAAACAACGCTGGGCCAGTTGATGGAGGCTACATTGAATAGCCTCAACGTGTAGCTAAATGTTCCAAGTTTGTTCATAAAAAATGTCAGTCTCATCTTACAAATAATAATAATAATAATAATAATAATAAACGGAGAAGACTGTGTAAAATTTTTTGAACTCTCTTTGTATGTACAAATTATCTGTTAAAACCAATTTTAAGGAGGACAGTGCCGTATTGCACTGACAAAATGTGCGGTTTATAACACTTTCTGGCTGTTACCTCTAACTACGATAGCTGTGCAGTCAAACTATTATACAAATAGTTTCCTCCACATACGTTCTTCCATCGTATACGCAATTTTACGAAGATTAACACAACAATGTTTACCTTGTTTTCTTCATAGAGATCAATTTTAATTGCACACTGGAAGGACGTATTTATGGGTAATTTTATCTTCTCTCAAAGAATGAAATTACACGCAAATCTGTAGTTGAGAGTACTACTCTTACAGATTCAGACGCTGAAGTGTGCAGCTGATTCTTAATCATATTCAATGTTGCGAATACTTTGATTGTTGAAATTGAGATGCTTCTGTGAATCTTTGTGTGTTGCTCATTATCCGGATGTAGTAAGCAGGTTTCTTAACTTGGACATGATAGTGCAGTCAGTGATACAGGTAGCAAAGTGATTGCGGTACGTAATTTCGGAGAGGCTTTCCAGAGGTTTCCGGTGAACTACATAAATCTGCTATCTGCATCTCTCTCTCTCTCTCTCTAACACACATGTAGAAACACTACACAAGCAGTCATGCTAACTGTACGGAAACAACGAAGCCCTAAACTAGGTATGGCTGCAGGCTGGCGCGGTTCCATCTCCCGTTGCCGAAAGTTGGCGACACTTGCCGTGCTGTGTAACTGCCTTTCCTGTGGAATGTGTTCGCAAACAGGTGTCACAGTCACCGTGAAGCAATCTCGGACCCAATTCACCAGAAACAGAAATAAAAAGGGTTGGCGTATTCATGGAAACATACATCTCAGTTTCTATGCATTGAATTTCCATATAGATATGAAAAGATAACTTCCATCCCATCTGAAGAACCAAAGTTAAATCTTCAGTGACAGCTACTCACAGTGAATCTCCAGTAGGTATAGTTAGCTCGCTTATTCGTCCCCAGTATTTTCACATTCTTTTCGACACTCACGCTCTAAACTGTAAGAGGATGAAGCAGAAGTGTGTACAAGTGAAAGAAAAACGGTATGCGAGATGACTTAAGGTTGAAACAACAACCGAGATAGCGACTTACGGACGCACAGAATTTCACGACATAGGAGGAATAGATCCTCTCATGAAGAGCGTCGAATCAACGTACAGGATTCAAGCAGCAACGGGGTAATTTTTTCTGTGATTTTCAATATACCGCCATCCAGATCTGAGTAGTACAAAATGGAAATCAACCGCACAAACACTCCTCAAAGGCAAACTATGGCTGAGAAACAATGACAGCTAAAAAACATATAAAAGATTATTGATGTATTCATGCATATGATACAAGAAATGCTTAAATTTCTTGAAAATGGAGGAAAATAACGAAGCATATCGTAGAGAGAGTGAACAGAGAATTACAAACAGAAACATGTAAATGAATTCGAATTATTCGTGTAATTATTTGCCCATTTCAAAAATATAAAAAGCTTTCGTATTCTACACAGTAAGTAGAATATTATGTGCAGTTTAATATCATAAGTATAACAAAAACTGAGTGTTTGTTCTGACACTGAAGCACTAAAATATGCCAAGTGCGATATGTTTCGAAAATTCATTATTCGAAAATTGTATCATTAGCTGCTTCGACCAAACTTCACATATAATTTTTAGCGTTTACAAAAAATCAAAATTCTCGGTGAAACTTCCTACAAAATTATAAAAGTAAGAGTGTGTATTCGTTATTCACCCACTCAATCTTCAGCGTCTACTGTGAGGTTTTAATTTATTACTTTATTCCAAAGAAATTCATCTTCCAGATACAGGTGTAATGTCGAAATATCGATGATAATGATTACAATGAGAGGCACAAATTTTAATTTCATACCTCTCCTAGTTTTGATCCGTCCGGTTGTTCCTTTTGTGTTTTTCTTTAACCGGACGAATCAAACCTAGAAGAGGTATCGAATTAATACCATAGAAGGCAAATGGGAACGAAGAGCAAAAGAAGACCTTTACCAGTGGTATGGAAAGCCACACATCGGCCGAATATTGTGGGAGAAGAGGCTACAACGGTCTGGGCACATATTCCGAGCCGACGGATTCATCCCAAACCGTGTTTTCCGTGCCCAACCTGCTGGAAAACGCCCAAAAGGACGAGTTTGTGACACTTGCGGGGAGTGACACTTGTGGGGAAAGGGAATGTGTAGACACTTGCGGGGAAACCCGGACCCTGCAGGTAGTGAACAGGGTGTTCCAGAAGTAGGGATACACCACCCCTACTCCACGCTCTCCAGCCGCTACCTGTGCCGTATTCAGGGAAAGGCCCACCGAGCGAGGTGGAGCAGTAGTAGCGGGACGTTCGCTAAAAATAGCGTATATTACAAGATTCAAGACTCTCGCATTACGGCCCAAAATTACCATGGGCCTATATTTCGCATTCATTGAAAAATGCGAATTTTTCCGGTACCTACTGTTTACTTTGTACATATTTAAGGGCAGAAAATAAAGGTATCACGCAATATTTCTGATTAAATAGTGTTTCACACCAAAATACCATTTATGACAATTTCGGATTTACTGCATTTTGAGTCAGAATTCGCATCTATATTCGAATTTATCGAAAATGCGAATTTTTCCTGTCCCTAGCAATACCTCTAAAAATAAGCAGCCGGGTGATATGCTTCAATAAACAGCGCTGCGTACTGTGGCCCCACATATGCCACCCCAAATCATTTGGGAACCACCGCCTGATTCCATTCGCCGGACGGAATATCGAAGAAGAAATAAAACATGACCCGTTGAGGTAACGGATCATCGATGCTGTCGCTGAACTTCGGAATGGCTGTTTTCCTCGCAGAAAGAGGGTTACAGCTGTACAGCTTGTCTTTAACATAGCTCCACAAAAAGGCACGCATCTCTTCAGATCGTAGCAATATGGCGGTCAATCGAGGCCCACGCCAGTGGCCTCTGGTATTCCAGACCCAGAATGCGGTACCCAGAGTGCTCCTCCATAATATGCATCGCTATCCTGTTTCGACTGGTCAGATCCTTCTTGCTTGAACCACAAATAATCGAAATGTGGATCAGTTTGGATATGATCCCTATAATCCAAACCATATCTTCCTCCAAAACCTTAACATACAGTTCGGTAAGCAGCATGCCGTTAAAAATAACACCTATTATTTAGTGATTGGAGTTTGCACCCCACACAGGTTCCCGTTGAGGGTAAAGGAACTTAATGATCGCGAAGTGCTGATTCTCCGTCCGCCAAATAAGCCAGTTTCGCTTATTGACGAACCCATTCACATGAAAGTGTACTTCGTTGCTAAACCTAACCACATACACACGCATGTGCGCACACTAATTCCCACCATGCCCTTTATTTCTTTTGAACGTCATAACGCAAACAGTTATGAAGCTTTTACATCATGCAATTCAGTCAACTACGTGCAGGCAGAATCTACTTCTACGACTGCAGCAGATGTTGAGCTGGCACGTCGATGGTGTGTCCTGTCTGTAAGATGGGCCATATAATTGCGTGCCTGTTCTCCATTGCTAGTAACAGATAGTCAAATGTTCAAATGTTTGTAAACCTAAGGGACCAAATTGCTGACGTGATCCCTCCTAGACTTACAAACTAGTTAAACTAACATTAAGTAATTCATACTGAAGATAGCACACACACTCATGCCCGAGCGAGGGTTCGAACCTCTGTCGCGAGTGCTGCCCCATTCACGTGTGTTGCAACAGTATGTCTCGACACTTCTGAGCTCGCAAACGTTCCTACGTGTTCAAACTGCGTGGTCATCAGTCCGTAGCTTACAAACTACTTAAACTAAGGTAAACTAACCTAAGGACAAACACACACACACCCATGCCCCTGGGAGGACTCGAAGCTCCGACGGCAAGTAACCACGCGATCCGCAGCGAGGCGCCTTAGACCGCTCGGCTACTCCACCGAGGCCCTTCCTAGGTGTGTTGTGATAGCTGTACGATTTGACACCGCTGCCCTAAATATACGACGATCTTGGCAGACGTATGTCCAAAAGCTTGACTAAGGGTGCAGTAATCTAACGTGACAATTGCAACCAGCGTCGTTTCACAACTGATCCAACATGACCAACGTGTGTGTTAATTCTCAGACAGGACCATCCCGCCACTGGGATGGCAACAACATGACCGTTTTAAATGTCGCCCAGTTGGAAGCACGGCCGCGTCTCTGTGCACAGCACCTGTTTGCTTCACACGTTGATATCACACTGGACATTATCATTGTATATATTCCAAGTTAACAGGGTATACACGGATGGCGCTCTGAAAGCTACGTCACTTGCTGGTGGGCTGTGTTGAAACGATTACTAGGCGTTCTACAATCCTCCAGGTGGCATCTGATGACCTCGGATCAAAGAGTCTGGGAAAGCAATACACCTGCGTAATATGCTGTTTTTGCCCCTGCGATCATGCAGAAGTGCCGCAAGATGACGTGGAGTGGACCCGACCAATGTCTGGAGTAGAGCTGGAAATAATTGACATCATTCTTCCTACAGGGCTGTCCAAAAATCTTTAAGAGTACGTCGCGGTCGATAACTCTACCTAACAGCATGTTACAAGGCTTTCCTGATACTAATGTTCATATCCATGGAAATATGCAAATGTGTGTAAACCTATTGGACCAAACTGCTATGTCAGCAGTCCCTATACAAACTACTTAAACTAAGGGCAACACACACACACACATTTTCGAGAGAAAAATCGAATCTCCTGCGGAAGGGCCGGCCAGTCCATAGCATGGCGCATTAGACCACGTGGCCTCATGTCTGTGGAGTTTGGTAGCCAGGTGTTTAAACTCAGAAGAATGTGCCCGGATCCACTCTGTAATAATTTCCTGGGGTGTCGCATTGTCCTGCTGAATTTGTCCAAGTCCATCGGAATACTAAATGAACATGATGAATGCAGGTGATGAGCCAGGATGAGTACGAACGCGTCACTTGCCAGAGTGGTATCCGGACGTGTCAGCGATCTCACGTCACTCCAACTGCACCCAGCCGTACCTTTACAAAGCCTCCACCAGCTTCAGTAGTCCCCCGATAACACGCAGGGTACATGGATTCACGAGTTTGTCTCCATACTCGTACACGTCCATCTGCTCGAGACAATTGGTAACGAGACTCGACAGAACAGACAGCGTGTTTCCGGTTATCAACAGTCCATGGCAGTGTTGACGGGCCCAGGCAAGGTGACAAGTTTTATCTCGTGCAGCCAGCAATGGTACACCCATATTGATCATGTGTCACGTGATCACGTGATCACACTGACTCTTGTTCAAGGCCCAGCATTGAAATCCGCAGCAATTTGCTGAAGGTACACTTCTGTCAAGTTGAACAATTATCTTCAGTCGTCGTCCATCTGTTTTTAAAATTGGACTCCAGATATTCAGGGTGTGCTCGTAGAATGGCCCCGCCTCATGCGCTCATATCCTGTGTCCCACCTCTTGTGCGCTGACTATAACACGTGATAACAGCAGCAGTAGGTGACCTAATGCTTGCACCAGACACCTGCTGTTTTACATGGGCGTGGCCGTCCACACAGTCGTCTCTGAGTGTTTACATATTTCTGTGAAGCAGAACCATTTTCTTTGGCTCTTCAGTGTAATTTTTTCTGGCAGCGTATTTTGTAAGAAAAAATTACTAGTCTTCCAATCCCGTATATCCACTCCACGAGAGACTGAATTTATATTCGTTATTTATTGCAATTACTGTGCAGCATCAAATTAGGTAAATCATTACAAGAAATTCAAAGGTTTTGCCCAGCTAAAAACGCAATGTGCAAACTTGCGTATGGTTCATACTAGCTCATACAGTTGTGTGTATGAAGTGTAAAACGCAGCTAACGTTTTAACAAACACAGAAATAATGTACAAGAAGTAAAAGTTGTGTGTGTTGTTTGAAGTTGAATCTATCGTTTAATCAGACAACAAAAGTAGTTTATTTTAAAGTTACTCATTCAAAACCTGATCTGGTACTGGTTGTAGTCCAAATGGTTGTCATATATTGATTTTTAACAGTCAAGAACACTAAGTCATCAGATAACTTCATCAAAATTTAACTAAACACGTACATTGTTCATTAACACAGTAATTTAGTTTAATTATGGCCGTGATATTGATGTATATACTGTTAAATAAGAAACAGTGCATTAAACTGATTATGTACGTAACGGATCTTTTAACAAAGCAACTGCGACAAGTAACCTGCACGAAACACACACTGACTATACTCAAAAAATTTGACTGCGAGAAAGATATTAAAAACACAAACTACTTTCTTAACGTTGTAATTCTTCATGCTTTCCCGGCGAGATCTTGACATTTTGGATAAACGGGATTACTGCCGCAGCGAGTTACGCGGCCGAAATATTGTGCCAGAACGACGCATACATCCGGCAGTAATCCCGTTTATCCAAAAATACTTTCTTAACGTTTGACTACGAGAATTTTATGCAGATCAGTACCTGATTATCAAAATTCAGTATCATACTCAATTAACTGCAGTGTTGCATAACAATCATTTACTACGGTACCAATAACGAAATCTGTTCAACAATATTACCAAAATCAGTACTGCACTTTAAATCCACAAATACCTAATTATCAAATAAAGGAAGTAGGTTAATCTTCTAACTATGTAAATGGAACAGGAAGGAAAGGTCAACTTTGTTACTTATTATTTATAATCGAAATTACATTACCTAAATGATACAACCTTTTCATAATTACATGAAATGCAATTACCTTTATTCCACTGATGGTACAACGTTTTCAGAATAATAAGAAATACAATATATTCCAAATACAATTAAATCAACTTGCTGGCATAGCAGCCTCTGCTCTACATTGGAGCCATATACACAACACAACTGCTCTCTAAGTGAGCTGAACCACAAGTCTCTAACTCTGTCTCTCTGCACGAGCTACAATGCAATGCGATACATAATCTTTACCAAAGATGAAACTTCACAGATTTAAGTACACATTTCGATACACACAGTAGAAGCAATATTATACATTTTCTTGCAAGAAAGTTACTCGACACAAAATAGGAGGCACAATATTAGACATTTCCTTACAAATTCAGCAATATACATTTTCTACGGACACGTTTCAGAAGGAATAGATAAATAAACATTGAACAGGGAGCATGAAATTATAAAGCAGGAGTTTGATACTCTAGATTATTATCTATTCAATGAAATGAACAAGCAAAATGTGGGGGGACCAAATAACACAATGAGGCACACACCTCGCACAACAGTGAATTAAATTATTAAGTTACTGCCCGCAATAAAATGGTTTCTGCCCTTTTTGAATATGGAGGGAATGTGGGAGGATATTTGCAAATACACAGTGGATAAATAAAGCAAACTCATTCACTTGCAGACACACGCATGATGCTTGCAACACTTACTCAATAAGAAACAATTCGTGATAGGTGCAAAACGAAGCGTCAGTGGCGTTTTGACGAGATGGCGAGTGTCTTCAAGCACAATTTAAAGGTATACTATGCACGAACGAACTAATGTGTGGGGAGGCAGTGGCATACTATCCTTAAGTACCACATGGTGTAAAAACACGGTGAATTACATATAATTTACAAAAAGAAATTAATTTAGAATAAGCAAGTAAAGCACACTTGAGAATTCAATAGAAGAAAGCTGGTATCAGTAAATAGCATGGCTGAAGGCGGAAGTAATGACTGTTACGAAATCACATTGTGCAGTCGGTCATACCAAGATAGGAAAGACGGAATCAACCCAAAAATTCTGCGAGAGAATTTAGCATGCTCGCAGAAACAGGCACCACACGAAAACGTTAGTTAAAAGCAGCAAGAAATTCAAGTATACTAAGTTTCCACAAAGGCTGATGGCCACACACATGTATTCTAACTTAAGAAAAGCGGACACAAAAATCATTACCATGATGAAAATACAAATACTACATTTACACTAAATTACTCGAGTTTTGAGAAATAAGGAACACTTATAGCGATAGAATTACTTAAGAAAAACTATCATTGATAACCCAGGACTGCCTGATCACAAAGTTCTGTCAGCATGCCATCCCCTCAGCATGATCGAGAAATACATTGGCGGTCGCAGCAAGAGTGATTCCTCAGGCCACGCGCAGAGCCTTCCCTGCCTGCATCGGATGTTAGAGTGCGTTCAAAGCCTAATGTCTACCAACCCTCGGTACCTGAGGTAGATAATACCCTCCACTACTGCTCCAGAGAGGTCTCTTTTGTTATCACTTTCGTTCAGGATTACGTCGGTACCACTCTAAGGAAAAGCCAGCTCGCCATCTTGTCAAGAAAGGGTGTATCTGGCTACCCGGCAGACGGCAGTGCAGCCGACATACGAAGCCATGCGTTTTTAATTGTAGCAAACGAGGCCTAACGCGCGAAGCGGCTACTGTAAGCCATTGCGCGGCAGTCAATATTAAAAGCAACCTTTGTGTTATTACAAGATGACACGGGTGTAAAGAACCCTTATAGTATCTGCAATTTCGCCTGATTTCTCTTGGATACCAAGTTGTTTAGCGTTTACCAGGGAAAACGCACTTACAGCCTGTGCATGCAGCTACTGAAATTTTGTTGTAACCGCTCAATATGCCTTGATTAATTGATTAACAAATTATTAGTGAATTGAGGTCCAGCTACGCTGTGCCTCCAAACTTCTTCAAATTCTTTTGCCACTGAGGCTAACAGACTTCGTTTCCTTTTTTTTTTTTTTTTTTTTTTTTTTTTTTTTTTTTTTTTAGATTTCAACGAGAGTGAAAGTCACGTTGAAATAATTCGTCACACTAAAACATTTTTGTAAATTCTTCAGTTACGCTTTATTGCGTGTCATTCTACAGAACTTCCAAGTGCATGAACCTCATCAACAGCAATCTTAATAATAATTTAAACAAAAGATGATGTACACGGAGTTTCTACACAAAAACAGAGGTTACATATTGGTTTATTCTGTGGATTTTCTCTGCCTTCTCCTAGCATCCACTGCTCATCATATCTGCAACAAAGACAGATTCTCGCAGTAGCTACTACAGTGCTAGGCCGCTCGTATGCAAATTAAAGCCTTGATAAACTCAAGTCGATCATGAAGGAAAATGTAGTTATTTTGTAACACTACACCTTCCGTGTTCATACGAACACACAAGCTCAATCACAAGGGTGGAAACATATATAAACATCTGACAGTGATCAGTAATAAAGGAATAAAATAATTGATGTAGAGATAAAATTAATGGTGGAGAAGCACTTTAGAGTAATGAAAGTAGGCCTTTTTACTGTTCATAACTCAAAATGGAACACGACCACACATTCAGTGGACGTGTTTCAATATTTATGCAGTTCTATGGACAGCAGCATGGTTAGTGATTTCTGATTCTATTTGAGAACCTGTTCGTGTATAGTGAGAACATTGGATGTGCTATTATGCTTCATTGTGCCACATCAGATGTTACATTTGTTCTGAATCGGCACCGAACAATTTATCATACTCGAATATGTTAGTGAAATATTTCTCGATGCAATCACACATACATAAAGATACGCCGTATGGTCGTATAAGGCTTAGTATGATAACTCCTGTATAAATGTGTTCAACTGAAATGCTACTTCGTCTACGAAGTAAGACAAGGCCGATTCAATAAAGAATAAGATTTGACCAAGAGGACTGCAACAACTTTAAGTCGTGGAAAAGTACAAAAAAAAGGTAATTGATTCTTTGTACATTTTTAAGGGCTGTAAGAAAAATGGCGTACCGAATGTTGGTTTGTACTCACGACAGTCCTTGTTTCTATTCAGAGATTATTCTCCGACTCCAGCGTTGGTATCATACCTGAAACACACAAAATTCATAAGAGAGGTTAGTGCGTTAGTGAAACAAATGCTTCATTATCACGAAAAATTAGCTTGAGAAAACTGTAGCATTTTAACTATATGGAATGGATATACAGTATTTATCTTAAGGGTCCAAAATTTTACGTACTCTCAACAGACACATTTAGAATTAATAATGTTCAGATGTTAACGTCTGTATCATCGTTCTGGGATTCGGTTTTTAGAGAAGCCATTGAAATTCGGCTGGCGAGTAATTTACTTAAACGGGCTGATGGCTTTATTCTCGATAAAATTTGTAATCCGGCACTCGCAATTGTACGCAATCAAAGACAATCGTACTGTGATTAACCCACGGTGAAATAGCCGAGCCCTGCAAAACGCCTTGCTGCGGAGCGCGCAGTTGCCCGTCCATCGGAGTTTCGCGTCCTCCCTCGGCCATGTGTGTGTGTGTGTGTGTGTGTGTGTGTGTGTGTGTGTGTGCTTGTGTTCCCTTAAGTAGTTTGTAAGCCGAGGGACTAATAACCGCAGCACTTAAGTCTTTTAGATTTACAAACATTTACACATTGATTAATCACTATGATTACATGTGCCCTCCATAGATGGCATTACTGCTTCGTACTTCTCTGGCGTCAAAGTTAGGGCTAACCACAGATTATGATTGTATGTAATCTCAATGGTATGCACTACAGCCTTATACATCTTTGGCGTCGATTTGCTTTGTTTACTCAGTGTAGAAAGTGGATGGGAACATTCTGCAGACCGTCTTCATCATCGCTCCGTAACCATTTATTTCCTTTTCTTACTATTGCGGCTAAACATCAAACGATGTTCAGCCGCAATAGTAAGAAAAGTAAATAAATGGTTACGGCTGAATACCCGTATTTTATTTATTATGAAATACGCCGAGAAAATGTCAAGCTTCACGTTTAGAATTTGAAGACAATAGTATTAGATATTATCATCCCGTCGATATCGAAGTCATTATAGACGGAAGAAAGTCTTGGAAAGTCTTGGATTCTTCAGTGGATTAGTAAAAAAACTGGCCATGCCCTTTACCTGGAGAGATTTAAGGAAATAGGGATTCAAAAAAAAAAAAAAAAAAAAAAAAAAAAAAAAAAAAAAAAAAAAAAAAAAAAAAAAAAATTAAAATGTTTGTATAGTCTATGGGACTTAACTACGGGGTCATCACTCCCTAAACTTACAAACTACTTATGAACTAACTAAGACTAAAGACGGCACAAATATCCATGCCCGAGGGGGGATTCGAACCCCCGACCGTAGTGGCCGTGCAGACCGTGACTGAAGCGCCTCAGTTCCCGCGGCCACCGCGGCCGGCGAAAAAGGGATCAACGTTAATGTTCGTGACAGGATGTTTAAATCGTATCCTATACATATTATAAATGAGAAAGTTTGTATGTATGTTACCGCATCACGCTAAAACTACAGCACTGATTTAGATGAAATTTCATATAGAGATTTCTTATGTCTTGGATTAGGACATAGGCTACTTTTCAAAATGTTTATTACAAGTTATTTATTTGAAATATATCCATAGAAATACGTAACGGTTGTAAGAAGCTTCTAATACAACAGCAGAAGTGCACTGTAGGGTATGTCATATTTAGCCGCCGCGGTTAACGCGTCTTGTAATAATCTACTGTCATTTTGGGCAATGATTCGGGTCCTCCTATAGTGAATTTTTTTTTCTTTGTTATTGGTACCTTTTTTACTTTCGAATAAACAAAAAGATTCTTGGATACTGCCAAAACGGCTTGACTGATATATAATTACATACACAAGAAATCTGAATGTTGGCGTTTATGCCGCATTCATTTTCAGTTGTTGTAACAAATAAAGGAAGTATGTATATAAATTGAAGACTTTAAATAAAATATGCTCTAAGAACCATGGCAAGGACAAACATTAACGTTTTGTGAAGAATGGGATCTAGATACCAACCCTATTTTGTGTACAAAGCGCGAACTGCCATGTATAAATAGCGTACATAAACTGCAACGAAAGTAGTAGCAAATGCACTCAACAGATGGCAGGCGGTACGCTGCAGTTAACATATGAAACGTTATAGATGTTCGAATAATTGTGATGTTATCGTAATTCTGTAAAATTGTATTCTCTTTGGATTTCAATGAATAATAGTTTTTTTGGTGATTTCGATTATTTATAGCATTCGAACGTTTGCATTTAGTTCTTTTGTTGGTTCGCTTTGCATTTGTAGGATCTCAACAGTTCGTTTCTCCGTTACATGTCTTTTTTATCTCTTTACTTTTCTCCGTTAGGTTTGTTGTTTATTTCGTTACATTTCTCCGTTAGGTTTGCTGTTTATTTTGTTTCTTTACATGGCATTTGTTTTCGATTACTCTATTGTTGTTATTGTAGTTACTTACTGTCAGGGGTGCCATCCCACAAGTTGGAGCTGAAGGTAGGTGTGCCTGTTTTACTGATGCGTAACTTGGATGCACCACGATTATGCAATGGCACCAGGTTACGCATCACGGACCTGAGAAGGCATATCGTGCAGGCCACCATCATCACCGGTGGAGCCAAGAGAGAGACTGTATTAATACCACGAATTCCCATCATCCCAACAAACTTGCCATTCCAGTTTAACTGGTTACAGTTCCCATTGAAAGTGACCTTTTCGATTACTATAAACAAGAATCAAGGACAAACGTTAGAAGTGGCAGGTATTCATCTGGCCACCCCATGTTTCTCGCACGGACAGCTCTACGTAGGCTGCTCCCGTGCATCGAGAGCTAGAAATCTCTACATATACTCGGAGAACAAGAAGTCTCGAAATGTCGTTTACAGGGACGTATTGCAATAGATTTTTGGCTCTCCATCCGTTCCAAGACAATTATATATTCCGTGCTAACAATATCGCAAACAGTCATGTAGTTATTTAGGCCCTTTCTTGGCACTTTAATGTCTGACTATTGAACTGCGGGTAACACCGCGGGGAGCAGCTAGTAAACAGATAAAGTACTGTCCTAGTTTCATAAATCGTTAGATCATTCCTCAGAATGAAATGTCGAGTAGACTTGATATGATAAAGGACATTAGGTGATCTGGTGATGCGTATGCCACTGTTTGGCTAACTTTGTACAAACAGTAGTCGGATCTCAGAGCACAAATAATGGGTGAGCTCCCTGTCAGGTAGAAAAAGTTGTGTTATCAGGCAAGTATCACTTCAACACTTACAACGACAAGAGGTCAGTGTGGCCCTTATTATTGCTCAGGCATGACTTAAAACGAATTGATATGTGAAAGACGTTTCTGAATCTATCAGACCAAACTGCGTGGTCATCAGTCCGTAGCTTACAAACTACTTAAACCTAGGTAAACTAACCTAAGGACAACACACACACACCCATGCCCCAGTGAGGACTCGAACCTCCACGGCGAGCAACCGCGCGCTCCGCAGCGAGACGCTTTAGACCGCTCGGCGACTCCAGCGCGGATCAAACGAATTAGCAGAAGTGAATACAAGAAAAAATTTCGCTTACCCTAGTTTCTCCCACTCCCTCGTTTCATCAACAATAACATTAGGACAGCAGTAGGCTATACACGCGATCGTCAACGTTACGATTAGGTGACATACAGCCGAGAAAAATTCCACATCTTTCCTGAGATGAGCGTCAATCAGTAACTCTTGCACCAGATCGCGAAGTACACGAGTGAATACCGCATTGAAAATGAAGCAACAAATATATTATTAGATAAAAAAAGCACAAGTGAAAAACTTCTAATAAAACACAGTGTTGGTTGCAATGATTTATTTTCTTTAACGCGTTTCGCCTATTTGGAGCATCATCAGAAACTGGAAAATAAGTTTGGGGAAACTTCACAGTCCTAGTCTTATCATGAACAATGATAGTAATAAAAAGATTATAATAATGCTTCTCATCGGTCAACTGTGAAATTATTTGGCTACAAAGCCTGGCAGTCAGAATTTAAAGGTAGTACTGGGTGTAGGACACCCGTCAAAAACCTACGTAAACGGAAAAATACAAGTGCGGTCCTATCCTGCACGATATAGACAGTAAGAACTTAACAGACATTTTAAACAGTTGCAAGTTTTTAACTCTTCCTGCATAGCGTTTAATAATTAGCTCATTGCCGAAACCATATACGCGTCATTCCAATGAAATAAAAAAAACGAGATTCGGAGCATGAAGCAGTGAAATTGAACATAAAAACGATATAATTTTATCTGAAATAAGATTGCAGCAACAGCCATGATAGCACAGAGACAGGCTCACTTTAATAAATTTGGACACATCACGAAATGTGTAAGTACATCGTCTCCGTCGTTGCACGTCTGCATTTCAAACCGGCTTCTGGTAACTGACACGATTGGCCACTTACATAAGTAAATGGCAAGAGCCCGCTATATGTAGAATTTCACAGTTTTATGCTCAGGTTCTCCTTTTTATTACATTGACACGACGCATATCTGGTTTCGGCAATGAGCTAATTATTAAACGCCGTGAAGAGAGAGTTAAAAACTTGCATTTTTTTAAATGTCTGTTAAGTTCTTACTGTCTGTATCGTGCAGGATAGGACCGCACTTGTATTTTTCCGTTTACGTAGTTTTTTGACGGGTGCCCCACACCCAGTTCTACCTTTAAAGGATGACACTGCCAGGCTTTGGCGCCAAATAATTGCACAACTGCCGGATGTGAAACATTTCTTATTATCACTGTTCATGATAAGACTATGCCTGTGAAGTTTCTCCACACTTATTTTCCAGATTCTGATGATGCGCCAAAAGGCGAAACGCGTTAAATGAAATAAACCATAGCAACCAACACTGTGTTTTATTACAAGTTACATTTGATTGCTGCAGCAGTGATAAACCTTTACGGAACTCAACAGAGGAATTTCTTCAAGCTGGAAGCCACACAAGAGAGTCGCTAGTGTAGGAGTGACGTGTGGCTTATTGTTAGCCGACAGCCCACGCTTTGTTTGTCACAGGGACCTATGGACTCCCTTCTGCAGCTGACGCATCCGAGCGCCGCGTTCTTTAGACCCGTACTCGAGTACGTCACCTGGTCTCAAATGCCAGACGATATTCACGTTCTCACTATTTGCCGAACTGCTCAGCACAAGTGCAGCTTCTTTTAACACCATCAGGAGCTGTGTTCCTAACGACATGAAAGGGAAGAACAGAGAGACAAGATGATGGAAACAAAAGAAGATGAAAATGAGACTGGACATATGAAATTGCGAAACAGGATTATATCATTCACAGCGGTTTGCAGCAGGAGTTTAGAACATATACTTTCCTCAAACATTATGAACGAGCTTTAAGAGAACGAACTATTGACCCATAGTCAACACGGACTGAGAAAGCATCGCTGTTACGAAACAAAGCTAACTCTTTACTCACACGAAGTGATAAGTGTTATCGACAAGGGATCTCAAATCAGTTCCATATTTCTCGACTTCCGAAAGGTTTTTCACACTGTACCTCTCTGCGTCTTCTAATCAAAGAGTGTGCTTAAGGAATATCGACGCAGTTGTGCGGTTGGATTCTCGATGTCCTGTCATAGAGGACACATTACGCCGCCCGCGGTGGCCGAGGGGACTGAGGCGCTTCAGTCACGGTCTGCACGGTCACTACGGTCGGGAGTTCGAATCCCCCCTCGGGCATGGATATTTGTGCCGTCCTAGTTAGTAAGTAGTTCATAAGTAGTTTGTAAATTTAGGGACTGATGGCCCAGTAGTTGAGTCCCATAGGCTTTACAAACGTTATTAAAGGACACATTACGTTGTAATTGGCGGTAAGTCATCGAGTAGCACAGAATCGTCATCGAGTTGCACAGAAGCGATATCTGGCGTTCCCCTTGGAAGTGTCATAGGGTCCCTACTGATCCCTACTTTTATAAATGATTTAGGAGACGATCTGAGTAGCTCTCTTGCGTTGTTTGCGGATGATGCTGTCACTTATCGGTTAGTAAAGTCACCAAAAGATCAAAAGCAACTACAAAATGATTTATGTATTTGTATGGTGTAAAAATTGTCACCTCACCCTAAACAATGAAATGTGTGAGGTCATCCATAAGAGCACTAAATGAAATGCGTTAAGGGTCATTTACACGATAATGAGTGAAATCCAAAGGCCGTAAATTAAATTAATTACCTACTAAATACAATTACGTACAACTTAAACTGGAAAGGACACACAGAAAATATTATAGGGAAAGCGAACCAAAGGCAATATTGTATGCAACAGTTCTACTGAAGAAACTGCCTACACCACACTTGTGCGTCCTAGTTTTGAGCATTGCTGCCTTTGTAGGATCTACACCAAGTGGCACTGACGGAGGATATAGAGAAAGTTCAGATAAGAGCAGCTCTTTTTATGTTACTGCGATGTACGGGAGAGAATGTCACGGAAATGATTGCACAAGTTGGATTGGAAATCATTATTCGTTGCGGAGAGATTCATTTACGGAATTCCAGACGCGAACTTTATTTTCTGAATGCGAACATATTTTGTTGGCGCTCACCTGCATAGGAAGACGTGATCACCTTAATAAAATAACAGAAATCAGATAAAAAATGGAAAGATTCAGGTGTTCCTTCTTGCCGCGCGCTGTTAGATAAATATAATGCACTTAACTGTGATTAGCAAAGTATTTATGGAAATGTAGAACGTTGCAAAGAAAATTGGAACATGGCTCTTGGAGTTGTATAAGTGACGTCGCCAGGGAAAATGTAACGTCGCCCTCGTGTTCTTGATAAGATCATTTTTACACCTCCTTTCAGCTGTCTAATTAGAGGGCGTGGTGCTCTACACAGAGACATGCTTTGTTACCTGGTAAACTCAACGTGTGGCTAAAACTATACCGAGTGGTATCACAGTGACTCGTATTCGGGAAGATGGAAGTTGAAATCCACCTCCGGTCATCCATATTTAGCTTTTCCGTGATTCACGCCAATCACTCCAGGAAAACGCTGGGATGGTTCCTTTGCAAAGCAACGGTCGATTCCTTCCGCATCCTTGCCCAGATATCCGAGCGTGAGCTCCGTCTCTAATGACGACGGTGTCGACGGGACGTTAAACCCATGGCTTCCTTCCTTCCCTAAACGAAACGAGAATGTGTCTAAATGTTCAAATGATTTGAAATCTATCGGACCAAACTGCGTGGTCATCAGTCCGTAGCTTACAAACTACTTAAACTAAGGTAAACTAACAGAAGGACGAACACAGACACACACACACACACACACACACACACACACATGCCCCAGGGAGGACTCGAACCTCCGACGGCGTACAACCGCGCGCTCCGCAGCGAGGTGCCTTAGACCTCTCGGCTACTCCACCGCGGCATGGAAGAATGTGTCTACTATATATATATATATATATATATATATATATATATATATATATATATATATTTATGAGAGGTCTGTTCTTTCAGATCTCTTTACAGTATAGGCTAACCGTGCCCGGCAGTATAAAACGGGCAATTGGCACTAAGATATTAATGTAGGGAATAATATTAAAATTTGCATGTCGTTGAGAGGTCAGAAGGATTGCTCCTCCATCTGCGATGTACACTGTGTGCAGGTGGATTAGTGAGTAGGTAGTTTATTTGTCCAGTAAGCAAAAGACACGGCCGGAGTACATTTTTTCAACTACCTAATTGAATTAAATTCAATGTGGAACCTAAAAAAGGAACTAAAGCATATCCATCATTTACAATTGTGTCTGTTATAATTTAGCGAAATTAAATGTTTATAAAGTTAAAAGGTTTTAAATATAAGTTTGAATAACACGGTGAATCAGTTTTATTTGTTTTATTGTTGCTTTTTCAAATAACCATTTCGTAATAACGTCTAATGGTATTTACTCTCCCACAAACAATTACTCTGATTTCGCACTCATATCTACGCACTGTGGTTTTTAGTTAAGTAGCCTTCATTCGAAAAAAAGTGTTAACGCCAATATGTTTTATCATGAAAGTTGGTTACTGACAAACAACATTTAACACCATATTGCTTCGTCTTGAAATCTTGGAAATATTGCCGCAACTTTCCACCGATAAAGTAGATGCTCGTATACGTTTAACTAAACTACGAACATGCGGCATCAAATGTGTGCACCATGGTACCAAACTACAGTGGTCATCAATTCCTAAACTTACAAACTACTTAAACTAAGACAAGAAATACAGCAATCCCCGAGGAGGACTCTAACCTCCGTTGGGGAGGATCCTTGCGTTCTGCAGCAAGGCGCCATAGAACGCTCGGTCAATTCCTCGTGACCATGTGCCACCAAAACTTAAGTAAATGCTCTGTCAAAAATCGTCATAACAAGGTCTGCCAAACGCGCGTTACACACGTACTGACGAAAGTATCGGGAGCCCCTAAAGGGAGTTTAGAAATGAAGTGGAATGACATTCTTACACGAAAGTAAAGTTCAAAGAAAATTAGAAATATCATTTGTTTGACGAAAAATGTACTTTTGTCAGAGACAGCAAACGACTAGGGTAATCATTTAAGTGGAATGAATAACATAGCCTAGCCTATTAATAAATAGTTAAATACCAACACCAACAAAAATAGAACGGGTAGTGGAAGCGTCTTGTGGTCTGCAGTGCCTTTGAATGAAGGTTCAGGTAAACAAACTGCTCAGATCATCTGTCCCTAGACTTACAAACTAATTACGCCAAGGACAAGACACACACACATCCATGCCCAAGGAAGCACTCGAACCTCCGACAGGAGCGGTCACGCAATCCGTAACATGTCAATGCAGACAGCGCTGCGTTTCCCGCTCTGTAGAGCTGCATGCCCTCGGGAAAGGTAACTGCTGCATTTTCCTCTGCAACTGGGCCGTGTTCAGGAGACCCACAGTGAAGCTGTATTGAAAGACGTTACAATGCCACATCAGCCAATCATTCAGAGCGCAACGCCGTCTGCCCCCTCTGGTTGTCCGTATGTTTGCGTGGTCTCTGTCCACATGCGCCACCATTGTGGTATTACCTAAGGTAGGACTACTGCTGACCATCTGAAACGCAACATTTGAAAGAAAACTTCATAATCAGGTGAAAATCTGAGGCGAGGAGAGACGCGCCGGCCGCGGTAGCCGAGAGGACTGAGGCGCTCCAGTCACGGTCTGCACGGCCACTACGGTCGGGGGTTCGAATCCCCCCTCGGGCATGGATATTTGTGCCATCCTTAGTATAAGGTAGTTGATAAGTAGTTTGTAAGTTTAGGGACTGATGACCCCGTAGTTAAGTCCCATAAGCTTAATAAACATTAGAACATTTTTTTAGAGACGCGATTATTATGATTTCGTTGGCGCCAATATGCCACCTATAAGCAATGTACAGGGTGACGTATCTAAAACTGTTTTTCTGAGTATTTGGAAAACACAAAAAAACACTAATCGTATTAATAAATTGTAATAAATATTGTTCACCTAGAAGAGGACAAATCCGTCAGCATAAATCTCGACTCCCTGGTGATGGGACGAGCGTGACTTTGAAATCTTAAATAGGTGTTCCTATTTTTATTACGGACTTCTATTGTCCGTGAAAAAATATTTAACTTTTGCTTGAAACACATTTTCGTTTTATGATAGAGCGTCGTAATCCGCAAAAAGAAAATATGTTGAAAATTGTTCAAAACCGGTAATATCTCAAACAAATATCTATTGGACTCTTCCTCTATGTTTAACACTTCCAGTGTCAGTAAATATTTGGTTAATATTGCGAAAAGTCGTTGTAGAAGGATCATTTCTACTAGGTGTAATGTCAACAATAAAAAATCTCTGTCTCGGTAAAGTAAAAGGGGCTTCAGCGCAAATCATCCTCTGAATCTCAGCAGAAAAAGTAATAGAAAATATCTTCAAGTGTCTACTTAAAATTATTTAACTTATCTTTACATAAAGTCTTGGCCTCCCCCGAAAATAAATCTTATATTCGTCACTGACGAGGAAATGATGTATACTGTCTCTGTAGTTGTTCATGGAACAATTGCGTATGTGTGCAGTCGGAATCACTGATGTACAATGAACAGTCTGATGATCGATTGAGAGCATTATCACAGTGCCTGATTCAATTGCGGGAGGTGTCACGTTGTAACTTCATCAAAAACTGTACTTCCATTTTCCTAATCTGATTTGATTTTGTTTGAGATATATACAATTTTTCAAAATTTTCATCTCATTTTCGTTTGGGCCTATTACAGCGCTATCTATCATTAAACGAAGAAAATGTTTCATACAACAGTGACATATTTTTACATGGATAATTCAAATCTGCAATAAAAATAGGGGTTGCTATTTAAGATTTAAAAGTCACCCCCACCCCCTACCTAGGTGGGGGGCGAGCTCTATGTTCAATAGATGTCCCTCTTAGAGGCGAACAATTTTTATTACAATTTACTTAATCCGACTTGTGTTTTTCAAATATTCGAAAAAACAGTTTTAAATTCCTCACTCTGTATAATGGATTGGATATTGACGGACGTGTGGACGTACTGAAATCGTTGTTGCTTGCGTTTATTTTTCATAAGCAGATTTAGTACGCCTCATTAAAGACAGAAAGCGTCTTCAGAGCACGTTTCGGAGTTCGACCGAGGAAGAGTATTTGTTTACTGGTATTGTGGACAATGCCACAGAGAAGAGGGTGATTGTGTCGGACGTAAACAAGCAACTGTAATGCAGATCGCTAATCGTTGGATGCAAAATGGATCCACGGACCAACGGGAGCGACTGCAGGCAGACCGTTGCAAGGCTACACGCCCTTTTCTGCTGGATGAACTGTCTAGGAGGCATCGACTGTTGTGTTTGTCACGGAGTCAACGCCATACGCGATTGCGACGATAATGGAGCGATGAAGGACTGATTGGACAACCGAACAGAATCACAGTGCATCTGCCGACGAGCCGGCTATGCCTACATTAGAGCGATAGTCGGGTTAGAGTGTGGAGAGAGCGTGGTGAGGGACTGCTGAACGGCTGCCTCATGCATTGTCAAACTGGTCCCGCACCTCCTATTTTACACTGCTCCAAACAAACAGGGGATCGCGTGAGATATCTGTCATACAGTCTACATATAGTATTTTGTTCATATATTAGTTACAATCGTAATTTGCGTGTGATACAGTACGATATTTTGCTGTCTCAGCTCTTTACTTGAGGTTTACAGTCACCTGCTCCTCTCTTTATGCTTTTCTTTTCAACTACTTTGAGTATTACTGTTTTCCCATAGCCTTTTTTTTCTTATTTATCGTTACTCTTTTACTATAAGCCTCATCCATAGATACTTTGTTAGCAGCTGATTGTTATTCCTTCCATAATCTCTGCAATTAGCGTTGATTCTCCTACTAGCATGTACATTCATTAAGCAAGAGTACAAAAATGTAAGTGTTAATTTTATCCCATTATATGAACTTATCTTTATTACAATCTATTTGGTTCGAAACTGCTTCAAATTTCTGTAACCGTCTTTTGTACGTTCTATAGCCTTTACTGTATAACAATGCACTTGTTTGTCTAGAGACCAGAATGGCACTCAAGTGCCCGAAACCGGTCGTTAAAATTAAAAATAAATAACCACAAGCAACTGGTTGCTGCATTTCATTAATTTATAATCTGAACAGTTGCTGAAATCGATAAAATACTACAACTAACTCTGTTCGCAACGGATTTTACCGACATACAGCACTAATACAAATGAATATATAACTGCAAAATTATAAAATTGTAGCACATGTTATTCAATAAATATGAGACCATATACACTGCAATTGGTAAAAACCTGTCACATCATGCAACCCATATTCCAGTCAGCTTAAGGAAATTTCTGGAAAGCATACAGTAATGTTGACAACTTTGAGCTCTGAAGCAGGATGCAGGCGATAGTAAAAGACTTCTACAGAGTTATGAAAGGAAGAGAATGAAACAGAATATATCGAACGGATATCCATTATTTACGACAGATTCGAAATTCAGGAGACTGCAGTTTACAGTGAGACTTGAATTTTCTATTATGATTAATAAGCCACAGGGCAATCTATGCAATACTATGCGGTGGATTTGACATGCACATGTTTCCCACACGGACAACTTTATGTCAGTTGCTTAAGAGTTGCCTAACCAAAGACAGTATTCATATCAGATCCTGGACAAGCCATAAAAAATATTTTTATAATAAGTTGTGAATTAAGTGACAGTATGAATGTTACATATCATTTGTATTTTGATGACTATTTTTCTTTGTTTGGATACTGTACTTAACATTTTGTATATTATGCAAGACAGCCTTATTTCTTGCATATTCTCTGCTAAATATAAGATGTTATAAGAAAGAAAATCACACTGACGTGTTTTACGGCCCACTTTAGATTTGTAGTTTTATAAGGTTTTTCTAACATTTTGGACCAGAATAATAATCTAAATAATAAAAAATTAATTTATAAGAGAGTCTGAAACCCTTTTAGGAAAAAAAATTAAGTAGTGGTGGGTTCCGACCCACTGATCTTCAGCGTCAAAGGCCAATACGCTACACCTAACAATCAGAAATAGCATTCTTTAATATCATACTATTGATAGCTTTTGTTAACTGATGCTAATATGGCATTTGTAGACACTAGATAATCGTTTATCGTACGAAGAACGACACGGTTTTGTTAATTCTTCAGTGAGCCAAATGTTCAAATGTTTGTAAAGCTTATGGGACTTAACTACGAGGTCATCAGTCCCTAAACTTACAAACTACTTATGAACTACTTACGAACTAGGACGTCACAAATATCCATGCCCGAGGGGGGATTCGAACCCCCGACCGTAGTGGCCTTGCTGACCGTGACTGGAGCGCAGCAGTCACCTCGGCCACCGCGACCGGCTTCAGTGCGCCATTGCTTTGAAATGACAACGTGTAAGTTACAATAAGAAAATTATCAAATACGCAACGCAAGATGGCGTATGCCAGAGAGAGTTCTGGGCGAGGAATGTCACGTGACATCTGATAAATGTTCAAATGTTTGTATAGCTTATGGGACGTAACTACGGGGTCATCAGTCCCTAAACTTAAAAACTACTTACAAATTAGCTAATACTAAGGGCGGCACAAATATCCATGCTCGAGGGGGGATTCGAACCCCCGACAGTAGTGGCCGTGCAGACCGTGACTGGAGCGCCTCAGTCCCCTCTGACACCGCGGCCGGCGTGACGTCTGCGAACGGCTGGTTTTCGTTAATTCAATGGAGAGTGTCAAAACATCGTTTGTTGTAAATATCTCTCAAACGAAACGAGATATGAAAAAAACATAGGGGAACAAAGTTGTAGAGAATTTCCTCCTATACAAATTCGGTTATTCAATTTTCCCGTGGATGAACGGTTTATTTGCAATTAAAATTACATTACAAACGGCTTTTTTTATTACTAACGTATTTTTTGTCCGAAATATTTGAAAAAGCGAGGTTCTGGTCCCTGGTAGCCAACAATTATGTCCGTAAATTTTGGTGCCGATCGGTTGAACGTATCCACCTAAAAATTGGGAACACGTTACAGACAGACAGACATCGTCAAAACGCCGTTATTTTTGCAAATATCTCTGCAACGATGCAAGATATGAAAAAAAACATAATAGAGCGAAATTGTAGAGAATTTTCCCCTGCACCAATTAAGTTATTCAATTTTCGTGTCAGATGAACGGTTCGTTTGCAATTACAATTATATTACAAACGGCTTTTTTTATTATTACTACCGTATATTTTGTCCGAAAAATTTGAAAAAGGGAGGTTCTGGTCGCTGGTGGCCTACAATCATATCTGTAAAATTTGGCGCTTATCGATTGGGCGGTTCGTCTTAAAAACAGGGAACACGTTACGGACAGACAGACAGACATCACAAAATCGCCGTTATTTTTGTAAATATCTCTGAAACAATACGTGATACGGAAAAAAAGAAAAAAAAACATAAGAGATAAAAGTTGTGGAGAAGTAAGTTTCTGCTCTACAAATTCTGTTATTCAATTTTCGTGTCAGATGTATGGTTAAGCCGTTATTTTCATTTAAATATCGAGCTGTCAAAAGACGATCGGAAAGGCCCGCTTTTAGTGTTATTACCGTAACCAAAAGTGGGCCAAAAGGAGATGGACAGAGGGAGAAGTGATAGGAAAAGTAGTAACTCAAGGCTTGAATAAATAAATACCCAGGCAACGCAGGGTTTTCAGCTACATATTTATAAAGCAAACATAGACCATAGCCGGCCGCGGTGGCCGAGGGGACTGAGGCGCTCCAGTCACGGTCTGCATGGCCACTACGGTCCCTCGGGTATGGATATTTGTGCCGTCCTTAGGTTAATCTAGTTGATAAGTAGTTTGTAAGTTTAGGGACTGATGACCACGTAGTTAAGTCCCATAAGCTATACAAACATTTGAACATTTGAACATAGACCATAGACCGGGCTTCAACATGAAGATGATTATTTCTAATACGAGTTAATCTGGCCTGCAGTTGGTGGTTTCTGAACGTTCACACTGGTGCTGAACAGGACAGCGTACGCCAGTAGTTGTTTGCGCCGCGCCGTACGTTTCTGTGCTGGGGCAGCCGGCGACATCAGCTGCTGGCCCCGATGTTTCAGCTATTTGTTTGGCATTCGGAGAACGCTGTCGGCGCAGTTGGCGTCTTTGGCACCGGCCGCGCTCGTCTGATTGTTCTCGACTCGCCGGCAGCTACAAGAAATCTGGCCGCGGCCCAACACTATAAGCAACGCGGCTAGCACGAGGTCACCAGGCTCGGGTGGCTACATATGTAAGCCTACTAACGCATTTCGAAACTCAGTTGTAATCCGCGACGTACTCTGTCTTTGGAATCCATTTTATACGACTGACAAGGAAAGTACATGGGCTCGAACAAACATATATGTATGAACGTTTGGTTACAGGATCTCTAAAATTCCAATTCAAATGTTTGTAATTCTATCGGACCAAACTGCGTGGTCATCAGTCCGTAGCTTACAAACTACTTAAACCTAGGTAAACTAACCTTAGGACAAACACAGACACACACACACCCATGCCCCAGGGAGGACTCGAACCTCCACGGCGAGCAACCGCGCGCTCCGCAGCGAGACGCTTTAGACCGTGAAACAGGTCAGTCAGCCTATCGTGAAGTACAGCTATCGTGACTAACTATACTTTAATTATGGATAGCCTACGACACCTATACTTGCCGATACCAGTCGAGAACTGTTATAATATCTCTGCTCGGCGGGAGAAAATGATATACAATATTGTTTTTATTACCAGGTATAAAATCACTGTTACTATAATATCTACACCCGGTAACTTTTACTGACGGCTTTTTCCGGTGCCCTCAGTAATATTCCAGTCTGTAATTTGTAGCCCTGTGGTCGCCACTCCCTTAATCAGAATGAGTAACCGCAGAGATATAATTTACTACGACACTTGGATACAACAACGTTAACGAAAAAAATCTGACTGCGTCTGCTATCAGTAAGTCCCTGTTCGGGTAAAGCATCATAGCTGGCCAAAGATCTCACAGTTTGAATAAACTCAGCATTTGGCAGTTGACTATATGTTTAATCATTTGAAAAAAAAATTATTAAATGTGAGTACACCTTTCGCTTCAACTCTGAGATCTCAATAACACTTTCCCACTCGTGATGAAAAATAATCTCTGGTAAATTACTTTCTCCAATTCAGAGTAAATATGAAATATATCGGAAGTTATCACTATCGATTGAAAGTAATCGATCGCGATAACTGCCTCAAATTGAAGTCTCTCAGCTTTGAGATCGCTAATGTTATTTGCTATATCATGAGCGGTCGTGATTCAAAATTTACCACAAACTACTAATGAAAATGTTAGTCAAATTTGTTTTTTATCCAGAACTCGTGGTTCTATTTATTAATACACACAATAAGTACCTTAGTCAACAAAAATATTCATGGCATACTCGTCCTATCAGATGAATTATACTCCCCAACATCTATCTCTTGAATTAAAAAAAAATTAAAAAATTAAATCTACTGTTGCTACCACCACTTGGCTGTCACCTCTATGAATAGCTTCATATAAAAATAAAGTGAGGCCGCATTTCAGGTGTTAGCTGCTAACCTATCTGTCCAGATATTATTATTCCCATTTTAACTAAGAGTCATGCCAATAAAAGAAACAGCCTAGGGTAAGAATTGAATTTAGTAACTCCCATACGAAGTTTTTTTTTCTTTTACAGCCACCTCAATTGTTTCATGCCAACTTCACCTTCAAAGAAATGCTTTTAGAGTAGCGAACACACGGTAATTTTATTAAGCAACCTTCTGCACAAGATATTGCAATCCGGTCATGAAGGTAATTCAATAATTTTTTTTAAAGATCACTGGGTTAATTACCACGCCTGTGGGATATTTGACATCTCTACCTTCAAAATTAAAAGGTACATAGCACAGGTCAGTTTCTACTATACCAACACCAATCACAATAAAAGAGTGGACCCCCAGCCACACTCCCGGATACCTCAGATCTCCCGCAGAGTCCGACAATATCCTTTATTACCACAAACCTCTCTTCCTCTCTTCTCTTAAAAATTACGACTGCCTGCTACGTACAATTATTCTATATAATTTACTTTAAATATCCCACTAAAAGAAATAACAGCTGTGTGTAATTTTCCCATAGGGCTGAATCTAATTAAAAAGCAAACTACAAGTTCTCCATTTTCGTTAGAAAAACTCTTCCCTTCATGACAAGATCACTATCAACACATAAGTACGAGTAATAAGCTCGTAAAAATTACCATTTACTTGGAAACCAACTTATACCAAAAAATTAAGACCCATCAATTCCGTGTGTATAGCTACAGTATTATTTTACTCACAAGCTATAAATTCCCGCACTCCGAAATCAGTCATACAATCGCGCCTTCCTTTCCATTATATGAATGTGGCTGATATCTATACATATAGCTCACATATAGTATTTTTTTAGCGCATTACACGAATTCTTTCCAGCCAAAAAAACTTCGTAAGGTTATATCATATTCAACTCTTTTCCCTACAACAATCTAAAAAATTTTCTCTGGTCATAGTCTGCTTCGAAGGAGCGTCATTTATTCTGTGCCTTCACAATATCAGGTCGACCAGTGGAGTGGACGCCATCTTGCGTTGACCAGTTGCCAGACACTCGCCCAAGTGACGTATATACATGAAACATTAGTCACAGCGTCTAAATACCAAATAGTGGAAAAATGTTTACCATGTAATATGATTCTTCTAAATAATTAATTTTTTTATACTGATGTGCTTTAATTTGAAACATAAGATGCTGCGGCTATCTCATTTGCGAAAGCCCTGAAACACGACAGAATCATTCTGTCCCGCTTCAACCGCTCGGCTACTCCACCGCGGCCGACACCAATGTATAGGTTTCTTCCGCTCTTGATGAAATGAAATGTTCCACACATGACCTTCAAAACAAAAGGAAGGTCGCTGTGTGCATAGGATTTTATACAGTACATGGTTGATTGTACTTTACGACGGTCATCGACACTAGGCTATAGTTTTACTTCGATCTCTACGTACACCTCAATGTGCTGGTGGGTGTCGTTTTTCTGCAAAGCTCTGCAACCATGCTCTAGATAGGACTGTAGATGTAATTGTAGACGCCATACGTAATGCAGATATCTTAACTATAACTTATGTAATAATCATCTACATGTTCTGCAGCGAATTGTCATCAAAAGCCGTGATGATAGTTGCAACTTTAATTTTCTTCCCGAAAGACTGTTAGTATTCACTGCCACTGCTTCCATCGCCTCTTCCCGCACTTACCGTAGCACTACCGCTTGCAATGAGTTGTTCGTCATTATCGTCCCTGTTATCATTATTATGAGTTTGTAACAACAGTATCTAACTTATGCTCATATTTCTGTACCATAACAGATACGAGAAAGCATGCAAATGATTCATCTTTTACACTAATACCATCTTCACGAAGAAGGGTTCTTCGTAACTTCATCTCAACTAATAGCAACACATTGGCAGGATTGATTAGCAGTAGCCGCCCCATCTGAAGCTTCACCACACAAATAACATCACAAAACGCTACTTCGGAGGCACACTGCACCGTCCCTACTGGCGAACCGACAGGTCAAAGTGCAATGCGGCATGGCAAACGCAGCGGCCTCTAACGGACGACTGCAGAGTTTTGCAGTAAACATTATCTCTCATACGATTTTCGTGTATATGTGTTTGTTCGAGCCCAAGTACTTTCCTTGTGAGTAAAAACACCAATAGTGAACTTGAATCGAAATCTGAAGTAACGTATTTTAATCATCCTAGTCAACGGTATTGCTACCACACTGCATTTTTTCCCTAGTCCATTCGATGAATATTCGTTCACATCCTACACAGGTGTTTTGGTGCTGATACAACAGCACTGGTGGTAACTCTTACTTGAAATATCATCTGTAGAATTACGTTAGTTCCTTATGTCTATAATTCCTTGCTTCTAAAACACCCCAGTTTTACCCACACTACAGTATAAAAAGGTTTCATTGCGATCGGCAATAATAAGAATAGTATATATTTAGTTGGGTATTTGTGTCTCAGTTGCTCGTAGGTGTTTTAATCAAACAACATCGACATACGAACATTTGTATCGTAGCTGGAACTCGAACCTGGATCTGCCGCTAACTAGGCACTTCTGTTAACCCGAACGAATAGACACGGATATTCTTGACTCTAAACCACGAAGTCGAGGTTTGAGTTTTATTTCACTCGGGATGCACAGTGGTATCTATAACACGTACTTAATGTACATAAAATAGCCTAAAATCTATTGGAATAATTTCAGTCGCCTTTAGAAATATTACGTTCATATCTTTGTAGTTGTAACATTTCTTTTGTGTTGTTACCTGTACGCATTAATGTTAAACTCCACGATTAAAAGATTAAGGATTTTTGTTAAAATTTCTATCATAGAAAAATCGGGTAAAAATCTGATTAAATACGTTCTACAAGGGTGGATGAAATTAATATACGAAATGACTGAAAAGATGAAATGGCGGAATACAGATTGGGGTTGAGGCAACACACAAAAATAACGTCACAGAGAAAACTTACGGAGAGTATCCATTGTAGCTTCTTTCTAGAAAAGTTGATCACAGCAGCTGAACCTGTTAAGCTGTTGAATGGTTTGGATAAACTTTATGATACTTTCCGCAGTAAAATAATGTTCAGACTGTTCGTTTCGTAAGTCATTGTTGACGGACCGTGTTACTAAAGTTTTATTACGCAAATAACAAACAGGAAAAAAACATCTATAGGACTTCGCGTAACTGTTAATACGAATGCAGGTTCTAAAAGGAAGAAAGTTGATGATTTAAAGTAACTGATAGGGATTTAATCAAGGCAATACACGAAGCGACAGTGATGGCGTCTGAACATCATTTTACGACAGAAAATGGAGGAGCTGAAAATCTCAAAGAAAATGAATAATTAAGGAAGGATGGGACATTGTTAAATGAAAACAGGGTGGAGACATGGCTCGTAACAAAAGAGGGTATATTTTAAAGTAAAATTTAACAGCACTCACACTTACATCACAAAGTAGTCTGCATACATGCCTACGCTTAATAAGCTCAAACAAAAGAGTGAATGATCGCGGTTCCGTCCTCTCGACACGGCGGAAGAAACGAAAGACGAGCGAAAAACCTTTCCGCAGATAAAATATTTCGAGAAGGAGGGAAACACGGCGACAACTGTCGCTGATTGATAAAAAAAAATATTAATTTACTTATGTATCGTTACAGTGTATGTACAAAGCTACTGATTTCTTAGTGTTATTCACACGGTGATAGAAGCTGACCTCAGGAAAGATCAGTTTGAATTTAGAAGAAATGTTTGGACACGTGAGGCAATACTCACGTTACGCTTTATATTTACATTAATTTAAATAAGGCATACGTTAACTAAAAGAAGGGATCGATTGGTAGGACACATTCTTAAATATCAAAGAACCGTAAATTTACCATTAGAGGGAAGTGTGTGAGGAAATAATCGCAGAAGGAGACGCATATAGTAAGCAGATTCAGATGGATGTGAATTGCCGTACTTATGAGGAGATGAAGAGGCTTGCTCAGAGTAGAGTAGTGTGGATAACAACGTCAAACCAGTCTCCGGATTGAGGACCAATACAACAACACGTTGACCCCCATCTCCATAGGGAAAAATGATCATCAAAGCAAAATAAGAGATATCAAAGCTCGAAGAGGTACATGTAGGTGTATTTTCTACCAGGGTACTATTTGGGAATGCGATGACGAAACATTGCTTGAATGCCGTTCAATGATGTAGATGATGATTCTTTTCGTCTGCATTTTCATAAGTTAAATAAACGCAACATCAGTTGTACAATGTATGATTCTTTTTTCCTTCTTCGTCCATATATACAATTCAAGCTCCTTTCTCAAATGTCAGAGAAGGAGCTTATGTTGCGTCATGGTACACACAACATTAACGAAAGAAAAAGATTTTACAAACATTATTCAAAAATAAATTGCGTTTACAGTTCGATCCATATTGGTCTCTCACAAACACATTAGTTTCGTATTAATACTTCAAGATCGCCAAAACGTTTCAATGGTTAATTTTGTTCCATTAGAATTCACTACATTCTAAAATAAAATTTACATAAACCTCAATGCTTTGTCTCTTAGTAGAAGAATGAGGCGTGTTTATTTTGAAAGAAAAATTTAGCAATTTAGGTCTGTATCGCTGATCACGGGTAGCGCATACCAGAACAGAGCCTACCCCACTGCGTCCCGCAAACGCTAGATGGCAAACGCCGATTCCCTGAGAGGCCTTCTGAAGCTACCGGATCGAACGCTACAGTGCTGCGCGCATTGTGGGGCGTCGCTTTTCAGGAGGAAACTCCGGTTCCCGCAGTTGGCCACACTGGAGTACTCTGGAGCGAACGAGGCCCGGTGCATTCAGGGGCGCGCGTCTCTTCAGCGTGTGTGTGTGTGTGTGTGTGTGTGTGTGTGTGCGTGTGTGTGTGTTTGCTTGTCTGTGTGTGTCCGTACTTGCGAGCACAAAACAGCGAGGGTCAGCGAAACAGCAGGGCTGCCAACCAGAGCTCGTTTGCCTTAACGAATTTAATCTTCGCCGTCGGCCGTCCAGCGCGCAGCGGCGGTTCCATTTCGGAGGCGGCTAACGAATCGCCGTGTAACTGCAGGGCGCGGATGAAAATTACAGCTCGTAAAAGTGCGTCAACTGCCGCCGACCCCTGGGAAATCTCGAGTGTGCAAAAGAATTTTCGAGGCTTCGGCCTGTGTATCCAAATTCCCCGAGCTACACGCAAGCCTAACCCTTTACGAAACGGTACTCGCTACATTCATACACACAGCCCAGTCCGAAAGTCCCATCAGCTCCTACTTTTGTCATGTGTGTTAACTACACTGCTCAAAACAAGGGATTCAGGTGATATATGTAGGTTCTGAAATATTGTCATCGGCAGAATGAACTAAATAGTTCAACGTCTTTCTTCTGTCCGTTGTACAGAGTGGAGACAACAACATTACGGCACCCGAGATAGATGTAATAACAGAAAGCTGCTGCAGAGGGGGTTGTGTTGAGTTGTGTTTACTCTACCAAACGAATTACACATGCTTCTTGGTTTCAGCTACTGTAGCAACTTGAAAGACGACCGTCTGTTGTCTTCCATATATTTTTTATAAAATTGTAATTTTTTTTTGACGTCGCAGATTAGCAATTTGTTAAAACTAGAACCCCTCTTTTCAAGGCATGAGGAATAGCATTTTTATTTCATGTTGTAAAATATTAATTTCTGAAATATTTGTCAATATTGCCAGGATTTGGTCATATTAATAATTTATTATTGTCCCTGTGATAATATGTACTTGTTTTACTTTCAAGTGAATGGCTGTCTGAATGTGGGTAGTGATAGCTCCCTTTGCATGGTTCTCTCTGGCTCAGAGTCGATAGTTAGTCGTTATCAACCCCTGCTGCTGATGCGACCAAAGAGGTTTCTACACCCTTTAGTTACAAGCTAGTCGACGAGCCTTCTCCAGGGCGAGTCACGCGATCTTCTCTCCCCACCACCGATGTACTCGTGGACTTCCCACTTTCCGGTAGCTTTCCCGCGGCACCTGACCGCTCTATGGTCACTTTGTGCTGGGATCGTGGTGAGGTAACGTTGGTTCTTCTCTTGTGCTTGCGGTGATGGTAGGGATTAGTTGTCTAGCATGTTTAACTTAGACTCTTGAATTTAGTCTTATTTTTTTTTAATATTCCTTCCGATCGTGCGCGGAAATGTTCTAGTTTTTCAATCCACTTATTTCCAATAGATAAACACGGTGTATGTGGTACTAGTTGCAGTTTGATAACGGCCTGTTATATTCAAACCTTTTGTGATTATGTGGCGGTGTACGAACTCTGTGAAAATTCTCTCTAGTTTCGTGGGGCTCGATTTCTAACAGACGATATGTTCATTTTTGTACAGTGCATATAAATTTTTTCTTATAATTTCCTACCGTGAGTGATATGTGTCCCATGTGGTCGAGTCTTAGAACAAAGCCTTCAGCTTCCACTATTGTTTGTCCCATGCCCATCAGGTAAGTAACTATGCGTGTATCCTTCTGATTTCTACTAACATTTCGCGATCTTCTCTCCCCGCCTATTTTAATTTTGCTGCTTCTTCTCTGAACTTGTAGTATGCACATAGTCTGTAACACTAATTATCTCCAGGCCTTGTACAATCTCCTTGAATAGCTTTCTTATGACATTTTATACATTTTTATAGGTTGAATGCCGTAGTTTTTATTCTCACTTTTCACTCTTTTTAATTATTTCACTTTTCTGGGTTTTGAGGCAGGATTTCATCCGTGTCAGTAATCGGTCCCTATCGCGTGTAGCTGCATTTCATTCACTTCCTTTTTCAATTCTAAACATTTCTATGGGTTGCATGCTGTAGTTTTTATTCTTATTTTTCCGACTTTGTAATTATTTCACTTTTTCGGGTTTTGAGACTGGCCTTTTTCCGTCTCTGCGAACGCCCCCAATCACATGTTGCTGCGTTTCAGTAGCTTCCTTGTGAAATTCTATGCAGTTCTACGGGTTGCATCCCGTAGTTAATTTTCTTTATTATTCGGAAATTGAATTTGTACATTTTTATCGGTTTTCGGAACGCCATGGGTCCGAACTCCGACTTCAGGGGTTTGCAGCTAGTCACCTGAATTCACGCCACTTCTTATAAAACCAGTGCCTAGATAGCTTACTCCTACATTGCAGCTTAAAAGTCTGCCTTGATTTTGTGCAATGAATCCGATTTTTAACCATTTCATCTTCTGTGAAGTTCTATCATGTAACGTATCCGTGTGTCGCCGTTAGCGTGTGTGCCCGCGGTCTAATCTAAATGCAACTTTACTTTGCTATACTCACCCACCATCTCAAATCAGGCACGACAGACCAGAGCCATCTTCGCAGTTTTATTGTATATTGTGTTGTGTGGTACCTCCGGCTTTGCTGAATTTCGCCTACGATAGCGGCACCTGTTTCTGCCTCGCTTCAGCACGCTGATTTTGGTGAGTTTCGCTGTTGCATTGCATTTGTGTGAGCGAGTGAATGTTGTTTGTAAATACTCCCCCCAGTAGCGTTAAGTTCTGTGTAATTTATGTTAACTTCAGTGCTGGGCATCGTCAATATTAGTTTCTGTAAGGAGATGCATTTTTATTGTATTATCTAAATTGGTTCCCCATTTTGCTTGTGTTCGATCTGAATAAACAAGTTCAGTATAATTTTGACTCGCCTGTAAATAGTAGTTTTCGAGCACCTTCCCCCTTTTTATTTAATATTGTTTTTCACCAGTGCTGAGAAGAAGCTCAGATGCAATTTTTATTGCGCCATAAATGTTTTCTTAGCCACCTTTATGAAATAACTTTAATTGTGGTGGCTTGTTTATTAATTCCTGTGGGTAATTTCGGGTGAGCTGCTATATATATTGGCCACTGTATCGCTAACTTCCTGTTATTAGAGTAATTTGAACCAAGTCAGTTCTCAAGTTGGGCTAAGGGAACAAGGTTTCGCAGCAGGGAGTAGCCGGGTGTTCACACGGATCTTTTGCTAATTTTACTGCTAAAATTAAGTTTTTTATAGCAGTAAATTCTTATCTGGATGCCTCCTGCTCTGGGTGCTTTTATTACGTACAGTGGTCAACTTATAAACTTAACAAACTGTGGCATGGGAAGCCACAGGAAGGTTGGAAGCAAGACAGACACAGAAGGAGCTGGCGGCAGCTATTGGAGTGTCCCAAAGTGTAATTTACAGAACCTTAAAGCGATTTCAGACAACAGGAATCTGTAAAAGAAGACAAGGCTAAGGTCGTCCACTGGTAATACGAGTAAGTGACGACCGGTATCTCCAGTTATCAGCCCGTCGAGACAGGATGCAGAATGCAACTCAGCTGCAACGCACCCTCCAGGCAGCAACAGGACGCGCAATATGAACACAAACAGTCCGAAATTGCCTTCGGGAATGTGGCCTCTACGCACGGAGGTCTATGCTGTCTGTCCCATTAAAAACATGACACCGTTTAACCCGCATAAACTGGGCGGAAGATCATCTGAACTGGAGTCGTAACGAATGGCGCCGAGTTCGTTCAGAGGTGAGTCAAGATTTTGTGTTCAGTCGGACAATCTTCGTTCCCTCATCTAGACAGAACGTGGAATTCGCAACAAACCCGCTTATGTGCAGGAAAAATCACGGAGCTCTACGTCGTTCAGTATGGCTCTTTGACTGCTCAGAGGTATAGAGCCCAGATCCTTTGACCTTTTGGCACACTGTAGGTTACGGTAGTAACACTAAAAGTGGGCCTTTGCGATCGTCTTTTGACCGTTCGAATTTTAAATGAAAATAACGGCTTAAGTATTCATCTGACACGAAAATAGAATAACCGAATTTGTAGAGGAGAAAATTCTCTACAACTTTGCTCTCTTGTGTTTTTTTCATATCTCGTGACGTTTCCAAGATATTTGCAAAAATAACGGCGATTTTGGGATGTATGTCCGTTTGTCTGTCTGTCCGTAACGTGTTCCCTGTTTTTAAGACGAACCGTTCAACCGATCAGCACCAAATTTTACAGACATGACTATAGGCCTCCAGAGACCAGAACCTTTCTTTTTCAAATTTTTCGGACAAAAAAATACGGTAGTAATACCAAAAAAAGCCGTTTGTTTCATATCTCGAATCGTTTGAGACATATTTGCAAAAATAACGGAGATTTGACACCCTCCATTGAATTAACGAAAACCAGCCTTTCGGAGATGTCACGTGACATTCCTCGCCCAGAACTCTCTCTGGCATCTTGCGTTGCGTATTTGATGATTTTCTTATTGTAACTTACACGTTGTCATTTCAAAGCAATGGCGCACTGAATAATTAACAAAAACACATCGTTCTTCGTACGATAAATGATAACCTAGTGTCTACAAATGCCATATTAGCATCCGTTAACAACGGCCATCAATAGTATAAGATTATAGGACCCATCTCCTGCTTGATAGCCGTAGCGTAGTGGGTAAAGGTTCGTAGTTCGAAACCCGCCACTACTTATAATTTTTCCTCCTAAAAGGGTTTCAGACACTCGTATTAATTAATTTATTATTATTTAGATTTTAATTTTGGTCCAAAATGTTTGCATAAACTTATAAAACTACAGTGGGCCGTAAAACACGTCAGTGCGATTTTTCTTTCGCCCTACGCTGGTACTGTAGGAGATGAGTTCCTTCTGGTGAACGATAACGCTCGTCCTCCTAGAATGGAGAACATGCTTGAAACTGAGGAAATGAAACGAATAGAGCGGCCAAGTTGTTCTCTGGACTTAAACCCGATTGATAACGTCTGGGATGCACTTGGCAGACGCATTGCTGGCAGACCAGCACCTCCCACGACGTTTGCAGAGCTGGATACTGCACTCATAGGAAAATGGCCAAATATTCCTCAAGAGCTGACTGGTAACCTCATAGTGTCCATGCCACGCAGATGTGCAGCTGTACTGGCCGTCCGAGGACAACGAGAACGACTTTTTTGCTATTATGGCAGCCCCTTAGTGCTTATATCTAAGCAAATGGCATGTAAACCTCTAGAAAATACTTGAGACAGCAAAATCTCGTACCGTATCACACACAAATTGGAATTGTAACTTGTATCTGAACAAAATATGTTTCAGCATGTATAATTTGTATGACATCTCACGAGATGACCTAATTGTTTTGAGCAGTATATTATGATGATTTGTTAATTACAATTATGATTTGATACTTGCTTTCCAAAGATCGTTGTATGTGAAAATATGTGCTCTAACCTCGACTGTTTGTATAGATGGCGGGAGATCTGGACGTGTTGTCTCAGTGAGTTAAAAAGTTGTGACTCGTTGATATAAGTGAGACCTGTGGCTCTAGCGTACGGAAGTTGTCAGTTGATATTTACAGACCGATTTGTATTCAGAGTTACATGTTTGCTGTCTTTAGGTTAATTTAAGTTAGTTAAGTAGTGTGTAAGCTTAGGGACTGCTAACCAAAGCAGTTAAGTCGAAATAACTGAATGGTAAGTTCGGTAACTTCGAATTAGATTCGTACATTATGCGCTGCCATACCATTAGACAGACTGCGACAAAATTCAAAACAATAGAGAATTACATAAGATGATGTACTATATATAGCAGAGGATGCATTATAACAGACATCGACACCAATCTACAGATCTTGATAAAATTTCACGTTTAAAGGAAAAGAAATATAACTGACAACATGCCGTGCATAGAGATGGGAGAGATGTTGGACAAAGTTTAGGTCATGGAATGTAGGTTATAAACTGTTTATGAACTGGGTAATTTGAAAGAATGCTTCCAAGCGATATATATATATATATATATATATATATATATATATATATATATATATGGGGGGAAACTTATCTATTGTGTATACAACGAGAAAACTGGCAATGACAAAAGATAGAGAGATTCAGACGAGAAGAGGTAGAAGCTTTTGAAATGTGGTGCTACAGAAGAATGCTAGGGATTAGGTGGGTAGATCGAGTAACTATTGAAGAGGTACCGAACAGAATTGGAGATAAAAAGCGTTTTTGGCATACTAAAAGAGGGAATCGATTGGTAGGACACATTCTTAGATATCAAGGAATCATAAATTTAACATTTGAGGGATGTGTGTGTGGTAATAATCGCAGAGGGAGACCAAGAGACGAATATAGCAAGCAGATTGAAGTGGATGTGCGTTGCGTTCTCATGAGAAGATGAAGAGGCTTGCTCAGTATAGAGTAGGGTGGAGAGCTGCATCAAACTAGTGTCCGGAGTGAAAACTACAACAGCGTTAAATAAATTGTTATATATATGTTCTTTCTTTATTCGTAAGTGTTCTCGTATGTAGCTTTAACAAATTATAAAATTGTTCACGAAATTTTATTTAAAACAAACAATAAGCGAGTTTGATCGTCATTGCTTCTTCCACCTGGTGGGAGAAGTCCTGTTAAGTCACGTGAACTTCCAGCAGGATTTAGTATGTTTGCCACTAAATTGGATTTACTAATTCATATCCTGTAAGAGGCGTGCTAAGTAAAAAAGAAAGATGCACCTAAGCACGCGAAATAACAAATCAAGTAATCCCGCCAAGTTCTTTTGAAACGATAACGCAGGATGTATTAGCGGGTGTCTACCACAGCCGGAGCAGACACTTGTAGGATTATGGGTAGACACACAGTAGGAAGTTCAATACCGCGTACATATGTAGATTCTAGAAATAGTTATATTGAAACATATTAAGTTCGTCCTGTTTCGCAGATAGGCCTACTCTTTTGATTGGCGATTTCAGAGTCTTCCGAAAGTATTCCATGTTCTAGGTATGTACTGCGGAATCGTCAGATGACACGAATACCACTGAGGGGTTGACAAAGTCGTGCTGGATACCCTCACTCTTCAGGACTTTATAAGATTTTCACCCATCTGTAGTGACTGGGGTTCCTAGAAGAATATGTTCTTAATGAGAGGTATAAGAATTTGTTTGCTCCTGGAGTAAGCTTTGACCATGAAACACTTTTTTGACTCTCTTTCTCTTCCTTCGAAGACCCAAATATGTTCGATCTCGTTCTTCAGAGGCTTCCTATTCCCTACTTCCGGGTTGTACGAGATGTAGTCTTTCATCCAGCAAGATACTAAAGTATGGTGAACGTACTGCCCTCAAGTCGTGTACTTTTATTGTAGTTCTTCCGGCATTTGGAATAACACAGTTGATAAGGAAAACCCGGAGTTTCACTGTGTTCTTTCCATCACAATGTAGGCAATTGTGTGAATCATTATTCGGTAACAGTTGGTGTTCCCAGCAAAAGTTCAAACAGGCATCGATGGTACTTAATTTCACATTAAACCACGCCAGGTCAAAGTACCAGTATTCGGGCCATTGCTTCCTTCCGTCATTGCGATCACACTAACAAGCCCAGTTGTCAACTACTCATATCGGGAAATAGTCGCAAAATTGTAGCAATACCGTAGTATAAGAATATACATCTACATACATACTCCGCAATCCACCGTAAGGTGCGTTGCAGAGGGTACTGTACTACTGCCGCGGTGGAGTAGCCGAGCGGTCTAAGGCGCCTCGCTGTGGAGCGCGCGGTTGCTCGCCGTCGGAGGTTCGAGTCCTCCCTCGGGCATGGGTGTATGTGTTATCCTTAAGTTAGTTTACCTTAGTTTAAGTAGTTTGTAAGCTACGGACTGATGACCACGCAGTTTGGTCCGAAAGATTTACAAACGTACTTTACCACTACTAGGCACTTCCTTTCCTATTCCTCTCCCAAATAGAACGAGGAAAGAAAGAATGCCTATATGCCGCCGTATGAGCCCTAATTTCTCTTACCTTGTCTTTGTGATCATTACGCGAAATGTATGTAGGTGGCAGGAAGATCGTTCTCTCAGCTTCAAATTCCGGCCCTCTAAATTTCTTCAACAGAAATTGACGAAAAGAACGTCGTCTTTCCTCCAGCGATCCCCAATTGAGTTGTCGGAGCATTTCCGTGACACTGGCGCATTGGCCGAATCTACCAGTATCGAATCTAGCTGCTCGCCTCTATGTCTTCCTTAAGAAAGTGATCTGCAGCGAGTCTCAAACACTTGAGCAATACTCAAGACGTGGTCGTACAAGCGTTTTATACGAGGTCTCTTTTACTGATAAAGTACATATTCCAGAAATACTCCCAATAAACCGAAGTCGGCTGTCCGCCTTACAAGTGTTCTTACATGTTCGTTCCATTTCAGATCGCTCTGCCATGTTACGCCTAGATATTTGAACGACGCGACTGCATCAAGAAGCTCACTACTAATGCTGTTTCGAAAATTATGGTGCTTTTTTTTCCTACTCATGCGCATCACCTTACATTTTTCTACATTGAGAGCTAGCTGCCATTCTTCACATCAACTAGAAATTGTAAGTCATCCTGTATGCTATTACAGTGAATTAAGGACGACGCCCTCCCATATACCACAACATCAATAGCAAACAGACGCAAATTACAAGTCACCCTGGCCATCAGAAAATTTATGTAGACAGAAAATAATAGCGGTGTGTAGGGGAGTGTGCTCCCCTGGGTCACGCCTGACGATACACTCGTCTGTGATGAACACTCGCCGTCGAGAACAACGTACTGCCTTCTATTACTGAGGAAGTCTTCCAACCAGTCACAAATCTGTGAACCTATTCCACATGCTCGTATCTTCGTTAGCAGTCTGCAGTGTAGCACCGCGTCAAATGCCTTTTTGAAACCACGAAAAACACAACCTGCCTGTTGCCCTTCATCCACAGCCCGCAAGATGTCGTGCGAGAAAAGGGGTAAGCTGAGTTTCACGTGAACGTTGTTTCCTAAACCCGTGCTGATTCATAGAAATAAGCTTTTTCGTCTCAATGAAATTACTATATTCGAACTGGGAATATGATTCAAAATTTTACAGGATCTGATGTCAACGATATCTGTGACGCTAATGACATAGCAGTTCCCACAATCAATATGTTACTCTGACAGTAGTTAACTTCTATATACAGGGAGTCCCAGCTATTCTGTCCACCCAAAATATCTCTGGAACAATAACAGCTATTGGAAAACGACTTTCACTGGTATCAATGTACGGCTGGGGCCCATGAATGTACATAATTGGAAACATTCTAAAACGAAAGCAAATGTGTTTTTTAACACAAACTTATTTTTTTTTAATGGACACCCTATATTTTTTCTTCAGCAATCCATAGCATGACAAATCACATCACAATGGCATTGATTGCATCGCAATATTCCAATTACATCCCGAGATATTGTGACGCAAAGTTGACGCTTGAAATACGCGAAACGCGCGGCTAGCGCACGTTTTAGCAGCATGGGGTTCTCGCCTGAGTCTCAGGACGTGCAATAGCCGCGCGTTTCGCGTATTTCAAGCGTGAACTTCGCGTCGCAATATCTCGGGATGTAATTGGAATATTGCGATGCAATCAACGCCATTGTTTATGTGATTTATCACGCTATGGATTGCTGAAGAAAAAATATAGGGTGTCCAATTAAAAAGAACATAAGTTTGAGTTAAAAAACGCATTTGCTTTCGTTTTAGAATGTTTGCATTCATGGGCCCCAGCCGTACATTGATACCGGTGAAAGTCGTTTTCCAATAGCTGTTATTGTTCCAGAGATATTTTGGGTGGGCAAGATAGCTGGGACACCCTGTATACCGCTTGCCAGCATTCTTCAGAATTGCCCTAAACTGATTCTGCAGATTCCACCTGCTAGTGAAACTGGCCGGTATCCTTGTTTCAGACAGGCTTGCCTCTGACGGCAGGCTCATCAGGAAGTCAGCTTGTTAGAGGACGCCGCCGGTGACTGAGGGGCTTACTACCCTCCTGCACGCCGCGGCCAACTTGTCGCCCCAGTGGAGGCGCCTCGCAATCACTTGCCGCCGCTAACTTTTAACAAAGTCCCGCCTAACAGGCTGCCCGCAACTTTGTTCCTTTGTAATCCGGCTCTACCTGTTCCCGCTGCTCATACGTAACTCCCGGCACAGAACGATGTCTGCTGTCCCTTCCGGCTTCAATGCAATGCGAGGCAAGACAACTTTTTCTCTCCGCTTCTGTTTACTACAGGAAACTGTAACATACAGTCCTTCATTTCTCAACCGACATTTAGATCCGTCCTTCGAGAGCCACCAAACCAGGTCAGATTTATGAAGTAAATTAAAGCACTAAGTAGTATATGAGTTACAAGTATTGCACCTGTCCAGGAGAACGAATCAACTCAAAGAAACAGGAAATTATCCCTACAAGTACACATTCTCAAATATCTTTCTATATGAAGATTCACCTAATAAAATATTTTAAGGTCTTTTCAGAAAGTGATCACACACTATGCGCTCAAAAGCATTCGCAGGCTTCCGAAAACACGTTTCTTCATATTAGGTGCTTGTCCTGCCACCTACTACCTGGTACTCCGATCTGATTTCTCTTCTTTTATTGGGATGGTCATGTCTCCCTATGTAGGTGGGCGCTAGTAAAATATTTTCACATTCAGAAGTGAAGCTCGTTGACTGAAATTTAGTAAATAGATCTCGCCGAAACGAATAGGGTCGTTCTTTTAATGGTTTCCACCTCAAATTGTGCAATATATCCTGTGACGCTTTCCCTCCTGTAACGTGATAAATGTCTTCCGTCAGTCCCACCTGGTGACGGTCCCACACTAGGCAACAGTACTCCAGGAGAGGACACAGTCTCTTTGGTTGAGCTGTTGCATCTTCGAAGCGTTCTGCCAATGAAACGTAACCTTCGGTTCACTTTCAAAAAAAAATGTTCAAATGTTTGTATAGTCTATGGGACTTAACTACGGGGTTATCAGTCCCTAAACTTACAAACTACTTATGAACTACTTACGAACTAGGACGGCACAAATATCCATGCCCGAGGGGGGATTCGAACCCCCGACCGCAGTGGCCGTGTAGACCGTGACTGGAGCGCCTTAGTCTCCTCGGCCACCGCGGCCGGCTTGGTTCACTTTCCCCACAATATTATCTATGTGTTCTCTCCAACCTAAGTTGTTCGTAATTGTAACTCCTAGGTATTCGGTAGAATTTACGACCTTAAGGTTTGACTGATTTATCGTGTAATTGAAGTTCAGCGGATTTCTTTTAGTGGTCATGTGTATTACTTCACACTTTTCATCATTTAGTGTCAATTGCCAATTTTCGCACCATGTAGAAATTTTGTTTAAATCACTTTGGAGTTCCTTTTGATCCTCTGTTGACTTCACTAACCGATAAACGACAGTATCATCCACGAACAATCTAAGAGAGCTATTCAGATTATCTCCTAAATCGTTTATAAACAAAAGGAAGAGTATGGGACCTATAACGCTTCCCTGCGGAACGCCAGATATCACTTCTGTTTTACTCGATGACTTACTGTCAATTACTACGAACTGTGTTCTTTCTGATAGGAAATCGCGAATGCAGTCGCACAACTGAGGCGATATTCCATAAGCACGCAATTTCATTAAGTCCCGTTTACACCGAAGCGAACACGAGCGCACATAGGCGAATGCGCATTTGCGCATTCGCCAGGAATTCGCCTGTGCGCGCACGCGTTGGCTTGTACTTGCGAATAAGCGCTTACACCGGAGCGAACGGAAGAGAAAACGGAACACTGCCGCAAGGCAAGCATACGCAGTTTGTCGCATACGCTAGCGCTGAAGCGGAGAGGACGCGAACTTAATGTGATGGCGGAGAGGACGCGAACTTAATGTGATGGTTCCCCTGGAACCGACACCCAGCCGATCAGAAGCGAACACTGGCGAATGCGAGCCGAGCGTGACCGAACACCCCGCACATAGCGCTTACACCAGGGCGAATTCTCGTTCGCTGCTGCTCCTTCGCTCGTGTTCACTTCGGTGTAAACGGGAATCGATTTGAGATCCCATGTCGATGGCAGTTATCTCTTCATGTGAATAAAGGACAAGCTGTGTTTCACAAGAGCGGTACTTTCTTAATCCGTGTTGACTATTGGCCAATAGGTCGTTCTCTTCAAGATAGTTCATAATGTTCGAACTAAGTATATGTTCCAAAATCCTACTCCAAATCGACGTCACTTAGATGGGCCTGTAATTTTGGAGATCACTCCTATATTGCCTTTCTTGAATATTGTGGTGACCTGGGCAACTTTCCAGTTTTTGGGTACGGATCTTTCGCTGAGTGATCGTTGTATATGATAGCTAACTGTGGAACTATTGCATCAGATACTCTGAGAGGAATCCGTTGTTTCCTGATGTGAGGTTGAAATAGAAGTATAAGGTGGCTAGGCTTTGATTCTATAATGAAGTTAGTCACGCGAAATTTCGAGATGCGAGTTGCTTTTTCTATTGACTGTTCCTATATAGAAAGACACAACAGTATAATTGAAATTCACAAACGTTTAACAGTCTTATATTCCGTTACTAGCTGTACTCGCACGCGATCTACATAGACTCTTAGATGTTAACCGTCTGAGGCCTCTCGATCGACTGTTAGATGTTACGCCTGTCATCTTTATATTAAACTAACATTTAAATAACTTTTAAACAATATAAACACAACTTAATACAAGATAATTTCATTATATAGAGAGACATATTTAAAGTAATTACAGTATATTAAATATTGATAAAAATGATGGAGGATTTTGGGGGAATGGGATTACTTGTAAGAGCCAATCAAGTTTTAGAAGGAAATATGGGCGAAGTTTTCCCATGGGATACTTGTTCACTGGACCATATGCTCTATCCAAATTTTTACTGAGATGTGTGGCAACAACCTTAATATACTTCAAAAATATATATTGTCAACCAGCAGTTGTTTATTATATTTATAACTTTACCGGTTTCGGTTATTAGCCTTCATCAGAAAAGTAAATTAAAGACTGATTACGTTGGTGCATTTTCTGTAACCACATGCATATGAAACGATAAAAGATACGTAAAGCGTCACTAGACATTAGGTCATCATGATAAATAAAACAATTCCAATCTGCATTATAGAGAGCCAGGGTGTAGGAATTGAAAGAATAACTAACAAAAAAATTAAGAACTATGTAGTTGACGTGATAGATTAAATTAGGTTAAAACTTGTTCCATAGATCATGTGTACGACCATTGGTAATGTGGAACGTGTCAGGTTAATGAAGAGTGTCTGTACAAGACGTTACATTACGCAAAATATTACATGAGACAATTTTTTTTTTTTTTTTTAATTTACTAATTTATATCTAAAAACTCATCCAATGAGTAGAAGGAGTTGTCATTCAAAAATTGTTTTAATTTATTTTTAAATACTGTTTTAAAGCAGAAATTGAAGTATTCATGGTGTGAAAATAATACATATTTGACAGCCATCACAGGATACATATCTGTATTATGAGATCAAAGGTATATTTTGTGATGGCTGTCAAACAGACATTATTTTCACACCATGAATACTTCGATTTCTGTTAACTTTATAACATCAACACCGTAGTTCTCATTTTGTCAGTTCCTTTTTATATTTCTACACGCTGGCTCATTATAATGCGGCCTGGCATTGTTTTATTTATCATCAAGACAGAAAATGTACCAATGTAATCAGTCTGTTTAATTTACTTTCGTGATAACGGCTAGTAACCGATACCGGTAAAGTTGTAAATATAATAAACAGCTGCTGGTTGGCAATACGCGTTTTTAAAGCATATGCTTTATGTTTTATTCACGAAACGTATTACGCAATGTTCTTTCCAACAGAACAGACATACGAAATTTAATTTTCCCATGGCAGTACGGCGATCTCGTTACTTTGAAGTATTAAAATGCCAAGATCGCAATTATTTAATTTATTTTTCTGACGACCGGTTCGAGACACTTAGGGTACCGTCATCTGGTTACTGGTGTCCTATGCTTTCATGTCGTTAAGGCGCATGACATTAAAATGGTACGTCAAAGATAAAACAGTTAAAGTATTTTAAACACATTCTCCGTTGTGTGTCATGTTGACAGTCAGAGCGCCTTCTGATACGCCTTTTGACTCCTCTGGTTAGTTTTAAGAACAAAAATATGGAAGAGCAAGTAAATGGCCCGTCATAATCTCTGTATTGAAATGTCTGTTGCCTTGCATGGAATTCGTGCCTCTGATCAGGTAATGATTGTAAGCTTGGTTTCCACTACTACATCTACATCTACATGGGAAACACTGCAAATCACATTTAATTGCCTGGCAGAGGGTTCATCGAACCACCATTATACTATTTATCTCCAATTCCATTCTCGAATAGCGCGCGGGAAGAAAGAACACCTGAATCTCTCTGTTCGAGCTCTGATTTCTCGTATTTTATTCTGATGATCATTTCTACCTATGTAAGTGGGAGTCAACAATATATTTTCGCATTCGGAGGAGAATGTTGGCGATTGTTGTTTCGCAAGTAGCCCACGCCGCAGCGATAAGCGCCGTTGTTGTAATGATTCCCATCCCAGATCCTGTTTCATTTACGTATCGCAGTATCCCCTGTATCGTCACAATACGTACCGACCTGCCCTTCTTTGGACTCTTTCGATGTCATCCGTCAAACCCACCTGATAAGGATGCCACACTGGGCTGCAATACTCGAAAAAATGGACGGACAAGCGTAGTGTACGCAGTTTCTTTTGTAGTTCTGTTGTATCTTTTAAGGGTTCTGCCTATAAAACGCAGTCTCTGGTTCGCCTTTCCGACGAAATTATCTAGGTGTTCTTTCCAGTTTAGGTCTCAAGTAATAGTAATTCCTAGATATTTTGTGGAGTTTACGGCCTTCACTTTTGATTCATTTATCTTGTAAACAAAGTTTAATGGATTTCTTTTCGACTTCACACTTCTCATTATTTAGAGTCAGTTGCCAATTCAGATCGTCCTGCAGTTGGTTTTGATCTTCAGATGATTTTACTAGACGGTAAATGATGCCATCATCTGCAAACAACCTAAAGGAGCTACTTAGATTTTCCCCTAAATCGTTTACGTAAATAAGGAAGAGCAGAGGACCAATAACACTATCCTGTGGAACGCCCGATATCATTTCTGTTTTAGTCGATGCCTTACCATCGATTACTACGAAGTGTGTCCACTCTGACAGGAAATCCCCTATCCTATCGCAAATTTGGTGCGATATACCATAACCACGTAAGAGATCTTACAGAACAGAAATATGAAATTTAATTTTTCCATGGTACGACGGCGATCTCCTTACTTCGAAGTATTAAATTGCCAAGATCTCAATTATTTATTATATTTTTCTGGCGACCGGTTTTTATACACTTAGGGTACCATCATCTGGTCACTTGTGTCCTATGCTTTCACCTCGTGAAGGCGCGTGACATTAAAATGGTACGTCAAACATAAAACAGTTTAAATATTTAAAACACATTCTCCATTGTGTGTCATGTTGACAGTCAGAGCGCATTCTGACAAGCCTTTTGACACCGCTGGTTAGTTGTAAGAACAAAAATATGAAAGAGCAAGTAAATGGCCCCGTCATCTATATCTATAAATGTGAATATCTGTTCGGTGTACGTTTATCACGTATGAACCACAAGACATAAAGAGCTAAAAATTTGTACAGTTACTAATGTCTATCCGTGGAAGGCTTTAGGCACGGTTTTATGGCGATCGAATAGCTATTTATCTATATATATTAATGTGAATGTCTGTTCGGTGTACGCTTATCATGTTCGAACGACAAGACGCAGAGACTTAAATATTTGTACAGTTACTAATTTATACCTGAGGAAGGTTTTAGGCATAGTTTTATAGCGATCTGATAGATATTTGGTAATTTAAAGAATATAACGCGAGATGCGGAACAATAATTACTCTTTGAAAATTATGTTTACTCTTTAAAAGTGGTTGCATTGTTGCTTGAGGGTTGACAATGATAAAAGGGTGGAGTATATTGGAATGGAAAGTTATCGGTGTATATAATATTCTACGCGAGCGCGCGTGTGTGTGTGTGTCTGTGTGTGTGTGTGTTGATATTTCGTTCTGCAGCGAAAATTACATAACGCTATCGAATGGTCAGTGTGTAATTGTTGTCTGAAGTCTTCCGTTGTACACCATAGCAGTTCCATGCCGATAGCTATAAGGGGGTGGAAGATGTGGTGCTTGAAAGTCGTCAAATTATTTTAAAAAATCTGACTGACGTTTGCGACGCTATAGCAAGGAGGTTAAATACAGCGAAACGTGATGCCACAGACCATATCTTTGGTCTATGCGTGCTACAATGTCTTCAGCTCTTCCTCTGTAAGGATAAGCATACTCACATGGAAATATAAGAATAAATAAATAAAGCAGTAAAAACCGTCAAGAGAACAGGTTCTGCTAAGGGTATACTACGCCTTCCACATCGCTTCAACGAGTTCTACACAAATCTATACTTTCGTTCCAATATTGATGAAATTTTGCACACTCTACCTTAAAAACAAGAGGAATGTCACTGTCTGTATAAAAATTTCCTTCGGTGCATGGTGGAGGGTACTTAACTTACGGAATTTCACAAAATGCATAGTTTTAGTCCAATCTTTATGAATTTTTGCACACGTGATCTTTGAACTAAGAGGAAGATAACTGGGTATATAAATATTTGTATGGCACATGACAGAGAGTACGTTGCAGAAAACTTTGCCGAGAGAGGGAAAGGTGGAAACGAACAGAGAGATGGGAGACAAAGAGGTGGATGCAGAGAGAGGGCGGAAGGGGAGGTGGACTACGAGAGGGTGGGATAAATAAACGCCCGGGCAACGCGGGGTTTACAGCTAGTAATCTCTGTATTGAAATGTCTGTTGCCTTGCACGGAATTCGTGCCTCTGATCGAGTAATGACTGTAAGCTTCGTTTCAAATGTTCAATTGTCTGTAAATATTCCAGATTTCGAATTACGAACAGATGCCGTAATGAGTAACGTAGAAGTAGATATCATCGGAGTAGTGCAGCAACTAAAATCACTTAACAAGGACAAGTCTTCTGGTCCGGATTGTATACCCACTAGATTTCTACCTGATTATGCTGAAGCGATAGCTCCTTACTTAACAGTCATATACAACCGCTCTCTCATAGAAGGATCTGTACCAAAAGATTGGAAAGTTGCCCAGGTCACACCTATATTCAAGAAAGACAGTAGGAGTAACCCACTAAAGTACAGGCCTATTTCATTGACGTCAATTTGCAGCAGGGTTTTGGAACATATCCTGTATTCAAATATTATTAATTATCTCGAACAGAACGATCTATTGACCCAAGGTCAACACGGATTTAGAAAATATCGTTCATGCGAAACACAACTAGCTCTTTATTCACGTGAAGTGATGGATGCTATCGACAAAGGTTCGCAAATCGATTCCGTAGTTCTTGATTTCCAGAAAGCTTTTGACACCGTACCTCACAAACGGCTTTTAATCAAATTACGTGGTTATGGTATATCGTCCCAAATTTGCGATTGGATAGGGGATTTCTTGTCACAGAGGACACAGTTCGTAGTAATCGATGGTAAGGCATCGACTAAAACAGAGGTGATATCGGGCGTTCCACAGGGTAGTGTTATTGGTACTCTGCTGTTTCTTATTTACATAAACGATTTGGGAGAAAATCTAAGTAGCTCTCTTAGGTTGTTTGCAGATGACGCCATCATTTAACGTCTAGTAAAATCATCTGAAGATGAAAACCAACTGCAGAACGATCTGAATAAGATATCAGTATCGTGTAAAAATAGGCAATTGACTCTAAATAATGAGAAGTGTGAAGTCGTCCACATGAGTACGAAAAGAAATCCGTTAAACTTTGTTTACAACATAAATCAATCAAATGTGAAGGCCGTAAACTCCACAAAATACCTAGGAATCACTATTACTTCAGACTTAAACTGGAAAGAACACGTAGAATAATATCGTGGGAAAGGCGAACCGGAGACTGCGTTTTATTGGCAGAGGAGTATTGCAGCCCAGTGTGGCATCCTTATCAGGTGGGTTTGACGGAGGACATCGAAAGAGTCCAAAGAAGGGCAGCTCGTTTCGTATTGTCACGATATAGGGGAGACAGCGTTACGGAAATGATACAGGATCTGGGATGGGAATCATTACAACAACGGCGCTTATCGCTGAGGCGTGGGTTCCTTGCGAAACTCCAATCGCCAACATTCTCCTCCGAATGCGAAAATATATTGTTGACTTCCACTTACATAGGTAGAAATGATCATCAGAATAAAATACGAGAAATCAGAGCTCGAACAGAGAGATTCAGGTGTTCTTTCTTCCCGCGCGCTATTCGAGAATGGAATGGGAGATAAATAGTATAATTGTGGTTCTATGAACCCTCTGCCAGGCAATTAAATGTGATTTGCAGAGTATCCCATGTAGATGTAGATGTAAATCTATCAGACCGAACTGCGTGGTCATCAGTCCGTAGCTTACAAACTACTTAAACCTAGGTAAACTAACATACGGACAAACACACACACCCATGCCCCAGGACGCACTCGAACCTACACGGCGAGCAACCGCGCGCTCCGCAGCGAGGTGCTTTAGACCGCTCGGCTATCCACCGCGTCAAGCTTGGTTTCCAGTACTGGAGGTCCGCGCTGTGAGTTTCGGCTGCAGCCGCCCCACGCCGCCGTCGCGTCTCCCAGTGGTCAGGTGGGGCGCCTCTTCCCTGCCAGCACAGCAGGCGTGCCTGCGCTAAACATAGCCGGCGCTGCCAGCAGTAGCACGCTGCCGCCACACGCCCGCTACGGCGTTCCCGCCGCGCCACGTGCTCCAGTCCAGAGTCCGCTGTGACAGCCAGTGCGCTAGCTAACTCACAGCGCGGCGCCAGGAATACTCCTCGCGCTGCCGCGCGCCAACAATGCGAGAGGCTCTGAAGCAACAGCGGTGCCGACTGCACAGTGCGGCTGCTGACACACTACGCTGCAGGTCAACAGTTTCGTCGCGCCGGAAATGGAACTCACTGTAGCGAATGGATGGCACCGCACTGGGCTGTATACATGGTGTCCCAGTTATTTTGTCCACCCAAAAATCTCTGGAACAATGACAGCTATTGGAAAACGACTTTCACCGGTATCAATGTACGGCCGGGGCCCATCAATCTACACATTTGGAAACATTCTAAAACGAAACCAAATGTGTTTTTTAACACAAACTTATGTTTTCTTAAATGGACACCCTATATTTTTTTCTTCAGCAATCCTTAGCATGACAAATCACATAAACAATGTCGTTGATTGCATCGCAATATTCCGATTACATCCCGAGATATTGCGACTCGAAGTTGACGCTCGAAATACGCGAAACTCGCGGCTAGCGCTCGTCCTGAGCAGCATGGGGCTCTCGCCTGAGTCTCAGGAAAGCGCTAGCCGCGCGTTTCGCGTTTTTCGAGCGTCAACTTCGCGACGCAATATCTCGGGATGTAATTGGAATATTGCGATGCAATCGCATTTGTCATGCTATGAATTGCTGAAGAAAAAATATAGGGTGTCCATTTAAAAACATAAGTTTGTGTTACAAAACACATTTGCTTTCTTTTCAGAATGTTTCCAAATATGTACATTCATGAGCCCCAGCCGTACATTCATACCGGTGAAAGTCGTTTTCCAATAGCTGTTATTGTTCCAGAGATATTTTGGGTGGACAAGATAGCTGGGACACCTTGTAGATCGCTCCATCAAGTTTCCGCGCGCGAATGTCGCTACCGAATGCGACTGTACTCCGCCTATTGCTGGCGCGGCAACAATCGCTTGCTTTTGCAACTCTATACATATATAAAATGAATGTTTGTCTGTATGTCCTCAATGTGTTCATAAACCGTTTGCCGGCCGTGGTGGCCGAGGAGACTGAGGCGCTCCAGTCACGGTCTGCACAGCCACTACTGTCGGGGGTTCGAATCCCCCCTCGGGCATGGATATTTGTGCCGTCATAGTTCGTAAGTAGTTCTTAAGTAGTTCGTAAGTTTAGGGACTGATGACCCCGTAGTTAAGTCCCATAAACTACACAAACATTTTATAAACCCTTCATTCACCGTACGCCCACGAACGTTCCTGACCCAAAAACAAAAGACCACGACACATAGCCCAGGAGATGTTGTTGTTGTTGTTGTTGTGGTCTTCAGTCCGCAGACTGGTTTGATGCAGCTCTCCACGCTACCCTGTCCTGTTCAAGCTTCTTCATCTTATAATACGTTCGGCAACCTACATCTCTTTGAATCTGCTTACTGTATTCGTCCCTCGGTCTCCCTCTACGATTTTTACCCCACACTCTTCCTTCTAATGCTAAGTTGACTATTGCTTGATATCTCAGAATGTGTCCAACCAATCTATCCCTTCTCTTAATCAGGATATGCCATAAACTCCTTTTCTCCCCGATTCGGTTAAGCACCTCCTCATTAGTTACGTGATCTACCCATCTAATTTTCATTATTCGTATGTAGCATCACATTTCAAAAGCTTCTATCATCTTTTTATCTGATCTCCTTATCGTCTACGTTTCACTACCATACAATGCTACACTCCAGACAAATTCTTTCAGAAAGAACTTCCTAACATTTAAAATAATATTGGATGTTAACAAGTTTCGCTTCTTAAAAAACGCTTTTCCTGCCATAGGCATTCTGCATTTTATATCTTCTTTACTTCGGCCATCAGAAGTTATCTTGCTACCCTAGTAACAAAATTAATCTACTACTTTTATTGTATCATTACCTAATCTAATTCATTCAGCATCACCAGACTTTTTGACATTACATTCCATTACCCTCGTTTTACTCTTGTTAATGTTCATCTTATATGTTCCTTTCAAGACACTGTTCATTCCATTCAGTTGCCCTTTCAGATCTTTTGCAGTCTCTGACAAAATTACTATGTCATCGGCAAACCGCAAAGTTTTTATTTCTTCTCCCTGAACTTTAATTCCCTTTATGTACAGATTGAACAACACTGGGGAAAGGCCACAACCCTGTCTTACTCCCTTTCCAACCTCTGCGGCCCTTTCTTGCCTTTCTACTCTAATAATTGCTGTCTGGATTATGTATAGGTTGAATATAACTCTTCGCTCCCTATATTTTACCCCTGATACCTTCAGAATTTGAAAGTGTGTATACCAGTCGACATTGTCAAATGCTTTCTCCAAATCTATCTTTGCTACTATTATGCGTTCACTAAGCTGTTCATAGTAACTCACCCGCATTCCTATTTTCTTATTCTTTATCAGACCTACTCCCGCGTTACCACCAACAGATTTTGTAATTATAACCCTGTACTCACCTGACCGGAAGTCTTGTTGATCCTGCCACCGAACTTCACTAACACCTACCATATCTAACTTTAACCTATCCATTTCTCTTTTCAAATTTTCTAACTTACCTATATGATTAAGGGTTAGAACATTCCACGCTCCGACCCGTAGAATGCCAGTTTCGTGTTTTTTGATGACGACATCTTCCTGAGTAGCCCCCTTGAGTTCCGAATGGGGGACTATTTTACCTCCGAAATATTTTACCAAAGAAGACGACATCATCATATATTCATACAGTAGAGCTGCATGTCCTCGGGAAAAGTAACGGCTGTAGTTTCCCCTCGCTTTCAGCCGTGGTTTGCAAATCGATACACACACACAAAAAATTAATGTTTGTCTGCATGTCCTCAATGTGTTTATAAACTAATCATTCGATTCAAATGAAACTTTGGTGAACTGTTCATCGTACGCCCACGAAGGATCCTGACGCAAAAACAAAAGATCACGACACATAGCTCAGGAGATATGACGTCATAAATAATGAGTGGCCACCGTGTGAGAATGCCCAGAATTATGCGACAATTATTGTAAAATAGGAGTAGTTAGGGACCTGCTACAAAGTTTGTATGTAATTTAGGACGTTTATGAAGTTTTTTGTAACTGACTCCCCACCCCCTCCCCCACAAAATGATGAAACGAAAAGACGTCTACAGCTCACAGCATTTTTGCTGTAGATGCCGTAAAACTGTCGCATCAGGTATGACTTTGTATCAAATAAAGTTAGCATTACAGATTTGTATGTTACTATTTATTTTTGTCTGCAAGTCTCCGTGAATTCTCTGGAATCCGATATACGCAAACTGTTTTCTTAATCTGTATATATATAAAAGCGAAAGGACACTCACTCAATCACTGACTAAACACGAAATCTCGAAAACTGCTTCACCAATGAAGCTGAAATTATGGAGGAATGTAGTTTATAGCTAGGAAACGTCAGCTAAGAGTTTTGTGATAGGTGTATGGTGGAGCATTCTTCTCCTACGACTCACGAAATCTATAGTTTCATTCCGATCTTTACGAAATTTCGCATGCTTGACGTTCAAAACAAGACGAAGGTCACCGTTTACCTTTTCATACGGTGCATGGGGGAGGGTACTTTGCAACATAAAAATGGATCCAAATATTTGTACAGTTTATGGGACTTAACTACGGGGTCATCAGTCCCTAAACTTACAAACTACTTATGAACTAGCTAATACTAAGGACGGCACAAATATCCATGCCCGAGGGGGGATTCGAACCCCCGACCGTAGTGGCCGTGCAGACCGTGACTGGCGCGCCGCAATCCTCTCGGCCACCGCGGCCGGCTAAAAATGGATCCCTAAATACCGTGGTCGTGGCATAACTTGAGAACGGCACGACCGATTTCACATATTCTTTTTTGTTGCTTTTGAAACTCTCAGAACAAGGGTTGTATGAAACAAATCTGGAATATTTGAGAAAAAAAAGTGTGTTTTCCAATATGACCATGCGTTCCTATTGCATATAAATCTATAGTTTTGTTCCGACATTGATGAAAGTTTGCACACTCTACCTTGAAAACAAGAGATATGTCACTGTATGTATAATCTTTCGTTCGGTACATGGTGGAGGGTACTTAACTTACGGAATTTTACAAAATGCATAGTTTTGCTCCAATATTTATGAATTTTTGCACACCTTTAAACAAAGAGTAAGATCACTGGCTACATAAATGTTTGTATGGTACATGGCAGAGGGTACCTTGCAGAAAACTTTGCCGAGAGAGGGAAAGGTAGAAACGAAGAGAGAGATGGGAGAGAAAGAGATGTATGTAGAGAGAGGGGGAAGGGGATGTGGACTACGAGAGTGTAAGATAAATAAACATCCGGGTAACGTCGGGTTTACATCTAGTTATTGATAAAGGAGGTGTAGGACGAAGGATTAAAAATATATATTTTCTTCAAACCAATAGCTCAGTCCATGGGATCAGTACTAGAAACAAGAATACCTTGAATAATGATTTAAAGTCACTTACTTTGGCTCAGAAAGGTGTTCAATATTCAGCAGTACACATTTTCAATAACACGCCAGCAGGCATAAAATATTTAACTCGCAATAAAGTACAGTGTGAAAAGAATCTAAAGGATTTTTTGGTTGCCAACTCCTTCTACTCCATTGATGAATTTTTCTTACCAGAAGTGGTTGATGTAAGTTATTGTATATAATACTAACAAACATGAATACTGTATTTAGTTTGACTTCAGTATAAGTTTTGTGTAATAATGTGATCACTGTACATCAGTGTTGAAAAAAAAAAGAAATAAACAATATTTGTAATATGCAACTAGTATATTAGGATGTAGTAATAAGTTTTGTGTCCAGAACGAAACATTTCACTCTGCAGCGAAGTGTGCACTGGTATGAAACTGCCAGGCAGATTAAAATTATGTGCCGGAACCGGGACTCGAACCTGGGACCTTTGCCTTTCGCGGGCAAGCGCTCTACCGACTGAGCTATCCCGACACAAGTCACGATGCCGCCCCTCAACTTTGGAAAGTAGGAGGCGAGGTATTGGCGGAAGTAAAGTTGTGGGGCGGCATCGTGAGTCGTGTCGGGATAGCTCAGTCGGTAGAGTGCTTGCCCGCGAAAGGCAAGAGTACCAGATTCGAGTCCCGGTTCCGGCACACAATTTTAATCTGCCAGGAAGTTTCAAGTTTTATGTTCTTCAAAATGTAAATATTCTTAAGATAATTGTTTTTCCTGACCAATTCCACATCCACAAGGGCAATTACATTTGGGATCTGTGGAAGATACAATATGCTCTCTTTTTGTAAGTATATATTGTGCATTTTGTTCTGACATGTTCTACATCCAAAAGGATTTCCTCATTTCGGATCTACCGGAACGAAAAGTACATCTAAGGAATGACAGTGGCTGCATTCGACCACTGAAATGAAACACAGGCGACATGTGAACATGTGAGCCGGGTCGGGATTCTAACCCGGAACTCCCGCTTCGGCCAGAGGTCGCCTTAACCACTTTGCCACCCGTGCTCGCCTCCCGTCCCTCTCAAATTCCTACAGGTCGCACGCTATGGCTGTATCGTTCATGGCCTCTAAGACTCGCCGTTACGGATTCCCGTGCGAGGTCGAATTTTGACCGCATCTGCGGTGAAGTAATTCAAGCCAACGCCGTCTTCGCGTGTATGTACTCATTATATTGGTGTGGTTTCTGTTCTTTCGGACATGCCCCAAAGAGCAGACCCCACACCAATATAATAAGTATAAATCGTCTGCATCGCTGCCACACTGGGCTGTTTACATCGGCCGCCATGAAGCGCTGTATTCGACTCTGTTTCGTCTGTCTGTGCAAATGTCGCTCCAGTGGATTATTTGGGCAGTGAACTGACAATAACTGAGCTGAGGAAATATTCCTGTCTCTACAACATAAGATCGGAAGATCATAAATATCGTAAAATATCTTCCGCTCCGTTAGGCCATCTGGTACAGCGACTAATAAAAAAATTTCTCATAAAACACAGTCTTGGTTGTAATGATTTATTTTCTTAATGCGTTTCGCCTATTGGGAGCATCATCAGAATCTTATAACAATGTTTTACGTCTGTCATCTGTAGAAGGATTTCGCGCCAAAGCCTGGCAGTGTCAGCATTTTAAGGTAGATGTTTGTAAATCTTACGGACCAAACTGCGTGGTCATCAGTCCATAGCTTACACACTACTTAAACTAAGGTAAACTAACCTAAGGACAACACACACATCCCATGCCATAGAGAGGACTCGAATCCCAGACGGCGAGCACGAGGCGCCTTAGACCGTTCGGCTACTCCACCGCGGCCTTTTAAGGTAGCACTGTGTGTACGGCAGCCGTCAAAAACCTATAATGTTGCAGCTACAGCCACGATAGCACAAAGATGGTCGCACTTTAATACACTTGGATACATCAAGACATGTAGGATTACGCTATCGCCGCCGTCGCATATCTGTATTACAACCGTCCGCTGGTTTGCAGATACTGAAAGTCACTAAAGACAAAGGCTTCATTTATACACTCAGTGTAGCTTCCTACCTTTTCACTTGAACACCCCTCCTAACATGTGAATGATGAACAACGTGAACGGAATCTTCAACATGAAGATCGAAAATGTTTTAAACTACATTTTAAAACATTGAGAATGGTCTCACAGTGACCGAAATCTAGAAAAGCAACAAGAAGTACATATTTGCGACTCATTGCTGTTCATCATTCACATATCCATAAAATTTGCTACAGCTGAACTGCAAGCCAACCTTAGTCGGTTGTTCAATATTGTGTGTGTGTGTGGGGGGGGGGGGGGTTGTTGAGAATACCAGATATCTTGTTTATAAATTTTATATTCCCCAAAAATCAGGCTTCCCAACTAATAAATTCTTCAGTAGTTAAATCTCTCTCAAATCGTATATCTCAAACATGAAACAAAGGGTCTCAGTAGGAAAGAGACATATACTCAACTATCAGGCCTCATCCAAATGGGAATTAAGAAATCGTGGAGTCCCCCAAGGTTGCGTCCTAGGGCTCCTGCTTGTTCTTGTATACATCAATGACCTTTCATCAGCAACACTAACGGATGGTAATAACATTCCAGCGGCGACAAAATATTTAACTCACAATTAAGTTCAGTTTGAAAATAGTCTAATTTTTGATGGCTAACTCCTACTGTATTGATGAATTTCATAGCAGAAGTGATTGATATGTGTCAATGTATATATTATTCACAAATGTGAACATTGTGTTCGGTCTTACTTCAGTACTAATCTGGTGCTGTAATGTGATCATTGTAAATAAGTGTTATTTAAAAAATAAAAAAAGACTAAGAATTATCGTATGCACCCAGTATATTCAACATTTAGTTGTATCAATAAGTTTTATGTCCTTTAAGTCCGCCTCCGTAATCGAGTGGACAGCTTGGTAGGTTGCCACGCAGGTGGCCTGGGGTCGATAACTGGTCCGGTCGGGGATTGGGTGTTGTGTCGTCCTCATCTTTTCATCATCATTGACATAAAAGTCACCAAAGTGGCGTCACCTAAAGACTTGCAACAGGCAGGCCGAACAAGACTCCAGTTGTGGTCTAACCGCGAAAAATGCAACATGAAATCATCATATCCTTTTAAATATATAAATATTCTTAAGATATTGTTTTTTCTGACCGATTCCACATCCATAAGGGCAATTACATTTAGGGATCTGTGGAAGGTACATTAAACATCTGCTCTCATTTTGTGTTTATTGTATACTAGCTAAAACCCAACGTTGCTCGGGTATTCATTTATTTATTTATTCATGCCATTTTTCAGGTATATATTCATTTGTATATGACCTGTATGTCTGTAAAATCTATTGGGAATACATCTAGTGCTAAAGAAGTAAGAGATTAAAACTTGGTGCGTGATGGGGCGATTTTCCACGTTACTGTTGATGTGCTGATATCTCATGAACTACCTGCCGTACTGCGATACAATCTAGAAAGTTCATTCAACTATATGTGTGTGACTTGTGTTTAAAATTTCATGTGGCTACAATTTCCAGTGTACAAATTATAAATTGTAGCGTCATACCGAATGCCATAGTTTTAGTCCTGCCATAGTTTTAGTCCATGAACAGCGGAAAGGTAGGAAGCGAGAAACTTGTTTCCTTTCATCATTTTGCTATGGTTGTCAGCGAGAAAAAGTTCAGTAAAGATTTGAAATTACGTTTAAAGTTTACTGCAAGTCGCTAAGTACTGTAAGTCTCATATAGTGTATTTATAAAGAAGTTTCGTCTGATTAAGTGGCAGTTTCTTGCAACTCTTATTGTTTATGAGGTAATACCTCCTGTACCATGTGTGGTATATGGTTCGTACTTCAACAGCAATTGTTATCTCACGTAAGGAATATGTGTACCAACTTTGGTTGAAATCGGTCTAGAGGTTTAGGAGAAAATGAGCATCGTTGTCGCTAAATGCAGCAATTTTTCACGCATCTCATTGTTTATGACGTCATATATCGTGAACTATGTATCGTTTGTGATTCTTTCATTTACGGCGACCGACCTCATTGATTGAAGCTTACTTGTACAAAATTTCATAAAGATTGGAACAAAACAGTAGATTTGTATGCAACACTTACAAACTACTTTATATATTAGATCTTGCTTACTGACATATTCGACATCGAAAGAGGATCTCCACAATTTTCATCAACTGGAAAGAAAAGTACATCTAATTTAATCTAAATTGGCTGTATATAGTAATTAATTTTTAAATCGCGGTCTATTAATATAATACCATCTAAGTAACTTAACCGGATATCACTGATTGCAATCACCTTTCTACGCCACTGTGTTTAATGTGACGGAAGTTAAACTCTAATCTTCCTCACTCCATCCCTTCCTTGACAGGGACTATCACAGCCCCCTCTTTTAATGTGTAACCAACGTACGTTTCCTTCTCTGTTAACGAATTACTACGGACTTCCTGTGAAGAGGATTACGTTGGAGGGTGACGAGGCGGAAATTGTGGCGTCTGGGAAGACGAATACGTGGCCGCTAGCCTTGGTTCTCTGCGTCATTTGCAGTCTGTCCCACAGCGCCAGAGGCTAAAACGCGACCCTGTCTGACGTCATCAGGAGAAGCTGTCGGGTGGAGGGGGTTGGGTGGAGGGGGTGGCGTGAGGGTGGAGGGGAGGGGGAGCGCTGGAAACTTCGTGACGGTGATTGGCCGTGTCAATAGCAGCTGCCGGCAGCCTTCTTGTCTCAACAAGGCGTGTAATCTCAAGCGTATTAAAAATCCAATTACAGGAGAAAAGTTCTGTTCCTTATATTCGACGGAGGTTTTGGGCGCATATATTTATTTATTCCATAAGAAAAATCCTTTCATTCGGTAAATTTTAAAGCTCATGACACCTATAATTACAATGCACTCAAAATAAAACCGTTATTTGTCATCTGGAAAGTATTTGGTATAGGTTGCAACTATAATATAAGAATACCAAAATATCTCTTACTGAAGAGTAGTAGCCGGCCGTGGTGGCCGAGGGGACTGAGGCGCTCCAGTCACGGTCTGCACGGCCACTACGGTCGGGGGTTCGAATCCCTCCTCGGGCTTGGATATTTGTGCCGTCCTTAGTATTAGCTAGTTCATAAGTAGTTTGTAAGTTTAGGGACTGATGACCCCGTAGTTAAGTCCCATAGACTATACAAACATTTTAACATTTGAAAAGAACATCTGAATCTCTCTGTTCGAGCTCTGATTTCTCGTATTTTATTCTGATGATCATTTCTATCTATGTAAGTGGGAGTCAACAATATATTTTCGCATTCGGAGGAGAATGTTGGCGATGATATCTACTAAATGCCTTTTTGCGACGGTCGAATTCAAGAGTCAGAAGTGCTTTTGCATTCAAGAAACTGAGAAACGTGAATGTTTGGTTCAACGGACATTCGGATTAGGGGACAATGTAGAAGAAAAGCAGCCTCTTCGCGGCATGTTATGTAAGCGATTTCTACAATCAGTGGGGAACCACAACAGAAATTTAACCCGTTGTACTACAAAATGTTCAAATGTTTGTCAATGTAAGGGACTCAACTGCTACGGTTATCAGCCCCTAGGCTTACAAACTACTTAAACTAACTTATGCTGAAGACAACACATGCCCGATGGTAGACTGGAACCTCCGACGGCGAGTAACCGCGCACTAGCAGCAAGGGGCCTTACGACGCTCGGGCACTCCACTGCGGCTACAAAATACAATGCCTGCATTCACTAAAGAAGGAAGTAAAATAGACTTGTGCACAAAATTAAGGCAGCAAACTGACATTTTGTAACTATTTATATTGCTAGTTTCTCCATCACTGGATGCTTGCTGTTGCCGCAACTGTGGTTCAAATTTGATGAAAGTCCAGCTCCAGTTGCATTTATTGGTGCTTCATTTAAGCCCACTCTACCGGTTTTGGCCTCTATGTTAGGCCATATTCAAGTGTGACAGACCTGCATATAATGTGTAGCAAATAAGTTTACAAAAGTTACATGGTACAAGATAGAATGTTACATATGTAAAAAGAACATGTCCTAACCGACATTTGTAATATTTTACTATTGACCTTTACATTTTATCAACTAATGTTTAGAATTTTATGCTTGCAATGATGTAATGTTTATATCAAAACACATCAGAACATGCCGATTATAATGTTTTTGAATGTTAAATATGACACGCCCATTTTTCTCATGTCGCCATTGGGGGCCAAAAATTTTAAATTCTCTGAGTTCTATTGTTTTAATTACTTGACGTTGCTTTTTCTACGGTATAACGTAAGTTTCCTTCTACTTCTGTACAGTACCTTTTTACATATGTAACATTCTATCTTGTACCATGTAATTTTTGTAAACTTATTGCTACACATTATATGCAGGTCTGTCACGCTTGAAAATGACCTAAATATTCAAATGTTTGTTAAGCTTATGGGACTTAACTACGGGGTCATCAGTCCCTAAACTTACAAACTACTTACGAACTAGGACGGCACAAATATCCATGCCCGAGGGGGGATTCGAACCCCCGACCGTAGTGACCATGCTGACCGTGACTGGAGCGCCTCAGTCCCCTCGGCCACCGCGGGCGGCTGAAAATGGCCTAACATAGAGGCCAAAACCGGTAGTGTGGGCTTAAATAAAGCACCAATAACTGCAACTGGAGCTGGACTTGCATCATATTTATATTGCCACAAAACAATATAAACAGATGATGATATAGCAGAAGTTATACAGAATAATCAATGGCAACAGGCACAACTGCGGCAACAATGTTTTCATCCTTTTTTTCCAACTTAATGGATCTACACACACATTCCGACAATTGCTTGATGTGCTCACTATGGGGTTCACACCTTTGGGAGCAATAAGGGCCTCAAACGATGGCGTATGTAGCAAATGATGTCATCACTCTCATTCTGAGGCAACAGCGTCCCGTCTGCTCGCAGAACTGCTGGCATATCTACGGCAATGGCTGGTGGACGTTGACATATTTACAACCCGTCTCCCTGATGCACCCCAAAACATTCTCCATGCGATTCAAATCGTTAGGGTGGGCAAACCACACCATAGTTGCCATCTCAACGTTCCCGAAAAACATCAACCGCCTATACTCTGTGATATGGAAAATAACCTTCCACTAATAAGAAGTATAGGTCCCTAGCACCTCGCAGCAACAGCACGTGACATCGCGATACTCGGCAGCGATTAAATCCCGTATAATGTCATAAATGTGCGTTCAAGTGCTCAACAAAATCCCTTCCCACACCATTCAGATCCTCCTCGATACCAGTCGCGCTCCACAACCTTTTTGGTCCAGAAATCGTGTTCCACGTCCCCTCCAGATGCCAGTCCGTCGAGAATCATTCTCCAGGTCAAATCTAGACTCATCGGTGAAAAGAACATAGACCCGCCGTTCTACCGTGCAAGTGGCAGGTTGGAGACACCCTCGAGGCGTTTCCTCGCCGGAGTTAGGCGCACAACACTTCTGCGATGAGAACGGCCGCTCTTCCACAGCCCTCTGAACACTGGCCGTCTCAACACAACGCTTCCAGTAGCTGTAGCGAGGTTGTCGTGGGTACTACTAGACTAAACTCGAGAGGCCCACGGTGTACCGACCGGCCGCCGTGTCATCCTCCGCCCTAGGACAGCTGTATATAGATGGGCATGCGCTTCAATTTCTGCTGTAGCGGCAGCTCCTGCCGCCATTTTTGTTCCAAGCGGTGATAGCGTGAGCACGTGAAAAGCGGAGTTTTTCTGCTGTTATTGCTTTGAAATCTCGCTTGTTTCATTTCTAATACACACACCACCAAAATGAAAACATAAATTTGCATTAAAAATTAATCTCGTCATAATAAATTATTGTAATATAGTTTGACAAATTATTAAATATGTTTTCTGGTATTTTATTGCCTGGGTGTGTATTGTGAGCAACTTTTTCGCATTCGACAGCTCAGTTTTATGGGGTACCAGATGCACTACCAAAGCTGCACTTCAGTTTAGTTTAATACATTCTGTGTGCCAAAATCAAGCAAAAGCATCGATAAAGCATTTTTACAAGTTATAGTTTGAAAACACTTTCCAGCTAATGGAATTTTAACAGCTATCAGGGCTTTATTAAAATTCTGTCTGTGATAAATTTGGTCAATTTTACTTACGGCCTCGGCGGCGTAATGTGCTGATGTGGAAAATGGCTTTTCAGTGCTCTTTGAAAACTCGAACAGGTAAATGACAGAAAATATTTTCTCATGTTTACCAACATCTATGTACCCTTGTCCGGGCAGTAAATTCTTTATCCTCGTAAAGCGAACATTTTGTTACCAACATTAGCAACCTACGCTGCCGATGCCGTAACTAACATTAACATCGTAGTACCTGTAACTAAATTAACATCGCAGTAGCTTCAAACATCGTTCGAGCCATATGACGCCAATATAACTAGTAAAAAACAGTGTGCATCATTTAAAAGCATTGTAGTATTGTTATTGTCTAAGAGTCGGTTCGTCCATCGCTCGTTAATCTTCTCGTTACATCTACATACATACTCCGCAATTCACCGTAAGGTGAGTGGCGGAGGGTACACTGTACCACTAGTAGGCATTTCCTTTCCTATTCCACTCCCAAACTGAACGAGGAAAAAAAGAATGCCTATATGCCTCCGTACGAGCCCTAATTTCTCTTATCTTGTCTTTGTGATCTTTACGCGAAATGTAAGTAGGCGGCAGCAAGATCGTACTACACTCAGCTTCAAACTCCGGCCCTCTAAATTTACTTAACAGAAATTCACGAAAAGAACGTCGTCTTTCTTCCAGCGATCCCCAATTGAGTTGCCGGAGCATTTCCGTGACACTCGCGCATTGGTCGAACCTACCGGTAACAAATCTAGCTGCTCGCCTCTGAACCGCCTCTATGTCTTCCTTCAAACCGATCTGCTGCGGGTCCCAAATACTTGAGCAATACGCAAGACGTGGTCGTACAAGCGTTTTATACGCGGTCTCCTTTACAGGTGAAGTACATCTTCCCAAAATTCTCCCAATAAATCGAAGTCGGCTGTCTGCCTTACTCACAACTGTCCTTACATGCTCGTTCCATTTCATATCGCCCTGCAATGTTACGCCTAGATATTTGAACGACGCGACCGCATCAAGAAGCTCACTACTGATGCTGTATTCGACCATTATAGGATTGTTTTTTCTACTCATGCGCATCACCTTACATTTTTCTACATTGAGAGCTAGCTGCTATTCTTCGCACCAACTAGAAATTTTGTCTAAGTCAACCTGTATGCTATTACAGTCAGTTACAGACGACACCCTCCCATACACCACAGCATCATCAGCAAACAGCCGAAAATTACAACTTACTCTGTCCATCAGATAATTTATATAGATAGAAAATAATAGCGGTCCTATCACACTCCCCTGGGGCACGCCTGACGATACACTCGTCTCTGATGAACACTCGCCGTCGAGAACAACGTACTGCGTTCTGTTACTTAGGAAGTCTTCCAGCCAGTCACAAATCTGTGAACCTGTTCCATAAGCTCGTATCTTCGTTAGCAGTATGAAGTGTGGCACCGTGTCGAACGCCTTTTTGAAGTCGAGAAAAACACAATCCGCCTGTTGCCCTTCGTCCATGGCTCGCAAGATGTCATGTGAGAAAAGGGCAAGCTGAGTTTCACATGAACGATGTTTCCTAAACCCGTGCTGATTCATGGAAAGAAGCTTTTCCGTTTCAAGGAAATTTACTATATTCGAACTGAGAATATGCTCCAAAATTCTACATGAAACCGATGTCAACGATATTGGCCTGTAATTGTATGGGTCAGTTCTCTTTCCTTTCTTATACACGGGAGTCACCTGCGCTTTTTTCCAATCACTAGGAACTTTGCGCTGAATTAAAGATTCGCTATAAATGCAAGCTAAGTAGGTGGCCAATGCCGCAGAATAGTCTTTGTAAAACCGAACTGGTATTCCATCCGGACCAGCAGACTTTTTCGTATTTAGCTCTCTCAGCTGCTTCTCTACACCGGAAATACCTATTGCTATGTCCCCCATTTCGGAATTAGTACGTTGATCAAATGATGGTATATTTGTGCGGTCCTCTTGCGTGAAAGATTTCTTAAAGGTTAAATTTATAACTTCAGCTTTCCGTTTGCTCTCTTCTATTACTGCCCCGGAATGATCAACTAGTGACTGGACAGTGGGCTTTCACCCGCTTATCGATTTTACATAGGACCAGAATTTTTTCGGGTTCTCGGAAAGATCTTTTGCTAAGGTATGGCTGTGATAATTATTGTAATGCTTCACGCATCGATCTTTTTATAGACGCACGAATCTCTACTAACTTTTGCCTGTCATCATTTGCGTGTTCTTTTTTGAATCTAGAGTGCAACAGCCTTTGCTTTCTCAGCAGCTTTCTAACATTATTATTATACCACGGTGGATCTTTTCCATCCTTAATCGTCTTTACTGGCACATATTTCTCCAACCCTTCATTAACAAGGCACTTAAGTTTAGTCCACAATTCCTCTACATCCATAGTCCCAGAATTAAACGATGCCCATTCATTTTCTAAGTGCGATCGTAACATTTGCTTGTCGGCTTTTGCCAACAAAAACACGCTCCTATCCTTCTTGACTGGTTTATGAACTTTGGTCACCATCGACGCTATGACGATATCATGATCACTAATTCCTGTCTCTACACAGACATCGTTAATAAGGTCAGGCCTGTTTGTGGCTATAAGGTCTAGATTGTGTCCAAAAGTAGCTCGCAAGACTGCTTGTCTGTACCGCCTGAAATGTAACTAGCGAGGTCCCAATCTATACTCTTAAGGTTGAAGTCACCTCCGACTAATATTACATGGCCAGGATACCTATGTACTACCTGGTGTAGACTTTCCTTGAATGATTCTAAAACTGCTACAACAGCACTGGGGAGGGGGGGCGGTAAAAACACCCAACTATTAACTTTACTTCTTTTAGACCTGTTATGCGTGCCCAGATAACTTCACAGTTACTTTCAACCTCGTTCTCAGTAGAAACAATATCTTTGTTTTGGGCACGGTTTCATAGCGATCTGATAGATATTTAGTAATTTGAAGAATATAACGCGAATTGCGGAATAATAATTACTCTTTGAAAATTATGTTTACTCTTTGAAAATGTTGCATTGTTGCTTGAGGGTTGATAATGATAAAAGGGTGGAGTATATTGGGATGGAAAGTTATCGGTGTATATAAAATTCTACGTGTGTTTGTGTGTTAATATTTCGCTCTGCAGCGAAAACTACAGAAAGCAAACGAATGGTCTGTGTGTAATGTTGTACATCATAGCACTTCCATGCCTATAGCTATAAGGGGGTGGAAGCTATGGGGGTTGAAAGTCGTCAAATTATTAAAAAAATTCGGCCTGAAGGCCAGCGATGACGTTCGCGACTCTGTAGCAAGGAGGTTACATACAGCGAAACGTGATGCCACAGACCATATCTTTGGTCTATGCGTGCTACAATGTAAGGATAAGCATACGAATAAGGAAACATATGAATAAATAAAGCGGTAAAAAAGAAATTTCTTTTTAAAAAATCGATTTGACGTTTCGCGCATTACATCAAGTGATCGATCTGTGATATCATAATAATCATTGCTGTTGAATTTCGTGATTGGATTCTTCGAAACGAGTGCATTTTTACGAGTGATTTGATCTACACTACTTACTTTCCTGATGATGTTGATTAATAATGTTTGTTTCTAAAGAAGGCATTGTATTTCATTTCATCCTTCAAAACCAGTCTCATAGCACACTACTGAAAGATAACTTATCTATCATAATCAACCAACACGCGAGCGGAGCTGCGGGTTTAAGCTATTCTTTCATAAAATGGTTTTCGTGCTTTTTCGTTTGCAGTTGATCCAGCAAGGCGTATAATATGGTTAATAAACTGTCGTAGTGACAAATGAACACCAACAAGGTCTTCAAAAGTATACGATGTGTAGTTGTGCACAATTTCTACACGTTGTAAACGACAGGTTTTGAGACGCCTCTGTTTCAGCGAAGCTTCCGGCGCTACGAACTACTGTTACAGACTTTTATTTATACATATATTGGCGATAACAAACAGTATCAACATTTAGGGTCGGTTTGTCAATGTGTCGTTAAGTTCCAGTCAAGATTTTAACTTGTCGTTAGCGGAGAATTGCGTTTGTCAATGTATCGTTATGAGTTAATCTGATTTTAAATGACCTCAAACTGGCCGTTAATTTAACGAGTAGAATTCTGCTCGTTACACGGCTAACGACCGGTTAAGTGAGAATATGTATGAAAATGGCAGGATTACAAAACGCTAAAATACCGCAATATATTACGTGATAATGACCGTTTTATCGAACAAAATAACAGAAGCACTACATGTATGAGAAACGTGTGTGGAAAGCACCTTTACTGGAAAATTTTATCGCCATATTAATCGCCTCATCCATGTCAGTAGCGATGAGTTTGATATATTTCAGATACATAACATAACCTTAAATTATTGTTACGGTATCAAAATACAAACTTATGGGTAACGGCTAGCTGATTTGGTTGACAATGAAGAGGATGTCAAAAAGGATTCGTTCCAATGCTCCTTGATTTCCACGAAAAAATCGAGATCAAAGTCCACCTACATCTGTTTTAAGGCAACAGCGGCAAGTTAGTCAGCGTGGGGTAATTAGCAAGGCGCTCGGATGTCGCACAGCCGACCTGGGTTCACATCTCACTCGCAACTTTTTTTTTATTAAAAAAAATTTTTTTTTCACTTGACCGACGTTTTGTTGTGCATAATTATGTCCTTTCATAGTCACTCTTACGTTAACGCTTGAGTAATTGGTTATATAATAATAACTTATGTTAATTGCTCAATATGTTATGTATTGCGCGACGATTATTTATTTAATTATTTATTTCGAAGCATACTTTTACGGCGACTGAAAGATCAGTAAACTGCCTGTAGTTGTCACCTATAACATTTGTGCAGCGTTTGCTAGCTGCATTTAGTCCCCGGCCCCCGTGTTAAACCGCCGAATGTAGTGTGCGCCCACTTGACTCGTCCCAGCGGATAACTACGCTGCGGCCAGGTGGCTAGTCATTCGTAGCGCGTCGTTCACATGTAACTGTAATTACCTGATATAACTTTGCCTGTGCATTAAGAATTGATAAAATGGGAAAAAGGAATATAATTATACACTATCAATCGTCGGACAAATGTGAAAAAAAATTCGGAACTGGTTTTGAACTCGTGTCGCCTGTGTGACAGTCGAGCGCCACGCTCACTCATGTAGCCTGATTGACTGAATACAGGTATAACTGTTACGCGCTGGACTTTGATCTCTATTTTCTTGGAAACCAAGGTTCACTGGAACAAATCCTTTTAGCTTGGTGGTCTGGAGGAGTTCCCGCACAACATACCCGCGACCCAACAAAATTCGTTTGTATCATTCTTGGTGTTCCCCTCGTCAGTTCCAAGTTCCCTTATATTTCTCTATTAAGGCCGCAAGACCCATGCACTCACTTCTTGTAAAATACGAGCTTCTTTCAACGTTATTATGGTCTGCTAACCTCTTCCCTGGCAGTCAAATATGGCGAACAGCTGTTCATTCAGACGGCACTTTCATTTGTTCTGTTGTCAACATAGTCGAAATATATGATACCGTCTCGTTTTCTGCAGGTTAGCAAACGAGAGGTTACCTGGTAATGACAAACGCAATGCACTTAACGAACACATTTAACTGGACGTTAAAGTAATCTTGTCGTTAACTAACGATCTATCAGATCGCTATGAAACCGTGCCCAAAACCTTCCTCAGGTATAAATTAGTAACTGTACAAATATTTAAGTCTCTGCGTCTTGTCGTTTGGACGTGATAAGCGCACACCGAACAGACATTCACATATATATATATATATATATATATATATATATATAGTTAGATAAATAGCTATCCGATCACCTTATAACCGTGCCTAAAGCCAGTGGTGGCGTTAGACGAAAATTGAGCGTCGGCGAACTCGTCTTAGCGAGGCCTCTTTTATTTTTCCAGTAACGAAGAAAATGTTAAATAAAATGAGCTGAATTATACGTCAATAATTATTATACTAAAATTTTAGTGTAATATACAATATAATATACATCATGGCAATGACAAATATTACAATAAACAATCACAAATTAAAATAGAGAAACTTATCGGCTTTTCGTGTCACTGAATTTTTTAAAGATCACATCTTAATTAATACTAGCTGCTATTTCGGCTTCAATTAATAGTACCAAAAACTCAGATAGTGCCTCTTGGCTCATTGTGCTTCTCGAGACAGACTTAATAAATTTCAACTTTGTGAAGCTGCTCTCAGCCGAAGCTATACTGACTGGAACTGTGACATGATTCTGATTGTTATATAAACATTTGGATAAACTTCTTCCAAATTGTTTTCAAAAATGTAGTGAAGCAGTTGTTTTGCAAGTATTTAACTAAAAATTGCATTACTACTGCAGTCATACGGAAATAAATACGGACAACTAAATAGCTGCCGACCGGGAATGGCCGAGTGCACTAAGGCGTCATACCACGGTGAGCGTGGTCGCTCTCGTCTGGGGGTCGAATTCCACCCTTGGGTACGGATGTTGTGTTCGACCATTGGCTAAGCTAGTGTAACTTAGATTTAGGTCGTCGCTGCATAACTTAGCAGTTGAAAACCGCCTTTAAACATCAAATGTAAAAAAGCTAAAATTTTAACAATATTTTGCGAGGCCCCCAAAGGCGCGAGGCCGTCGGCGGTTGCCGACGTCGCCGACGCCTAGCGCCGCCACTGCCTAAAGCCTTCCCCGGGTAGATACTATTAACTGTACAAATTTTTAGCTCTTTATGTGTTGTGGTTCGGACGTGATAAACGTACAACTAACAGACATTCAAATTTATAGAAATAGATTACAACAATTCAAAGCTGCACGGCCCACCATGCTGAAGACGTATTGACTCTCCTATTCCACAATCGAGCGTCGAACCGAAGGAACAAAAATGGCGGATACGCATGCCCGTCTATATCCAGGTACCCTAATCCGCCCTTTAGCGTCACTGGTTGGGGTTGGAGAGGGATGTGGTCAGAGCCCCGCACTCCCGACCGTTATGTCGGTTTTCGTGGCCGGAGCCCCTACTTCTCATCAAGTTGGCCTCACAAGGGCTGAGTGTAGTCCGCTTGCCAACAGCGCTCGACAAACCCAGACGGTTACCCATCCAATTGCTCACCAAGTCCGACAGTGCTTAACGTCGGTTATCTAACAAGAACCTGTGTATCCACTACGGCAGGGCCGTCACCCCGTGAGTATTACGATGCTACAGATTTTCTCTCATAGCCAATTAAAGTAAGTGTACCAGTAATCGTCACTGTCTGTGTAGTCGGCACTTTTGTTGTGCATCTAAAACACGCATCTAATCGCTAAGTAGTGGATTGACACTAATGTCAGGTTATATTAATGGGTGTTATAAAACTGGGAACTGGTAGAATGGTGACTATAATCGAGTACATATCAAGTATCATCTAATTTTAAGAAATAATGTAGAAGGCTAAATCTCAACTCATTGTGGTTCCTCAATTAATTAGACATTATTAAGAAGAAACAATTGTCATGAATGTAGTACAATCAAAGTGGAACTATGTACCACACCGAAACGAGCTTCTACTTTGTAGAGCTCTTAACTGATGTCATTATTAAAATAACAATAATATATAGTAGAGCGACGTATATAAGTCATGTCAGAAATTGCACCACAATTAACCTCGACGAGTAAATACCCACTGTTGAAACCTAACAGACAGGAAGACATTTCCGGTACGTTATTTTATGAATGACATCAGTTAAGAGCTCTACATACTGGAAATATGATTCGGAGTGATACATACGTCCACTTTGGTTGTACTATATACCGTACATGACTCGTGTGTGCCGTAATGACAACATGTTAACGTTCACTTTGTTTCCTCTTAATAATATCTAATTAACTGAGTAACTATAACAGATGAGATTAGCCTCCCACATTATTTTTTAATATCATTGATATTGGGCATGTACTAGCTAAAAGTGACCGTCGTATCAGTTCGCAGTTTTATTATATCCATGAATATAAGCTGAAATTAGTACTAATTCACTATAATTATCATGTATATAGTGTATATAATTTAATCTTCTGTTTTATACACGTAAATTGTTATATCAGCCATTATTGTTGTCTTGTACAGGGTCTGAAGATGGTAACAATGAGTTACCAAAACTAGTAAAAAAATAGATAATTGACAACAGTAACGGCTGAAGGTCTGTGTAGATCTATTTATAAATAATTATAGAGCCGTGTCCCACTCCTCTAAGACAAGATGGACGCACAAAGACAAAAGAAGTTGGTGTGTGTGGCCATCTGCCGTTGCAAGCGTCCAATTATCTGTTTTTATTTATTTATATTCTCCAAACGGATTTCGCCCTCTTTTGTTTGAAGTAATCATCAGTGGGTTTGTTTATCTCGAAATTACTCTTTTGTTATCGTACGTAACGTTAACAGATTATAAATAGTTCCCGAAGTTTTATTATAAATAAACAGGAAGCCAGTTTGTTCCTCGTTGCTTGTTCCACCTGGTGGGAGAAGTCCTTTTAAGTCATGTGAGCTTCCAGAAAGATTTAGTATGCCTGTTAGTAAAATGGTTTTCGTAACACATATCCTGTAAGACATGTGCTAAGTAAAAAGAAACACGCACCTTTAGCTCACGAAATTACAAATCTAGTAATCCCGTTCTTTTGAAACAAAACGAAACGTTATGCTCGTTGATCTAATCACGCACATCATGCTAACGATTCTCCATCTTGTTCACGATCTGAATAAATATTTGATACGAGATGCTGCAAACGGTTTCCCCAACGGAGGAAGACCAAACAAGAAGTATAGTGCGTTCGTGCTGTCTTGCGATAAAGAACCCAAATTTTATAGTTCAAATTTCTGGTCGAAGATAAATACTTAGGAACAAAGGAGAGCCCTCACTAAAAGCAGAAGCAGTGAATCGTCGACAAAAGTACACAAAAACTATAATAAAGGTGATAGCTTTCAGACTCTAGCCGGTTACGAGCTGTGTACTTCAGCTCCTACCGAGCGAGGTGGCGCAGTGGTAACGCACTGGACTCGCATTCGGGAGGACGGTGGTTCAAATCTACCTCCGGCCATCCAGACTTAGGTTTTCCGTGATTTCCCTAAATCACTCCAGGCAAATTCCGGGATGGTTCCTTTCAAAGGGCACGGCTGATTTCCTTCCCCATCCTTACCGAGAGTTAGCTCCGTCTCTAATGACCAAGTTGTCGACGGGACGTTAAACCCTAAGCTTCCTTCCTTCAGCTCCTAAAAGGATACAGTCTGGAAGCTAACAAGTTTTCTTTCCCGTGTTTTCCTACCGACGACACAGCACTTTTTGTTTCCGGTGAATGCTCTCGTTTATTCCTCGGTGTTTCGATTTTTTTTTTCTTTTTTTTCTTTTTCTTTTTTATTCATTTATTTTTTTTGTTTGTTTTTTTGGTTTTTTTTGTTTGTTTTTTTTCATTTTTTTAATTTTTTTATTATTATTTTAGCAACGAGTCATACTTTAGATACGTTAATAATTGTAGTATTTAGTCACCACGACGGCACTATGATTGCTCTACCGCATCCAATAAAACTGTTAAATTCGAGATATTTCCGTTCCAAAATGGATGTTTCAAATGTAAGGAAATCTTTAGCACAACGTGATTTCATCTATTTCGTCGATAAGTGGAACATGCATCTGATGAAGAATAATCCTTTGGTTTCGACTAACGTCGAGAGGAATGACAGAGTACATTCGCAAATCGACTTACTGACACTGAAATAATATTAACTTCATTGCGAGCATAAGATGTAATCAATAATTACTATACCAATTCAAACTACCCTTATTATACATATAGGTCAGCCTTGTAGATAGTGGTGTAATAATGAAATAGTCAGGAAAACATGTACCAGTACAATCATTACTGTTATTTACTTATTGCATTTAGTTGTATGGCCATATTATGGAGCACATGTGTGGGCCTTGGTACAGATATCAGGTTAAACACGAACGGCACCGACAATATGCGCACAGGGCAAAAGCTACAGTTTTGTAGTTTCCTATTGAGCGCATACTGTCTCCCGTAATCCAATCAACACAACCAGCAATCACCAGCAGCATCACATACAACAGAAAATGTATCTTTTTTTTTTTTGCATGATTGATCATGATGTTGAATATTGGTGCACTGAACTGATTATGGGTGCGACAGTATCAAGGATCTCTGTACTGCCTGGATGTTGAACTGCAGCTGTCTGAGCATGCCAACCAGAGATGTTCACATTCTGTTTCTTGACTAATTACATGACTGCTATGAAGCATTACAAGGAAACGTAAAGGAAATATGTTTCGATTTCGTATTCATGCGAGTCTGTTACTTCGCATATTGACATAAATTTCAAATTCCGAGGTAATCAATCAATTATTTGTCACGTGCTAACTGATGAAAATTCGTTTGCCTAATTACACCATGGCAGACAATGCAAAATCGTGTGCAAAATATATGAATGTGCAGGCACGCTTCAGTTCTATGCTGAAACACCACAGTTATACATGCAGGTTATATAGAGATCACTGAATGTTGCCCAGATAAATTTGTTCACAAAACTAATTTTTTACACTGGAAGAAGAACTATGCACCAAAGATCAAATAAAGTACTTTGCGCCAGGTGCAATACGTGTTTGTTTGGAATTTCGAACACATCCTGTTGATGGAATTTAAACGAATTTAGAACGAGACGTTGTTCAACGCTGGGAAAGAAACAGTAAGAGAATGAGATGCCGGTCGCGGTGGCCGAGGGGACTGAGGCGCTCCAGTCACGGTCTGCACGGCCACTACGGTCGGGGGTTCGAATCCCCCCTCGGGCATGGATATTTGTGCCGTCCTTAGTATAAGGCAATTCATAAGTAGTTTGTAAGTTTAGGGACTGATGACCCCGTAGTTAAGTCCCATAAGTTATACAAACATTTGAATTTTGAATTTGAGAAAGAGATACATCACTATCGTCTGCTCTGCCTGATTTTGAAACGGGTGTGTATAGTTTCGGGTGATGGTCCATGTTCTTTCGCATGGGGACTAAATGTACCACTCGTTTGATGGCAGGCAATGAGCTTACTATATCAATCAAATATAGCACAGCGATGCGCACGGATAACCTGAAACTGGCAGTCTGTTACTTTCCACTCAGCATGGGCAGCTAAAATGCGAGTTTTTGCCATCTTGTGGATTATGCCGAACATATGGACGGCACCCGCGAGACATTTCGCGAATGTATCTTGTCAGTTGGAGAGGTAGAACGGTGCGTATAAAAACGTGCAAGTAGTCAGACATTAAACTTGCGTCCGAAAGTACTGCAAGTTATGTACCAAAGAAATTGTCGACACGGTCATTCGTAAAAGCAAAGTGTCTATTTAAGATGTAGGGTAGCCATTTTCATACGTGACTGACGTCACTATTTCAGTTGATTGTAATTTGCAGATGCACCTGATGATGAGACATAGGTCTCGAAACGACGGTACTGCATACATATTAAAAAAGAAATTAAACAACTGTTGAGGATCACATTATTAATGATGGTTGTTGATGTTCCGAAGAAAGAAAATGTTGACTATTTCTTTCCCTACCTTGCCTAAGCCGAGCTTAAGTTACGTGAATAATGCCGTGATGTTCGAGTAGACGCTAATATTGACTCTCTAAGCCCTTCAAGGGCCCTCGCTCGCCCTTCGAGCCCTCTCGCCCTTATTCCGTCAGACGCACTCCTCGCCGACGGCTCTGACTTTGACAGGCGATAGGTCCGGGAGGCGCCAGTACTGCCAACTTCCAGTCTGACGCTCTTGTGCAGACGGCTTCCTGATATACTCATTTCTCCTGTCTCATATTTTGCTGGTGAAATATTCTACACGCAAATGCACGTGTGTATTACTTAAAAATCCATTTCTAGTATACAAAACTGCACGTACACCTCTACATTAATCGGAACATGGGACAGCCGCTGTGTTTTTTAAAATGGTCGCAGTTATTGGTCTTTTGGGTCACGTTATCCCCGTCATTGCTGTATTAACTTCGCAAATAAACGTGCGTTTGTTTCGGGGGATGCAGCCTCGCTGAAATTTATCTCCAACAATGCATTACGTATTTAAAAAGTAATTAAATAATAAACGGAGGACTTAAATTCACACTCTCGTTAGCGTAATTAAATATAATGACAAGCCAATTAGTGTGTTTATGCAACTGACACAGAAAGCATTATCAGTAAGTACCTTACTTTTCTCTGTTGTTAGAAATAAATGAAAAAGAAGAGACTGATCTTTACACCGTGTGTATACATAATGCCAACAGGTTCTGCCAGAATTACACAGCGTTCAGAAAACGAATTCATAAATTTCTGTTAATAAAATTTTCATACTCGTTATTAAATTGCTCTAGCCAATTGCTTTTCATTAAACTCTGTAAAACCACTAAGCCCTCTTCACAAATTTTGTTTTCCACCCTATAAAAGCCTAATTTATAACAGTAGCAAATATAAGAGGTTGATAATGTTAAAGACTTGGGATAATAACATTAACTGACAGTGCCATACCACACAATACTGAAAAGCAACTGAAGACTGGCTGTCTCACCTAAGTTGCCACGTCAAATATCTCTGTAACAACAGTAGCTATACAAAAAATCGCACTGACGAGTTTTTGCAAACTTTTTGGACCAAAATAATAAAGTAAACAATAAAAAAATTAATTAATAAGAGTGTCTGAAACCCGTTTAGGAAAAAAAATTTAGCAGGTAGTTACGGGTTTTGAAGCACTGACCTTCAGCGTCACAGTCCAACGGATTGCCGACTACGCTACGGTCAACACTTAGAAGTTGCGTTCTTTAATCTCATACTATTAATGACCGTTGTTAACTGATGCTAATATGGCATTTGTAGACACTAGATTATCATTTATCGAACGAAGAACGACGTGTTTTTGTTATTTCTTCAGTGCGCCATTGCTTTGAAATAACAATGTGTAAGTCACAATAAGAAAATCATCAAATACGCAACGCAAGATAGCGTTGCCAGAGAGAGTTCTGGGCGAGGAATGTCACGTGACATATGCGAACGGCTGGTTTTCGTTAATTCAGTGGAGGGTGTCAAAACTCTGTTATTTTTGCAAAAATCTCTCAAACTATACGAGATATGAAAAAACATAAGGGAACAAAGCTATAGAAAATTTTCTCCTCTACAAATTCGGTTATTCAATTTTAGCGTCAGATGAACGGTTTATATGCCATTAAAATTACATTACAAACGGCTTTTTTTGTATTACTAACGTATTTCTTTTCCGAAATATTTGAAAAAGCGAGGATCTGGTCTCTGGTAGCCAACAATTATGTCTGTAAAATTTGGTGCCGATCGGTTGAACGGTTCGACCGAAAAAGTGGGAACACGTTACAGCCAGACAGACATCGTCAAATCACCGTTATTTTGCAAATATCTCTGCAACGATGCAAGATATGAAAAAAAACATAATATAGCGAAGTTGTAGAGAATTTTCCCCTCTACCAATTAGGTTATTCAATTTTCGTGTCAGATGAACGGTTCGTTTGCAATTAGAATTATATTAAAAACGGCTTGTTTTGGTATTACTACCGTATTTTTTGTACGAAAAATTTGAAAAAGGGAGGTCTGGTCTCTGTCGGACTACAAATATGTCTATAAAATTTGGTGTTTATCGGTTGAACTGTTCGCCTTAAAAACTGGGAACACGTTACGGACAGACGGACAGACAGACATACATACATCCCAAAATCGCCGTTATTTTTGCAAATATCTCTGAAACGATACGAAATATGAAAAAAAAAACATAAGAGAGCAAAATTGTAGAGAATTTTCTCCTTTACAATTCGGTTATTCAATTTTCGTGTCAGGTGAATGGTTAAGCCGTTATTTTTATTTAAATTTCGAGCTGTCAAAAGACGATCGCAAAGGCCCACTTTTAGTGTTACTACCGTAACCTAAAGTGGGCCGAAACGGTTTTCAGTAGCATAAACGGACGGCAGGGGCTTAGCAAACGAAATACTATCTTCTTCTTCTTTATCGTAGCCTTGTCCCATGTCAAGTAGGGTCGGCGTTGCTCTTCTGGATCCTTCACCTCCATAATACTCTATTCACTGCTTCTTCCTTCTTCCATCCTTTCTCCCTTAGGTCCCCCGCTATCTTATCCTTCCACTTCATCTTCGATCTTCCTCTCCTTCTCACTGCTTCAATCTTTATATTTTCAACTCTGTTTCCGATATATTCTTTCCCTTTTCTCTGTAAGTGTCCATACCACCTTAATCTACTCTCTTGTATCTTTTTCCCCATGGGCCCCACTTTCACAACGCCTCTAACAAATTCATTTTTAATTATGTCCGTTCTTGTTACCACACACATCCACCTCAGCATCCTCATTTCTGCTACTTCCATCTTCCTTATACTATCTTCCTAAATACTATGCGATATTTTAAAACGTAAACAAATATTATTTTCAACACAGTCTTGTGTATTTTTAAATGGACACCCCCTGTTATTTAGTATGCAATCAATAGCATGAAAAATCACATAAACAATGGCGTTTTTTCATCGCAATTCATTAATTACAGCCCGAGCAATTGCGAAGCGAAGTTGGCGCTGAAATAAATGAACCTCACAGCTAGTGCACATCCTGAGACCTAAGCGTAAATCTCACGCTGCCTTTGTCAGGGACTCACACAATGGGAAGATATGCACAATCGACAAAAATAAACATGTAACACTTACAACGCAAAGCTGCGTATTTCACTTTTCTAAACACATTTATTAGTGCCCTGTCACCCACAGAAACTGTATTGTTGTGCATTACTTCCAGCATAGGAAATACACGCACATCTTGACCAATGAAATTGTGTCACGTCAGCATATGTTCCACGTGCCCTCCGTTTGAATCAATACACTTTTTGAGACAGTAAATAAGAAATTGTTGCACAGATTTTGGAGTTTCTACAGACATTGCCACACACGCAGCAGTAATACGATGGACGCGGCGGTTTAGCCGTGCGTACTGGGGCGCCATGCTGCGGTGCGCGCGGCAGTTCGCCGTCGGGGGGTTCCAATCTCCCCTCGGGCATGGGTGTGTGTGTGTGTGTGTGTGTGTGTGTGTTGTCCTTAGGTTAGGTTACTTTAGTTTAAGTAGTTCGTAAGTTACGGACTATTGACCACGCAGTTGAGTCCGATAGATTTACAAAAATTTAATTTCATTAATACGATGTCGCATATCCTCAACTGTCGGTGGGGACCCTTGTTGCACCCTGTCTCTCACTTCGCCCCAGAGAAAGAAGTCTAATGTCGTCAAGTCTGGGGGACCGTGCTGGCCATCGCACAGTACCTCTCCGCCCTATCCACCTGTTTGGAAATGTCTGTGGAAATTTCTGTATTATGTGCGGAACAACCATTATGTTGGAACCACAATGATAGACGAGTTTCCAAACCTAGAGTCTCATCGATTCGCGCTAGTATGTGTTGAAGAAATGATGTGTATTGCCATCAATTTAATGTTCCACGGTAAACATGGGGACCTTACATTTAACAATGATTCCACACTAAACAAGGACACTCCACTGTCGTTGATGAGTAACTTGGCGCATCCAGTGGGGATTTTGCACGAACCAGCAGTGCATTTTCCACAAATTCGCATTACCATGATTTGTAAATGAAGCCTCTTATGTAAACAACGTATTGCGTAGAAATACTGGCTATCTTGCAACTGCTGAAGTAGAAAACGACAGAATGCTATTCGGGATTCTAAATCATTCCCGTACAGTTCTTAGTGTAGTGAGGTAGGGAAAGGATGAGAAAAATGCCGATGCAAGATTCTGCTCACACTACTGTGGCTTATTCCTACACCACAAGCAATGTATCGTACACTCACCTGACGACTGTGCGCTATAGCTGCCAGAACAGCAGTTTCATTACCAATTATTTATATGCTGTGCATTGTTTTCGGACATGTCCGAAAAGAACAGATACATATTTTGAACATTAATAGATGTGTTCAAATGTTTACTAAGCTTAAGAAAAAAATGTTTCAAATGTTTGTATAGCTTATGGGACTTAACTACGGGGTCATCAGTACCTAAACTTACAAACAACCTATGAACTAACTAAGGACAGCACAAATATCCATGCCCGAGGGGGGATTCGAACCCCCGACCGTAGTGGCCGTGCAGACCGTGACTTGAGCGCCTCAGTCCCCTCGGCCACCGCGGCCGGCTATTAAGCTTAAGAGACTTAACTGCGGGGTCATCAGTCCCTAAACTTACAAACTACTTATGAACTACCTTATACCAAATACTACACAAACACCCATGTCCGAGAGGGGATTCGAACCCCCGACCGTAGCGGGCGTGCAGACTGTGACTGGCGTGCCGCAAACCGCTCGGCCACTGCGGCCGGCTGTTGACATTAACAGCAGTAATTTTACGAATTCGAAATATTTAAACATTTCGATCGTTTCAGGGCGTTGAAGAAATCCAGTAAAGATGAAAATTTGTACTGGAACCCGGATATCCCGCTATGGGCCAGCGGTCACCTAGACGAAATAGGCTGAGGTTGATGACCCTGTGGCAGAGCCAGTTCTCCGAACAGGGGTGGCGACAGTATTCCTAGGACCGACGGTGCTTGAATCTGAAAATAACCACCAGTGAACTTCCGCGAGTTTCGCTAGCATCTGAATTCGTAAGTTTTTTAATTGGTGATAATTAAAACTGCTCTGTCCCCACCAGTCTACAGCTCTCTACCCCGGCAAGGTATTGGTAAAACTGCACGGGTAAAATTGATTTTAATGCATAAATTGGAAGATTAATTTAATTGACTTTTTAATTAACTGTTTTATTGGCACGTTCCCACTGACAATGAACTCCGGATTACTTGAGCATTAAAATCTGTGATTGGAAACTCAATTATAATTTAATTCAGCCCTCTTTCATTTTAAAAGTAATTGGCTGGCGAGTTGCTGAGACTCATATACGTGCTCATTGGGATTCGGGAAACGTTCCTCGTTACAAGGACAATCTTCGCTGAATCGGTGAGGAAGTGGTTTTCATCTTGAGATTGTACCTCTCCTTCTGTATTTGTTTTCTTCAAAACAAATACAGTTTGAACCACTTAAAATCTCCTTTACGCGAACACGCCATAGTCAGTGCGTTCATTTTATTTTCATATCAGTTCATTTTGATATTCAGGTATGTATCTATCAGCTGCATTATATCTAACTGATTTGATTTTAACAGGGAACCCAATACAGTTTTCGTCCAACCCGCCACTGTCCTCACCGAAACTGAGTTTATCGTGCGGTATCGCTCCCTGCCAACCAGTGCCTTTAAATAGTGCTAGTGCAGCATTCGAAGATTAGGTGTGATGCAATTTCCTCACCAGCATCACAGATCCTACATTTAGGGTCCTCTTCCGTTATGCCCGTTGTATTCAGATGTTTCTTGACATTCCCATGGTCTGTCATCAGTCCAACCATGAGTTTAATCTCTTTCCTGTTCAAGCACAGGATTAAGGAGCTTCATCACCTTACCATGGTTTTGTTTATAGACCTCGGTCCAATATTCTACGTGCTGTCTTCTAAGCCAGTTACGTAGCACTAGATTTATCTTTGCCTCGGTGATTGTCAGGGAAGGTTCCGGTCCAATAAATGGAGTCTCTGCCCCATCCTGGCCAGGCTGTTGGCTTGTTTTTTGCCACCGATCCACGAGTGGCCAGGCACCCACAATAGGTTTATCCTATTGCTTTCCCCTAGCTCCACCAGAACCCTGTGACAGTCTGCAACAATCTCAGATCTCGTTGTAGGAGCTGTCAGTGAATTCAGGACTGCCTGGGTGTCTGAATAAATGCAGATGCCACGGTCCTTGTAGCACCTACGGAAATTCTCCTCCACACACGTCCTGATGGCAGTGACTTCGGACTGCAACTCTGAGGCCAGGTGCGCTAGAGATGCACCCTGTATACTGCGGCCTCAACGCCTTGGTCTGATTTATAGCTGTCAGTGACTCAATGTAAGGGGTCGAACTGTTTTCTCCTACTGCTCCCTGCTTCCAATTATTATATTGAAAGGCTTTTTTGAAGCAGTACAGGGTTATAATATAGTCGGTCGGCATTTCCCCAACCTTTCCTATATTTATCTCACACAGTGTTTCAGTGTGTGATTCTGGATATCCCAATGAGATCCAGTTTATGCCAGATTTGAGCCTGTATGCACCAACCGCTGCCTTCATCTTGACCCAAAGGTGTAGTGAAAGGTGTAATGGGGGCATATCCATCATGGTTTCCATCCCAGCAGTTGGTGTGCTGCTAATTCCGCCTGTTAAGGCTAAGCAGGCTTATCTCTGCACCTTACCAAGCTCCTTAGCAGCAGCCTGCTGTTCGATCTTCTACCACCACACGACCGCCCCATTATTGACCCTGCGTCTAACCACCATGGTGTGTATCCAGTGCATACCCTTGGGGCTCAGGCCCTAGCTTTTGCCACAGGTTCTCCTAGTACTCACCAAAGTACCTTTCGCCTAATAGGAAAAGTGAGGGGTCCATGTCAGTTTCTCATCTAAGGTAACCCCTAGATATTTCACTGTCCCCTTCACAGGTACAGTTTCATCGAGAAGCTTTAGATTCCAACCGGTATGCTGGATACGCATCTTCGTAAATGGTACAACAACAGTCTTCTTAGGACTAACCCCCCAGATAATGTTTTCTGCACCAGTCTTGCACAATATCCAACGCACCTTGTGCCATATTCCTGACTGTGTCAGCAAATTAGCGAAGTGTTATCTGACCTGGTCATCAGCGTACCCTTGGCAAAAGTACTGTCTAGAGTTTAGTTCTCCAATGACTTCGTTCACCACTAGATTCCACAATAAAGGGTACAGAACTCCTACGTGCGGGCAACCTCTAGTGGTGTTGAATATCGGTTTGTGTTTTCTTTCTTTTTTTTTTCGTTTATCATGGTAGCCTCTACTTTCCTTGCACTGAGCACGGCTCTACTCCGCCTAGATATAGTGGCCCTAGGTCATGCAACTATATCTAATAGTTTGGTAAATGTCAACAACTTCTTTTTTTTTTTTTTCTTGTAACTACTCACTATCGTGTCCGATAAGCCTTTCTGCCAAACACACAATGGCCATAAAATTCGTAAAACATAAAGAAAGGGTATATCAGATTAAAAGAAGAAACATTTGTTTTCGGAAATGAAACAGCCGTTTTCTTGCTGCAATCTTTTTGTTTTCTCCATACGTGATCCGCTCTCTATCTTAGAGCATCGTCAGTGGATTCTACACCTGGAAATGACAGTTTTGCTTACTGATGTAGCATCAACAAATTAAAAATGTTCATTTTGTTTTAATAGAACTGATATAGGCTCGCAATTTTCACATTGTTTGTCACCGCTGGTCAGTGGCTGAATTAACACAGTTTTGCCGCAATTTTCGTATTTTCTTCTTCGTTGAAATAGTGAGTGATAAAATGAAGAAGGAAATACGCAAATTGTGACAAAGCTGTGAGAATTCTGCCATCGACCAGGTGTGATGAACACCGTGAAAATTGCGAGCCTATATTATGTTGATCACAACAAAGTGAATTGTTTGTAATCTGTCGAAGCTACATCCGTAAGCAAAAATGTAATTTCCAGGTGTGAATTTTACTGATGACTCTCTAAAATAGAGGACGAACGCGTAAAAAGAGTGCAGCAAGAAAACTTCATTTCGGAAAGATGGCCGCACAAAAAAATTTGCGAAAAAAGTTTTGTTCGCTCGTGGAAAAGACCGTGTGGAAAATATTGAGTCTTATAAGAAACAAGACTAAAGTGTGCTAAGACAGTACTGCGGAGAGCCCTACTGGATTAATAAGTGAAAGAAAAAGACAGAGATTCACATGTACAGAGCAAATAACTGAAAGCTCTAAGTGTGAGTGCTACTCCGGGATGAAGAGAGTGGCAAGGAATGAGAATTTCCAATATTTAAGCAGTGCTATTGAAACTGTAATTCCATCCCAATGGGTGTATCCCTCCTGCAGGACTTCATCTCGCGTCTGAAGCTATTAGAAATCTTAGCGGAGTGTAGCAAACCACTCAAAAGAAAAAAAAAAAAAAAAACATAATGATTCAGAATAATGAGCGGAATATATACTGGAAAACATTCTTTAATCTCTGGTGTAAAGGTGATTATGTGCTGTAGATGATGTCCCGTCTGAACTTCTATTATCGCTAGGAGAGCTAGTCATGAACAAATTGTTCAACTTGGTATGCAAGATGTATGAGACACGGAAAATATCCTCAGACTGCAAGTAATTCTAATTCCTAAGAAAGCAAGTGCAGACAAATGTGAAAATTACAGAAATGTCTGTTTAATAAATCACGGTTGCAAAATTCTATGATTTTTTTCAGACGACTGGAAAAATTTGTGAAATCCGAGCTTGGGGACGATCAATTTGGATTTCGGAGAAATGTACGAACACGCCAGGCAATACTCACATTACGACGTATCTTAGAAGATAGATTAAGGAAACAGAAACCTACGTTATTATCATCTGTGGATTTGCAGAAAGCTTTTGACAATGTTGGCTGGAATACGATTTTTCAGATTCTGAAGGTAGCAAGGGTGAAAAATAGGGAGCGAAGAGTTATATTTAACTTGAGCAAAAACCAGGCAGCAATTATTAGAGTCGCAGATAATGAAAAGTTTTCAGTGGTTTGGAAGGGAGTAAGACAGGATCGTAGCCTTTCCCCTGTGTTGTTCAATCTATACATTGAGCAAGCTGTGAACGAATGCAAGGAGAAATTTGGAGAGGGAATTAAACTCCAGGGAGAGGAAATAAAAACTTTGAGGTTTGCCGACGACATAGTAATTTTCTCAGAGACAGTAAAAGACATGGAAGAGCAATTAAACGGAATGGACAGTGACTTGAAAGGAAGGTATAAGATGAACAGTAACAAGAGTAAAACAAAAATAATGGAATGTAGTGTCAGAAAATCAGGTGCTGCTGAAGGAAATAGATTAGGTAATGAGACAATAAAAGTAGTAGATGAGTTCTGTTATTTAGGTAGCAAGATAACTTCTAATGGCCGAAGTAAAGAAGTTATAAAATGCAGAATGGCTACGGGAAGAAAAGCGTTTCTGATGAAGCGAAATTTGTTGACATCAAATATTAATTTAAATGTTAGGAAGTCCTTTCTGAAAGCATTTGTCTGGAGTGTAGCATTGTATGGGAGTGGAACGTGGACGATAAGGAGTTCAGACTAGAAGATAATAGAAGCTTTTGAAATGTTGTGTTACGGTTGAATGACGAAAATTAGATGGGTAGAACACGTAACTAATGAGGAGGTGCTTAACCGAATTGGGGAGGAAAGGAATTTCTGGCATATCCTGACTAAGAGAATGGATATATTGGTAGGACACATTCTGAGACATCAAGGAATTGTCAGCTTAGTATTAGAAGGAAGTGTGTGGGGTAAAAAGCGTAGAGGGAGACCGAGGGACGAATACAGTAAGCAGATTCAAAGGAAAGTAGGTTGCCGAACGTATTCTCAGATGAAAAGACTTGCACAGGACAGGTTAGCGTGGAGAGCTGCATCAAACCAGTCTGCGGACTGAAGATCATTATAACAACAACAACATATGTTCCGTGCAGAAACACCGTGCTCGAACATATGGGAATAGCTAAAGGGTCGTATGAAAGATGGTAATGGTCAAGAGTAGTACGATATCGGCGTGTGTATCAGATGTAATATGTTGATTTCACGGGAGGCGGCTGGGAGAAGCTATGCGGTAGGGGTGATCACTGTGTCCGTATGGGGTCCCACAAGGTTCGGTCTTTGGTCCTTTGCTGTTCTTAATATACATTAATGATTTGCCCTTCACGAAGATACTAAGCTAGTTCTTTTTGCTGGCGATAGAAGTATAGCAATCACGCGTGAGAAACAGAAAGTAACTGATGAATTTCTAAACGATGTCTTCCATAAAATAATTAAGTGCAATTTTGTCAAAAACTGATATTGTGACAACCGTGGCTGTGGTGTTATAATGTTTATAATTAAAACAGCGACCAGCCACAAGTATGGTAAAAAAGTTAATTTTCTTAAAGCATGAAAGTTTCGGATGTATACAAATCCATCTTTATACGGTTTTTCATTCTTTTAAGCTGGAGCCTTGTTTTACTTGAGTTATAGTATCGTAGTCATAGGATAGACAAAAAATATTTCGTTTACTGTTTGCTGAAATTAACTTTGTTTCTTAATGTTCGTCTTTTTCAACGTATTTATAGAAGAGTTTCATAGATAAAAATACATGAAGTGTGGGGAAAACTTACATGTTGTGTCCTTTTTTGTGATAAGATTTTTCTGTATTTTTTCTTGTGTAATTTACACTTTCTAAATGTGCACAGCATGAGTGCTATATAACTTTATATATGCTGTCAAAACTATTTAGCATAACGAAAACACTGTAAAGAAAATATATCAAAGCACGATTTATAATATACAGAGTAACCATAGAATTATAATTCAGTCATAGCTATTCATTTATATATGTATAACTTGATTCTGCTCATGTACTGTATCAATTTGTTTATATATTTCTTACCTCAACTAGTCATTAGAATGCCCTATTACAAATATTGTAAAAAATTTCACTCCCAATGTTCGCTATTCACATTAATCTCTCTGAAAAAGCAAAGATAAATGGTTCCCTCACCCACACGCTTGCATATTGTCTACAGCCAAACAACTTTATGTCTCGTATGTACAGCTGGGTCACGTTTTGTAATTGATTGAAGCGCGCATTACGATAAAATCTAGCATGGTGTCGTATGAAACAGATTAAGAGCCCTCATACACTGCAGAGAGTCGTGTGAAATACCTGTGTTAAGAGCAGAACCATTACACTCAGTTTTCTCAGTGCATATGTTCAGACAATATGCCTACTGGAATCGTCACCTTGCTGTGCTTGCCTTGGCAGCTGGTACAGCGTCGTTTAAACGCAGCTGCCCAGTACTTTACTGTTTTAAACGAAGGGGCCGACTCTCTCAAAGTAGAGTCTACCTCAGCTTCAGTATTGGTTGCGCTGAGGCCTTTAAAAACGTATATTGTATCAGATAACGTTGACCAATTTTCTCCATTCCCATAAGTTCACTCAGAACTTTCACTATTAATGGCTGCTAAACAAATACTAAACACTCTGGCCTCTTCAAAATTGAAACATATGCTTCATGGATAGTATACGTTATGATCCAGAGACATTTTTCAGCAATGGCTGCCGTCTCTCAGTCAAGCCGGGTACCTATGAGAGCACTCTCGTAGCATGGAAACCATGTATTTGCATTACATTACACCTTTGGGTCAAGATGGAGGCAGCGTCTGGTGCATACAGACTCAAATCTGGCAACAACTGGAACTCTTTGGGATATCCAGAATCACACACCAAAATAGTGAGTGAGGTAAATATAGGAAAGGTTGGGGAAATGCTAGACGACTATATTATAACCCCATACTGCTTCAACAGCCTTCATTATAACAATTGGAAGTAGGGAGCAATGGGAGAAAATAGTTCGACACCGTACGTCGGATATTGTCTGGTTCAAAATCAGACCAAGGTGTTGGGGCCGGGGTATATGGGGTGCAGCCAAGATTGGAGGGCGTCATCTTTCTAGGAAAACTGGCCTCAGTATTCCAGGCCGAAATCACTGCCATCAGGGCGTGTGTGGAGGAGAATTTGCGTAGGTGTTACAAAGATCTATTCAGACAGCCAGGCAGCCCTGAGATCACTGGCAGCTCCTGCAACAAGGTTTAAAATTGTTGCAGAATGTCACAGGGCTATGGTGGAGCTAGGGAAAAGCAACAGAGTAAACCTATTGTGGATCCCTGGCCACTCGGGGATCAGTGGCAACGAACATGCCGACAGATTAGCCAGGATGGGGGCAGAGACTGCATTTATTGGACCGGAACCTGTCCTGACAATCACCAAGGCAATGATCAAATTGGAGCTACGTAACTGGCTCAGAAGACTGCACGTAGAATATTGGACCAAAGTCCATCAACAAAAACATGGCAAGGTAATGATGCCAAAGCCTTGTTTTAAAAGAAGCTCTGCAATCCTGGGTCTGAACAGGAGAGAGATTAGACTCATGGTTGGATTGCTGACAGACCATGGGAATTTCAAAAAACACCTACGTACAATGGGAATAACAGAAGAGGACCCTAAATGTAAGATCTGTGATGACGGTGATGAAACTGCATCACATCTAATCTTCGAATGCATTGCTTTGGAGAATAAAAGGCACAGAATATTTGGGACAACCAGACTCGAACAAATTGTGTCTAATAAAGAACTGGTAAAGAGACTTCTTGCACTGTTCAAGGGCATTGGTTGGCTTTACTAGATATACATGGAGCGATACCGCACAATAAACTTAGTTTCGGTGCGGGCAGTGGCGGGTTGGACCAAGACTGTTTTGGCTTCCCTGGAAAAATCAATCAATCAATGTATTTGCGAACATAAGTTCATCACGCCATTTTTTATTCCATTTCCTCTCCTCATTCAGAGTCTGTATAACTTTCCTCTATCGTACTTAACTGCTACGTACAAACATTATTTTTGTTTTGTGCAGACTGTCGCCAAAAATATTTCGAATTACATGTTTCATTGACCTCCTTGGTTAACTAACATTAAAAATCGGTACATTAGTTTCCGTGTTCGCTCATTTATACAGTGATATCATCCCATACTCTCTCAACCCGTGAATCTCCAATACGTTTACTTCTCTGATAGCAGGTCATTCCCTTTCCTTTTTCAGACACTTTATTTGCGTTGATATTTTTTGGACCACTTTAGGTTACGGTAGTAACACTAAAACTGAGCCTTTGCGGTAGTCTTTTGACAGCTCGAAATTTAAATGAAAATAACGGCTTAACTATTCATCTGACACGAAAACTGAATAACCGAATTTGTAGAGGAGAAAATTCTCTACAACTTTGCTCTCTTTATGGTTTTTATATATATTCTATCGTTTCAGAGATATTTGCTAAAATAGCGGCAATTATGGGATGTCTGTCTTTCTGTCCGTAACGTGTTCCCTGTTTTTAAGGCGAACCGTTCGACCGATCAGCACCAAATTTTACAGACATAATTGTAGGCCGCCAGAGACGAGAACCTCCCTTTTTCAAATTTTTCGGACAAAAAATACGGTAGTAATACAAAAAAGCCGTTTGTAATATAATTGTAATTGCAAACGAACCGTTTATCTGACACGAAAATTAAATAGCCGAATTGGTAGAGGGAAAAATGCTCTACAACTTCACTCTATTATTTTTTTTCATATCTTGCATCGTTGCAGAGATATTTGCAAAAATAACGGTGATTTGACGATGTCTGTCTGGCTGTAACGTGTTCCCACTTTTTAGGTCGAACCGTTCAAACGATCGGCACCAAATTTTACAGTCATTATTGTTGGCTACCAGAGACCAGAATCTCGCTTTTTGAAATATTTCGGACAATAAATACGTTAGTAATACCAAAAAAGCCGTTTGTAATGTAATTTTAATTGCAAATAAACCGTCCATTTGACACGAAAATTGAATAAACGAATTTGTAGAGGAGAAAATTCTTTACAACTTTGTTCCCTTATGTTTTTTTACATATCTCGTATCGTTTGAGAGATACTTGCAAAAATATCGGTGTTTTGACACACTCCATTGAATTAACGAAAACCAGCCATTCGCAGACGTCACGTCCATTCCTCGTCCAGAACTCTCTGTGGCATACGCCATCTTGCGTTGCGTATTTGATGATTTTCGTATTGTAACTTACACATTGTCATTTCAAAGCAATGGCGCACTCAAGAATTAACAAAACCACGTCCTTCTTCGTACGATACATGATAATCTAGTGTCTACAAATGCCATATTAGCATCAGTTGACAACGGCCATTAATAGTATGAGATTAAAGAACACAACTCGTAAGGTTTAGCCGTAGCGTAGTGGGTAATGCATTGGACTGGGGCGCTGGAGGTCAGTGGTTCGGAAATTTCAAAGATTCCTCATTGTACTGTTATCGGCTTGAAGGGACAATACGTTAAACTTACGAAATGCGAAAAAAATTTTAACTCATTATTTTCATACTTATTTATTATTTTTCTTTTCTACTTCAGTTTGGAACTTATAACTGGTATCAAATAAAGCAGTGACGGTGAGAAAAGTGTCACAAGGTTTACAAAAACAAGAAGGAAGATAAAAATAATTGTTTTTCGTTTACCTTAATTTAAAATCATAACGCCCATGAGGGCGTTTTTCGAAAACAATCAAAGGAGAAATATTATTCAATGAATAATAAGAAGAAGGCGAATTAAACGTACTACAGAAGAAAACTTTGATTTACATAAAGGCAATGAAGCCTGCGCCAAAGAAGGCGACTTATGGTGAGCGTAAAAAAAAAAAAAAAAAAAAAAAAAAAAAAAAAAAAAAAAACGCAACTACCTAATTTTTTTCCTAAAAGGGTTTCAGTCACACTTATTACTTATTTTTTTATTATTTAGATTATTATTTTGGTCCAAAATGTTTGCAAAAACGTACAAAACTACAAATCTAAAGTGGGCCGTAAAACACGTCAGTGCGATTTTTTTCTTCCTTAGAAAACAGCTCAAATATTCTGTCGCGGTAATTCGCGTGTCTTTACCGGCAGGCCGTCTGCATTTCCAGTGAAGTCGCGCGCCGGCTGTTTCGCGTTCCAGAGCCGGTCGCCCCGCATTCCAGGAAATCTGGCGGGAGAAATGCCCTTGTCGCGCGCCTGAATATTCAGCGGGGCGAGAAAGTGCCGGTGGGGGTGGTCCCGCCCCGCGCTTGTAAATCACCCCCCAGCGGTGGCCTCGCACCGTAATACCGCCTCCTCACCCCCCATCCCCCACCCTCTCACCGCGAGAAACAATCGCACGCGGGCTATTGCAGAATCCCACCTTCCGCCTCGCTAACACCAAACTCGCTTCTGAGGTATGGCTTTGCATTTACTGCCACCACATTCCACAGAAAACTGCAGAGATTCTTTTGCAGATATGCAGTGCGCATTTTTATTTCTCTTTTAGTCTAGTCTGCAACCGAACTTTAAGACTTATGGCAAGCTGTAGTATGTCGTTTCTGACAAGTAAACGGGATCGACAAAGTAATTTAAACACCTAACGTAAACAGAATGTTTATTTATTACTAAGAAGTTGGCCCACCAGGCACCATTCGCCTTGAGAAAGGGTGAAAATTTTTGAGAAACACATTCATGGAGTGCCTGAATTTTGTTATAAGACAGTGGATCTTTAGGTAAAATCGTATTTTTTTTTTCTGAGTTCCTAGTTGCAAATAAACTTGTACTTATGTGTTTCATGACGAATTAAAGCTGAAACCTGTAATTTTGTAGCACATAAAATCAAATATTTCGTCGCTAACGCCTTCTTTTGCCTATTTCAGCCATAAAAGGCACGTAATTTTTATTTACTTATTTTTTTCATTTCCAAAATATTTGACTTGCTTTGAAGAATCAAAGATAGAATCACTGAAGCCGATATTTCAAAAAGAAAAGTACTGACGTCGGTCTGTACGTCAGTCAACGTTGGGTAAAAATTATATGGACTGAACTTATACACACATACTGCAAAAAAATCCGAGAAGAGATTGCGGAGTCTTTCATACAGACTTCTGTAGATGAAACACCTAACAATCTCGCTCGGAGCATTGCAAATCTGATTGTTGGCCAGTTGTACCGAGATGAGCCATACAGCGTTTACCTGATTTCTTCAAAACAATTCTCAGAGACTAATCAACAAACAATCGCAAACTTTCCCAACAATGCGTTGAAGGTTCTATATCCAAATGGCGCAGAAGAAAATTAAGTTCGTCTGTCTTTGACAGATTCCGCTACGTATGTGGCTGCAGCCTTTGTGTTCTGCCCTTTGAGGCTGCATTTAATTTGTGTAGCACATGACATCAGCTTGATAGCAAAGAAAGTAAGTCTAGAGTTCCCTATTTATTAATTTCCACGCAACGACAGTTTTTTGCACGGCACCGTTATGAGTACGGCCATCTGAACCTACTGTTGGCCGCTGAAGCACGAAGTTTGCTGCTGCAGAATAGTACGGCAAGCACGCCCCACCAGTGAAGGAGGTAATTGAAAATCTACCGGGAGTTGCAGCTTCTGTAAATTAAGCAACATAATTCCTGCGAGATCCTTCAGTTCAACGAGACTGGCTTATATTAGAGCAAACTACACATTAATAGCAAACGTTACTTCCGAAATAGAAGGCTCGCGAATCTACGAGGAAATTGCATTTACGGAGAGAGTGAAAATAGAAATCAGTGAAATGACAGGTGAAGTAGGAGAAAAAATACGGGAAAATGCAGTAGGTTTTCCAGAAGAACGCCTACGGAAAGGACCTTTGCGTGGCAGCATCCATGATTAGCGGAAAAGAGTGCACTGCTGAATGCAGCATTAGTAAGGCTATGTCGTTTCCCATCGCAGTTCTCTTACCACTTTACATTTCTACAGAAAGTGCAAAGCAGAATTGTTGAAAATATAGTAAGTTGTGGCGAGTAGGCACTCTGCTCAAAATAAAATCCGGCATCCCAGTTACGATTGGTTTACGACCGACGACGCTGTAATACAGAAATAACGTTTACACTTCACCCTAAGAATGACACGTAATGAAAATTGTGGAGCATGACCTGTCGCCGACAGAATAGATCGTGTGTACCCAATTCCTCGCATATACTACGTTAAATTTCGTTGAGAGTTACTGTCTCTTCGTTAACATAATCATTTTCCATTTGTTTATTACAGTAATTAGATTAAAGCGAAGTAAAATTGTTTTTATACACGCTTCGTTCCTTTCAGTAAATCAGCTTCCATTAATGCTGCAGAAAAATAACGTCACAGTTTCGATAATAATAATAATGTATAATGTTTGTATAGCTTATGGGACTTAACTACGGGGTCATCAGTCCCTAAACTAACAACCTACTTATTAACTAGCTAACACTAAGGACGGCACAAATATCCATGCCCGAGGGAGATTCGAACCCCCGACCGTAGTGGCGGTGCAGACCGTGACTGGCGCGCCGCAGTCCCCTTGGCCACCACGGCCGGCCGTTTCGATTAACAGTACGATTGTTGTCAGTGTGACTTTACGCAAAATGAACAGGAAAAGCTGTGCACGTCATGATCAATGTTTCCTAAACCCATACTAGTTATTAAAAAAGCCCCTCGCATTCAAAGAAACATAGTAATAAAACTTTATAGCCGGCCGCGGTGGCCGAGGGGACTGAGGCGCTTCAGTCACGGTCTGCACGGCCACTACGGTCGGGGGTTCGAATCCCCCCTCGGGCATGGATATTTGTGACGTCTGTAGTCTTAGCTAGTTCATAAGTAGTTTGTAAGTTTAGGGACTGATGACCCCGTAGTTAAGTCCCATAACTTCTACAAACATTTGAACATTTGATTTTGAAAACTTTATAGCATAACAATATGATAAACAGTTCTGTTCAGTACGATACTGAATAAGTGAAATTGTTACAAATACAGTACAAGAATATTACTGTAAGATACGATTGCTTAATAATATAATTAATAACAAAATACAATTTTTACGCGCAAGGATAGATTCCTAGTAGTTAAATGGCATGCTGTAAACTGAGGTAAAGCGTTATTGTTGACTGAATAAATAGAGAACGCGACCGGACTTCATCCGTAAGTTCATGAATGCTAGTCTGGGCCAAGCTGAAAATTCGGCTGGTTTCCGGCCCAAATACAATCTATGGCCGAAACCAATATTTTGGCCAAAAATGGCCGAAACCGAATATTCGGTCGGTCGTTAGTAATCACACATTCGCGCGGTGATTAACTACCTCTCTCTTTGCTCCCCTGTATAATTTCCTTATCCGTGAGGCTGTGCTTTCCCGGATTTTATGTATAAAAAGGATATAAAACAACAAACGGAGTGAATTCTCCAAAGGAATGAACGTATGTTTAGGTCACTGTTGATTCTGTGGTATCCGTTTCTTTAACTTTCACCCGTAGTCCGCTGACTAAGCGCGGCGTGGGATCCATCAGGGCACAATTCGCCTGCCTGTTATTCGAGACGCTCTCGATGGATGAATCGATAGTTCGTTGGGCCGCAGGATGCCGTTAGGCCCCGCGCTGAACGCAACAGAAGCAGCGCTACGAAATGAAATCGCTGTGAAAACGGAGGAGCGTGAAAAAAGGCCCCCGCGGTGGCAATACGTGTGCCGGCTGTGTCACCAGCTGAGGGGATACATATGGCAGGCCGCTCCGATCCCACACCGACGTACACGGGCTGGCGTACCGTAGTCCGGTTAAAATGACTCGCTAGTCGAGGATTGTCACGTGGCGCTACTGTGTTTGCTGCAGGGCGATCCAGAAACACGGCGTGTCGCTTCAAGAATGCTGTTAATACACACGGCTGAAGATAATCAGGGGGTCAAGTGATACATACACACAATATACATAAGGTAACGTATTTCATTGTGATATTGGTTACAAATGGATTCTTCCGTCACTTCTTGGTAGAACCCTTCCATATTTAAGGTTGAAAACAAACAAACTGTTTCTGTTGTACTAATTTTTTTTTTATTTACTAACTAATGTTCGGCTTATTAGACCATCATCAGGTAAACTGTTGACAGGCGTCGACAAAGACGCTATTGTTTAGGTTACAAAGATGGTAAACGAAGATACAACACAAATAATACTCGGTCTTTGCATATGACATTTGTTGGAATTGCAAACAATATCTGTTGCCATGTAGAACTATGTTCACGCAATCAGTGGCCTCCTTAACATTTTTACATTGTAATTTGCGAGTGAACAGGGTGAAACACATTACATAACAAATATTAATGAATTAAAAACTATGTTAACATTATTGATACTATGGCATATGTTGAGAGCGTCACTTAAGGTGTGCATTAAATAAATTTTCTACACTGGGTTTACAATTTGCTTATTTTACAGCATCTGGCAAGATTCACATATCTGAATTACATTTCATATTACTGTGCAATTTATTATACATATTGTTTCGATCTTAAAGTCTAAAAGTAAACATGGTAAGAATGAGGACTCTACATGAGACATTAAGATGGTCTGTGGTAGGTAGCTGTTTTGTTTACATTATGTGAAGCTTAACAGTGGGGATTTGCTGAACTGTACCTGGTCATTTAGCACTAGCTGAGGGTTTTTGGCAAAATGTTTGTTTATTTTCAGTGCTTCGAACAGGTTTAGTTTCATGCCTTTGTTGGCTATGTGAAGCACTTCTGTGTGGACCTGGTAGTTTGTTCTGAAAGAAGGTCACAACTACCAGGTCCACACAGAAGTGCTTCACATAGCCAACAAAGGCATGAAACTAAACCTGTTCGAAGCACTGAAAATAAACAAACATTTTGCCAAAAACCCTCAGCTAGTGCTAAATGACCAGGTACAGTTCAGCAAATCCCCACTGTTAAGCTTCACATAATGTAAACAAAACAGCTACCTACCACAGACCATCTTAATGTCTCATGTAGAGTCCTCATTCTTACCATGTTTACTTTTAGACTTTAAGATCGAAACAATATATATAATAAATTGCACAGTAATATGAAATGTAATTCAGATATGTGAATCTTGTCAGATGCTGTAAAATAAGCAAATTGTAAACCCAGTGTAGAAAATATATTTAATGTACACCTTAATTGACGCTCTCAACATATGCCATAGTATCAATGATATTAACATAGTTTTTAATTCATTAATATTTGATATGTAATGTGTTTCACTCTGTTAACTCACAAATTACAATGTAAAAATGTTAAGGAGGCCACTGATTACGAGAACATAATTCTACATGACAACGGATAATTGTTTGCAACTCCGAAAAATGTCATATGCAAAGACCGAGTATTATGTGTGTTGTATGTTTGTTTACCATCTTTGTAATATAAACAATAGCGTCTTTGTCGACGCCTGTCAACAGTTTACCTGATGATGGCCTAATAAGCCGAAAACTAGTTAGTAAATAAACAAAAGGAATTAGTACAAAGCCGGCCGCGGTGGCCGAGGTGACTGAGGCGCTCCAGTCACGGTCAGCACGGCCACTACGGTCGGGGGTTCGAATCCCCCCTCGGGCATGGATATTTGTGCCGTCTTTAGTCTTAGCTAGTTCATAAGTAGTTTGTAAGCTTAGGGACTGATGACCCCGTAGTTAAGTCCCATAAGTTGTACAAATATTTGATTTGAATTAGTACAACAGAAACAGTTTGTTTGTTTTCAGCCTTAAATGTTGGTTACAATTGTTATTTATCTGTGATACAGTACGATATTTTATTGCCTCAACCCTTTATTTCAAGTTTACATGGCTTTCACTGAGACCAAGACACCACGGGGCAGCCACATTAGTGAAAATTCCCGTTGTCATCTAAAACAAGTGTGTGATCACCTTGGACAGCTGCACACAACTGTGGCGTGTACAGTATGAGGTTATCAGTCAGCTCTTATGGGATATTTGGCCATTCTTCCACGAGTGCAATATCCACCTCTGCAACCACTGTGGCAGGTGCTGGTCTGACTGCAGTGCGTCTGCCAAGTGCATCCCAGACCTGCTCGATCTGATTGTAGTCCAGTGAATAAGCGGGACACTCCATTCATTCAGTTTACTCAGCTTCAAACAAGTTGTCCACCAGTGCAACTCTGTGGGAACAAGCGTTAACATCCGCCAGATAGAACATCAGCATAGGGTACAACAAAAGGTCGATGGATCTCGCCTCTATGCATCTGAGAAGTCAAAGCGCTATTCTGAACGACACAGGGGTGCGTACGTCCACCAGTACTGACTCTTGGCCACACTATTCGTCCACCACCACAATATGGTGAGGTTTTCAGCTCATAATCAGGATTGTTCCGATTTCCACGTTCTCTCCAGATGGGGGAATAACGATTGTCCGGCTGAAAACAGAATCTTTTATGTGAACAGAACCCGGCGCCATTGCTTACTACTCCAATCCTGATGTTCCTCCCACCGTTTTCGGCCTAAATGGCGTTTTGGTTTTAATTGCACACACACCATAGGCCACCGTGCGTATAGGCCACATTCCGGATGTCGATTTCGCACTGTGTGTGTTGATACAGCGCGTCCTGTTGCTGCCTGGAGAGTGTTGCAGCTGAGTTGCATTCAACCTCCTACCTCGACGGGCTGTTAACCAGAGGTAACGGTCATCAGTTGCTCGTATTACCCGTGCACGACCTTGGCTTTGCCTTCTTTTACGGTCCTGGTCTGAATACCGGTCCAGGTCCTGGAAATTACACTTTGGGACACTCCAATAGCTTCAGCCACCTCCCTCTGTGTTTGTCCCGCTTCCAACTTCATGTGGCTATTCATGCCGCACCTTCTGGTAAGTCACATAGTTGTTGCACTGCTCTAGCTGCTCACTGCACTAACTCAACACAACTGCTGGTGTAATTCGTTTGGTAGAGCAAACGTAAGTAAACAACAATCCCCCCTGCAGCAACTTTCACCACCCTCTCATTCTGCCAATGAGAATACTTCAGAACCTAGTTATCTCAACTTATCCTCTTATCCGTTTTGACCAGTGTACATTATAACGTGTAGAATGTTGGAAGAGGCGCCAAGAGTTAATGGAGGCAATGCAGAAATCTGTGTCGACAGCTAATTTGAGTGATCAGTGACAGAACTGCAGTAGAAGACGCGTTTGTAGTTTTCAATTTAATCCCAAGTTCTGTGCTAACAAAACATTAGGAAGTATGTATCTGACAAAACAGCGTTCAGCCATCTCCATCAGAACTAAAATCATGATTTATTCGATTACGGTAAATAAATATTACTTCTGTGAGCAAATTCGTAAAAATTTCAGACATGACGCTAAAACCAAACTGTAATTTCTCACTTACTTGAAAACACCCTCACACTGGCTACTGGTTACACGAGCTGACATGTTACTAACCAATCAGCAGTCCCGCTTGGCATTTAACATAATAATAATTATATATTATTATATTATATAGAGGCATATTATATATTATTTAATATGTATTAACTTAATATAGTTAATTACATGTTATTGACACAAGTTGATTGCATTGCATTGAAAAAGATAGAAAGAAAGAAAGAAGAAAAATTCCCACACAGAAATAAAAACCGATTGCTCTATTTTGCTTGTATCCGTCGTGTCATTATAGTCAAATGTTCAAATGTTTGTACAGCTTATGGGACTTAAGTACGGGGTCATCAGTCCCTAAACTTACAAACTACTTACGAACTAGTTAATACTAAGGACGGCACAAAGATCCATGCCCGAGGGGGGATTCGAACCCCCGACCGTAGTGGCCGTGCAGACCGTGACTGGCGCGTCGCAGAGCGTTCGGCCACCGCGGCCGGCTGATTCGAATTTACAAAGAATATCGTAGAATAAAAAATTAAGAGCGAGAAGAGTCACAACTACTACAAAAAAGATGTAACATAATAGAACTTTAAAAAATCAATTAAACAAATTACTTTAATGAAAACAACAAAACAATTTTGATTTAGAAATAAACAAATAATCGCACCTGACGGCATTCCAGCGTACAGTCTTCCTTCCTTACAGGCAGTTTCTGCACAAGGCCAGACGTGCGGTGTCAGTGCGATCGGAAAAGATAAGTAATTTAAGTAGAAATAAAACGTAGTTTAACACTATAAATAGCTAAAAACATTCATTAGAGTGCTCTTAAAGCTTACCATTAAAGATTTTTCTTTTATTCACTTATTGATTCAGTAATCACTAAAAGTTCGGTTTGTTTACATTCCGAGTGTGCATATTTAGCGTTTCTCGGTAATTTTAAGTGCATTTAACGCAGTTAACTAACTGAATACGTTTATTAGGATCGTCTTCAAGCTCACCATTAAAGGTTCTTTTCTTTTTTCGCGCATTGTCTCAGTAATCGCGAAAAGTTGTTTTGTGTACATTCATAGGCCAAATTCACGAGTGTGCAAATTTAGCGTTATACCGCAATTTTAAGTGCATTTACTAACATTTTACACGTATTTTAGTGTCCTAAACAAATCTAGTAACCCTTTGTATCTGTAGTTGAAATATATTGTCGATATCACGAAAATAACAATCATGAATGCAAAGTGTTTAAGCTGCAGTAGGTTTGTTCGTTTTGGGTTTCAATGCAGCTGTTGTGACAAGTGGTTTCATTGGGGGGGGGGGATGTGGCGGTGTGGGAAAGAGGGAAGCAAATGAGTCTCTTCCTTTGTTTTGCAAAGTGTGTTCAAGGAATCGAAAAATAGTTGAACAGGGAGGGAAGATTAGAGCCCTTCAGGCTGAACTGGATAGTGCTAGGGAGGAACTTACGAGGTTAAGGGAGGAGAAGGGTGAGCAGGGGTCATCAGTCCCTAAACTTACACACTACTTATGAAATAACTTATACTAAAGACAACACAACGATCCATTCCCGAGGGAGGATTCGAACCTCCGATGCGGGAAGACGCGCGATCCGCAACGTGGCGCTCCAGACAGCTCGGCTACCCCCACGTGGCCACAGCACACCGAAAGGCGAATATTTCCTGCCCACATTCAAACATGTAAAAGAGGAGAACTATTATTGGTTTATAAAGCAGCTTCAGAAGTATTTACATAAAAAACACGTTTTTCAATTGTTGGTATTATTTTCCACGTCGCATGGTAAATTGTGTCTGAATCACAAATTACGTTCTTGACACCTTCGATTAAAATATTTCCCATACCATATCCTCCATATGCCGCCACAATTTGTCTTCAGGAAAGGGTAAATTTAACTCGACTTCCCATCATATCTCGAATTCTGTTAATGATAAAGGGACTGATGACCATCCAACCAACAACCAATAATGATTATTCGATAAAACAAATCGTTTTGTCCTTACTCATTTATCTGTCTTCTTTCAAAATTTGAATCACTTCTTACAAGTTTAAAGTGCAGAATTCACGCGCTACAACAAGTACCCAGTGAAACAGTAAAATTCGAAGAATATGAGTTTTCGAGTTCTTACGGAAGAAATTATCAAACAAAGGTGGACTGAATTTACAGCCAACTGGTATTCAGTATAATATTTGCATGTTGAAAACACTGATTGCTTCGAGAGGAGAAAAAGAACAAAAAACATTACGTTCTTTGCTATTCGTAAGAATATAAGTTGAATATTACAACCTTGTACAAGTTTCAGCATCAAAGACTGCTTTCTGAGAATTTTTAAATTATAACTGACCACAGGAACAGATGTGGTACTTCTCGATATGTGACCTGCCTATAACATACAGTCCTAATCCAGTCTACAGCAGAGCCTTGTCTTTGCCAGCAGCATCAGCAAAAAATAAACAATTAGCACTGGTCTCAAACAAACCGTCGTTATCACAACACGCTGACAGTCATCAGTACTTGAACCCACTGCACTAAAGGATACTTCCTGTGGCAAATGAAAGGTACAGGATCATTACACTCAGCGTTCGACTTCGCTGCCTCCGAGAAGAAGACACATTCTCGTCGTTATAGAGATAACTCCTGTAGCATCCTGCCTCCACGCCATGCACATAGAAGAAGAATCGCAAAAGAATACAAGAGGATTGAACCGCGCAGTTTTATGCCCAACGCCGAATTGCAACAACTAAATATATTATCTTAACCTTGTATAAGTCCAGCCCACATCTTCACGTATTCGTACTTTATGCAGGGGTCCTGACCTTCATTTCTGCGACAGTCAAGAATTCCCTCCATTATTATTAGTTCAGTCGTTTGCCTCTTCCCCTCTCCCTGCGGAAAAAAAATTCATCTCCAACCTCCATGACTACGTCTGCCTCTACATTTGGATCTATATCTACGTCGACTTCCTTACTCCGTGAGCCCCTTCACGGTGTGTGGTGTTAGGTCCTTGGTTTCCGACCCTCATATCCTCGTATACCCATTCCACCGTCTCTCATGACCACGATCTCGACGGGATGTTAAACCCTCATCTTCCTTATTTCCCTGTTACATTCACGTATGGTGAACTGCTAATAAGCCTCCGTGTAGGCACACTTCTTTCTTGTTTTATGTTCACGGTGTTTCACGATATATGCGGAGGAGGAAACCATATATTGGTGGACTTTATGAAACACGCGCTCTCTCGGAACTTTGACAACAGCCCACGCCGTGATGAGAAGCATGTCTTTGACAGCGTCTATCATTGCAGACAGCAGATTATTTCTGTGATTCTCTTCATTATCACCCATAAATGTCCGTAACATTCGTTAGAGCCCAAACTATCGAAAGCAAAATATCCATTTTCATCGCTCCCTTGTTCTTTGTATTGCTATTGATTTAAGTTCCTGCTCCACATCCTACGAAATCCTCATCCCATTAAACTGCAAACTCCATGATTTTCTCCTGTTTCTAATGATGTCATCAAATGGGTCGACAATGAAAAACCAGAGACTCGAAACCAGGAAAGCACAGCGTTGTGACAACAACCCAAGAGTACACTTAACAGTTGCTTTTGTGACGACTCATGACATCTTGCGTGCTATGGATGAAGGGCAACAGACAGGCTGCGTATTTCTCCATTTTCTATTTGTACCGCACTACAGACTGCTGACGAAGCTAAGAGCTTATAGAACAGGTACCCAGATATGTGAGTGGCTGGAAGACTATTTAAGTAATAGAACCCAGTACATTGTCCTCGAAGTCGAGTGTTCGTCAGAGACTAGGGTATCATCAGGCATGTCCCAGGGAAGTGTGATAGAACCGATATTATTTTATATCTATTTAAATGACCTGAACGATAGAGTGAGGTGCACTCTGCGTCTGTTTGCTGATGATGCTGTGGTGTACAGGAGGGTGTTGCCACTGATGACTGTAGTAGAGTGCAGGATGACTTGGACCAAATTTCTAGGTGTGTGAGGAATGGCAGTTAGCTCTTAATGTAGAAAAATGTGAGGTGATGCAGATGAGTAAGAGAAACAATCCTGTAATGTTCGAATACAGCATTAGTAGTGTGCTGCTTGACAGGTCGCGTCAATTAAATACCTAGACGTAACGCTGAATTGAAAAGAGCATATAAGGACAGTCGTGGGGAAGGCAAATAATCGACTTCGCTATATTGGTAGAATTTTGGGAAGGCGTAATTCATCTATAAAGGATACCGCATATAAAACGCTTGTGCGATCCCTTTTGAGTATTGCTCAAATGTTTGGGATCCCCACGAAATCGGTTAAAAGGGAGACATAGAGGCAGTTGAGAGGTGGACGGCTAGCCTTCTAACTGGTAGATTCGATCAATGCGCGAGTGTTAGTGAGATGCCTCTGGAACTCAAGTGGAAATCGCTTATTTTTCAATAAGCAAGTCAATTGTTATATCTGTTTCATTATATTGAACCTGTTTTCAAAAATTTTACAACTTATGTTTTGATCTTAACAGGCCAAGAACTTTAAACACGTATAAAAAATCGTATACGCACCTGATGATGAGTCCCCAGGATTAGAAATGCATTGCGTACAATAAAACACAATTTTGTGGCTGAAGGCGAGTTCATTTGATTTTACTGAAGTACAACAGTTACGAAAGTAACACTGGCAATAATGGAAAAAAAATGAAAATAAAATCTGTTGGTTTTAATTCGCACTGTATCGCAACGGATACAACTTGAAACTGTGTTATGAAAATATTAAGAAAAGGTCCAAGTAAGCACTTGCATAAGAACAGATCTTATTCTTTAGACTCTCCTTACATTTATCTTTCAGTAAGTTCTGCATATATGAAAACAATATTTTGTATTGATCTTTCGCACGACAGTAGCCTAGAAAGCGCTAAAAACTGACAGTATACTTAACCCTTTGAGTCGTAATATGTCAAAAACAACTAAACGTCTAATAATTTTCACAAAACGTCACTTTTATTAGTGTTCTTCTGATTATCTTTTACAACCGATGCAGTAGGGACAACTCTTGATAAGGGAGGTAACAATGCAGTTGTCACGGCACGATATGTTCGGTAGTAAAAAGTTATTATGACCTGCACAGCCTACTGCTACTCGGCTAGGAGTGCTCGCGGAGACGTTGAATCTTATTGCTTGCTGTCGTAATTCATAAACTAACAATCTGTTCACTGTAAATATTCATCACGACCAGACACGGAAGCGACGCTAGCGCTCCATGCGGCAGCACTGTACTTACAGAAGGAGGGCAGTTGTGTCTTTCTCCGCTACAGGGGCAACTGACGTTCCAAGTGCTAGACGTGATCATTAAAGTATATCATTATATAAATACGCTAACACGAAAATTGTGGTACAGATTACTAATGTATTCGTACAAGAAGGCCAATGAAAGTTACATAATTCGAAAGATTGTTCGTCGTAGATTTCACGAATACAAATATTATGTGTGCATTTAGCCATTAAAAGTGGTAAAAGGAAGTAGAAATTTTCCTATCTACAGCTTGGATCAAGTTCTACATTCTCCAACAATCAGCTCACTGATTGGCTATTCGCCTCGACCAAAGACGCTGTAATGCAGCGCATTAAAATAAGTGAATATCGAAACATGGAGTGCTCCCAACTGACTTTCTTGTGCCGTTCAAATGTTTCATTTTCGCAGTGTTAGAGTGGAGAGCAGCTACGAAGGCGGGCCAAGGTCAGATGCGCAGCAGCAAGCGGAAGTGCCCCACGTGACCTTCAGCCAACCACGCGCCAGTGCCATTCCTGCCTTCGTACTGTGCGGGTCGTGCTGTGTTCGTGAAGTTCGGTGTTTATTAGTGTCTGTGTTCTGTGCTAAGTGATTATTTTGCCACAAGAGTCTACATCAGGGCCGCTCAAGGTGCATGCACCAGCGCATCGCACAGTGCAGAGTGCAGAAGACGGCTGCGCTGTGTTGACGACGGTGCAAACCCCCCACTCCTCGGCTTTGCGCTGCTTCTCTCTTTCCTTTACGCTTGCGTCGCTCGCGCCGCCTGTCTCGACCTTTTCAAAACTTTTCCCCTGTTTTCTTCTTCATTGCCAAATACTTATGTACACACTAGGCGGAGAGCTAAATTTGGTGGAACACGATTACCGGTATAAAAGAGATTTAAATAATAGTAGTAGTCGAAAAATTTGGGAAATCACTTTTCCTTTGCTCAACCAGCGCACCCCAGCGTGGTATGGAATATCTGAATACTCCTCTTCCAAGCAAATCAAAAATTCTTTGAATTGACGATGAGTGAGTCCATGAGAACGAATGTAGTCATAATATGCACCACTACATTTATCACTTCTTGAAGACCGATAACTTTTGCACAAAGAGCCTCCTGGTGTGCAAAACAATGAACGGAAGGTAAATTCGGCATGGTAAGCTTTTTTCGCAGTAGGCCAATAAACCCGTTTGCTTGACCGCGCATTGCTGGTGCCCCGTCTGTGGTTACGGAAAACAGCTTTTCCCAAGGGAGTCCTATTTCTTCAGCTGCCATTTCAACAGCTTCTTAGATATCCGCCCCTTTAACAGTGTCCTTCAAAGAAATCATGTCCAGGAGCTCTTCCGTTACATGTAGGTCGTCGTCCACGCCACGCAAAAATATTGCTAACTGAGCCGTGTTATTAATATCCGTGGACTCATCAAGTGCGATGGAGTACGACAGGAACTTTTCAATTTTAACTGTCAATTCTTCATGCAAATTCTCAGCAATGTCGTTGATTCTCCGAGATATTGTCATTATGGAAAGTGGTATTCTGCTGTTCGCGGGAGTTAATGTGGGATTCATTGTCTCTACTACGTCCAACATGATGTTTTTGTTTTTTTTTTTTATTAATGGCCCGTCCATAAATGGCCTCCCAGCTCTTGCTAAACGTAGAACACCTTTGTAACGAGCTCAGAGAGTACTTTCGCAGCACCTATCATCTTCTTCACACTAAATTAGAGAAAAAAAGATGTGTTAGAAATAATTTAAGCGAAAACGAAAACTAATACACGTTTGAGAGGAATGTAAATAAATTTTATTTCGTTTAGCATGACCTTTAACCAAAATATACATGCTAAAGTATAAACTGGCCTCGTTTGTAGATACAGAATTGTCTTCTGCAAGAGTTTTCAACTTTCGTAATTCTTCCTCTCTGGCATCCCCTGTGATATCACTATACTTTTCTGAATGCAATTTGCTGTAGTGTCTTTCAATAGACGATTTTCTGACACACGTAATTAGTGCACCGCAGATTAGACATTTGTCTTTATCGTCACAAAGAACAAAAAAGTAATAGAGTTTCCATTCCCGTATAAATTGACTTTCGAGAATTTTTACTTTTTTTTTTTTTTTTTTTTTTTTTTTGAGCTGGTGGTTCCATCATTGTAGTAATTGTCTTGCGCTTATTAAATCCAATGTTGACTAAGCCGTCTGGCAGCGCATTCGGCAGCTTACAGCGACGGCCTCACGCAACAAGCCGAGTTGAGGCGAAGTATGCCGAGTTGAACCGATGCACTGTGCAAACACTCTCTGCACCTCGCTTTGCACGCGTGCGGTTTTCCGTGTTTGTGTGGCCCTGGTCTACATTATGAGTGATTTTAAGCAATCATGCCAAGTTCTGCACAAACAGTCAAGAGGAATAGTGCACCGCGTGTATCAGTACTTCAAAAGTCTGTCTTCTGCTGAGGCCGCGCCGGCACAAGGTGCGGGTCGCGCCGTTGCCAGGTGCCAGGAGCAGACGGCCGAGGCTTGCGGCATTGGCTTGAGGACTGTTCAGAGGATCTCCGGCGTCTCTGCTGGCATGAGGCTCAGCAGTTTTTAAATCTCCAGGCGAACGTCACAATCGCAAAAAAGAAGTGGGTCAGCTAGACGATTTCGCGAAAAACGTTTTCCGCCGCATAGTATTCAGCATGTACGCTAGAGGCGAATATCCGACAACTGAAAAATTGGTTTCACATATGAAAGAAGCAGAAAATTTTAACGGAAGTCAATGGACCACGTTGAGCATATTGAAGGACATGGGGTTCAGGTATCATAAAACAAATGACGGAAGGGAATTACTGTTGGAACGTAGCGACATTGTAGCTGCAAGGACTGTGTTTTTAAGAACAATGCAGCAGATTAGAGAAGCCGGCACCTCTCGAATTTATTATTTAGATGAGACTTTCGTCAACCAGAATCATGCAAGGGCTTTGTGCTGGAAAATGAGTGATGGATACGGTGGACTGAAAGTTCCAGTGGGTAAGGGTGGCAGAATTATAGTGCTTCATGTCGGATCAGCAGAAACTGGCTTCATTCCCCAGAGTAAGCTGATTTTTAAGCCTTCAAAGGCTAAGAATTCGGAAGATTACCATTCTGAGATGACGTACAGTATCTTCAAAAAGTGGTTTAAAGAACAACTGTTGCCATACATACCTCGCTGTTCTGTTATTTTCATGGACAATGCGAGCATCCATTCCGTGCAAGTCAACAAAGTTCCCTCCACGAATTCCAGAAAGGGGGACATTATTGCATGGTTAACATCAAACGGAATACCTCACACCTCCTCACATACCAGAGCAGAACTGCTGGTTCTTGTCAATGCAAACAAGCCAGCATACAAAGTTTATAAGATAGATGAAATTGCAAAACAGCATGGACATCGTGTTGTTAGGTTACCGCTATATCATTGTCACTATAACCCAATTTAACTGGTATGGGCTCAGGTGAAAGCCTATATTCCAGGAAAAAAATTTAAAATTCCAGATGTCTTGAGACTTACGCACGAGGCAATAGAGAGCATCTCAGAATCTGCATGGGCAGCTTGCGTAAGACATGCAGAGAGAAATTGGCAGGGACACTATTATGGAACCATTCGTAATAAATCTTGCTGAGTGCGATTCCTCGACGTCCGACAGCGAAGAAGACGATGGCATTTATTTTTTACCGTGAACTATGTAAGTATTACTTACTAGTACTTATAACTTTGTTCCTATGACTGACTTCAGCTACTTTAAAATTATTAATAATTCTTCATAAAACAATTTGTTCGTATAAGTTGCACATGTTGTAGGGCGCAATCATTATTTGGATTTTTAATAATATTTTCTTATATTTCAAAGAACAGAACAACTGTGACTGTTAAAATCCCTTATTAAATAATACGATCGGTTTCGCAATTTACAACTGCTTTCTCAGGTGTTTTATCAGTTTACAAATGAATAAGGAACTATACATTTCATTCCATTCCATGATGGTGGTGGTGGTGGCGGCTGGTGCAGCAACAGTGTTAAATAATTAAAAAATGTTCAGTCTCTGTTGCAATAATTGCGATTCTGTTATATAATGATTTAACAAGTAAACAAGACCTTCCCGCCTATATATTAAAAATATTGAAATTCTGACAGTTCTTTATTCATTTGTAAACAGATAAAGCATCTGAGGATGCAATTGTAAATTTCGAAACCGGTCGTGTTCTTTAATAAATAATTTTAATAGTCGCAGTGGTTCTGCCGTCCTGTTCTCTGAAATATGGAAACACTCGACTGTGGTTGTTGTTGTTGTTGTTGTTGTGTTGAGCTTAATGTTTTCTTGCTAGGATCGCGGTGTGTTTTAATTTCCACATATCTAGTTTCAACAGACAAGCTACCATCTTCATATCTTGTGGAATACGTACTTCAAAAATATGCTGCTGTATTAACATTCAAATCTGCTCTCATTATGGGAGCGAGATTTAAATTTATAAATTAGGTATTCCACAAGATCTGAAGATGGTAACTTGTCTGTTGAAACTAGTTACGTGGAAATTAAAATACAGCGCGATCCTAGCAAGAGAATATAGTTATAGTAGGCCTACATACATAATTCTTAATGGTTTGATAGGTTGCACAGTGAAAGAAAATCAGTATTTAACGATCTTAAGGTCATACATACCAATGACTGAATATACTTCAAGTATCGGTAGTTTAGATTGCTGTGGATGCCTAATGCAGTATACAAAGAAATCTTTTAATTAGAAGTACGTTATTCTTGTTCAAAATACTAAACCATTAAAATTTTAAAGTGTTTAAAGACAGGAACTAAATCGTTGACATTGACAACTTGCGCGCTCACTGTGACACAATGTTTACGCTTGCGTGTGCTGTCGGCTGTCAGAGTGCGCGAACTAACGGACGGAAACTGGCATCGTTGCAAAATATCTCCCCTCTCTCTCTCTCTGCGCAGAACGCTCGCCTCGCCCGCTTTCGTAGCTGCTCTGAACTCTAAGAGTGGTTGAAGGAAATTGATGTTTTCATATGAATGCCGATGTAAAAGACGATGCGCCGGGAGAGGCATCTGGCGGTGCTCGTGTAGAACTACGAAGTCGAGAATGCCGATATAAATCATGATGCGCCGGGAGAGGCATGTAGCGGTGCAGGGTGAAACTACGAAGTCAACATGTTGTCAGCTCTGGAATTCTGAATATCGCAGTATCGAAATAAAATTATTCCTTTGTGTTGTATAAATATACGAACACCGAAATTGTAGTTCCATTTCAAATATTAGGCTAATGAAAGGTATATAATTCGATAATAGCATGAGAAGTATATATTTCCGTTTTTATTTGTTGTTATTGTGTCAGGCATTTTCCTTAACACGTAAAAGATACCGTTTCATACCTCCCAGTGTAGGTTAAATTTTACCAAATATCCCAGGGGCCTTCTATGATAATGTTGGTAACAGATGCTGAATAGCGAGAATCCTGTGAGTGTTTATTTTAGCCAATCGCTCGACAACGCTGATGTCATAGACATACATTGCTAGACTGGCAAACGTCCATCTATGACTGAAGCCTGACGCCGCCATCTTGCCTTACCTCATGTCAAAAAGTTTCCGTACGGTACTGCTATGATCTTCTGATACGATATGACGTTGTAAGCTTTAGTGGTTGGGTTGAACGTGATTTGCATTTGAGCTAATACTTTTGCACTAATTGAATTTAATTCAAATGCGTAAATTGTCGAATCGTGTTATAAGAACGTGTTAAGTACGGTTAAGTTTTACTTAGCGTCCAGGCGGCCTCCCGTGATTATGTTGTCAATCATGTGACGTTGCCAGACACGTGACAACGCAAATGTTTTGATATGAGGTTTCATGTACGAGGGCAATTACTTTTACTGAGTGAACGACGGGTACATAAAATAATCTGTCAACCATAGAGCAGAAACAGCGTTATTTATTTACTTCAATGTCTGTACGAAACACTAATCAAGTGACTCGGGTGTGGATTTCTAAGAATATTATTATCATAGGGAGGGCTTTCTACCGTTTTGTTGATGTTGCCAACATTATCATGCGAGGCCGCCAAGATGGTAATTAAATTTTACAGTTACATACAGTTAAAAAGACTGTAGTTACCTGAAAAACACTCAGAAGAATAAAGATATGTCTTATCCACGACAAATAGCACATTTATATTTGTCATACTATTAAAAGAAAAGCCCAAGTAGATCGAAACTGGTAACGGATTAATAGAAACAGGAAACACGACTCATTATTGTGTCAAAGCAGATTTGTATGAACCGTCAAATTAAGAATAATACGTGTTATCCACGATAAACAACACTTATAACGACCCATACGACTGATAAAAAACATCACAAGTTGAATGAAATTGGTACAGATTAATAATAACAGCAAATCAATGCTACTCATTACTGTACGTGTCAAAGCTTACTCCAGCTGCAAAAATTACAACCATATACAACACACGAATTTCCCAAATGTCAACATTCTAAAGACAGCGTAGTTACGCCAGTTCATTGGTATTTTTATGACTTTTTTCTGTGACAACACAAACGACGGCTGACACATTTTAGAGTAGAAATATGGCGACAAGACTTGACTCGCACCAATGATACTGTGTATGGCATTGCCAGTCTAGTAATATACGTCTGTGGCTGATGTTTACTCATGGAATCTTCGCTTTACGAGGGCAATTATTTTTACTAAGCGGACGAGGGTACATACAAGAACCTGTCAATCATAAAGCAGGAACAGCATTATTTGTTTACTTCATGGTCTGTGCGATACACTAATCGAGTCATTCTATGTGGTTCGAACAAATGGGGAAAGATTTTCTGTCGTGTTGTTGATGTTGCCAACATAATCACGCGAGGCCTCCGACATGATACGTAAAATTTTACCCCCAGTGACCACTGTAAACACAATTCGTCTATTTTCGACCACAGGCAATACTAGTGTTAATAAATATCTTGATCCGAGAAAAAGAAACCTGTTATATCGATCGGTTTTTACAGGAACATTAAACTGGAGATGAAACAAAAGAAAAACGTGTGATATTCCTGGCCTATGGCCACTTCATATTTCTGGCCGATGGCCGTTTCTTTCCTAACATCGTACGTGTCTTAAACGTGGAAGAGAGACAGAAGTGCAGCATATGTTGAAATGTGGGGTGAGGAGCAGTAGCATATGGCACAGTAGGTGCTGGTTCCCGTGGGAAAGCCCGCCTATGTTACTGGTGCTCTCCTCGCATTGGCTGCTGCATTTCACGTCACGTGATGCCTTTTGAAATTAGTTTTGTTTATTATATACTAAATATTAATTATTCAGAGCTGAGAATTTGTAATAAATATCTCTCAAGGACAGGCTAGGGTTTGACAGTTTAAAAAGTTTAAGGTGCCTTCTCTTATTGTAACAAGAGAAGAGCGATTTTGCAGGAGGCGCGCGACGGCCCTGTTTTTGGCGCGAAATAGAGCGTTAGGTGCCCTCTCGCAACGCGTCGCAGTTTCAGTCTCGAGCTGACCACTATACACGCCGGACCGCGCCGGTCATGAGTAAAGATTTTTGTAAAGTGATAACAGTCGAGATCTCAACATGAGCTATGGGCAGCATAGGCCGTATCATATTAACAATAGTTGCTCATTTTTTTATTATTTATTTAATAAATGGCATCCCTGACAGTTAAAAATTTCGCGAGTCGCTTATTATGCTTCCATCATACAGAACTTATTTTAGCCTCACTTGTATGCTGTAGAAGAACCAACGACCTGTGTGCTGTCTTCTGCGCTGGGGACACAACTATAGAAGACAACAGGTTAGTCAGAACTCTATGCTTTCCAAAAAGTATTGGACAGCAACTACGGCACCTCGTGCGTACTGTAGGGCGGTACAAACGAACACTGCTACGCAACAGCATCCGCAAGGATTTGGAGATCTTGGGGGACTTGTGGGAGGAAGCAGTACTAACTTCTCCGTCCGCAATTAAAACCCTAGGAAGCTTGTAAACGGTATAACGGAAGATCGGTTGTTTCAGCTGCAAATGCCACCGCTGGTCGGGAGCAGCGGTGCGGCCGCCTGTCTGGAGCAGGGCAGGCGTCAGCGCTGTCTGCTGGGCAGCGCCGTCACAGCTGCTGGCCAGGACGTCAACACGGCGGCTGCCGCACGTCGGCGCCAGTGGTCACCTGACGCCTGACACCTGACGCCTGACTCGGCCGCAGCCCTGACATCTCTGCAGCCGGCCTGGCCACACGCCTGTCTGTCCTCGGGGACACGTTTTGCGGTGCGCGGAGTGGGGCACTTGTGACACCACTGCCGCTCCCTGCTTCCTTATTCAATCGTGAATGCTGCACAGTGTGGAGGCGCGTTTACACTGGAGTTCGGAATGTTTGAATGTTTGTGTAGCTTATGGGACTTAACTACGGGGTCATCAGTCCCTAAACTTACAAACTACTTATGAACTAGCTAACACTAAGGACGGCACAAATATCCATGCCCGAGGGGGTTTCGCACCCCCGACCGTAGTGGCCGTGCAGACCGTGACTGGAGCGCCTCAGTCCCCTCGGCCACCTCGGCCGGTCTGGAGTTCGGAACATGTTTTTGTTCGCAACATTGTTTCCAACTTATTCCCGGCCAATGTTGACAACGTTGTTCGTTATTCTTGTCCGCGGCCACACTGGTGACGAACATTTGTATTCGTATCGGCTGCTGCAGTGAGGTTGCGCGTCTATTTGCGTTACGGAATTCTCACAAATAAGCCAAGTTACGTGACGAGAATAAAACTTTAGTATGCGGTCCTGCTTTTATTATTGATAGATGAGTAAAGAAGACTAGTCGTTGGTGGTGGACCAAAACATGTAAAAGTAGTGGCGGGAATGACATGCTTTCTGAACTGAACATGGAGAGGGTTCTCGCTTTGGTAATTTCACAAGGTTGTCGCCGTAAGGTTTTCAAATTTTGCTAAATATTACAGTGCCATCGTCAAAAAAAAAAAAAAAAAAAAAAAAAAAAAAAAAAAAAAAAAAAAAAAAATCACGAATTTCAGTAAGGCATTCCCTGTGAAACAAAGACTTGCTGAAACCCTCCGTTTCCCTGCAACAGGTGGATTCCTACCAAAGCCTATCATATTTATCTCACATTTCGAGCCGGTCGCGGTGGCCGAGGGGACTGAGGCGTTTCAGTCACGGTCTGCACGGCCACTACGGTCGGGGGTTCGAATGCCCCCTCGGGTATGGGCATTTGTGCCGTCCTCGTTCGTAAGTAGTTCATAAGTAGTATGTAAGTATAGGGACTGATGACCCCGAAGTTAAGTCCCATAAGATTTACAAACATTTGAACATTTTAACATTTCGAAACCACTTATATCTAAAATAGTTCCTTCGGTTTGCAAAGTTTTGGTTGAAGGAATATGTACAGGTAATTCAGATATTTAAATATCACTGAAACGAAACTTCCTGGCAGATTAAAATTGTGTGTCGGAATCGGGACTCGAACCGGGGACCTTCGCCTTTCGTGGGCAAGAGCTCTACCGACTGAGCTATCCCGACACGACTCACGATGCCGCCTCACAACTTTACTTCCGCCAGTACCTCGCCTCATACTTTCCAAACTTCACACAAGCTCTCCTACGAACCTTGCAAGACTAGCACTCCTAGAAGAAAGGGTATGGTGGAGACATGACTTATCCACAGCCTAAGGGACGTTTCCAGAATGAAACTTTTACTTTGCAGTGGAGTGTGCGCTGATATGAAACTTCCTGGCAGATTCAAATTCTGTGCCAGAACCGGGACTCGAACCCAAGTTCGAGTCCCTGTTCAGAAACACAATTTCAATCTGCCAGGAAATTTCATATCAGCGCACACTCCGCTGCAGAGTGAAATTTTCATTCTGATCACTGAAATGTCTCACATCCACAGCAATCAATGTGACTCCAGTTGATTGATTCCGACTCGAGAGACGTTATTTTCTTATCAGTGTCACTGTTGCTCGTATCCAGCTCCACATCAATGTTTTCAAGAGTATCATATTTGTCTCCTATGTTCTTGTATCTTGCGCGACGGATGTTCCACAAGCACGACTCTATCTGCTCCACTCCATATCGCTAAACACTAGCTTAGAACACTGAAAATTAGGACAGACGACACAGTAGGATAATCAAAACAAACACTAGCGCTGCTTAGCGGCCTCTTGGTACCAGGGCACACAATAATGTTCCTTTGATCTCTATCGACACACCCCGGAGCACAGTTTGTGTAATGGCAACATGTTGTGAACATTGGCAGTCTAGTAGCACCCACGAACAATGTTGTGGACAACGTTCCGAGTAATGTTTCCAACTCAGTGTAAAAGGGTCTTAATACACCTCCTGCTAAAAGAATGTAGGGCCATCGCCACGGTGGAGTGCCCGAGCGCGCTAAGGCACCTTGCTGCGGAGAGCGCGGATGTGTGAGTCGTCCACAGGTTATCGAATAGATTTCTAAGTCTAGGGACTCATGACCATAGCAGTTTTGAACAATTTTTTTTGTACGGACATCAACTCTTACATTATTATGAACTATGCTAAATATTCAAACATCTCGACTGATACATTGCATTGAAATGATTGCTACGGTAAGATAAAAATTTGTGATTGACGCCGACCGCGGTGGCCGAGGGGACTGAGGCGCTCTAGTCACGGTCTGCACGGCCACTACGGTCGGGGGTTCGAATCCCCCCTCGGGCATGGATATTTGTGCCGTCCTTAGTCTTAGCTAGTTCATAAGTAGTTTGTAAGCTTAGGGACTGATGATCCCATAGTTAAGTCCCATAAGTTCTACAAACATTTCCTTTGTGATTGACAGAGTTTCAAAAGCCGATTTCCCCGCCTTAGCCTTTTTCTTTATCATCTATTTCACTTGGTACTTTCATGAGCATTCAGACCACCAAGGTCAGAATAATTATCCGATATAGCTGTAAACTGATAAAACAAGCAGTATAATGGAGAAAAGTAAAATGATTCTGAAACAAAAAAAAATTAATACGCAAGCTATATATATAGCATGTTTCGCTAAGGGTGTTTGCCCATGTAACAGCACAAAGATATTATTTTTTAAATGGAACAATAGTTTTTTCTATCGTGCATTGGATTCGTTGAAACCAGCTGCGTCCAAATCAATTTAAACTACATTCCTATCACTGTTAGTTTGGGAGCTACAACCCTTCAAAGTTTCAGGTGCAGATCCCACAAACGCTGCGCATAATGCAATGCGCCTTCTAAATGTGGTGCGGCCGAGTTGTAACGTCGCCGGTGTCACGGAGTAAGAAGCTTCCTTGATGCGCTTTTAGACTGCCGACTGTCGCCGCACACGGCCGTATACCCGACCGTTGGTGTACAACCGGGGCTCAATATATCACAGTTACTGACATCGGATGACGATGGCATACACAAACAACGAGTACGTTGACATGTTGCTAATGCTTGGCGAGTGCGGACACGATGCCACTGCAGCAGCCACGGCGTATGCCGTGAGATATCCTAGGCGAAGAGCCCCGGCAGCCATTACGTTCTTACGTGCCGAACAACGACTTCGGGAAATAGGCAGCTTGGTAATGCGCCGCAGTAACAGACGAAGACCTGCAAGAAGTGAGTAGGCGGAGGTGTTTGTTTTAACTGCATTACACCACGATCCTCATGTCAGCTTACGAGCCGTTGCTGCAGTCGCTGGTGTCAGTCTCACATCTGTGTGGCGTATAGTACACGGCCACAGATTTCACCCGTACCACCTGTCACTGACCCAGGAGCTGCATGGGAACGATTTCCGTGCAACAGTGACATTCTGTGAGTGGGCCATGCGTAATTTCACGCTGGAGTCTTTACAAATTCCACTGACCCAGGAGCTGCATGGGAACGATTTCCGCGCAAGAGTGACATTCTGTGAGTGGGCCATGCGTAATTTCACGCTGGAGTCTTTACAAAGTGTTATGTTCTCTGATGAGTCCACGTTCACAAATTATGGTGTAGTGAGTCGCCATAAGATGCACTACTGGGCCGCAGACAATCCTCGGTGGGTACGACCTGTCGACCGTCAACGAAGGTGGTCATTAATGTGTGGTGTGGAATCCTTGGGGATGAAATCATCGGTCACACTACTTCCCAGGCACACTGACAGGTGAGTTATATCGCGCTTTTATAGCCGACAGTTTAGGTGGTCTCCTTGAACATGTGAGTCTACACAGGAGAATCCTTATGTGGATGCAGCACGATGGTCATCCAGCCCATTCTGCGCGTACTGTTGTGGAAGAACTAAACAACAGGTTTGCAGGAAGATGGTTGGGGCGCCATGGTCCTCATTCATGGCCCGCAAGGTCGCCCGATTTAACACCAGTAGATTTCTTTTTTGGGGATATCTGAAGAATCGTGTTTATGTCACTGAGCCCACATCCCCAGATGACGACGCATGTCGCTGCGTCACACCGGCGATGTTACATTTCGTCCGCAGATCCTTTCGACGGCGCATTGCATTATGCATTGAGGAACATGGACACACATTTTAACATCTCATGTAAATCAACTTCCCACCGCCATAACATCCATCACCCACCACACAGCCATGTATTATGTACAGCGTGTGGTATCTGCCCCTGAAACTTTGAAGGGTTGTAGCTCCCAAACTAACAGTGATAGGAATGTAGTTTAAATTGATTTGTACGCAGCTGGTTTCAACGATTCCAATGCACGATAGAAAAAACTATTGTTGCATTTAAAAAAAATCTTTGTGCTGTAACTCTGTGGAAAATGATACAATAAACTATGTTCATAACTCCGCAGAAAGTGTAATATTTCTTGTGTTGACCTACCGCATTAAAATTTCCCGTCACCTACTATTTTATAAGTTACAGAGGCAAACATACTTAGTGAAACACTATATATATATATATATATATAGAGAGAGAGAGAGAGAGAGAGAGAGAGAGAGAGCAGGTGGAGAGAAAATGAAAACAAGTGATTAACATAAGGAAAACAAAGTAAAGGTTTTCTGGACCAACAAAAAGTAACAATGGGTTTTTCGTATTAATTTTAATCCTCATTTTTTATATTTTTTAAGTTTGTATTATGTATGTATGTATTTAACAGGAGAAAAGTAAGAAAAACGTGGCTTCACGTGATTGGGCAGCGGAACAGAGGGAAATTCAATGAGCGGAGGGGAACTTACTCGTCACCTTGACAACTAAACGCCAAAATCATGTTCATAAAAAGTGTTGTACAACATGGCAACTGCATCCATTTCCAACTCGCAGTTGTCAAAAACTGTTTGTAATTCTATGGGACCAAACGACCGTGGCCATCAGCCCCTAGACTTACCAACTGCTTAAACTACGTTAAATGAACCTAAGTACAACACACTCATATCCCCGAGATAGGACTCGAACCAACAACACGGGAGGCCGCGCGCTCAAACGTGGCGCTCCAGACCGCTCGGCTATTCTCGCGCGGCCGCAGTTGTCACATTTGGTGAAAGACAAGGGGGTCAACGTTTTGTCGTCTTCAATAGCATAGTTCACATAGTGATCCAGTAGCCAAAGCATCGTGTGAGATTTCGTCAAGGAAAAGCATTACGTACAAATGAAGAAGGAATTGTTCCAAAAATGTTACAGCCAAGATCGCTGGTATATAATTTTATTTGGGCGACCGATTTCACTGGTCTCTGCCAACATCATCTGGTCCAAAATTTGTTTTACATAGCCGTCATGTTGTAACGTCAACAGTTGTTCCATAAAATAATTTGAAGTGCACAGGTGTACTATGTCATTGTAATAAAAGTGTATATAAAGCAATTTTTGGACCAGATGATGGTGGCAGAGACCAGTGAAAGCGGTCGTCCAAATAAAATTATATACCAGCGATCTTGGCTGTAACATTTTTGTAACATAACATAAATGGATCGCCATCTCATAATATAAACAAAGAAGAAGGAATTCATTCGAAAAGCTAGATTCGTTTCCTTTGGTAAGAGAAGCTAATTGTCGGTGGATCCAGAGCCGATGATTACGCCCAACGTGACATTCGTCACGCTGTTCCATCCTCTGTGCAGTCGCGTGTCTCTAAAGCCGTCGGCACACGGAGCGTGTGTCTGAACGTGTGTGGTCAACGTGCCGAGTCCAGCATGCGGCTGAACGCTCGGAGACGGCGCGACTTGAGCATACGAGACGTGTGCCTCAACGAACTACACGCGACCGCAGCGCGCTCCAGCGACAGTTGTTGGCGGTATCAGTTGCTGGAATCACACTGTTTACCAAATCAAAAGAGTGGCATTCCTGCTTTACCTCTATTGAATCGCGCTTGTGCTTATGTTTGTTATGTTCTGTGATAGGCTTATATAAGTAACAACAAAATACCTATGAACATAAGACTCTTATAAAAGTTGCATTTTATGTCAATAAATGCAGCGAATAATACAAGTTTCATAACAAACTGCGCGATATAAATTTAGAATAAGCCTTCACAACACAAAGATTATTGCAAGAGTCTCGCTTTTTAGTAATCTTAAAAGATCATGCTTCCACGGTCAGTGTTACTATTCAGTAGAAGAAAAGAACGTGCAAACAATGTGAAACAATAAGTGCGTATTTTACTCTAAGTGAGGTGCAAACTGTCTTGTTCATAAAGCGAATCGAACAATCTCACCCCTCAGAGGGTGCGCACTTATTTTTACATAGCATCTAATATTATGCAATATACTTCTAAGAAATTTGTAGTAAAGTCTTTGAGTCTATCAGAAAACGGAATAAAAGAAGAAATAATATTTGCTTATGTGGAGCCTTGAACCAACACCGCAACCTCATTTCGTAGTCCACGACTTAGCCCCCTACGCTACGGCCAGTGGCATTACCAATATCTCCTCACCTACGGTATTACACGTGTTGTATATGCTACTGGGCGATATGTCGGTTACTGACATGTAATTACAACAAATGATACAAAGAACTAATCATATTGATAGATCTTCAGTTCGCCTTGCCTTGAAACGACAGATTACTATAATTTGTAAATTTCTTTGTTGTTGTTGTTGTGGTCTTCAGTCCAGAGACTGGTTTGATGCAGCTCTCCACCCTACTCTATCCTGAGCAAGCCTTTTCATCTCCTCATAAGAACGACAACCCACATCCACTTGAATCTGCTTACTATACGCGTCTCTTGGTCTCCCTCTGCGATTTTTACCCCTCACACTTCCCTCCAACGCTAAATTCACAATTCCTTGATGTCTAAGAATGTGTCCTACCAATCTATCCCTTCTTTTAGTCAAGGTATGCAGGAAATTTCTTTTCTCCCCAATTCTGTTCAGTACCTCCTCATTAGTTACGCGATCCACCCACCTAATCTTCATCATTCTTCTGTAGCACCACATTTCAAAAGCCTCTATCCTCTTTCTGTCCACACTGCTTATCGTCCATGTTTCACTCCCATATAAGGCAACACTCCATACAAATGCCTTCAGAAAGGACTTCCTCAGGCTTAAATCAATATTCGATGTTAACAAATTTCTCTTTTTCAAAAACGCCTTTCTACCCATTGCCATTCTGCATTTTATATCATCTGTACTGCGACCATCATTTGTTATTTTACTACCCAAGTAACAAAACTCATCTACCTCCTTTATTATTTCGTTACCTAATCTTCAGCATCACCTGATTTTCTTACACTGCACTCCATTACTCTAGTTTTACTCTTGTTAATGTTCATCTTATATGCACCTTTCAGCACACTGTCCATTCCGTTCAATTGCTCTTCCAGGTCCTTTGCTGTATCTGACAGAATTACTATGTCGTCGGCAAAACGCAATGTTTTTAATTCTTCACCCTGAACTTTAATTCCTTCTCCAGATTTCTCCTTGCTTTCCTTTATAGCTTGCTCAATGTACAAATTGAACAACATAGGGGAAAGGCTACAACCCTGTCTTACTCCCTTTCCAACCACTGCATCCCTTTCATGCCCTTCTACTCTGACAACCGCTGTCTGGTTTTTGTATAAGTTGTAAATAACCTTACGCTCCCTATATTTTACTCCTGCTTGCTTCAGAACTCTAAAGAGTTTATTCCAATCAACATTGTCAAAAGCCTTCTCCAAATCTACAAAAGCTAGAAATGTTGGTTTGCCTTTTCTTAACCTATCTTCTAGGATAAGCCGTAAAGTGAGTATTGCCTCCCGTGTTCCTACATTTCTCCTGAACCCAAACTGATCTTCCCCGAGGTCAGCTTCTACCAGCTTTTCCATCCTTCTGTATATAATTCATGTTAATATTTTGCAACCATGACTTATTAAACTGATGGTTCTGTAGTTTTCACACCTGTCTGCACCCGCTTTCTGTGGAATGGGAATTATAACATTTTTCTTAAAGTCTGAGGGTACTTCACCTGTCTCATACATCTTACACAAAATGTGAAACAATTTTGTCATGGCTGGTTCTCCCAGAGACTTCAGTAGCTCTGACGGGATATCATCTACTCCAGGGGCCTTGTTTCGAGTTAGATCTTTCAGTGCTCTGTCAAATTCATCTCTCAGTATAGTATCTCCTATTTCATCATCATGTACATCCTCTTCCCTTCCTACTATAGTGTCTCGAAGTTCATTTCCTTTGTAGAGCCCCTCTATATACTCTTTCCACCTTTCAGCTTTCCCTTCTTTGCTGAGAACTGGTTTTCCATCAGTGTTCTTGATATTCTTAGAGCTGTTTTTCTTATCGCCAAATGTTTCTTTTATTTTCCGGTAGGCTGTATCTATTTTTCCCCTATTTATACATTCTTCTACATCCTTGCATTTGCCTTCTAGCCATTCCTGCTTAGCCATTTTGCACTTTCTGTCAATCTCATTTCTTAGTCGTCTGTACTCCATTTTGCCTGTTTCATTTACTGCATTTTTATACTTTCTTCTTTCATCGATTAAATTTAGTATCTCCTGTGATATCCAAGGATTCTTTGTAGGTCTTGCCTTCCTACCTATTTTGTCCTCTGCTGCCTTCACTATTTCATCTCTCAATTTTACCCATTCCTCCTCAACTGTTTTATTTTCCCCTGTTTCTGTCAATTGTTGCCTGAAGCTCCCTCTGAAATTCTTAATAACTTCAGGTTCCTTCAATTTATCTAGGTCCCATCTCCTTATTTTCCTACCTTTCTGTAGTTTCTTCAGTTTCAGCCTACAGTTCATAACCAACAAGTTATGGTCAGAGTCTATGTCTGCTCCTGGGTATGTCCTACACTTCAAAACCTGGTTCCGAAATCTATGTCTTACCATTATAAAATCTATCTGGTATCTCCCGGTGTCTCCTGGTCTCTTCCACGTATACAACCTTCTTTTGTGATTCTTAAACCAGGTGTTTGTTATAACTAAATTATGTTCCGTGCATAATTCTACCAGGCGGCTTCCTCTTTCATTCCTTTTCCCCAGACCATATTCACCCACTATCTTCCCTTCCCTTCCTTGTCCTACTACCGAATTCCAGTCTCCCATAACAATTAAGTTTTCCTCTCCCTTAATTGTCTGAATAATTTCCTTTAGCTCCTCATATATTTCTTCGATCTCCTCATCATCGGCAGAGCTAGTTGGCATATAAACCTGTACTACTGTTGTCGGTGTTGGCTTCGTATCTATCTTGACTACGATAATGCGATCACTGTGTTGGTCATAGTAGTTTACCCGCATTCCTATTTTCTTATTCATTATCAATCCTACTCATGTGATACCCCCAATTGATTTTGTATTTATAATCCTGTATTCACCTGACCAGAAATCCTGTTCATCCTGCCACCGAACTTCACTAATCCCCACTATATCTATCCTCAACCTATCCATTTCCCTTTTTAAATTTTCTAATTTTCCTACTCGATTAAGGGATCTAACATTCCACGCTCCGACCCGTAGAATGCTAGTATTGTCTTTCCTGATGACAACATCCTCCTGAGTAGTCCCCGCCCGGAGATCCGAATGGGGGACTATTTTACCTCCGGAATATTTTACCCGAGAGGATGCCATCATCATATGTTCATACAGTAGAGCTGCATGTCCTCGGGAAAAATAACGGCTGTAGTTTCCCCTTGCTTTCAGCCGTTCGCAGTAGCTGTGTGGCAAAGCCACATTAGCTGATGTTACAAGGCCAGCTCAGTCAATCATCCAGAATGTTGCCCCTGTAACTACTGAAAAGGCTGCTGCCCCTCTTCAGGAACCACACGTTTGTCTAGCCTCTCCACAGATACCCCTCCGCTGTGGTTGCACCTACGGTACGGCTATCTGCATCGTTGAGGCACGCAAGCCACCCCCACCTCGGCAATGTCTCTATAAAACGTTTCATTTATTCCAACAAATGCTACCTTAACGTCCTGTTTCCGAGAGATTCTCAATTTACTTAGTTACGTTTACTTGCTTTGAAACGTCATACATTAATAAGACCTCAGTTATATAATAAAAACCACGAAATACGACGGCCAACATGGCGTCTTCGTCTCTCTACCGAAAAGAGCTGCTCCCCTCCCCGGATAGCCACGTGGTGTGACGTCGAGGGCGTTCTCCCACCTTATTGGTGATCGTTCAGACGCTCGTTAAAAATATCTGGCATGCTTGATACTGGCCCACGCGTCAGGAAAACCTCGCCAACCTGCGGTTCGCACGTTGTGACGTCAGAAACTCGTCACCGTGGCCGGCGAGAAATACAGGCCTGAGCGCGCACTTCATGCTACGTAAGCAAGGTAGTTCCGGGCCGGCGCGATCGCTAGCCGATTGGCCGGGTGCTGGAGCACTGCCCACTGCGTCATAGCTAGCGATCGCGCCGGCTCGGAACTACCTTGCCTATGTGGCATGATGGGCGCGCTCAGGCCTGTATTTCCCGTTGGCTACACTCGTTCAGATACACGCTCCGTGTGCCGACGGCTTAAGGGTCCTGGTTCCGCGCGCTGCTTGGCCTCGTCAAAGCTGAAGCTGACAGCTGGAATGCTCGTAGGGACGGCGCTGGACACGGCGCAGCACGACGCCGCGTCAGCAAGGGCAGCACCAATGCCCGACGGCGCACGACGAACGTCACTGCAGTTGCAGTGAGTACGGAGTCCGGCACGACACCGAGGGGACGGAACCACGGGAGTGGGTTAGCTAGCGCTGCGGTAGACACGGAACTGCACAACCTACGCTGCCCGCTCCAACTCTCAACTTATGGCACACAACGATTGTACCGCTCCCTGCCCGTTACATCCGCTTGCTCGTAGCTTCGACCGTATCCCCGAAAGCAGAAATACGTCCGGCCCCTTGCGGAAATACAGTCAAGACGTGGCAATGGAGAGGGGGAACTACATTCACAGATGATTTCAGTAGGACGGGAAGCGTGTCTGGATAGCCTGGCTGATTAAGGAGATCGCCGGCCCGACACAGGAAATCCTGGTTCGAATCCCGATCCAGTGCGTGTTTTCAACTTCGCCGTTGTATTTGTGTCAGTCCCCTGTAACAGTAGAGGTGTTTCCATGTTTCTGATTCGTTAATATATTTATTAATGTGCCATCCAAAATGTCTTGTCTTTCCGACACGTCCGAAAGAACAGGAACCATACCTATAAACGTACAACGTATTTGTTTGTCTCATTGATTATCAGAAGTAATTTGACAGAGTGGAACTTGAACGTATGATAGAAAACTCAAGGAAGAAGGAACTGATAGGAGACAACCCAGAATTTAATGTAGGTAAACTTACGTCTATTGCAACTAAATGAAAGGCGTTTTTTGTGCCATATATATTCCGCTTCTTTATTTGGGAAGAATCATCAGTGGCCTGTAAGAGATTTTTTTTAATTATTTTTTCATACATAACATTGTTCAAATGTTTGTTAAGCTTATGGGAAGTAACTGCGGGGTCATCAGTCCCTAAACTTACAAACTACTTATGAACTACCTTGTACTAAAGACGGCACAAACATCCATGCCTGAGGTGGGGTTCGAACCCACGACGGAGAACGACCTCGCGCGTCGTAGCACAGCGCCTCAATGCTCTCGGCCATTCCGCCGCGGTTTTAAATATTGCAGTACAGTTATAAATAATATATTGCTATGTTGCCAACACTACACATTGTAGACAAACCCTCAAAGAAACTAATACACAGTAAAGTGGTGATATATAGAACCAAAGTATACATCCACCTGGAGAACACACAAACAGCTTACACATGGCGTAAGACAAAAAACGGAAATAATTAAAATTAACTTCGGAAAAAACTAGTGCTACAGAAGCTGTTTCTAACTTAGTAGGTCATAACTTAAGAAATAGTAACAAGATTGATAACTGTCATACTGTGAAACATAGGAAAGTATTATTTATAACTGTATTTGCAGTATTATACAAAAAACATGTATTACAGGCCACTGATGATGCTTCACAAATAAAGAAGCACACGCGTACGGCACAAAAAAGCCTTTCATTTAGTTGCAAGAGGCGAAATACAAAAATTCAGATGTTCAAATGTTTATGAAGCTTTCTGGGACTTAACTGCCAGCCTTCAAGCCTCTGAACTCTGGTTGTACAGGAGAATTTTAAGAATATAATGGAATCAAGAAGTTACAAACGACGAGTTTCTGTTGAGAGTTAACTAGAGACCAAAACAGCTGATGAATAGCCTCAAGTGTTGCAGACTCACAATATGAGGAAACTTATGAGGAATCAAAAAAGATATACCAGAAATTCATTGGCAATTACGAATAACAATTAGTAAAAGCTGTAAATTTAATAGTGACATATGAACATTTGTGTCTGTCCGGGACTCGATCTCGGACTTTTAGCTCTTGGCGAGCGGTCGCGTCTGCCATTACGCTGTCCGCGGATTCCTTGCGGATCGACCCAAACTTCCATGTGCCGCACATGTGCAGCGCCATGTTCACCGATGGAACCAAGGTAAATGCTCTTCAGTCTGCATGCATTGTCAAGGAACGGACACTCGAACAGGATTTCCTAGCTTGGCAGCCTTAGAACCTGGTGTAACAAAAGCTCGGCAGAAGTGTTCCGAATTGCAACAGATAAAGCCACAACAGTGATGTTGAACGCCAATGTCAGAGGCGAGAAGACACTCAAAGAAATACTTGTGGATGGTGACGAATTAGAGTGACAAATGTTATCAAAATTTGTTCGCAATAGCGAATTTCTCACAGCTCCAGGGATTAATGTCGTTGACACTTAACGAGAGTTGCCCCATACGTACGATCGAGCTTTTTTTCCAAGATAAATCTGGTGAATAGGAAGCATGGGGTAGCAATTCAAACTTTCATTCATAAATTTTGGCCATTGCAATAACGGACTTGTGAGTTGGTGCATCTTCCTGAAGAAACAACACTTTCTTCTTCACCATATGTGGCAGTTCAAAATGTTCAAATGTTTGTACAGCTTATGGGACTTAACTGCAGGGTCATCAGTTCCTAAACTTACAAACTACTTATGAACTACTTACGAACTAGGACGGCACAAATATCCATGCCCGAGGAGGGATTCGAACCCCCGGCCGTAGTGGCATAAATTCGCATAATACTCGTGTTGATAGTTCTCCTTTTTCGAAGTAGTCAATGAAAATCATCCCACTCGTATACCAAAAAACTGACTCCATGACTATGCCTGCAGATGAAACAGTATTCGCCTTCTTCGGACTATTTTCTCCGATTTGTCTCCCACGTTTCACCCATAGTTATGAAACGGCCCGAAAGGATCAGCTTTTTTGATGCTAAACTTCGCTATACATTCAACTGAAACATCTTCACGACACTCATAACACAAGATGTCATACACATTATGCACATGGTATCATACTTTATTCGTATATTACTTTCAAGTTTCAAGCTCTTTCACAAAGAGCTCCACTATTGCTGTCGTTTTCACAATATCCCCATAGATTATGATGGCTGTTGAAGTCACTCAGGAGCAGAGTTGGATGCTGCTGAGATGGTGGAGAAGGAGTATGCCAGTTTACTCTAGGAGGCTTGTAGATGTTGACTGTTGTTGCACTATCAATTTTTGCTGAAATTGTGGAAATATTGTTTTCACTGTTCACTCAAACTACCTGATAATTTTTATATTATCCTTGAAGTAAATTGCTAGACCATATTTCGAATGGTTGTTTAAGGCTATTAATTTACATCCTGGTATTTTCCCTCTGCTCTTTATCTGTTGATCATTTGCCGTATGTGTTTCTTGGAGTTCGATGACATCGACTGCGTGGTTTTTCGATAATTTGGATAGATAGTCGCATTTCGACCAGCTAATTCTTTCTATGTTAAGTTGGAATATGCGAATAGATAGTCCAATTCCACGAACATGTGCATCCTGAAAGGGACTTGTTGCGTTTGCTCTGCACTCTTTGACCGAGAGGCCTTTTCGGGGAGTTCGATCTCATCCTATAGCTGTTACTCATTTAGCACCACCCATGGGGCACGTGTGGCTTAAGGAATGTCACGGACGCCTACAACTCTGTACGGCGGGAAGGCTTATTGAAATTTGTAAGCATCTTTCAATGTTGGAAACTCACAAACCTACTTTGCAATATGCTAAGCAACACACTTTTAAAGATCTACTTTGATATCGACAGAAGCAAACTCTTCAAATTAAATGACGGGTTACCCCAAGGATCTGTATTGGCCCCTCTCCTTTTCAATTTATATATCTATGACCTGCCAGCCACATCCTCAATGAAATTCATATATACTTATGACATCTGTTTGATAACCCAGAGCTCCAGTTTCACTACTGCTGAAAGTACATTAACTGCCGACATGGAAATTCTGGACACATACTTCAGGAAATGGTGCCTCCGCCTAAACCTTCAGGAAACTGTCCCTTCCGCATTTCAACCACAAAATAAAATAAATCAGATCGAAAACTGAAAGATTTGCTTTTTTTCCGCGAGCTATTAGAGAATGGAACTGTAGAGAAATATCTTGAAAGCGGTCCGATAAACCATCTGCTATACGTCTTCCAGAGTAGTTATGTAGATGTGTGATCACCTCGAGCGGTCAGTACAGTTGCACACCCGGGTGGATGGACTGTATGAGGTTATCGATCATCTCTTGAGGGACATTTGGCCATTCTTCCATGAGTGAAATATCCAGCTCTGCAATCGTTGTGGGAGGTGCTGATCTAGCTGCTATGTGTCTGACAAGTGCATCCCAGACGTGGGCAATCCGGTTTATGTCCGTTGAACAAGGTGGCCACTCCATTCGTTCAATTCCCTGGGCTTCATACATGTTATCGTCCACCAGAAAGAAATGAATCTCTTTATGGCAGCATCATAGGGTGCAATAAAAGGTCGAAGGATCTCGTCTCTATTCCTCTGAGCAGTCAAAGCGCCTTACTGAATGTCATAGAAGTCCACCAATACTGACTCCTGTCCACACCATTCGTCCACCATCATGATATGGTGATGTTTGATGCACACAAGCAGAAATGTTGCGAGTTCCACGTTCTCTCCAGATGAGGGAACGACGGTTGTCGAGCTGAACACAAATTCTCGACTAATTTGTGAACAGAACCCGGTGCCATTCGTTACGACTTCAATCCTGATACCCTTCGACACAGTTTCTGTTGGCTAAACGGTGTCGTGGTTTTACTGGGACTGTTTATGTTGATATCATGTGTCCTGTTGCTGCCTGGAGGGTGCGTTGCAGCCGAGATGCATTCAGTCTCCTATCTCGACGGGCTGTTAACCGGAGATGACGGTGATCTATTGTTGTGTTACTCGTGGACGACCTTGATCTTGCCTTCTCTTAACGAACTGTTTCTGTTGTCTGAAATCGTGTGCAGGTCCTGAAAATTACACTTTGGGACACTCCAATAGCTCCGCCAGTCAGTTCCGATTCTGGCTTCTTATGGCTCTGCACGCCATAGATTACTGTTGCATTGCACTACCTGCTCACTACACTATCTGAACCCAGTGGCTTGTGTAGTTCGTTTGGTACAGTAATCACAAGTCAACACCAACCACTCTGTACCAACTTTCTGTTATCACCACTATCTCGGTTGCCGTAATGCTGTTGTATCCACCCTGTACAACCAACAGAAAGACGTCCATGCATTTTAGCTTATTTTGCCAATGACAGAACTTCGGAAGCTAGATATATCATCTGATCCCTAAGTATTTTGACCAGTGCATTCAAATTCTTGAAGAATCTCTTGCAATCCCTAACAAAACGCTTTAGTCCACGTAGCTTTTGCCGTGTGGCTATGCTATACTTCGTCGGCCGTGCATCATTGTGTACCTTGAAACAGAATGTCTTTAACAATTGAATTGTTTTATGAATTTTGACTTGAATGTGGGTACTGTTTCTAAATAAATGAATTTGCCGCGGTGGAATAGCGCCTCGCTGCGGAGTGCGAGGTTGCTCGCCATGGAGGTTCGAGTCCTCCTTGGGGCATGGGTGTGTGTGTTGTCCTTAGGTTAGTTTACCTAGGTTTAAGTAGTTTGTAAGCTACGGACTGATGACCACGCAGTTTGGTCCGATAAATTTACAGACATTTCCTAAATGAATTTAACTTGCAGCTGTTTTTGTTATTATTTTTATAATACTCCTGTTAAATTTAATTTCACCTCTTGTTTACTGATGTTTATTATGTTAATAACGAAAGCGACGTATAATAAATTAAACTCTGTCAGAATTTTCATTACTGCGACACAGGGACACTTCAGAGCCGACTCTCTATGAACTACTAATACTTTCGGCAAGCAAAAATATGGATCTAGTACATTTCGTAACTATTTTAACATAGTAAACACGTAAACTGCGGCCTCAAAAATGCTAACGTGACGACAGGGAACTTGCAGCACACCGCGAGCTGAACTTTTCGCGGCCACAGAGGGAAGAGCAAGCACTCAGAGCTCTTTCGGTTGCCCCGGATGTCGTCTGCAAACACCGCCCCGGTCTGCCTATCCCGGCTGGTATCATGTCGGGAGGAAAACTCCCCCGCTGCCAGCTCAGTTTTGCTTCTACAATCGATGGCGATCATGGCTGAGAGGAGACGACTTACTTCTGGGCAGGAAAGCATGCCCTTCTATACGACACTCGCTTATTCTATTTCAGCAATGATTTTCTTTTAACATAATGAATTCTTTTGATTTAGAAAGCTAATGAAATCCATCTTTGCATCACACTACGCTGCTCGGGAAGGATATCAGGAGAACTAAGTAGTATACGAGTTACAAGTACTGCACCTGTCCAACGGAGGCAGGAGAACGAACCACTCAAAGAAACAGGAAATTATCCCTACAAGTATACATTCTCAAATGTCGCCCTATATGAACATTCACCTACTAAAATATTTTAAGATATTTTCAGAAATTGATCACACACTATGTGATCAAAAGCATCCGAATGCTCCCAAAAACCTTACGTTTTTCATATTAGGTGCTTGTGCTGGCACCTACTACCTGGTACTCCATATCAGCGAACTCAGGAGTCCTTAAACATCGCGAGACAGCAGAATGGAGCGCTCTGTGGATCTCACGGACCTCGAACATGAACAGGTGATTGGGTGTCAGTTGTGTCAGACGTCTGTACGCGAGATTTCCACACGACTAAAAATCTCTAGGATAACTGTTTCTGATGTGATAGTGAAGTGGAAACGTGAAGGGCCGCGTACAGCACGAAAGCGTACAGGCCGACCTTTGTTGACAGACAGAGACTGCCGACAGTTGAAGAGGGTCGTACAGGCAGGCATCTATCCAAACTATCACACAAGAATTCAAAACTGCTTCAGGATCCACTCCAAGTACTACGACAGGCGGAAGGTGAAATAAATTGGATTTTATGGTGGAGCGGCTACCTATAATCCAAACATGACGCAGATCAACACCAAACAACGTCTCGCTTGGTGGAAGGAGTGTCAATACTGGAAGCCTGAATAGAGGAAAAACGTTGTGTGCAGTGACGAATAACGGTACACAATATGGCGATCATAAGGCACAATCCTGCTAATGACATTATTTAGGTATCGTAAACAAACGTAGGCCCAATATATACAACATAGCTTATTTCAGACTGAAAGTCTTGGTAGAGGTATGCAACTTCCAATGTAAATTTTTTTATGATTTTAAAAAACATAAACATAATTGGCAAACAGTCATGGCAGTGCACTAAGTACCCATTTGCGTCAAAATCATCATCAACTTCTAAATATTGAAAACAATTTGCAAATTCTTCATTGAGAGAATAAAAGCACATGTTTAAACATTTTGGAAGATTTAGAAATTTTTGTGCATAGATACACCTTGAAGGATCAACTGCTTAACGAACAAGTTACCAGCACAAGAGACTGGTTTTTCCAAGTTTTCGAAGCAACATTTTTCGGCAATTAATTTTGAGGATTTCACTTTTTTTTCAAATATGGTAATTACTTTATTTTTGATATTTGTTTAAAACTGGTGCACTTTAATTTGACCTTCTATCTTGAATAAATAAGGCAACTGTTCAGCCTCTATTCTTAACTTCCATGTTACTTACATAATAATTCGCCATAGAATCTTTATTATATATATATATATATATATATATATATATATATATATATATATATATATATATATATATATATATAATCTTCATTTTATATAAATATTATCTTAATAACAACTGATGTTTATTCTTATTTGTCAATACATAACAACAATATTTTATATGACAAATTTGAATACATCAAATCTAAATTTATATAATATCTGTATGTAATTCCAAATTATGTAAAAATATAAAAATATTTCACATGTTAATTATAAATTGCAAATAATTTCGTGTATATATTTAATTGGCTGTATATGTATCTTATTGACGGTTCACCAGGTGATGGGCTGCGCTCGAAACATGTTGTGAACTGAAAATAAATAATCTACTGATAACATCTTTTGATTATTCAAGCAATCTCCAGAATTTTTAAAATCTTAAAAAATATAGAACATAGTTATCAAATTAAACAACTTATCCAAATGACTATACGATCAAAATACCTGTAACATGTTATTTCAGAAAATAAAAGGCAAAACCCACAAATGATGGCGTAATAAGTGCCGAAACGTGTATGAGTGATAAACATAAAAGAAGGTGTCTGCACGAGGAGGATTTCTTCACCAATCTAATGAAATATTTCTTCTTCTGATGAGTTTTTACAGCTGTGAAGGTGCAAGAATTTAATTCAACGAATGTTGTGGAGGAGGAGCAGGTGTAGCCTGGACAGGAAGCCTAGACCCGGGCCGCTGAAACTTTGCACTTGACGTTTACAAATAACAAGTGAAGAGCAAGAAGCGCGAGGCGCTAGTCGCTAGAAACGATCCAATCACAGCGCGATAAACACTTCCAGTGATCACGTGCCGTGACGTCAACGTTCCCACGTTGCCGGCTTTGTTAAGTGCTACCGTAAACAAAGTTGTGTATCGTGTTTATCGCGTGTTTATGTTGTGTGTGCTTTTTTCGCTGCGACGTGTTTTACTGCGAGTGGTTTAACTTGACTTTCCGAGTTCAAGTAATTGGATAATGTCACCGAAAACACGTTTCTCGAGTGACGTTTTCTGAGTAAGTTCTCAGTTTCGTTTGAATAAAAACTTCGAAGCTTATGCTCTGAACAGGAAGTTCATTCTCGATTCAAACGATCGGAAAGAAGTTATGGTGCAGTGGTTACAAGAAAGAAATATTGCTGCAGATATGTCAATGTCAAAACTTCTTTTATATTCGCTCGTGAAACAAAATAAGCCTATTGCACCCACATATGCAGTAGACGAAATCGCAAAGGAGCAGCGTCACAATGAAATAAATCTGTCCCCATTTCACTGCCGTTTTAACCCTATAAAATTGGTGTGGAGTGACGTGAGGAATTACTTAAGGAACAATAAGTCTTTCACAATAAAAGAGGTGGAAAAGCTATTGCATGAAGCTGTTGCCACTGTGCCAGTACAAACGATTTTGGCAGCGACGACAACAGTCAAGATGGGGAGCTGGATGTAATTGTTCCATTGTCGCCGTAAATTGGTGAGTGAAAATCATTGATTATAAAACGTAGACAGAGAAGTTACTATCTTGATTATTGTTTATTTCGTGTCTGTCGTGATCCAATGTTTATTTTCTATATTGCTTTGCTCCGTTATTGAAAGCGTGCGCGTTATTGTTCTCTGGTCTCCATTAATATGCCGTTAATTCCTGATCAAGAACGAATTATTATATCCACTTTTATTACTCAATAGCTTACATTTACGAGATGCATTTGAAAACCGTTTTGTCTGCTGTGTGTATAGAGGCTAGTGTTGCAACTTCGCTAAAGCAGTGTAGCCAACTTAACGCGCCGTAACGCGAAACGTCAAGTGCAATGTTTCAGCGGCCCGGGTATAGCAGCCGGCGCCGACTGGTCGGTTGCTCTCGTCCCACGCAGCCTGCCTGTCAATCGCTGAGCCCGCGCTCACGTCGAGTCAGCGACGCCGCTGTCAATTCTTATTCTCCTTTATTTTGCGATCGGAAAAGCTGGGTTATTTCCTTTCATAGAATGGCTGGCATCTGAGCCGCTTAACCAAAACAAACAGGCTTCTCAGAACGCAAACAAGAAGAGCGGAAATCCGCGGCGCCTGCAGATACTACTCGACAAAAGCCGTGCGCCACGCCGTCAGCGGGAAGCACCACCGCAGTCAGATGCGAGGGAGGCAGCCGCACACACGTGACCACAGGTTAGGTTACGTTAACACCTGTTCCACAGTGGAACGTGTCAGTTTACTAACTGGTGTCTATACATGACAAATGGAAATGAGCGTATGGCTTTCTTGGCCGGGAGATCCCTTGCGGGATTGTTCGGCCGCCTTAGTGTAAGTCGTTTTATTTGACGCCGCGTGGGCGACTTACGTACCAATGATGATGAGATGATGATGATTAGGACAACACAGACACCCAGGCCCCTGCCGGGAATCGAACCCGGGCTCCCTTGGTGGTAGTCAGCGACGCTACCGCTGAGCTACGGAGGCGGACTCTATACATGACAATCAATATTTAAAGGATTTTTTTATTTACATATATTTTTTAATTTTTTCTTTTTTTCTCTTTTTCTATTCCTTTTTCTTTTTTTCAAGTTTTATCTAAAAATTCATCTAAAGAGAAGAAGGAGTTGCCATTCAGAAATTTCTTTAATTTCTTTTTAAATACCAGTTGGCTATCTGTCAGACTTTTGATGCTACGTGATAAGTGACCGAAGACATTTGTGGCATCATAATTCACCCCTTTCTGTGCCAAAGTTAGATTTAACTTTGAGTAGTGAATTAGCTATGTACACTGCTATTACTTTTGAATTGCGTCGGATTGTTAATAAAAAATTTCATGAGTGAATGTATATAAATCTTGAAGCTACAGTGAAGATCCATAGATCCTTAAATAAATGTCTGCAGGATGATCTTTGATGGGCTCCACCAATTATTCTGATTACACGCTATTCTGCAATGAATCCTTTTTACTCAATGTTGAATTGCCCCAGAATATGATCCCATACGAAAGCAGTGAATGAAACTAGGCGCAGTAAGCTAATTTACTGAGATATATATCACCAAATTTTGCAATGACCCTGACAGCCTAAATAGCTGAACTCACAACAGATCTTGAATGTGTTTCTTCCAATTCAATCAAATCAGATGTCTGTAAATCTATCGGACCAAACTGCGTGGTCATCAGTCCGTAACTTAAAAACTACTTAAACCTAGGTAAACTAACCTACGGACAAACAAACACCCATGCCTCAGGGAGGAATCGAACCTCCACGGCGAGCAACCACGCGCTCCGCAGCGAGGTGCTTTAGACCGCTCGGCCACTCCACCACGGCCCAATTCAATCCCTCATCAATGCAAACACCTAAAATTTTTGAATATTCTACTTTACCTACAGATTTATGTTCAAAGTCTAAATTCATTAATGTTGTCATGCTATTTACTGTATGAAACTGTATATACTGGCTTTTATCAAAGTTTAATGAGAGTCCATTTGTAGAGAGAGAACCATTCAAAAACTTTCTGAAAGACATAATTTACAATTTCAACAGTTAATTCCTGTTTGTCAGGCGTGATAGCTATACTTGTATCGTCAGCAAAAATCTAGCTTAGCATCTTCGAGAATGTAAAGTGGCAAGTCATTAATATATATTAAGAACAGCAAAGGACCCAAGACCGAACCTTGTGGGACCCCATTTTTGATAACTCCCCAGTTAGATGAATTAATTGTTCCTTCTGCATCATGTGAACTGCTTATTTCAACTTTTCGCACGCTTCCAGTTAAGTATGATTTAAACCATTTGTAGACTGTCCCAGTCATACCACAATACTTACGTTTATCTAGAAGAATCCCATGATTTACACAAACAAAGGCCTTTGAGAGATCACAAAAAACCTATTATAAAATAGGATATGTGGAAATAAACAAATGAAATCTGGCTGAAGAGGTGGTTTTATTGTTGCCGGGGTTGTGGCTCTAGTCTTCAGTCCAAAGACTGGTTTAATAAAGGTCAATGCTTCGGACTAAATCGATTGACTGGAAATCTACTAGGCGCGGGTTTGAAATCTGGTCAGATAACGGACTTTATCAGTCTCCGCTTTAACCCAGCCGTCACCTCTAACAACTTGTGGATTGCCAAGAAACGACATGTGGTTCAGATTCCACGTAAAACTGTAGGTCCCTTTTGCAGGGTTGGATAACTGGCGTAGGTTATGATACACAAGTCCCCGAAGCGGCGTCCAGATAAAAGATTTGCACCACGACACAATGACAAACGAAATTATTGTCATCATTAACGCGGTAATATCATATAACGTTCCATTGTATGGAATATGATTCGTCCGTCTAAATTACGTTCCTCCTCAATGTATTCCGTCTTGCGTAATAACGTCCACTGTCTCGTATTCGATACACTCCGCAAAACAACCAGTTCACTACTCGTAATTATCAGAGTGGCTGCTGCGTGTCAGGAGCAGTGAGTAAGATGTCCCTTTTCATTGAGTAAACATGACTCCAAGAAAGAAAGATTAGTGTAGTTAATTTATCATTAATTTTACTTCTTTCTAGAGCGCCACTAGCATGCTGTTAAAATTGGAATATGAAAGAAAGTCATGCGAAAGACGATTTTCCTTTCGAAATATATTTTGTTAGATGTTTCATACATATGATACTTGGAGTCTCTGTGACCACATTTGTATGTTGTTAGGAGGAAAGTGAAGGATGGCAAGCGGACAAGATCAGTTGAGCCAACGCCAGCAATTGCCAACAGGATGTGCTCTGCACACGCTACAAACAGCTGCAGAAGAAAAGAACAAGTTGTTGTTGAAAAACATTTTAACGGAGTAAAAATATTTAAAAAAACTATGTTTAAAAATATATTACAAGATACGCTCATGAAGTATAAAACTTTGAAGCAATTTATTTCTGAACTAAGCAGAAATCACATTAAATTGCGAACATTAAATTCCGAAGTTTGACCAACCCATTCCTCTGCACCATCACCTGTTCTTTTCTTCTGTAGCTATTTCTAGTGTGTTCAAAGCTCATTCTTTTGGCTCGCCTGACTTTGTCACTTTAGAATGGAGAAACCCTCAAAGTGGTTAACAGTTTCTCTTATTTATGGAGTGAAATATGTAGGGATGGAAGGATAACGAATGAAATTAATAGGTGGTTACAGAAGGGAGTTAATTTTTATCAAACAATAAAACGTCTAGTCTGGAATAAGGAAGTTCCAGAAAAAGCAAAACTCTTTATGTACAAGTGTTATTACTTTCCTATTGTCGCCTATGGATGAGAAACATGGACAGTGAGAGAAAGGGACTGGAGCACACTGCAAGCAGGGGAAATGAAATTTCTTACGGCAGTGAAAGAAAAAAAAATGGACTGAGTAAGTAATGTACATATAAGGAAGGAACTTAATTAGGAAAGTATGATAGAGGAAAGTGAAAAAAAAATGGTTCGAGCATTTTAAGAAGATGTGTAGGCAGAGTCTACCAAAAATTATGGTGGAACTGAAGATGGATGGAACAGACCTAAAGGGTGCCCAAGGACACGGTGGAAAACGGCGAGCGAGAAGTTGAGTGGAAAGAAGAGATACAAGTTGGCTACAAGTGGAGGAAAAATTTGGTGGAAGGATGAAGCTAGATGGAGAGTTCTGTCGACACGCAGGGCAGGCTGTAGCATGCACAGTTTTTAGGTATTCTAGGAGCCTACCAAACATGCAGCTTGTATGATAGTATTCCTTTTGCTCTTGACCCCAAATCATAAATCGATTTTCGAAATAGTAATTGATAATTAATCTATACTCTTTGTCTCAATAGACATCATATCATTATTAACCACGCAACCCACGAAGCACTTTGTATACACATGTGGTGGAGATTCAAACACTACCCTGAATGATAAAAATATAAAGGGACGACGATCATGAAAGTTTGCTACTCAAAATGTGTTTGTTTTATATTTCATTTCCAAAAAAAGGTCAGAATTGTCTCTCTAATTTGGTTCTATTTCACAAAATGTTCAAATGTTTGTTAAGCTTAAGGGACTCAACTACGGGGTCATCAGTCCCTAAACTTACAAACTACTTATGAACTACCTACAACTAAGGACGGCACAAATATCCATGCCTGAGGGGGGATTCGAACCCCCGACCGCAGCGGCCGTGCAGACCGTGACTGAAGCGCCTCAGTCTCCTCGGCCACCGCGGCCGGCTCCATTTCACAGCTCCAGGGAAGTGAACAACGTCGCTTTTTTTTTTTTTTTTTTTTTTTTTTTTTAAAGAAAAGTCGCCGTACTGCGCTACGACGCATCTAGTGCAGGAATAATAAAAGCGCGCGTGCACTGAGCGAGGCAGTACGTCGGTCGTTATGAGCAGTAACTTCCGGCAAACTTATTCCACTTTATGTTGTAATTTTGCCCGGACCTCTCATCATACATGCGGGTTCCACTGGAATTCCAACATCATCAGGATATATATATATTTTTTATAAGATGGACGAGATATTTCACAGGCGACCCACATCATCTTTGACGACGTTCATAAAAGCGCCACCTCAGTTTTAATGCACAACGTTTACACTTTTGCTGCCTCTACTCGCGCACGGCTGTAACAAGAGATACCGACAGGGCATAAAGCGCTCCTCTTTCTTTACTTTTCCCTCGCGTTTATTCTGTCTAGAGCTGTGTTCTGTTTCTCAGAATATGGCACATTTTATTACTGGCCAACACGGCCGTGCTTTGCAATTATCCATGGGAGTTCTACTGTATATACAGCCTCTGATAATTAAGTTCGGCGAATAGTCCTGTAACATTGACGTAGATGAACTATCAACTACAGTCACCACACATAACTGTGCGCCGTTGAGCTCTGCGATACATGTCCTGGAAGATTTGCACAAAGTGCTCCTTTATGATGGTCTTAAAAAGCCTCGTCACGTTCTACATCTATATCGATACTCTGCAACTCACATTTAAGTGCCTGGCAAAGGGTTCATTAACCACTTTCATAACGTTCCTCTACCGTTCCATTCTCTAACAGTGGGAAGAAAGAACACCTAAACTGACCCGTTTTCGATCTCATTTCTCTTATTTTATTGGGATGGTCATGTCTTTCTACGTAGGTGGGTGCTAGTAAAATATTTTCGCATTCAGAAGTAAAAGTCGGTGATTGAAAATTCGCAAATAGATGACGCCGCATCGAATAAAGTCATTCTTTTAATGATTTCCACCTCAAATCGTGCAACATATCCCGTGACGATTTCCCCCTATAACGTGATAAAACAAAACAAGCTGCCCTTCTCTGAACCTTCTGAATGTCTTCCGTCAGTCCCACCTGGTGAGGGTTCTACACTGGGCAACTGTGTTCCAGGAGAGGACGCACAAGTGTGATGTAGGCAGTCTCTTTGGTGAAGCTGTTGCATCTTCGAAGCGTTCTGCCAATGAAACGTAACCTTTGGTTCGCCTTCCCATTTAGAAATTCTGTTGAAGTAACTTTTTAGTTACTTTTGATCCACTGTTAACTTCACTAACCGATAAACGACAGCATCATTCGCGAACAGTCTAAGGGAGCTATTCAGATTGTCTCCTAACTCGTTTATAAACACAAGGAAGACTAGGGGACATATAACGCTTCCCCAGGGAACGCCAGATATCACTTCTGTTTTCCTCGATGACTTACAATCAATTACTACGAACTGTGTCCTTTCTGATATCAAATCGTGAATCCAATCGCACAAATGGCACAAGCACGCAATTTCATTAGAAGCCGCTTGTGGGGTACAGTGCCAAAAGCCTTCCGGAAATCCAGAAATATGGAATCGATTTGAGATTCCTTGTCGATGGCACATCACTTCATGTGAATAAAGGGGAAGCTATGTTTCGCTATGTTTCTGAATCCGTGTTGACTATTGGTCTATAGGTCGTTCTCTTCGAGGTAGCTCATAATATTCTAACAACGTACATGTCCCAAAATCGGCGTCAATGAGACTGGCCTGTAATTTTGGGGATCACTCCTATTGGTTTCCTTGAATATTGGAGTGACCTGGGCAACTTCACAGTCTTTGGGTACGGATCTTTCACTGAGTGATCGGTTGTATAAGATAGCTAAGTACGGATCTATTGCATCGGCATACTCTGAGAGAAATCTAGTTAGTATACAATCTGGCCCGGAAGATTTTGTTTTTGTTTAGTGACTTCAGTTGTTTTACTACTCCAGGAATATCGTCAAATTTCTTTACTTTCATTGGGAGTTTGAGTCGAGGGAATAAGAAGTCCGGGTGATTCATATCCGTCGAGTATGGTTTATCTTCAAATTGCACCACCCCCAATTTTCAAGAAACTGTTTGACGATATTGTCTGTGTGTGGGCGAGCGTTGTCTTGGAAAAAAAAAAAAAAAAAAAAAAAAAAAAAAAAAAAAAAAACTGGCATCTTGTGTGTACTGGGGTCGTACTCTGCGTAGACGTAAGAAATGGGTCAAAATTTTAACGTACTTTCCAGCGTTCAACATTGTTTCCTCAGGATAATGCCTTGACTAACGAAGGAGGTGATGAGAATCGATTTGATTCGTAATTTTTGGGCTCTGACCTTTTTCCGACGAGGTGATTTCAGATAACGTTATTCCAGGCCTTGCCGTTTCGTTTTAGGGTCCTATCTGAGACACTAGTTTTCATCCTCAGTGACAATACGGTGCAAGAAATTGGGTTTCGCATGCGCGTTTCGAAAAAATCCTTTGAAGCCTCTGAACGTGCCTGCTCCTGATCATCAGCCGCGTGATGTGCACATGGCGGCAACACCAGCAACTCTATGTGGTTCAGAAGAGGTAGAAGATCCAAACCAAATATTCTCCAATGTTCTCTGAACACGGATCATTGAGCGTACTTGCAAGTCATCTTAGGAATGTTGGTCATCAGTTCCCAAGTAAGTCTCCAAACCTCGTTAAGCATCCGACAACATAGCAACGTATGAACTACTGTACGAGTTTGTCAACAGTGGCAACGTCCAGATAGGTTGTAGGTCCCAGTACCAGGACTCTACTGCTCCCGGACTTTGAATTCCAGGCGAAGACAGACGCACAATACATCTAGATCACCGCGTGCCACTCAGCAGGACAAAGAACGTTCCGCTTACGTTTAAACACGTACCACATCCATGTCTGCGTCACAACATAACTGTAGCTTTACATCGGCTGTTATAGTTAAATCTTGTTGTTTTATATTCTCATGTTATGTTTGGAGGTACAACCAGACTTGAAAAATAATCAAATCTGTAGCCACAGACTTCAGAACAACTCCACATCCAAAACAATATTTTATCTTTACCTTAGAAAACAAATTTCATGTTACTTCAGATTTTTATACATTAAGATTAAGCGAACTGGGAATATTGTGAAAAAGCACAAAAATGTTCAAATGTTCGTAGAGCTTATGGGACTTAACTACGGGGTTATCAGTCCCTAAACTTACAAACTACTTATGAACTAGCTAACACTAAGGACGGTACAAATATCCATGCCCGAGGGGGATTCGAACCCCCGACCGTAGTGGCCGTGCAGACCGCGACTGGCGCGCCGCAGTCCCCTCGGCCACCGCGGCCGGCTAAAACGCCTACCAATGACGATTTATCGTTGTTACGGCATTAGCAGCAAATATTTTATATAATACTGCCTCTGTGCATCTTGTGTTACAACTTAAGTCTCGTATATTCGTGTCAGCATACCGTGTATTTGAAAAACTGTCGTAAGTTAGAAGTGTTCCTGTTAACTACGTAATGCATACTTTGACTTCTTACTAACAACTGTAATGTAACGCTGCGGCGGGGCGGCCGAGCGCATTGAGGCGCTATGCTACGATGCGCGAGGCCGTTATCCGTCGGGGGTTCGAATCTCCCTCGGGCCGTCTTTAGTATAAGCTAGTTCATAATCAGTTTGTAAGTTTAGGGACTGATGACCCCGCAGATTATTCCCATAAGCTTTACAAACATTTGAACATTTGATTTGTAACATAATTTTTCCTATTTTTAGATGGCTGTTTGGGCAGGTTCCGAAAGCCAATAAATAAAAAAATAGAAACACCTTCTCCCCTTCCCTAACTTCTGGGTAAGGATTTGTCGCACAGGTTCGCGGTTACTCTGCAGTTCATCCGCTTTGATGCTCGCAGTTAATCGAAGATCGTTCTTGATTTGTGTCCTCACTTTGTCAATGTTTTCGCCACCGGCGGCGGCCACCGGTCAGAAACACTTTGCCAGCCTCCTCGAGAACGGGCGAACCACTAGCACACACACTTCATGGTCAGTGCGTGATCCTCATACACAGATACCAGCATCGCATGCGTTCCTTTAGGTGTCTTGCCAAACTTGAAATAAAAATTTGAATTGATCGTCAGCTGAGAACCAAGGTACTAAATAAACTGGTTTAACGCGAAACACACGCGATGCTCAACTGAACTATTGTGGGGGCAGTACAGGTTGTCAACTCCGGCCGTTACGCAATTGCAGCGCCGTGATTCGCTTGTTGCCTGAGCGACCGTTCTGACTCACTCACCGAATTTTATTGCCAGAGGTTGTACATCCCATACTCCTTCCTCTAATAGCTTTGGCGAACAGTTCCCCAATCTAATTGCCTATTTCTGTCCATCCTATTTGTCCTATAAGGTATCTATATTCATTGGCTAGGTAAAAACTAGTTGTAACTCGGATATTTATTTACTCAAACGTTTAAACGTTTGTTAATCTATGGGAGCAAACTACGTTGGTCATCAGTCCCTAGACTTACAAACTACTTAAACTAACCTAAGGACAACACACACATATCCATGCCCGAGGGAGGATTCGAACCTCCGACGCGGGAGACCGCGCGATCCGTAACGTGGCGCTCCAGACCGCTCGGCTACTTCCGCGCGACCCATCCGTCCCTAGATTTACCAATTACATTAAAGCAACACACACCGACACATCCAGAGCCGATGCAGGAATCGAACCTAATCGGGGGCGGGGATTCCAAATGGAATCTCTCTGGGACATAAGTGCAATGGGTTCATTGTAGAATGGCTATCATTTGCCCATGACGCAGCACTTCTATCTTATCCAACAGAAACTTCATTGAGACAACTCAACGTTGCCATAAAGGAAGCGGCAAAGTATGGGCTTTATGTATCACTCGCAAAAACGCAATACATCACGAACATAGGCGAATCTCCTAGAACATTGGACCAGGACCAGGGAGAGGACAAGAAAACTGACAGGTTAAAATGAGGTTTCAGGATTGCAGCCGCAGGCGCAACGGTGAAACTACATGTGCGCCCTCTGTCGGAACGCGCACTAAAACTCAGACGTATCGTTATAAATAGATTGTTTTCTCTTTGAAGATGTTGTAGAGATAATTGGGTCCCAAGCCTTATCCAGCTGAAAACAGCCGTCACGGTTAATAAGATCTCGTGCCAAGCGTGCTTCTACAGATTCTTTAATCAATGATTCCTCAAATACATCGGCCTCACCTCGACCGATCCGTCTTCTGGACCCCTCAGCTGCGCACATTTCGCCAGAAGGCAATCTCCTGTCTAAACCATCTCAAACTATTCGCCGGCTGGACTATCCTACAGATCCATCATGAGCCCCGTCCTATGCAGCTTCTATCCCGCCTGAGTCTCCGTCCCTCCTACCTATTATAGAACCTTCAAATCCTCGAACTCCACGCCCTCCGCCTCTCCTCCCCCACGTGGATCCTGTACTACATCGTCCCATTCCCCCACCTCCTCCAGTTTCTCGAACATATCCGGCTCCTGTACATTACCCGCAAGATAGATCCCCGTAACCCTGTGGTATACACCCTGCTTACCCATCCCAGGCCTCTGACACGCCTTCGCCGCTGCATCCCTCCCTCCCTTCACCTCCATATTCTCCACGTCCTCTTCCAGGGTAACTTCCGCCACCTCCCCCTCCCAGATGACGCCCTCCGTCCTGATATATACCCATGTTACCAACCCTGACCCCCCTCTCGTGGATCAAGCGCCCCCTTCTATTCCATCGCCCTGCTTGGCTATTCTTCCTGCCCTGGAGTCCCTAAGCTTCCTATCCGCCCTCTCTCCTACCCCTCCCCTGCGCTTCCCCCTCCCTACCCTGCGGGGGTCCTAAGCCATCAGTTTTAACAGTGCTTCCTCCAGTGTTGTGCGTCATTGTGTACTTTTAATCTGCGTCCGCCACCTCCAGACAAATGTCGCACACGTAACGTTTTCATCAGTGTTCTTTGTCCTGTCAGTGTTTTAGTATCTTGATGTATGTTTTTAACACCAGCGTGGCTCATTGTTTTTACTCACTATGTGTATTTTTATCATCTGTCCGGTCTGTAATGTCGTCATAATTATTGCCTTGTCCATGTTCTATATCTCTATTGTTTTAAACTCCATGCATGTGTCTTCAATCTTCTTGTTCATTGTATATTAATGCTGCTGCCAGCCGACTGACATGTACTATGTTGGTGTGAAATTACAATAAACGAAAAAAAGTCTCGTCGTAGCCAGGATTTCTGTGACTGAATCATCAGTAGAGTGTCCTGTGAAAATCTAGTTCTCAGCAATGGCCGATTTACTGGGCCGCGAAAAACGGGCGTGACGTTCGTGTTCCACACTCCTTTCATGCACTGCGCGCGTCTTCTGACCAACAGGCTTTGCCTCATTCGCAGGGATTTTTTAGATTCCGGCTTTCCGCAATCCTAAATCGTCCTTAACTGACCCGAGAAGAGTAGCATTCTGAAGATAAATTTGATTTGATGGCCTTAGGATCCTGTCTAATTTTGACACTCGCCGTTATGATGGCTGAATGATTGCCTGCCGAAATATCGAGACAGGAGGTCGACGTTATCCGGCTGCAATCCTGGGACCTCACTGAATACTCACTACTCCGGGAAAACTTCAAGAATCACTGGTTTAAATACTTGGGAGAATGGCTGGAACCTAATTTATCTGAAGCAACAGCTTTATCAACTCGAGACAACAGGCTATAGCTGGCATACCAACTGACCAAGAAAATAAAAAGTGACTCTCCTATAACACTAAATTGAAGCATTACCAGACAATCATCCGTCCTGAAACCTTAGATGCTTCAGAATATCTAATATTCAATAATGAGGGATTTGCAGAAAAGCTCGAAATCCAGGAGAGAAAGATAATGAGGATGAATACTGTGGCCATTCAAGGAAGGCGACAATTATAAAAGGCGACCCAACTAAGAGCTATACGACTTCTGTGAAAGAATCACGGATATAGCTGGAAGAAAACGTTTAACATTTTATGGACACGCCTGTGGGATGTAGAGAGACAGGTTGACCAAAAAGCTTCTCTGTTACTGGTAAAAGACGAAGAGCAAGTCACCACGGTTGATGGAAGTGGAGAAATATCTACAACAACTGGGAATAACAGAAAGAAATTTGAAGGATCGGACAACAATCAGGAAGACGATGAGACGTTATAGGTTCCAGGACAGACTACCAAGAAAGAAAACTGGTGCCCTCTGGAGACATGTGAGGAAGGAACAACAAAGCCAGATGATGAGCTAAAGTCAAAAGCCACTCCAAACGCAATAGTGGAACGTCGTGGTCAAAAAATGTTCAAATGTTTGTATACCTTATGGAACGTAACTACGGGGTCATCAGTCCCTAAACTTACAAACTACTTATGAACTAGCTAACACTAAGGACGGCACAAATATCCTTGCCCGAGGGGGGGATTCGAACCCCCGACCGTAGTGGCCGTGCAGACCGTGAGTGACGCGCAGCAGTCCCCTCGGCCACCGAGGTCGGCCGTCGTGGTCCTTAGTTGGCCTATACGAAAAAGAAGAAGAATTAAAGTGACAAATAATTATTTATTTATCAATTAATGTTTTAAGTTTTTCAAAGGATCAGAAGTATTAACACGGCAGTGTAGCGTCGAGGTGTTGACGGTGTCCATTTCCCGCTTTGAACAGTGCATTTCCTCACGTAGGAGGCGTGTGACGGATGCCACTTGGCTCTGTTAGCTAATGCGGTGAGCAGCGGCCGCGGCTACGTGACCTGTCGGCTTTAGTCCAGCTGGCGTCGCCAATCGATGGATCGATCTCTGCGGCCGCTCGCTCGACCTCCTGCGCTAAGTGGTCCCGCCGACGCGACATAGCCGGTTCCGGCATGAAAGACCGCCACCATTCCTCACTCGACTTTTCTCGCCCGGAGTCTGGCCAGCAACAGGGCCGCTAAAGGGATTACCGCAAACGAAAAGGCATACTTCTTTTTCTTCTTTTGTTTCGAACTAATTTACTTTATCGAACCAGATCCGAAAACAGTCGTGTTTGGAACAACAATATCTATTATTATTTCAAGTAATAAGACAGTCTAGATCGCAATTTATTTTATATCACTGGTAACCGGTTTCGGTCTCTTACATGACCATCATCAGACTACAACCGTAAACTTGGCCATCAGTTGTTTACAGCTGGAGCTACCTAAAGGTTTACTGCTTAATGAGCAGACAACATAAAACCTTTAGGCAGCTGCAGCTGTAAACAACTGGTGGCCAACATTACGGTTGTGGCATGATGATGGTCATGTAAGAGACCGAAACCGGTTACCAGTGAAGTAAAACAAATTGCGATCTAGACTGCCTTATTACTAAATTAATAATTGCATATAAGATCGCTTCATCTATAATGTTCTCAAAAATAAAAAACAATATCTATGTTACATAGGTTAGCACTAAGGGGTGTTTAAAAATTTGGAACCCAAACTAACAGGAATGATATGGGAAACAAGCACAAATATATTTCCTAAAGCAATGACATGTCGGGAACGCCTACAGCCGCATGGAGTGACCGAGCGCTCTAAGGCGCCTTGTTACGAAGCGTGATGTTGCTCGCCCTCGGAGGTTCGATTCCTCCCTCGGGCACGGTTGTGAACGTTGTCCTTAGGTTAGTTTAAGTAGTTTGTAATTCTAGGAACTGATGACCATAACAGTTTGATCCAATAAGTTTACAAGCAATTTGAACATTTGTATTTTTGAACACGTGCAGTATGTTTCTAGTAAATATTTTGGGATGTAAGTATACACCACATCCAATATAAATTCTACATAATAAGGGTACAATAAGTGTACAGAGCTACAACTTTTATCAATAATGAAAGGAGCAGCATTAGCCGTAAAATCTTTTGCTTTATTCAGGCAAATCGATTTCGGTTTTCCAAGAAACCATCTTCAGTGCTGTCAGCTGGCCCAACAAGAAATATACAAATCATAAACAAATGTAAAGTAGCAGGAAGAGGTTTGGTCTGGTCTATGATTACGACTGTACACTGTGATTCATTACGAGGTAAACAAGACTTGTTCTAGTTTTTAGTGTGGTCATTTGTTTTAATTGGTATAATAGTATGGCTTACGCTTTGGGGTGTGTGACCCAAGGAAATGAGAGAAAAATAGAAGTTGGACGTTGGCACGTCCCATCTATGTTACTATTGGCTACGCCAATAGTAACATAGTACTGCATCATGTTCAGGGTACGAGAACAGTTACCAAGTGTTGTATGAAATATTTGTAAATCATTTGCTGTAGGTTTAATTAATTCATCATGTAACAGGGTACTGTTATGTTATTCCGACTTATATACAGATCTGTATTTCTGATAAGCAACATGACATATGTTTTTCCCATCCTATTCTGTGAAAACGCAGCAGTTTAGCATTACACAACGTGCTACATTTTTTAAACACTAGATGACGCTGCTCATTGCTCTGTTAAGCACCTAAAAATACTGACCACTGAATGCTATTTTAGGTTATTGTTTTATTATTGTCAATTATGCTACTTTATTCAATTTGTTTTAATTAATATTCCAACTTTGTTATTAGTGCAATTTCATGTAAAAACTTTGTCTGATCCACGCTATATTGAGAGTTGTTCTTTTATTGTATCCATAATAGAAAAATGATAGAACCGATATGTTTCATTTAATTTTTTATTTCAATTTACTCATATTGTAACTTCTTTTATACATATAAACAATGTAAACCTTTTGAGACAATAAAGACGGCGCTAACGACGTCCTCACAGAGCCCACCTGTGGACAAATGTAAGCAGCTGGCTCAGTTTGACTTCGTATGACAACAGATAATATCACCTGTATGTAGGTATGTTGTCAACGGATATGTTAGACGGAAATGTCATTGTAGATTTCACAAAAATGCTGTTTTGGATTTGGTATGTATTAATTACTCATAATCTTTGTACCTATTGGGGACTTTGTACTTTGGTATTAGCTTTTGATTTTGTATATTTCTTGTTGGGCCAGCTGACAGCACTGAAGATGGTTTCTTGGAAAACCGAAATTTGCCTAAATAAAGCAAAAGATTTTACGGCTAATTCTGCTCCTTTCATTATTGACAAAAGTGATTTTGTGGCCGTTGAGCACACCCCTCCAGGTAATGGAATCCAATTTAAAGAGATACAACTGACTTAAATGCATTTTCGTTTCTTGTGATAATCCACCGGTTGCTATGGGTTGCTATTGGCGCATTTATCGAAAGTTAATGTTCAAGTTGTAGTCCTTCCTTTAAATTACGATGAGTCCTCAAATGAAAAGGTACGAAACCTCTTAACAACCAAATCGTTTGAAATTTGAATACGCCGCTTTGGAATAACGTAGTGCGACATCTAGCGACGCGAAGCTTGCATCGTCACCTCCCCATAAAAAAATTCAAAGTCGCCCCAGCAGCAAGCAAGCTGATGCAAGCCGTCCGAGGTCCGATACCCATCGAATTCAGAAAAACCATTAGCAGTAACGTGTAGTGTGAGACACTACGTAGCCTACACCAATCCGTCAAAACAAACGGCAGGGAGGAAGTCATTCTGCTCCATGACACCGCGTGTCCACACGTCTCCAGAGCCACATCAAGTGTACCGTCCACTTTCAAGTGTCAGCAGCTTGAGCATCCGCCCTACAGCCCGGACATGTCGCCCTGTGACTTCCATTTGATTGGTCCGCCAATAAAACATCTTAAAGGGAAGCGCTTCAACTCGATCGACGAACTGCAGGGCCCAGCAGAGGACTGTCTCCTGTCACAGCCACAGGAATTTGTAACACTCCCCTCACTAACCGGTCGATTAATCCTGTGACGGATTAATGTTAAAATTGACCCGTGTGTTCCTACAAAATAAAAATGGACAAGGCTGTCTTTACCGAAAAATTATTGTGCGAACGAAAACCAACTAGTGAGGGAATGCTGCCACAATGTACTACCACTCCAGATAGCCCGTTCCTTCTACTCTACTAATTACTAACTGAACTGATTTAATTATGGAACAATCTCGCTGACACACGTATGTACTGCAAATTATAGGAAGTAACAAACAATGAAACAGTAAAAAACATTAATAAATTAACACGGTCGCCAGCCCAATGGTGCACTCAGTGTGTGTTGTAATTAACCACGACAATTATGAATGGGTAATCACATACGTTAGTGTTGCACAACAGAAGGTTGTGCAAACACGTTTGCAATCGAATAACTTTTACGAAAAATGTAGTATTTGGTTTTATCAGTTTATAACAAGAAAGAAAATAAACCACGTAATTATTATTTGATTAAACTGGATTAGTTCGGAAACAGTGTTGGATCGGAGACCAATGTTGCACTCAATTATCAACGTCCCTTCACTAACACTCACCTGCATGAGAATTACACAATAGGCAACAAAACACTCGGTTGGTAGAATAATTGACGTTAAGATTACCAGGAAGAAATTACTCAAAATGACTTGCAACTAGATTACAGCTGGACAACGTCGAAATACGAACCAACATAGCACATCAACTTTACACATAAATTTTACACCAATGAAATATTAAATATTAATGCACCAATTAATTTAGAATTAATATATAATTTTGTTTAGTTACTTAATTCTGCCAACTTTGTTTCAAAGAAAACAATTCTTCATGTCCAAAATTGTAATATGTTGAAATTAGCTTTAAAATTCAAACTTTAATTATTTAAATTTTAAAGTTTGGCACTGAATTTAATATTCTTTTCACTTTTCAACGACACTTGGAAAACTTCTGGAAAGAATAGGACCCTAGTTGGTAACAATGTCTTAGGACAATGACGTGGTAGAAGTTCTTTAAGAAAAATAGTTTATCTAGCACAAAAACTGGGTAACGCCTTACAAAAAGTCTAAACTCTGTTTGTTCGGAAATTATTGGAGCGATCTTACGTTGCGTCCTCGTTGTTGAAGAGCAGGATGCGCCGACTCCGACAATGCTGCAGGTCACAATACAGACACAGGTCCAATCCAATGATCAATTTGAGGGCGAAATCTTGACATATTCAGATGAACTGCCGTATGACCCCGCTCATATCGGAAACATGTGCGCTCATTATGGAACTCCGCCAACAAGGCCTGGTAACTGCTACACTGCGCACTTGCTAGCGTCAGAACTGTTCAAACGACAGAGCTCGACTCCCCTCTCCGACTCCATAGCTACTACTACTGCTCCCTCTCTATTGCTCCAAAGACCACATATCACACACACCAAAGATGTTTCCTACTTCTCTATCGGCGATTACCCAGAGACACAGATAATAAATTACATAAATTCACGCAAACAAAACTAAACTAAACTAAACTAAACTACTATATACATCAGTTATGGTTAAATCTATAACAAAACCTACATACATTTAAAATTTAATACATATTTGAAATACACATCTGGATGCTAACGTCACAAATTCTGGGAACAAGGAGTCCTTCAGCTCGTTAAACAGTGGGATAGTTCAACACCACCTAGAGAGAAGGCTGCGGCGCTCTCGTGACGTCAGGCAGAGTAGGTTGCGCGCGCATAGCTGACTGGCTCGCTGCTTCGGCATAGTGGACCGTGCCCCAGCGGCTACCCAGTCAGCTATGCGCGCGCAACCTACTCTGCCTGACGTCACACGTGAGCGCCGCAGCCTTCTCTCTAGGTGGTGCTGGATAGTTGTGGTCAGGCCTCTGGTGATTACGTTTGAATATAGACTTCAATCAAACCACAGTGTCGGTTCGTATCTTTTCATTTCAACACCCTTCATACAGTAACTTAAATATACATTTGATTCGTGTGTTGATACATCGATTGCTATGTCTTGTTATTGCAGCATCTATCAAAAGTTTGCAAAAGAGTGTTTATGATGAAGTTGTAAGGCCGTCCGTTAAATTACATTGAGGTTTCATGGCGATTTGTTGGTCAACTCTATTGTAGTGTAGTCACAAATATACACACATGATGAGTATGCCGACATCACATTTTTCTATGAGTTTTGTAACGGAATCACAACTGCTGCTTGTAGAAGAATTCGGCATACAATTTGTTATTCGTGGACTACACGACTCAAGCGCGTTTACTCGTGCGTTTAATTCACCGCGTGACGGTGTGTAGTGCCCAGCAGTCATATTGAACCTGGACGTGCAAGTGAACAGACTGAGGATGAAGCAGAAGATGTTATCCAGTCGGTAGAATGTAATGCTTCAGCAAGCACAGTTAGAATATCTGGACAGTGTCGCACACACAAGATTGGGGCGTACTTAACGATTACACTGCTTCCATCCACATCATTTACAGCTCATTCATTACTTTGAGCAGGAGACGTGTATAGACGATTGGAAATGTTTCATTCAATGCTTGAAATCTGCAAAATAATCGTATTTTTACTCTTCACTGATAATGTTACATTCACCTGTGATGTCATACAGCCGCGGCGAAGTGTATTGAGGCGCTATGCTACGTTGGGCGAGGCCTTTCCCCGTCGGGAGTTCGAATCGTCCCTCGGGAATGGATTTTTGTGCTGTCTTTAGTATAAGTTAGTTTATAAGTAGTTTGTAAGTTTACCAAACTTTTGAACATTTTGATGTCATACATATGGCTCACTAATTCACATTAGTGGTCCAAAGAAGACCGACATGCCACTGTGGAAACACATTTTCCAGAATTCTCTTCTCTAAATGTGGGTGTGGGTTGGTAGACAATCAGAAGATTGTGCGTTTCATGCTGCCGTTGTTATACGAGGGTTGGAACTTAAATAGTGGAATCACTGCTGTGGACACATTATGCAATGGAATCTGCTATTGTCGCTGATAGCACACGTTCTTGTTATGCCTACCTTGTCACTGGCTTGCACACAATCAAGGGAAACACAGTCGCTTGTGAGCGAGCGGTCTAATGTAACGGTGTGATCAAGATTGATTGTGCCCGACGTCGCACGGAGGTCTTTAGAGCCTCAGTATGGCGAAAGCTATGGTGAGTCCCGTGTACGACTGTCATGGTGTAATGGAAACGCATTACGTTTCTCCGCGGCAGACTGTAAGTGCACAGTAAATCTGTTCGTTTTGGGGGAATCATCTGCGACCAGCATTGTGAAAGAAGCGGCAACACTTTCTGCGCAACCCACCTACCCTTTTGGACCGGCAATGAGCGGGCGCATACAGCGAAAGTGTGGCTGTTCTGTTCGGTCGATGGGGCTGCGAAGTACTGTACCATCCACCATACTCCCCAGTCTTAAGTCTTTGGGAGTTTGATTTGATTCCGAAGATGAAGGAACCACTTCGTCGCATTCGGTTGAGAACTGCTCCAGAGATTCCATAGGCAGTAGACCATTCCATTCGCACCTTCAACAGAACAGGCCCTACGAACGGTATACTACGCTGCTGGCAACGGGTTCAACGCAACGCTGGTGACTGTTTTGAAGGACAGTAACAGGTGCAAACATGTAAAGCTTTTTTTATCAGTTGTGAACAAATAGTTGCCACACTTTAACCCTTCAATGCGTGACTTTTTACTTGAAGCTATAAAAACTATCACGATTAATGTATAGTGCGTATATACTGAGAAAAATAATGAAAAAATCCTTAAAATTATTATGGACTAGTAGCAACAAAAAGTTCATAGCTGGTCAGCTATGTAGTGCTTCCATAATGTACCCAACGAAGTAAATGTCACAATTATGACACTATTTTTTCCAGAAATTAACTCATAATGCAACAGTAGTACGTGATTGACTACTTTTGCATGGCAAAGAAGAAATACTAAAGTAAACAAACGCACATGTTAGGAGTAACTCACTGCAGAAGACTGTCGAAGTGGTTCAGTACCACTGTGCAATTTATAATTTCTTGGACGAGCTGCTAGCATATGTAACACTATGCATAGAAGCAGCTACAAATGAATTTGTTGTAAAAATTTTATCAATTTGAAAGATAATGGGAAAAACAAGGTGTGTAGCTGATCAGCTACACTCTGCATTAAAGGCTTAAGTTCCACCCCTCGTATTACCCACAGGCGGACGTGCCCTAGTCGTCACACGACAAGACTCCCACCCAACACCCTATTTAGAATCAGAGAATTAAAAACAGCCTGTTTGACAGTACTAATAAATTAATAAAGTCTTCTCGGGTAATCAGCCGAGTGATGGCGTCGTCTTGTCACAACTTTTAGATGAGCTTCGTGCTCATCATCTTCTGGCGAAGTGACGGGATTTTTATTATTATTATTATTATTATTATTAATTAAACTTTCGGGCTCGGCATTGTAAGAGCTTGCACGACTCAGGTCCTCGACTCGTAAAACCCCCCGGATAGATGTAGTTGGGGGACGGGATTTTCGCTCACGCTTCTCTTGACGGACCTCGACCTTGTTCCGATGGGTTGCAGGCTAAGCATACTGCTGTTCCTGCGGTACCTGAAACATAGGAAACACATGTTAATGGCCTGAGTGGAAGAAGGGTCTTAGGGTGTCAGATAATGACGATGTGGTTTTCTCCACAGTTTCTACGAGATTATGAGATTAATCCCGTAGCAGATCAGGCCAACGAGTTGTTGGCCTGAAGTGTTGTTGTGTCCCAAGTTCCCGGACGATCCGGTTTTGGGACTGCTGCGTCTTCTCGTAGAACTTCCTGGCGGTGGCGCGGAACCTCTCCCGGAGACGCAAAATGCCAACTTCGTCGTGAAGCTGGGCGGTGGAGTACCGCGTCGTAAGATGCAGGGCAGTCTTCAGGGCGCGGTTCTGGATCCTCTGCAGCGACTCGATGTGAAGGTCTGCGGCGTTTCCAAATACTGGGGACGCGTACTCGAGCACTGGGCGAACCAGTGACAGGTACATCGTGATCCCATGTTGCGGCGGCAGCGACGACTGCGGGTTGAGCAGCGGGTAAATTACGCGAAAGCGTGTCTTACATCACTGACGTGATCTTTCCAGGTAAGCCTTAGATCTAGGGTAACCCCTAGGTATTTCGCCGTCGTGCTCCAGGGGATGGGAGCCCCCAGAATCTCGATCGGCGGTAGCCCAATAGGCACTCGTCTTCTAGTGAAGACGACTGCCTGGCTTTTCGCGGCGTTGAATTTCAACCGCCACTTAGTGGCCCATGCCCCCAAGGCGTCGCATCCAGGGGACGGGATGTTGTTCTTTTTTTTTCTTTATTGTAATTTCAATTCCCCTACAAAAGGGGCGGGTCGGCAGCTCTCACTGGCGCTCTTCAGCCTACAGAAATAAAATTTGACAGAGGAGAAACATAAAAACACAAAGGAGATAAAATTTTGGAGATAACACATACATAAAACGGAGATTTAAAATGGAGATAAAACAACGTACATAAAATGGAGGAAAACGATGGTGACATAAAACATTTGGAAAGGCGAAAGTGGTGGATAAAAACAGTTGCTCGAAGTCAGTGGCACATACACAATTAAAATGAGCATAGGGCGGCGGCTACGGCGAGACCGTCCGCTATTGTGGAGTTAAAACAAAAAACACAACACATGCTCGGAGAAATACACAAGTTAAAACTGACGATGTCGACTGCGGTTTGGTCGTCCACTGTTGTAAAATAAAACAATGTAGCTAAAGCACACCACACTTTTCGAAGCACAAAGGAGGTTCCATAGATGGTGGGGCACTGACAGCATTTAAGATGTGGTGTGGGGGGAAAGGGGATGAAAGGAGAGGGAGAGGTTGAGAAGAAGCCACAGAGCCGGTGGGGAAGGGACGGGGGGGGATGATGTCCCAGGAAGCAACGGGGAAGAAGGATAGGGGAGGGCGGTAAGAGGAGGATCTGGAGGGATGGGGGACGGAGGAGGGGAGAAGGGACGGGAAGGGAGGGATAGTCGGGGCCCTCAGGGAGAGAAGGGGGAGAGGGAACAAGGAGAAGGATCACAGCTGGTATGAAGGGTAGATGTCAGGTCGGAGGGCATCATCCGGGAGGGGGAGGGTACGGACGTTGCCACAGGAAAGGATCCGGACGGTGGACAAGTGGAGAGCAGGGGGAATACAGTGGTGGAGGCGCGGCAATGGACCAGGTGTGGAGAGGAGGGGATGGACTAGAGGATTAGGCGGATCTGATTTGCGGGATATGTAACGGAGTCGGAGATGTTCAAAAAAGAGAACGAGTCGGGGGAAAGGAATGAGATCATAGAGGATCCACATGGGGGATGGGGGGAGAAAGGGGGATACGGAAGGCGAGGCGAAGGGCATGGCGCTCCAGTATCTCCAGAGATTTGTAGAAGGATGGGGGAGCGGAGATCCAGGCGAGATGGGCGACACAGAGGACAGGGTGGATGAGGGATTTGTAGGTATAGAGGATGGTAGAAGGGTTGAGACCCCATGTTCGGCCAACAAGGAGTTTGAGGAGGTGGAGGCGGGAGCGGGCTTTTTCTTGGATAGTGCGTAGATGGGGAGTCCAGGAGAGAGTGCAATCAATAATGAGTCCCAGGTACTTTAGGGTAGGGGTGAGGCGGATGGGACGGTTATGGAAGCTCAGATAAAAATCTCGGGGACGGATGGAAGGGATAGTATGACCTATGATGATTGCCTGGGTTTTGGTAGGATTTATAGACAGGAGCCACTGGTTGCACCAAGCGGCAAAGAGGTCAAGGTGTTCTTGGAGCAGGCAAGGGTGGGAGCTAAGGCAAGGAAAGCGGTGTCATCAGCACATTGGAAAAGGTGTAAGGGAGGGGTAGGCTTAGGCATATCCGAGGTATACAGCAGATACAGGAGGGGAGAAAGGACAGAGCCTTGGGGCACACCAGCAGAGGGATAAAAAAGACGGGAGTTGGTGTTGTGGATGGTAACATAGGTGGGGCGGTTGGAGAGGAAGGAGGCAATGACCCGGAAAGGCTGATGGGAAGAGCATAGGTTTGGAGTTTGAAGCGGGATGTTGTATGCCGCACACCTCATATAGTGGCTGTCCGCTGGTCACCACAAGCGTCCAGCCAATCAGGCTCTTTCGGAAGAATGCACCGCGTGCCGGCCGGTGGCCAATCGGATTCCTCTGGCAGCTGCTGCCACTGCCGCGTGCAGGCCGGCGCAACGGCCCACGCCGCTCCTCCGGAAGGCGCTGCCGCGTGTCCAGACGTTCCTGACCAATTTTGTCAATTGTGGGATTCCACGCTGCACTGATCTGAAAGCCGCTGGCCCGGTTTACCAAGTTGTTTTGCAAACGTATCTCCACTGCCTCTTTGAAAACTGAGTCCCAGAAAGCACTGGCACTGCACAACTTCCTTGTTTTTTTCGAATTCGAAAGTGTGCTTTTCAAAAATGCAGAGTTCTGCTACCGCGGACTTGTTTGCCTGTCCTAGTCGTACGTTCCTGATATGTTCGCTAAGGCGTTGGAAGATACAACGTTGCGTCTGCCCGATATGTTCCACACCGCATTTGCATTCAATGCTATAGATGCACGGCGTCTGCAGCCCTTACTGGTCCTTGGTCGAGCCGAGGATGTCTTTAACTTTTCGCAGTGCGCGGAAGTAGGTCGTAACTTCATGCTTCCTTAGAATTCTAGCGATCTTCGCTGTCGGTGGTCCAATATACGTCAGAAAAGCCACACGGTCTTCTTCTCCTTCTTCTTGGTCTTCGTATCTCCACCCGCCTCTTGTCTGTACAAGGGGCGCGTCTAATTTGTGTCTCGGTGTAGCCGTTTTTTCGGAAGATTTGTTGTAGATGTGCAAACAATCGCATATATAACTAATAAAATCAACAACAGGCAAATGTTTAGGCTTTAGTGAAAAGTTGAAACCTTTTCCCACCACACCGCTGAGGACATCGCTCGGTATTCTTTAATACTTTACTTTGCCCTGAAACCAATGGTCTTTTAATCCAGATCAGTAACTGGCGTGGCTCTGGTGCAGACGTTCGCAGACTTGCACCTCGTTCGGCCAGTTACCTCGCCACGTGTGGAGACGCGCGCGCCTCCCCCGCCCAGGAAGCGAACCACCGTCCGCCGCCCGCCGACAATGAGCGATGGCGTGTCGGCCGCTTCGATTTCTCGACAAAGCGGGGATTCCCCTCGGCGCGGCGCCTGGCGGCCTGCCCTCACCGGCCATCCATCGCGTCGCCCACCGCCCTTCACCGGAACTCCCTTCACTTGCGGTCCATCGATCAGCCACAAAGCTTTTCGTGGTCGGACAATTTAGGAAAGCGCCAGAGGGAATAGGCCCAGAGAAAGGAAAGAAAGTGGCACGAAATTTGTTACCAGGGACACGGCGTACAGTAGCGTCAGTCGCTTCCTTTAGACTAGGAAAATTTCGATCGCCTCATGCCGCGAACAGGAAGATAGAAGTAACATTAGACGTCTTACGTCCCGTATTTTGTATCCCATCCTCGTCGCCACTTTTGTGTCTCGTTTTCGTCGGCTGTCTTTGGTGTCGGTGGCCGAGTAGAAAGAGACCGACACAGGAATAAAGGATGCACGCTTGTGAGGTACGGAGGTGACCAGCCAGTGGGACAGCAGAAACTAGAAACACTAGAGGAAATTAGAACGAGATATATATTTCATAGAGACTTAGTAATACTTAACTTTTACATAGTTCTTGACAGCAGAATGCTGATACATAGATTAGATAGAGGCCTGTCTACTGATGATTCCTAGTGCCTATCCGATAGCCAAGTCTTCACTGGTGCCTATCTGATACATAGATTAGATAGAGGCCTGCCTATTGATGATTCCTAGTGCCTATCCGATAGCCAAGTCTTCATGGTGCCTATCAGAAATGTTCAAATGTTTGTAGAGTCCATGTGACTTAACTACGGGGTAATCAGTCCCTAAGCGTACAAACTACTTATGAACTAGCTACAACTAAGGACGGCACAAATATCCATGCCCGAGGGGGATTCGAACCCCCGACCGTAGTGGCCGTGCAGACCGTGACTGAAGCGCCTCGCTCCCCTCGGCCACCGCGGCCGGCGGTGCCTATCTGATTCCCAAGTGTTAACTGGTTACTATCTCAGTCCCAAGGGAACGATGTAGCAGTGGTGGCCACGAGCGGAGTTGCAGCAGAGGGCGCTCGTGGCTGACGTCGTAAGAACGCCACGCCGTGCGTGCATGGCGGCGCGCGGCGAAAGTAGGTGGCGCGCACTTCATACTTGTGCGACACCACACCGTGCACACTGAGTCATTACAGATGAACTTGTGCATTAACCCTAGTATGCATACCCTAGGACCAATGGATCCAGTAGCATCTTTAATTTCTAATTGCTCTATGAAATATCTAGATATGTGTATGGTGTAAAAATTGGCAAATGACCCTGAACAACGAAAAGTGTGAAGTCATCCATATCAGCACTAAAAGAAATCCATTAAACTTGATTTACATGATAAATCTGTTGAATCTAAAAGGCCCTAGGGCATGGGTGTGTGTGTTGTCCTTAGGTTAGTTTCCCTTAGTTTAAGTAGTTTGTAAGCTACGGACTGATGACCACGCAGTTCGGTCCCATAGATTAAAAAGAATCTAATGGCCGCAAATTCAAATAAATACCTACGACTTACAATTAAGAACAACTTAAGTTATTGGAGTGTAGGCCCTACACAAATATTGTAGGGGAGACGAACCAAAGGCTACGTTTCCTTGTCAGAACACTTATAAGATGCAACAGTGCTACTAAAGAAACTGCCTACACTATGCTCGTGCGCCCTATTTTGGAATATTGCTACCCAAATGTTCAAATGTTTGTATAGCTTATGGGACTTGACTACGGGGTCATCAGTCCCTAAACTTACAAACTACTTATGAACTAGCCAATACTAAGGATGACACAAATATCCATGCCCGAGCGGGGATTCGAACCCCCGACCGTAGTGGCCGTGCAGACCGTGACTTATTGCTACCCATTGTGGGACCCCACCAAGTGCAGCTGACGGAGGACCGGGCCGGCGCAAGGCACGTGCGAAACGTGCACTTTCCGCGAGGGGCGGCAAATCTTTTATTTATTTATTTATTTATTTTTTAACAAACTCAACATTCATGCCCAAGAGAGGATTCGAAATACAAACCTCGGAAGGAGCGGTTTCTGTAACTGTGGCATGGCTTCTCGACTACCTCCCGGCCTGGCGCCCCTGTTGAACAAGGGGAGTGAGGAGGACCAATTTCTTTCTCGCCACTGTGGCAGCACCGCCGTGTTTACGATGGAGGAACAGAGAGGGGGAAGCAGCCTGGCGTACACGCCAGTATTCTTATCAGTCTGTTACGCGCCGTACGTTTACTCACCCTTTGACAGTTTCAGACGCGTGTGTAGTAAAATTCGGCCGAAATTGAATTTCACGCGGCTCAGTTCTTATGACTTCAGCTCCTAAACATTGTATCCTACAGTAATATAAGATTTTACACACATCTGAACATTTTTGTAAATTCACAAGGGTTATTAAAATTAGATCGATTTCCTAAATCCGGTTTGATTCCATTTTTGAGCTGGTGCGCAGCGACTGTTTTGTACAAATCTGTAGAGAATGTCACCAATCAGTCGCAATTATTGTTTTATTTTCCAGATCTACATAGATTTCGGGCACAGTGTGATTATTCTCAATGCTTTGAGTTATGTTTACATCTATACCGTCATACTGAACGTAATTGTCAACATGTGGGTTTAGATGTAAGCATATTAAAATCTTTGAGACTGGGTAGATCTGAAAAGTAAAAACAAAAATTGCGATTGATTGCTGACATTTCCTACAGATTTTTTTAAAATAAAATTCCACAAACGTGGGGGGAGGGGGGGGGGGCAATTTAATAGCTCGCACGGGGCGGCACTTGGACTAGCGTTGGACCTGCGGAGGACACAGAGAAAGTTCAGAGAAGGGCAGCTCGTTTTCTGTTATCGAGATGTAGTTGAGAGAGTGTGACGCAAGTAATGCAGAAGTTGGGGTGGAAATCATCAAAAGAAAGGCGTTATTCGTTGCGACGAGATTTATTTGCGAAATCCCTATCACCAACTTTCTCTTCCGAAGGCGAACATACATTTGTTACCACCCACCTACAGAGGAAGAAATGATCATCATAATAAAATCAGAAAAATCAGATCGAAAACGGAAAGATTCAGGTGTTTCTTTCTCCCGCTTGCTAACAGAGAACTGAACGGTAGAGAAATATTATAAAAGCGGTTCATTGAACTCTCCGCCATGTGCTTAAATATGATCGTCGGAGTATTATGTAGATGTAGATAGACTTGAAATTCAGTCCCAAGTAATCAGATAACCTATCTGGCAATATTCAATAATACGTAACAGGAAACTACTAGCATTTTGTGCCATTGGTTTAAGAGCCATCTAAATTCTCTTTGTATATCACAAATTTACATAATCTCGTCCGATGGATCCCATGGTTTATATCAAAGTGTCATTAAATTGGGCTGAGTTGTCATATTTAACATGATACGTCTGTTCTTTCAACTGACGTTGCGAAAATCGGGAGACCCGGGTTCGAGTCCCGGTTCGGCACAAATTTTTATATGCTACAAAATGATTGACCAGCTGAAGAATGGCAGCTAGTGTCAGAAATTATCGCAAATTGAGAAGTAATGAATTTATATTTAACATTTATAGCTGCGGACCATCAGCAACGTCAGTTCCAAGAACAGATGTATAATGGGTTATATCATTATCTTTTTTTACTAAGAGAAATTATTTAAATCAGAAATCGTCAGCCGATCCATTTCGGCGTAAATTGAAAGCTAATGTGATAAATACGTCAATCGTATAAAAGATTAATGTTTCGCGCGATTAGCTGCGAAGAGGTGATGAGCCAAAAGTGGAGTGGAGAATGATTGTTGGAAGTCTTCAGTTGAACCACAGTCGGTCTATTAAACTGCTTTCTGACGTCTCGCCTATAACTGCAGAAGACACAGACCAAGTTCCAGCGGCTACTGCCTGCGGGGTTATAGGCATCTCGCATTTACAGAGTGCGTGGCGATCACCACCATCCGTCGCGTGAGAAAGACTTCGTGACTGTCTCTGAATGACATCAGCATTCTCGATTCAAAGTAATTGACTGTCATTCTGTTGGCTCAAAGTCGTTATCCATACTTTATTTACCAGGGACTTCAAATTAAAAGGTACGAAACGACACTGTGGGTATAACGGAAGTCTCTATTCAAAAGTAATCAACAGAGGCCCAACTACGCCCCCCTCCCCCTCTGTTGAACGGGCCGAAGGGTTTCCTGTTCACGTAATTCCTCTGGCTTTGATAAGAGTCAGTCCTCCACTCCGTCCTTCAGTTCGTCGATCGAGTTGTAGCGCTTCTCTTTGAGATGTATTTTAGACGACCAGACAGATGGAAGTCACAGGGCGACATGAAGGGGCTATAGAGGGGATGCTCAAGCCGCTCCCGCTTGAACTTGGTCAGTACACTGTGTGTGGCCCTGGAGACGCGTGGACGCGGGTTATCAGGGAGCAGAATCACTCCCAGGCCGTCTGCTCTTGATAGACTTGCGTAGGCTACGGAGTTTCTCATGGTATACGTCGCTCTTAGTGGTTTTTCCGTGCTCGAGGAATTAGATGAATATCGAACCTTGTACGTCGAAAAAGACTGAAAGCATCACCTTGCCTGCTGAGAGCACAGCCCGGAATGTTTCAGGTAGAGGTGACGACGCATCTTCGCGTCTCTATATGTCGCACTACGTTATCCCAAAGCGGCACATTCAAATTTAAAGCGGTTTTGTTGTTAAGACGTTTCCTACTTCTTCATTTGAATAAAATTTATAAAGTCAAACATTTTGTTTTTCTACCAAAATTGTTCAAATGTTTGTAAACCTGAGGGACTTAACTATTCTGGTCATCAGTCAGTAGGCTTTAAAAACTACTTAAACTAACGTATGTTAAGGAAAACAAATATACCCATTCCAGAGGGAAGACTCGACCCTCCGACGGCGAGTATCAGCGCGCTACGCAGCGAGGCGCCTTAGAGCGCTCGGCCACTGCACTGTCGCCCAAAATTTTTATGATGTTTATGAAACTGTGCTGCTTCTCGAAACATGCGCGTAAGGTAATCCGTCGTCCATGCTGAAACCCTCGTCAAGATAAATTTCATGATTCCCTTCTCTCAGCCCCAAGGTCTTAACCGAAGAAAACGCCACTGTAAAAGCCTACAATGTACGAGGCGCGTCCAGAAAGTAAGTTCCGTTTGGTAATAAAATGAAATTGTACACAGATACAGAAGAAATTTTTATTGCACAAAATTCTACAACTCTTAAACTACTTTTCCACGTGACTGCCGAAATTTTGCAGGTTTTGGTCATAGCGTGGCACCAGGTTTGTATACCTTCTTCATAGAAATTTGCCGCCTGCGTCTTCAACCAGTTGGAAACAGTTTCTTTCAGCTCCATAGCGAGAGCACTAAATGTAAACCTACGGTTTTCCTGGATCTTGTCATCAATCGCGTGAACCAGTTCTTCTGTAACCAAAGGTGGACGCCCACTTCGTTCTTCATCGTGCACATCACTACGCCCGCCATTGCACTGTCGGACCCATCTTCTCACCATCGAATGACTCATCGCATTTGGTCCGTAAACATCGCAAATTGCAGATAAATTTCACTTGGTTTCACTTTCCTCGCATTCAGAAACCGAATCACCGACCTCATTTCACAGGCGGCGGGATTTTCAACTACGTAACTGACAGCGATCTCCAAATGGCGCACGCTCTTCTCCTTGATACACATCGTCTACAGCGCATGAGCGGAACTGCAATCGCAGCGCTGCAGCGGAGATAAATTGAAACGGAACTTACTTTCTGGACGCGCCTCGTATGTTGGAACTATTAGGCTGATGGTATTAATGTTGCCGTGCATTCCTCACAAGTGTTTGGACCAACACAGGTATAAGTAAAAATGTTTGTTATTTGAAATTGAACATTTAATAAGGTTGAGTAGGTGTTGGCTCTCTTTGTAAACAACAGAAAGAAATTCAAAAATGAAAGTATGTCGCCACGTGACAGAACGTGAATAACGTATGCAGTATTGTGTTTTTAATCAGAGTGATGATGTCGTAACAATCATACGGAAGAATCGCTGAAAATGTTCTCTTTTGCCTGTGCTTAGAGTTTATTTCGGTTACATACTAACAGCTGTATCTCTGAAATCAATAAAAACTATATACATGTTATATGGCATTTTTACTGCAATTCGTCTACACTGCCTCCTTAAAACGCTGTATATTGCCCCCCCCCCCCCTTATATGTTCACGGAGTCAATAAATATCATCACTATATGCCCGAAACCATTTGTAATAAAACTTATTTCTTCTTCTCTTCTGCTTCGTTAGGACCCTTCACGATCACGCGTGACTTGTTTTGCACGTCTTCTTTCTTACCAATTCTTCTTCATTCTCACACTTATTCTGTTCAAGACGACTCTGATCTTGGTGTCCGGCCACGTGTGGCCGTCCCCCAGCCCTTTATACCTCTCCCTGACCTGTTCCACTGCCTGAAGATTTCTTCCAGTCATCACTGACTTCCTTCACACAGTCGTTCCCCGTGTGGCATGTCGCATTCCATATCTTCTTAGTCAACCTCTCATCATCCATCCTCAAGAGATGCCCTACAAATAGTAACTTTGAAACGTGTCCATAATAAATTACTTTTGTAAGAAAATGTCCAATATTGTGCCTCCTGTTTTGTATCGAGTAACTTGCTTGCAAGAAGATGTATAATATCGCTTCTACTGTATGTATCGATATGTGTACTTAACTCTGTGAAGTTTCATCTTTAGCAAAGATCATGTATTGCATAGCATTGTAGCTCGCGCTGAGAGAGAGTAGCACTTGTGGTTCAGCTCGCTTAGAGAGCGGTTGAGTTGTGTGTATGGCTCCGATGTAGAGTAGAGGCTGCTTTGCCAGCAAGTCAGAAGTTGTATTATGTAGGTAATGTAATGCTGATTATTAATAATAAGTAACAAAGTTGACCTTTCTTTCCTGTTTCATTTACGTAGTTAGAAAATTAACATACTTCCTTCATTTGATAATTAGTTATTAGTGGATTTAAAGTGCAGTATTGATTTGAATAATATTGTTGAATAGATTTCGTTATTGATGCCATAGTAAATGATAGTTAATTGACTATGATACTAAATTTCAATAATCAGAAACTGATCTGTATAAAAATTCTCACAGTCAAGCATTAAGAAAGTGGTTTGTGGTTTTTTTAATATCTTTCTCGCAGTCAAAATTTTGAGTATAGTTAGTGTCTGTTTCAAATGGTGACTTGTCACAGTTGTTTTGTGTTTAAAAGATCCGTTGCGCACATAATCAGTTTAATGCACTGTTTCTTATTTAATAGTATATACATCAATATCAGGGCCATAATTAAACCAAATTGCTGTGTTAATGAACAATTTGTTGTCTGATTTAACGATATGTTCAACATCAACAACACACACACAGCATTTAACCTTCTCACCCGTATCTCACTCGACAGGTTCAAAGTTTTAATACAGTTCCTGTCGTGTTCTGTTTATCCAGATATCCCCATGTTTTTATGGTGTCCCATATGTATCTCAAAATTTTCCGCATCCCCTTCTCCAACTAGGCTATACACAAACTCTCTAGCCGCGTGTGATCGTTTCTGATGCATACAGCGTAGCGTTCATTACGGTTGCAGCGAAGAGTCGCAATTTGATATTCCGTAACAGATTTTTCTTGTCGCATGTTGTTTCCGCTGCATATACTGTTGATGGTGGTCCGTCTGTCGGATGGGAACGATAAGCTCGGCGGCCCCCTCGGTGTTTTTCGAGAGGAGTACGCTGTGTGCCCGCACCGGGTTTCATTCTCTCCCATCATCTAAAAAAAAAAAAAAATGTTCAAATGTTTGTTAAACAAACTACTTATAAACTACCTTATACTACCTTTCCCATCATCTAAAAAATGTTCAAATGTTTGTTAAACAAACTACTTATAAACTACTTTATACTAAGGACGACACAAACAACCATGCCCGAGGGAGGATTCGAACCCCCAGCGGGGAACGGCATCGCGCATCGGAACATAGCGCCTCAATGCGCTCGGCCACTCCGCCGCGGCTCCCATCATCTCCATCACGACCACGACACTACACTACACAAGCACCCATTACAATCACGTACACTTAACATAGACTCTTCAGCACACAGTTCTCACACTTTGCGAAGGTAAGGTGCCTGCGGGTGCGGACGATAGGGAAAACTTTTCCAATTAGGCGGCTGAACCTGCCCTTAGGAGTCTCCCAGCCATTCATGCCGTACGACTTTGCTTTACTTTATCGAATCTTCTGCAAAAGCAGTGCCCCGTCTACTGAGCCACTGTTGCTCTCTATTCCACCAGTTATCTTCTCTCCCAAATGAAGAAAACTGTTGACTTCCTAAACTAATTGGCGATCTATCTTCCAGTCGTATCCAGTGTTCAGTATTTAGTCTTATTAGGGTAAGGCTGGGGCAAACGGACACTCTAGGTGGATTTTTTTTAAATAACTATTAAAAAATCTAATTCAAGATGTTTATTTTATATCACTAAGAAACTTATACCTTATGTCAAAGCAATACATATTTAATAATTTTTTTAATTTTATTTTCAGCCCAGGATAATTGATACAGATGGATGGAGCAAACGGACATTCCATATGGGGCAAACCGAAACTTTACTTTTTAATCACTGTCATCATTGTTACAATTATTGCAAACAAAGTAAGGATCATTTCCATTTGGAACACACACAACATGAAACCAGAAAGAACAGACTAGACACTGGACCCAATTTTCACCATGTTTGTATAGTTTTTTCTTTTCTTTTTTTTTTTTATACACATTGCACACATCATTCTTACGGGTATCACATTTGGTATTGTTCGCTGCCGTCTTGTTTGCCGCCCTGGCCTTTTTCTCTTTTAGATCAGAAATAAAACTAGGATGCGTCAGAATGGATGATGTTCCCATCTTGCGTTTCTTTTTGGCAGATCCTGATGGTCCACTGAAGTCCTGGAAAACTCTCATTCGCAGCATGTTTGGTGACCCTTGTGTTGGCTGTGGTTGCAGTTCCGCCACTCTATTAGCCCTATTTCCTGATACAGTTGTCATCTGCACGTCTGCTGTTTGATTCTCAGGATTTCCTACTGGATTATTAGTGGGGCCTTCATGCACAGTTGCGGGAGCAAACACTTGTTCAGACAAGCGGTTGGGATTGAAGGGATGAATCCCACAAGCACTGAAGCCATTTACAGCGTTCCCGACTGTAGCTGCAGGGTTCCATGCTTCAGCAAAAACAGCTCCAAATGTCACTTTATTAATTCTATTCATTCCTTTCCCTGGATTTCTTCTGATGTACAACCTGCAGGATTCATTGTAAAATGTCTTTAGTGGAGCAAAGAAAGAGACATCAAGGGCGGTAACCTGTGAGTACTGTGTGGGGTCAAACACAATAGATGCACACTGTTGGCTGCGGCCTTCTATCTGTGTTCCTTTTAGGATTTCGGAACATTCTGTAAATAAGAATAGTATTCAGTCACAACTATTGAGATTTACTAAAAATTAAATTATTTGTCAGTTAAAGATATTTGATACACCTCCATAATTGTTTTATTAAGAAAAAACTAATATGTCCGTTTAACCCCAAGAAGTGTCCGTCTGCCCCACCTTAGCAATATTTGAGTTAGCGTCGTAAAAATACAACATATGGCACCACCCAGGCATATCGTCATACTGGCACGTGGAAGGAAGCAGGAGCCCGCTACCGGACTAGGATAGAACCTCCATGATTTCATTGAAATACCAACAACCCTTATTTCCCTAACAATATTCTGAACAAAGTCATTGCCTGCACAGCATATGTTGCTTACCTGTGTTAGTTTACAAGCCAGAAGGGCGTTTTGAATAGGTTATTTCAAACAATACTTATCACAGTCACTCGTATGCACTACATTGCAACAATATGAGTCACAAGAACGGTGTTGCCAACTTGAACGATGTAAATACACCACATTTGCTTACGTTCTGTCCGTTTGCCCCAAACTTACCCTATACACCCTCTTCAGTCTGACCTTTCCTGCTATTTCGGCTAGATTTATCTGTTACTGCTTGTGCGCTGTTTTAAAAACCAACTGTATAACAATTGATAACACCTACAAAATATTCAAATTATTATATAACAGGCGATCGAAAAATTCTTTTCGGAGACCGTACAAGATATAGACGATATGTAAATAAAGTAAAAGTAACCGTGAAAATTGGAAGAACCACCCCACCGACGCACCTTGCGTAAGATAGCCTTCTGCTAACGTATCGGGACCGGAGTGCCAGAGGTTTCCACAGGTGGGAGACGAGGGGGGGGGGGGGGGGTTCATGACGCAAACTGCGTCACTAAATCTCTGTGGGGGGGGGGGGGGCGATGAAAAATTACTAATTTTGGCCAGCCTGGGGGGGGGGGTTATAAAACAATTTACAAAACGTGAAATAAAAAACGATAGACAAATGTTTATATCCAAATAAATTTATCTTCCGAATCCAGGACTAATGTCTCGGGTGTGGGAGCAGGGGGGAGGGGGGAATTGTTCGCAGTTTGGGGGGGGGTGAGTCTTTGGCCAAGAAAAGGGTGGGGTGCACCTCTGGGGGAGTGATCGGAATTACATGGGTCAACTCCAGTGTCTCGAAATGAGCTGGTGATACGATACTGGCATGTGCGGTCTCATGTAAGCAGCTGTAGCCCTCCTTTTCGTACAGACATTGCGCCCCGTATACATTCTTCGGTAAATTCAAAGAATGTTTGCATTCAGAGACGCAGGGTCTCAAACGGCATATACTGCTGGAAATAAAAAATACTACATCCTCTTACGCCTTTCCAATTCTTTCAGGATTTTTTGTTGAAACAATGCATATGGAATACATGAACTCATTACATTTACAAATCAACAGCACAAGCGGTTCTGAATTACTAGTTGTCGATCCATGTTAAAACCTCCTTCCACACGCGGAAATTCTGGAAGAGCTACTCGCATCCACTGGATCATTCGGATGGCGAATACTGCCATTACTCCTCGCCTGCGGGACCTGTTCGCACTTGTGGTTTGACGACTGGCGAGTCGCATGTCTTAGCTGCCGCCCCATCACACTCCATACATGCTGCGTTGGAGAAAAGTCCGGAAAACATGCTCGCCAGAGAAGTTGCTGCACGTCTTGCAGGGAATGTCGAGTTTCACGCTAAGTGTGTGGGCTAACATTACGCTTTTGGAACAGCGTATCACCTTCCTGTTGCAATAATGGTAAGCTAACGGGTATTACAACATCCTGCACGTACCGAGCATTCTCCACAAACACCACAGGTGCAGCGCACTTCTAGTTCCTCGCACCCTAGAACATAAGGGCTAGGGTGGGTGCAGTGTGTTTTGAACGAATCACAGTCTAACGCATACAGTCGCGACACTTCCACTGGTTTTTGTTATAACTCACGACAACAGCGCTCCAAGCGACTGACGAGGTACATTTCTGAATACGATATCGGATGAGTGCGAATAGTGTCGTTTAAATTTATTCTAACATACTTTTTATAACGGGGAAGGTATGTAGTGCCATAAAAATAGGTAATAACCACAAAATAACTCCACATTTGCCGCGGTGGAGTAGCCGAGCGGTCTAAGGCGCCTCGCTGCGGAGCACGCAGTTGCTCGCCGTCGGAGGTTCGAGTCCTCCCTGGGGCATGGGTGTGTGTGTTGTCCTTAGGTTAGTTTACCTTAGTTTAAGTAATTTGTAAGCTACGGGCTGATGACCACGCAGTTTGGTCCGATAGATTTACAAACATTTCAACATTTGAACTCCACATATGTCTTTATAAGTTTTCCTAGGAACCATTTGAGAGCGTGAAACGGTACTTTCCAGGGCGGATTATTTAAGATTATCTTGAAATCTACTACTTTTTCATCAACAATTTAAGTTTGTATTAAGAGCAAATATTGCTAACAAACAACAGAAGACTCAATCAACCATCTACAGAAAGACGTCAGTTTCCTACGTCAGTATATCTTCGCTACAAATCCAGTCAAATCAGTAACTGTTAAATATGATAAACGTATATGCATTAGTTGCATTATTAAATGTACCACATGAACGACTACAGCTGTAGCTGAAGAGAATCCCCTCAAACGTGACAATAAAACATAGAAAGCAAAAACACAGTTTCCCAACAAAGCAGAAACCAGTTCCAAAATTGTTTCTACGTATGAACCAGAAACGGCAAGAATATTGAAGACATTCGTTATATAATCAAAAGTAATTAAACTCAAAAAGTATATGGGTTTGTAATAAAGACGGGTGAAGTGTAAAAATGATGATATCATTAGACTCTGTATCGAATTTTTACACCGAGCGAGGTGGCGCAGTGGTACCACACTGGACTCGCATTCGGAAGGATGGTGGTTCAAATCCACCTCCGGCCATCCAGATGTAGGTTTTCCGTGATTTCCCTAAATCACTCCAGGCAAATGCCGGGATGGTTCCTTTGAAAGGGCACGGCCGATTTCCTTCCACATCGTTATCCAAACATCCGAGCGTAAGCTCCGTCTGCCGGCCGCGGTGGCCGAGGGGACTGCGGCGCTTCAGTCACGGTCTGCACGGCCACTACGGTCGGGGGTTCGAATCCGCCCCCCCCCCCTCCCCCGGGCATGGATATTTGTGCCGTCCTTAGTTGTAGCTAGTTCATAAGTAGTTTGTAAGTTTAGGGACTGATGACCCCGTAGTTATGTCCCATAAGCTTTACATACATTTGAACATTTTTTGAAGCTCCGTCTCTAATGATCACGCTGTCGATGGGACGTTAAACTCCAAGCTTCCTTCCTTCGAATTTTTACACGTCCTAGTTCATAAGTCGTTTGTAAGCTTAGGGACTGATGACCCCGTAGTGAAGTCCCATAAGGTCTACAAACATTTGAACATTTTTTTTTACACGCCAATGAAAGTGCTTGCCATATAATAACAGACCATAACAGGAATTAATATTTCTCGTCCGTTTATAATCCTTCACGTTTAGCGAAATATACACATATTCGTAAGTATTTCCTCATGAATAAGTTGCTGTTTATATCACTGAAGCAGGGAAATTCGGCTGTTTTTACATTTATTTCAAGATTATTTGCATCTCTCAATATTTTACTAATGTTTGGAACGCAAAAATTATAGAAACCATTTGGTTAATTATGTAGGAAAGTAATTCCAAACAAACGTTTCTCCTACGGCTCCTCGCCCACCACTAGTAGCGCTAGTGTCGTTGCAACTGTCAGCTGGTAACAACTTTCAGAGCGGTGAGTGTCGCGACTGTGTGTGTTAGAGTGTGGACGAATGCGCTCTACGAGACAGCGCTGGCCAGGTGTGGCAAGCACTGCAGGCAGGAGGCAGGGTCTGCTTCCGTCGCGGTCCGCCATTAATCTCTCGGGTGACGCTGTGACGGCACCAGGCGAAACATGTACGTCGAGGCTGTGGCGCGAAGCGGGCGCCCTCAGGCCTCTGACACACAACACAAACATTGTGCACGTGGCGTGTTTGTGCGCGGTGGGTTCCGAGACTATCGATTTCAGAACAAAAGGACATTCGCGTACCTGTCTGCATGCAGTTAAAGTTGATGACAGAGCAAGATCCGGAGTTCCTTTCAAATGTAATCAACGCTGATGAAACCTGGCTACATCATTATCTTCCAAAGAGCAAACAGCAAAACTCACAAGGAAAGTACTTGGGCTCGAACAAACACATATACACCAAAATCGTATGAGAGATAATGTAAAGATCCCTTATTGCACTAGTGATATTCCCGCATCTGCAAATCTCTGCAGTCGTCCGTTAGAGGGCTCTGCGTGTGCCATGCCGCATTGCACTTTGACCTGTCGGTTCGCCAGTAGGGACGGTGCAGTGTGCCTCCGAAGTTGCGTTTTGTGATGTTATTTGTGTGGTTAAGCGTCAGATGGGGCGGTGATTGCTAATCAATCCTGCTAATGTATTGCGATTAGTTGCGATGAAGTTACGAAGAACCCTTCTTCGTGAAGATGGTATTAGAGTAGAAGATGAATCATTTGCATGCTTCCTCGTATCTGTTAGGTACAGAAATATGAGGATAAGTTAGATACTGTTATTACAAACGCATAATAATGATAATAGGGATGATAATGACGAATAACTCATTGCAATCGGTAGTGCTACGGTCAGTGCTGGAAGAGACGATGGAAGCAGTGGCAGTGAATACAAACAGTCTTTCGGGAAGAAGGTTAACGTTGCAACTATCATCACGGCTTTTGATGACAATTCGCTAGAGACCGTATACGATGATTATTACATAAGTTATAGTTAAGATATCTGCATTACGTATGGCGTCTATAATTACATCTACAGTGCTGTCTAGAGCATGGTTGCAGAGCTTTGCAGAAAAACAACACCCACCAGCACATTGAGGTGTACGTAGAGATCCTGTAACCAAACGTTCATACAGATATGTTTGTTCGAGCCCATGCACTTTCCTTGTCAGTGTAGAAATTTCCTTCATCGCCAACCCCCAAAAACAGCAAAAGCGGTTGCTTCTGGTGAAAAAGTTATGCTGATCCCATTTTTTTTTTATATTCGTGGAATGGTTTATCAGCACGTCGTACCTGCACATACGCCAATAACTGGGCAATACTACAGGGATGTCCTTAAAACAATGCGAGTCCATATCAGGCGCAAAAGACATTTCCGTGAAGCAAGATGGATGCTGTACCACGATAATGCGCGGCCGCATGTTGCCAATGTTGTTGCTGAATGTCTTGCAGAAACCCACGTGAAGTGCATCCCTCGTTCTCCCTATAGTCCGGATTTAACCCCCATGTGACTGCCTTCTACTCCCCAACCTGAATAAACGCCTTTGTGTGGGGCATTATCCATCATCAGAAACAGTGGTGAAGGATGCGCTGGCGATTTTGAAGGACGTATAAAAGAATTGTTTACGGCATGTATTTGAAGACTGGCAGAAACACTGGGGCAAGTGTATGGCTTTCATGGGAGACCATTTGGAGAAGGGCCTTCAAAATTATGAGGATGAGTAAAGGTATGTTGTAAAAAAAAATTATAGCCAATAAATAATCAGCCAACCATTTGTAACAATAGTATTTTTAATAACCTGAACAATGAAATACATGGATATCAAGTTACGTTTATTAAACTACTATTGGTGCAACTTGTGGGCTAATTTTTGCTATCCTGTAGCCGTAGCTGAAGCGAAGTCATGTTTAAAAAATTATGATCATTCTTCATTGAATGACGGCCGTGATGGCCGAGGGGACTGAGGCGCTCCAGTCACGGTCTGCACGGCCACTACGGTCGAGGGTTCGAATCCCCCCTCGGGCATGGATATTTGTGCCGTCCTTAGTATTAGCTAGTTCATAAGTAGTTTGTAATTTTAGGGACTGATGACCCCGTAGTTAAGTCCCATAAGCTATACAAACATTTGAACGTTTCTTCATTGAATAGCCTTCGTACAAGTCAAGGTGAAATTTTACTTACAGCAGTGGCAGCTTAGTGTGGTAATATTAACAAAAAATGTACTTTTGCTGAGGATAACTATTTTAATGACCAAGGAAGGGTTTATACAGGAGCCCGTCGACCATGGAAGAGGAACACCATCAATCATTTAATTAACCTCCTTGTTTATTTCATTAACAACACAAAAGAGTTACCTACGTCAACTAACAGTGTTCATATCGGTAAAATCTTACTTACGACAGCAGTTGCGTAGTGTGCCATATTGATAACAATTGTTGAATGCTCTTAGAAAACCCATTCTCATAGAATGAGGGGAATGATCTACTTTCATGTCGACCATGAAATAATAATCACATTGGTGCCTTTACCGTCCACTTAAGATTTTCCTGTAATTTTATGATTTTTTTTCAAATATTTCGGACAAAAATAGTAAAAGTACAAATATAAGAAATAATGGACGATACGATTACGACTCTATTATTGTGATAATATCTATGAACTCAACACGTAATATTCTCTCTGGCCGTATTTAAACAAACAGCCGAAATATTTTGATATTTGAGTTTAACTTTGACATACATACCGTTACTTTTACAAATATGTCTGAAGTGATGTGAGATATGAAAAACATACATCAGACCAAAGTTGAAGAGAATTTTCTCCTTTACAAATTCAGTTTTCGTGTCAGATGAACGTTTAAGCCGCTGTTTTCATTTAACTTTCGAGCTGTCCAAAGGTGATCTCAAAGTACCACTTTTAGTGTTACTACCTCAACCTAAAGTGGGCCAATAATAAATGCAGTTCCTTCTGCATGCTTCATAGGTTTTTGTATGATACTTGTAAGGTTAGTAAATTGATTATCCACGTCAAGCGAAAATTTCATTCCAAACATTGCCACACTTAGCCGCAGCTGCCTTAATTACAATTTCTAGGTGACTGCACAATCGTATACGCTTATTTTCCGTGCTTTCTATCACAACGAAAAACAGAGAGTAATTAAAATCATTCGCATGACTACGCACAAAACACACTCTACATATCGCGTGGCAGAAACCGTGTCATCGGAATAGAATGGCAGGTTCGATATTTCTCGTTTGAGAACAGGCGAATTCGATTGCAAACATTCTTCGAAATTTTCCATTCTTCATCCTCCAATAGATTTCACCTGGTGTTCGCTTTTCATCAGCCATGTAAAGGCATCAGCCAGGTTCTAATTTTGGGTGGAGTTTTCAACAAATGGACATCATCAAAAAAAGGTGGTGTTTATTGTTAAAAGAACTCAAAACACACGTCCACGGTTCTCGTTTTTCTTGGAACAACTGCAAAGTCGGGTACGTTCATGGTTCCATAACCAGTCTAAAACTTCCATGAAGGCACGGGCCGTCTTGTCTCACAATGGCCGGCCGCGGTGGCCGAGGGGACTGAGGCGCTCCACTCACGGTCTGCACGGCCACTATGGTCGGGGGTTTGAATCCCCCTAGGGCATGGATATTTGTGCCGTCCTTAGTCTTAGATAGTTCATAAGTAGTTTCTAAGCTTAGGGACTGATAACCACGTAGTTAAGTCCCATAAGTTCTACAAACATTTGAACATTTGATTTGTCTCACAATGGCACAAATCTACTAACAGTTGCAAGGATTATTTTCCTAATAATGAACATTATAAACTTTTTGTCTGTCTGTTTATGTCTCGTTTTAGTTTTGCTTCCCACCCTGTATCGTCCAGGTCCATCTATACAGCATATTCGAGTTCAGTCTTATCGGGAACAAAAAAAACTTCTCGGTGTAAACGAACATTAATGCTGTGCTGCTGTGAAATCCAGGAGCATATCCTTAGTATAATTCTTCTCTTATTGAAAAGAGAGAGTTCCGCTTCGTGATTTAATGAAGTTCATGTCAAAAGTTCAATTAATCGCGTACTGAAGACGCATCCGCAGTGCACTTCGCTTGCAAGAGAACACTTGTGTTTCATGTCAAGAATGAGCACTTGTTCAAATGGGAAGAAAGCAGCCACAAATAAAAGTAACGGGAGCGTATCAGTTCTGTCCTGTGAGGATTATTAAGAGATGATGAAAAATTTTTGGATAACCACGTTGCAGGTATTAGCCGTTCCTCCTAGTTTGAAAAGGCGGTAATTTATCATAAGGATTATATTGCAAACTATTTTGAGATCAGAATGAAACTTTCACACTACAGCGGAGTGTGCGCTGATATGAAACTTCCTGTCAGATTGAAATTGTGTGACGGAAGCGGGACTCGAACCTGGGACCTTTGCCTTTCGCGAGCAAGCGCACTACCGACGGTGCTATCCCGACACGACTCACGATGCCGCCTCACAACTTTACTTCCGCCAGTACCTCGCCTCCTACGTTCCAAACTTCACAGAAGCTCTCCTGCGAACCATGCCGGTTTAGCACTCCTGGAAGAAAGGGTATGGTGGAGACATGGCTTAGCCACAGCCTAAGGGATGTTTCCAGAATGATGCGCTGATATGAAATTTCCTGGCAGATTAAAATTGTGTGCCGGAACCGGGACTCGAACCTGGGACCTTTGTCTTTCGCGGGCAAGCGCACTACCGACTGTGCTATCCCGACACGACTCACGATGCCGCCTCACAACTTTACTTTCGCCAGTACCTCGCCTCCTACTTTCCAAAATTCACAGAAGCTCTCCTGCGAACCATGCAGGACTAGCACTCCTGGAAGAAAGGATATGGTGGAGACATGGCTTAGCCACAGCCTAAGGATGTTTCCAGAATGAACTTTTACTCTGTAGCGGAGTGTGCGCTGATATGAAACTTCCTGGCAGATTAAAATTGTGTGCCGGAATCGGAACTCGAACCTGGGATCTTTGCGAAGGCAAAGGCAAAGGTTCCAGGTTCGAGTCCCGGTTCCGGCACACAATTTTAATCTGCCAGGAAGTTTCATATTTTAATATAGGTTAAAAATTGCATATTAAAAATACACACATGTGCCGTAAATATTTGACAAAGAACCACGGAACAGTTAAATAAGAAAGTATTATAATTAAAAAAATAGAAATGCACAAGTAATACTTATTTTCAGACCCGAAGATGGTCTGATTTGGGCCGAAATCGGCCTCGTTAACAGATAAATAAATGCCACACGAAAGTAGCCGAGCGGTCTGGAGCGCTATGTTGCGGATTGCGCGGCCTCCCACGTCGGAGGTTCGAATCCTCCCTCGGGAATGGATGTTTGTGTGGTCTTTAGTATAAGTTAGTTCATAACTAGTTTGTAAGTTTAACGACTGATGACCCCGCAGTTAAGTCCCATAAGCTCTACAAATATTTGAACGTTTGACATAAATAAATAAACAAGTAAATATTTCCGGTACAGCTGTGTATTTTCAGGATGTAATTTTTAAACATTCTAAAAGCTTTGTATCACCATCTATACAAAATACATTTTAAATTCATTCCTGGCCCTTTTTTATTAGCTTTCTCGAAATTTCGGGAGGGGTCTGAACCCCACAAAATCCACCCTCGGGCTACGCCCGTGCTGTTGCCATCGGTGGCGCGTCTGCGTTTACCGCACAAACTTGGAAGAGACACGAAGATCGCACTACGTCCTCGCCTGCTTGCTTACCTGCGCTGGTGACGCAGCGACTCTGCAAAGTGGAAACTTTCTTACCGCCTCTCGTGCAGCAAAGTTGGCGGAGTTCATACCGGAGCGCGGCGTCGCGTCGTGCGACCAGTGTACAGACGACCGCGAAGAACTCGTGTCGGAAAAGCGACGGAACCGCTCCTACGTGAAGGCTAGGGCTGCTGCCTAGTATCCAAAGTCTGCGTTAGCAAGAAAAATACGGCGGTGATCTGTAGCACTTCGGAAGCGTCCTTGCATCTACGGGAATTCGAAATAGTACTTCCAAGCTAAGGCTAGTGATATGGAGATTCCTGATGACCAGTCACTTTTCCGTGTATATTGTTAATTTTATTGGACATAGCAGTGTCCGTTTTTATATTTTACCTGAATTCTAAATAAATTTTGGCCCACTTTAGGTTACGGTAGTAACACTAAAAGTGAGCTTTTGCGATCGTCTTTTGACAGCTCGAAATTTAAATGAAAATAACGGCTTAACCATTCATCTGACACGAAAATTGAATAACCGAATTTGTAGAGAACAAAATTCTCTACAACTCTGCTCTGTTATGTTTTTTTCATATCTCGTATCGTTTCAGATATATTTGAAAATTAACGGCGATTTTGGGTTGTCTGTCTGTCTGTCCGTAACGTGTTCCCTGTTTTTAAGACGAACCGCTTAACCGATCAGCACCAAATTTTACAGACGTAATTTTAGGCCGCCAGAGACCAGAACCTCCCTTTTTTCGAATTTTTCCGACAGAAAATAAGGTAGTAATACCAAAAAAACCGTTTGTAATGTAATTTTAATTGCAAATAAACCGTTCATATGACGCGAAAATAGAATAAACGAATTTGTAGAGGAGAAAATTCTTTACAACTTTGTTACCTTATGTTTATTTCATATCTCGTATCGTTTGAGAGATATTTGCAAAAAATAACGGTGTCTGACACCCTCCACTGAATTAACGAAAACAAGCCGTTCGCAGATGTCACGCCGGCCGCGGTGGCCGAGGGGATTGAGGCGCTCCAGTCACAGTCCGCACGGCCACTACGGTCGGGGGTTCGAATCCCCCTCGGGCATGGATATTTGTGCCGTCCTTAGTTGTAAGTAGTTCATAAGTAATTTGTAAGTTTAGGGACTGATGACCCCGTAGTTAAGTCCCATAGACTTTACAAACATTTGAACATTTTTTTTTTTTTTTTTTTTTTTTTTTTGCAAATGTCACGTGAATTCCTCGCCCAGAAAACTCTGTGGCATATGCCAACTTGCGTTGCGTAATTGATGATTTTCTTATTGTAACTTACACACTGTCATTTCAAAGCAATGGCGCACTGAAGAATTAACAAAAACACGTCGTTCTTCGTACGATAAATGATAATCTAGTGTCTACAAATGCCATATTAGCATCAGTTAACAACAGCCATCAATAGTATGAGATTAAAGAACACAGCTCCTAACTGTTAGCTATAGGGTAGTGGGGAATGTATTGGACTATGATGCTGAAGGTCAGTGGTTTTTGTTTTCCTAAAAGGGTTTCAGACACCCATATTAATTAATTTTTTATTATTTAGATTATTATTTTGGTCCAGAATGTTTGCAAAAACTTATAAAAATACAAATCTAAAGTGGGCCGTTTTTATCTCTGTTACGTACCAGAAGAAAATTATATTTTCTCTTTCTTTGTTCGCAACGGTACATAAAAAATGGTCTTTCCATACCGTCGCTTTTACGATTCCATACTTCAATCTCTAAACTGAATCCTTATAGAAGCACATACCTAATAAATTTATTTTTCCTAACCAAGAAGTCAAATATAAATACTACGTATCGAAAGAACTTGCTCATTTTGAGTAAGTAAGGGCCACCTGTGAAATTCAACTTGTAAGAAACTAACTTCTCAGCCGAGATTGCATTTTATGATTGGCTACGTTTAAAAAATTTCACTATCATTTAATCTGTACATAACGTACACGATAATTACAGGTCACATGAAGGTAACTCTGTTTTACCGAAATCAGCTATCGGGAGGACTACAGGAGTTTAGTTTTTAACTAAAAAAGCGAAATCAGCAAATCCGAATATCCTCTCGAAATAATTTCAAACCGCTGACGTAAAATACCAAAAATATCTACTATCAGTGACTGTAAGTTAAAACTAAGAACTAAATTGTTTCTTTAACATACTAAGTATTTTGTAATACTCCTAAGGAGAGCAGAATTCTTAAACTTTTAATTACGATTCTTTTCCTACCTCCATTATAATGAAATAAAGTCTACATGTTGCCTCAAGACAGGCTCAAATTACGTATGAAAAGCTATGCAACTTCGTCCAATAATTTTACGGATTAGCGTGTTCAGACAGACAGGACGATCTAATCTATAAAGCAGAGTGTCCGTATGTATGTATGTGTTGCATGTAAATCTACAGTTTTGATCCAATCTTTTTCAAATTTTGTACACGTAAGCTTCAGTCTATGAGGACGGTCGCCGTTAATGTAAGAATAACGTACGATAAATAGTTCACGAGATATGACGTCATAAACAATGAGATGAGACAAAAACCGCTTCATTTAGCCACAGTGCTGCCGATTTTCTCCTAAGCCATTGGACCGATTTCAACCAAATTTGGTACACACATTCTTTACCGTGAAGTAACAATTGCTACAGGGTTAAGAATCACATACGACACATGGTTCAGAAGATATGGCGTCATAAACAATACATATCGCAAAAAATGTCACATAATGCGGCGACACTTTATAAATACACTGTATGAGAATGACAGTACTTGGCCACTTGCAACAAACTTTAAACATAATTTCAAACCTTTATTAAACTTTTTCTCGATGACAACCATAGCAAAATGATGAAAGGAAAAAAGTTTTTCGCTTATTACTTTTCTGCTGTTTATAGAGTAAAACTATGGCATTAGGTAAGACCTTACAACTTATAATTTGTATACTACAAATTATAGCAGCAGAAATTTTTACAGAAATTATACACATATATAGTTGAATGTACCTTCTAAATTACATCATAGTAGAACACGTAGTTCATGAGATATGAGCATATAAACAGTAACGTTCCTCATTCATGGACTAAAACTATGGATTTCTCTGTGACGTTATAATTTATAATCTCTACACTACAATTTCTCGCCGCTGGAAATACACGCCTATAGATAGTGTACCTTCTAAATTGTATCATAATACGACAATTAGTTCCTGAGATATGATCACATACGCAGTAACGTTCATGGAAAACCACCCCATCACGCACCAAGTTTTAATCTATTACTTATTTACTACTAGTTGTATTTCCAAGCGATTTTATAGAGAAACAGCCCTTATACAAACGAATATATGTCTGAAAAATGGCAGCAATAAATAAATAAATAAATACTCGGGAAACGCCGGATTTTCAGCTAGTTATAGATAAAACAAATATTTGGTATTTGAGTCTATCTGGGAAAATTAAAAAAAAAAAATTATATTACGCGTCTGAATGAAAAAAAACCACGTGACTTTTGTGTTATGTGTAACGAATGAAACAAGAAACGAATTTTCACATATACAAAAGAGTTAATAATTCACTGAGACTATAGCTTTTCCTAAGAGTACTTGCTGTCCCGTATTTCGTAGATTTTTGCTCGCCATACTCATCTAGTAGCATGCACAGTATACCGTTGCCGTTGCCTGGTGGCTTTCGGTACCGTTATAACTATCCATTATTCGTCAGCCTCCATCTCATTACTCACAAGAACGATTCAATACTTCGACTCTTCTGGGATGAGGATAACTGATAATAATATGGTTGCATTGTAACGAACTTCGAAATTTATTCAGAACGATATTTATTACTCATATCAAAATAGAACCACCTAATTTCTGCGTGCCACTACGATAATAAATGACGACCCTCACACTGAAACATTTTCTGTACGCTGTCCGCTGCATTTATGCGACGCCGAAATACTGAATCGTTACTCATGAATACAATTCGTTAATCGCATCTACCGCATCGATACGAACTCTGTAACAAAAACCAATACGGAGAATACATATAATCTGTGATACTATTTATCATGAGATGAGTAATTTATATAGACATCAGTGACGAACTTAAGTGCACATTCCGTAGGTCTACGATTTTAGAAGGTTATTTTTGTTATTAGGCACTTCTTGGCCCGTGTTTTCACTATGATCTGCGGTCCGTTTTTAAAGCAGACACATGTTTTATTGTATTTTTTACCTGTAAAGGTTTCAGTTAATGGTGAATTATCTGTTTTCGATCTTATCTACTATAAACAAGTTTTGTCAACAGTTATCATCTACACATATTTATTCATGACAGTATTATCTTAGCTGTTAATGTCACATAACACAGTACAACAGTTTCGCTGCCCGCAAATATAGTGTTACTACTGTGATCGGCCACTGGCATTCGTCACGTAATATTGCGATTGATTCTAACATTCCAAGCCACCAAGTAAGAAGCAGGAACAGTACTTAAAATGGAGATCCTTTGTGAGTCTCGCTAATTCAAAACTCTGTAAATTATAAAACTTGAATCATAAATTATTGATTTTTTATGGGACTTAACTACGGGGTCATTAGTCCGTAAACTTACAAACTACTTATGAGCTAGCTAATACTAAGGACGGTACAAATATCCATGCCCGAGGTGGGATTCGAACCCCCGACCGTAGTGGCCGTGCAGAATGTGACTGGCGCGCCGCAGAACGCTCGGCCACCGCGGCCGGCTTATTGATTTTAGTTGTTATCTTATAGCCTTCTTAGGACACTAAAAGTTTTATTGTGTATTTATTCTTTAAATGATTTGTAAGTTATGGCCTTTTATAAAATCGGCATGGAAAAATTAGTAACTTATGTTTCTGGCAAAATATTAATTCTTGGCTTTTACTATATTTAATCGTTAAAATAAAACTCTTTTTCTTTACGCAAGCAAAATTTTAGATCTATACGTTAATAACTCTGGTTCTAGTGTTTAGAATATTCGGTTCATCCTCCTTAAAGCACTTAGTGTGATCAACTGGGCGTGACAAGTATATTGCGTGTGAACTAATATCATGTAAAGGATGTGAAAATGAGAAAACAGAGAATACAGGACACATGCATTGCAAAGTTGAGTGCGTGGATGTTATTGACAGACTGTAGTAAGCTCATAATACAATCACCATACAACTTCTGTAACTGCCCGAGAACATGATAGCCAAAATATAATCACTCTTCAGCGATGTGTGTGCCGATATGAAACTTCCTGGCACATTAACGTTGTGTGCTGGACCGAGATTCGAACCCGGGCGCTTTGCCTTTCGCGGACAAGCGTCTTAGCGGCTGAGCTATCCCGGAACGCGTCACGTCTTATCGTTACAGCTTCACTTCCGCATAGTACGTTGCCTCATCCGTTCCAAACCTCACAGAAGCTCTCCTGCGAAGTTGGGTGGACTAGCTCTCCTGGATATTGTGGATTCATGGCTTTGCTATAGCCTCGGAGATGTATCCGAAGTGGTATTTTGTCGCCGCGCCGAAATTTCCGTGCTGTACCAGGCCCATGTCAGGGACTGCGACCGAACGAGGTGGCGCAGTGGTAACGCAGTGGACTCGCATTCCGGCCATCCAGATTTAGGTTTTCTGTGATTTCCCTAAATCACTCCAGGCAGATGTCGGGATGGTTCCTTTGTCGTTCTTAGTGTATTAAGTCTAGAGACCGGTGACCATAGCTGTCTGGACTATTACATTCACAAATATTTCCATTTGATATTTCGACTCTTCAGCGGCGTGTGTATTCATATGAAACTGCCTGGTTGATTAAAATTGGGTGAAGAACCGGGGTTCGAACCCGCGAGCTTTGCCTTTCACGGACAAGCGCTTTCTCAACTAAGCTATCCTGGCACGCATACGTCACGTCGTCACAGCTTCACCTGGGCCAGTACCTCATCTCCTACCTTCCAAATTCCTACGAACCTCGCGGAGCTAACACTCCTGGAAGCAAGGATTTTGTGAAAAGTTCTCTCAGTCACAGAGTAGGGGATACATCGGAGGGTGAGCCAATATGAAACTTCCTGGCAGATTAAAACTGTGTCCTAGACCAGGATTCGAACCAGGAACCTTTGCATTTTGCTGGCGAAAGTCCTACCCTTGGGCTACCCCAGCACGCCATTCTGGAAACATCTCCTAGGCCGTGGAGAAGCTACGTCTCCACAACATTAGTTCCTCGCAGAAGACTTTCTGTGAAGTCTGGAAGGTATGAGGCAGGTGCCGGCAGGAGTGAAGGTCAGGATAGGTCGTGGGGCGTGCCAGGGTCGCTCAGCCAGTGGAGCGAGAGGCCAAGGATCCGGGTTCGAATCCCGGTCCAACACACAGTTTTCATCTGCCGAGAAGTTTCAACAACATATAGCTTCTGCAGAGCCACAGAAAAAGGAAGATTTCTCAGCTTCTTCTTCAGCTGCTGAAACGACAAAAGCGGGAACGTACTAAACGCTCAGTTCTGTCAAAATCGTAAACCCACGGGACCAAACGACTGTGGTTCTCAAAACCTACACTTACAGATTACTTAAAGTAACCGAAGGACAACACACACACACACACACACACACACACACACACACACACACACACACATATATATGCCCATTGGAGGACTCGTACCTCCGGCGGGAGTGACCGCGTATTCCCTGACATGGCGCCTAGAACCGCACGGCCATTCCGGTGCGGCGCTTCTTACAGGTTTCATTAAATTGAAATGAATTAAAATTGGTTCTTCTGAATGAAGTAAACTGGGCTTATGATTTGACTTATACAAGTTACATTTACAGTTAAACTCACGTCCAAGCACCAAGTGGAAGTTAAATCGGCAAAAGTTCACGAAAATCTGTCTAATAAGATAACATGTAAATTTTTTACACACAAATGAAAGAAAAAGGATATTTAATATTCTGTAATTGGATAATCAAGCAATTTACAGCTACTTGGATCCACAATGCAAAGCAAAGCTAATCCTGAGACACCAGTAATGTTTAGCAGAAATAGACACGTTTTCTGGAATATAATGTTGAACATTTACACGCCTTTGTACTTGTGGTCGCATTTATGCTGCATCTCGGCAAACCAGAGCTGGAACAATGGCTGTGGCAATTTCGAGACTATCGCAATCGTAATACTGTTTTGACCGTGTTAAAATAAAATAAAGCTGTAATAAAAGGCATCGGATTGTTAATCTAGATTGTAAAAGCATGCAGATACTACAATGGGTATGAGCAATGCCCTATCGTAGACAAGTTATCGGTTATCACGATAAACTGTTTCGCGAGCCATCTGGATGCACAACGCTAACTTGCACATAAAATATTTGCTGCAAAAGAATAACGACTGACGGTGTTCGGGTAGCTGAAATAACAAACACGCATTCAAATTAATGGAATAATTACCGTATTGAGAGTTAATGACCATCTCACATAATCAACTAAATATATCTCAAAACAATAAAAAACCGAGTCAGATAATAACGACGGCTAGAGTTCATGGAATAAAATAAACCACATGAATAGTATAATTCACGGAACTTCTAGTTACTACTCTGTGGCATGGTTTACACCAAAGTGCTAGAATTTCATAGAGTGGCAAATTGAACTGGCTGACAGCTGATATTCCACACCCACTCTAGAAGTTTACCTATTTACTGTTCCACGTTTTAAATGAAGATTGACTATTGAATGTGGATGTGCATAAAGGTTCCGTCAGACTTTACCGAAGCTGAGAATTGACGAGCTTGGTAGTATATTCCCTCAAAAGCGGCAATGAAATATCACGAACCTGTCATTAATACAGTATCAGTTGGAAGTATAACAGTTAGCTGAAGTTTGCAATAACAACTAAAATTGCCGTTGTGATAATATTTATGTCGATTTTAAAGCAAGTACGTGACCTAAACGAGCTGAGAAACTGAAAGTGAATAGTAATTCTTATAACGAACAATCATGACCATGGATTTGCATCTGTTGTTAATGTGTTGTAACAACTGCTTTTAAAAAAGCGCATAGATCCTCTGCCGCAGAAGCATTCCACGTTGAAATAAGGCGTCGTTAATAACGTTTAGCACATGAAATTTTGGTATAAAGCGACACGACAATGCTCCAATAAAAATACGCCTGGGTCTGCTGCCACAAAAGCATCACGCACAGAAATAACGTATCATTAATAACTTTGGTTGTTGCCACGCCAAAATAAGTACAAATTTGTTGCAAAGAACACAGGTGTATACAAGTTATAAAATTCTGGCTATCATCATTGCTCCCACACATTGCATTGGTTACATGTAAACCATACTCGATCAATCACTGTCAGCAACAAATGTTCAAATGTTTGTTAAGCTTATGGGACTTAACTACGGGGTCACCAGTCCCTAAACTTACAAACTACTTATGAGCTACCTTATACTAAAGACAGCACAAACATCCATGCCCGAGGGGGGGATTCGAACCCCCGACGGTGAACGGCCTCGCGCAATGCAACATAGCGCCTCAATGCGCTCCGCCGCGGAAACAACAAATGATAATATTTTTTAAAGAAGGTGTAGACACTCAGAAGTGATTTCATCAACCACAGGACCAGCAGAAGAAAAAACATCTCAAAAGCACACCAACACTATGCTGAAAACTGAGCATTTTTGTGTGGTGTTTACTTCAAGAGAATTGCAAGATAGGTTATCTGAAGCTTCACTCTGAGGACAGGAATTTTGTTTGAGTAGATTAGAGATTAGATTAGTACTTGTACCATAGATCTGAATACGACGATTCGTAATGATGTGGAACGTGTCAGGTTAGTGAAAGGTGTCTTTACAAATTATTACTTTGTACTAAGTATTACATGACACAATTTATTTTTATTTTATTTTCTTATTTTTTCCAGATTTACTAATTTACATCCAAAAATTCATCTATGGTGTAGAGGGAGTTGCCATTCAGAAATTCTTTTTATTTATTTTTAAATGCTAGTTGGCTATCTGTCAAGCTTTTGATGCTGTTTGGTAGGTGACCGGAGACTTTTTTGGCAGCATAATTCACCCCCTTTTGTGCCAAAGCTAGATTTAACCTTGAATAGTGAAGATCATTCTTTCTCCTAGTGTTGTAGCTATGCACACTGCTATTACTTTTGAATTCGGTGAGATTGGTAGTCTCATGAGCGAATACATATACTGTGAAGCTACTGTGAAGATCCCTAGCTCTTCAAATAAGTGTCTGCAGGATGATCTTGGATAGGCTCCAGCAATTATTCTGAAACACGCTTTTGTGCAATGAATGTTTTTTTTTACTCGATGATGAATTACCCCAGAAAATGATGCCATATGAAAGCAGAGAATGAAAACAGGTATCCTACGCTAATTTACTGAGATGTATATCAGATATATCTGCATTTACACTAATAGCATAAGTAGCTGAACTCAAACGTTTCAGCAGATCTTCTATGTGTTTTTTGCAGTTCAACCGTTCTTCAATGACAGTTAGTCTGACATCAAACAAGACAAAACATATGGTGTTCTTGCACCTAGTACTTTCATATGACGTCGATTACTGCATATTTCAACAACAAATACAATACACAGTAATGACAATATATACTAAATGCAACACTTCAAGCTCAACGACAACATACGATAGACAGACTCCTCTCAAGTGTACTGACTACCAAAAATATGGCGTCGGAGTTTACACAGGTGGCCACAAAAAGCGCTGTAACTCGTGTGTGTGTTTAAAAAAAAAAAAAAAAAAAAAAAAAAAGCCCCCACAATCGCGTAAGCGGCCGACTGCGAACAGCGGACAAATTGAAGAGCGCCTCGACGGCCATGTCGTGGCAAACGTCCGCGTTTGATTAGAGAGAGTATTCATTTGAGTTCAGTCGCGAAAACTATGTCTAATTGGAATATATAACTACAAAACAGCTTCAGACTCCTGGAATATACAGAAACTATCGGTTGTGTGTAAATTTATTACACTTACGGTGCAGCATATGAACGGAATTTATCGTCAGACATGATTTTCTGGCACTTTCTCAGTATATTCTACGATTGTGAATCTTTTGTACAAACATCAATTTCGGAAGAGTTTCACACTTTACGTCTTCGCTTTAGTGTTGTATTCTCCAATATTTAGATATTTCATAGCATCAAAAACTCAAACAGGGCTACCTGAAACAGCTAATGTTAAAAATCTAATGTGAAAGTGAAATATGCCATCAGATACATAACTGAAAAATAGCTTCTTACCTTGTGAATACGGCAACCAGCCACTACAAAATTCTTTTAAGAACACGAAGTACGCCATAACTTTTTCTTAACTAATACATCTAACATTAGCATTAGCGTATCTAGCAAGAATATTAGCATTTTAATTCTGTAAGCCAAATACCTCACAGTAGCGTGAACTGCTCAAAAGTCAACAACCATTGTCACAGGGTTCAACTTCACAAAGTGCATCCAGTGTGGCTATGTGTCATTCATATATGGAACTATATACAGTTCTGCAAACCCCTTTCATTTGTTATACCTGTATGTAAAGCAGATTACTTTTAAATTCTGCGTTACAAGTTGCTAATATTAATTTCATAAACAAAAATGCGGTGAGGCAACTAATTTCGTGACCCCAATAGTTATTTTACACAATCATAAAATGAAACTTTTTGAACTTTCTGTCCACCAGTAATGCCTAAAGTAGCTCCTTTTTAAGAGCTACCAGTATTGGAAAAGCCTGTTATTTATTTCATTCCATCCTATATTGTCTTTACTAACAGTCTGTCAAGTAGGAGTAACTATCTCTGAACACAACTAGGAGGGCTACTTGTATTCCTGAGAAATGTAAATGGGAAGACAGTATCCGATCTTTTTATTCCTGCCTTAAATCGATTTATACAGTTAAACGCTAAGCAGCTCTTCACCATCGTGCTTCATGTACACTGCAATACGTAAGCAATACAGACGTGACTATCAATTGTGTATATATCCCGCAGTAGCTATTTAATACACGATTTACCTGCTAACAACACTCGTATTTATCTGACGCTTGCCACTACCATGGCGGCCGGGCGAAGGTTCAAAGTATCCCGCGACAGCAGCGCCGTTAGGGAATCTAGTTATTTTTACAAGGTTGAAACGTGTCCATAAAAAATATTTTTGTAAGAAAATGTCTAATATTGTGCCTCCTGTTTTGTGTCGAGTAACTTGATGGCAAGAAAATGTATAATATTGCTTCTACTGTGTGTATCGATATGTGTTCTTAAGTTTGTGAAGTTTCATCTTTGGCAAAGATTGTGAATCGCATAGCATTGTAGCTCGCGCAGAGAGAGAGAGAGAGAGAGAGAGAGAGTGGGACTCGTGGTTCAGCTCGCTTATAGAGCGGTTGAGTTGTGTGTATGGCTCCGATGTAGAGCAGACGCTGCTGTACCAGCAAGTTGATTTGATTGTATTTGGAATGTATATTGTATTTTTTATTACTATCACCGCTGGAATGAAGGTAATTGCATTTGATGTCATTAGGAAAAAGTTGTGTTAATAATAAGTAACAAAGTTGACCTTTCTTTCCTGTTTCATTTACGCAGTTAGAAAATTAACATACTTCCTTCATTTGATAATTAGTTATTAGTGGATTTAAAGTGCAGCATTGATTTTGGTAATCTTGTTAAACAGATTTCGTTATTTGTGCTTTAGTAAGTGATTGTTATGCAACACTGCAGTCAATTGATTAGGATACTGAATTTTGATAATCAGGTACTGATCTGCATAAAATTCTCACAGTCAAACATTAAGAAAGTGGTTTGTGGTTTTTTTATTATCTTTCTCGCAGTCAATTATTTTGAGTATAGTCAGTGTCTGTTTCATATGGTGACTTGCCACAGTTGTTTTGCTGAAAGATCCGTTGCGCACATAATCAGTTTAATGCGCTGTTTCTTATTTAATAGTATGTACATCAATATCAGGGCCATAATTAAACCAAATTGCTGTGTCAATGAACAATTTGTTGTCTGATTTAACGATAGGTTCAACATCCACAACACACACACAGCTTTTAACCCTTTCGGGGTTGTTGGGACATATACGTCCCACTAACTTCGGACCTCATTTGTACCACAAGGTGGCGAGTTGCGTAATTCTGCATAGTGTGCCGTCTGTTGATGGCCCTTCAGAACGCGGAAAAAAATCGAGGCACTGAAATTCTTACAGTGTAGAAGGCTGTGACTGTTTATATGGGCTGCCGCGTGAATTTTCGCGCCGTACCATTGTTTATTGTGCCTTGAATCGGTTTTCGTCGTTTTCTCGCTACCGAAAATGTCCGAAGTAGGTATATTTGCTATTTTATGTTTCTTAGAAGTTTACAAATGACGATTAGGCTTTCTAAAACTCATTTTACTTCAAAAGTTTTTTTCAGTGAATTTACAATTAGTGGGACGTATGTGTCCCACCTTTTTTTTAGGAAAAATGGAATGTGCTAAAATTTTTTGAGTGTCATATTTGTAATCCTGACCCAAATCAGACTCTGTAACAGCTGAGATAACTTAAGATATTCTAAAAAATGAGTAAAAACCACGAAAGGGCTAAGGTCTTTGGTTTTAAGCACTCTGTGAAATTTAAGCTCGTTGGTTATCACGTACAGTCTATTGCGCTACTAGGTTAACAAACAGAAGATTACATATACAAGTTTGTAAAATGTATTTATGCTTCATTCATCAATTACCAGCGTTCAGGAAACGTAGCACACGCTGCAGCTCTCGCTGGAAGCCGCCACACATCGACTTGCAGAGTAGGCTACTGACGCAGGTCTGAATTTAGACTGGGAACCGGCGGAACTGGGCGGGCAGTGGGCCCGGCTTAACGAGGCGAGTCGCGAACCCCGGACCCTCAGGCAGAAGTTGGCGCGCTTCCCAGGCAGCGCTAGTATTTATCTGCCGGAGCTGCGGCTGCGGCGGAGCCGGCTCACTGCGCGAGCAAACGGCCCGAAGCCGAGACTGCGAAAGAACTCCACTCTCCACCTCCAGTGTACTTCAAAGCAAGTTCTAATATCACAGCACAGGCAGTCGGCCGTCTTCCGTTCTGTTCGACTTCCTCCGCGACCCTCTAGGAATCAGTGGCGTAGCTACCATAGGGCTAGGCGGGGCAGTGCCCCGGGGCCCCCAAGCTCTAAGGGCCCCTGGCCTCCGTGAACGACGATCGAGAAAAGTTACAATAGAGCGCGAATTTTTTATTTTATTTTATTTTTTTTTTTTTTTTTTTTTTTTTTTACTCTCCCATCCTACCGTCCGTCACCTCCTCCTACCCTCGAACCAAGTTTCCCACAGTAGCCCCACTGGGTCACCGGGTGGCGGAACACTTTCTAATGCGGCCTTCACACGACGCCACTCGTGAAGGATCGCGCGCCTCCGAGTACTGTATAAATAATATATTTGGAAGTGTACAGTTCGATTATTCGAATAATCGGTTTTCCGAACATCTACGTGCCCCAGTTATTTTGGATAATCGACATCCTATTGTATATCATCCAGACTGTTGCCCCTGTAACTACTGAAAAGGCTGCTGCCCCTCTTCAGGAACCACACGTTTGTCTGGCCTCTCCACAGATACCCCTCCGCTGTGGTTGCACCTACGGTACGGCTATCTGCATCGTTGAGGCACGCAAGCCACCCCACCTCGGCAATGTCTGCGGTTCATGGGGGTGGCCAAGTGGTGTTGTTTTTTTTTTTTTTTCATTATTTAAAGCATGGAGGTTAACTGGCGTATATCTGCACAACTTCAAATAAATTAAGCAAAACTGAAATATTGCTTGTCAATGACATCACCAAATACCACAAGTACGTAACAGAAATTTCTCCTTTGTTTGGGAGTAGCAATAACTGAGGACAGTACGCAATCCTCGCCACTTTCTTCTTTTCAGACAGGTGTATCTCATTCGTATGTATTCGAAGTCTTTATTAATGACAAAAGCCGCTTTGTAGCACTATTTTAGAAGCATAAAAATGTCTGTGTGACTGGAAAGCGAAGGGTCGCGGGTTCGGAACCCGGTTGGATCTTGAATTTTTTTCAGCCTGCGCTTTAACCCATCCTTCACCTCCCAACGATGTGACGAGTCGCCAGAAACGACAGGCGGTTCGGCTTTCGCTTTAAGCTGCAGGTCCCCTTTCCTTTCCCCGGTTGGATAACTGGGATTGGCTAGGGCCAAAAGTGGCGTCCAATTGAAAGACTTGCGCCAGGCCAATGAGCGACACGAAATTATTATTGTTATGTTTCTGTGGTTAAGTAATATTTCTTCATTGTTTATTTTTTTAATAGCGTTTGCTTGGGACATCATTCACCTAGTATGGAGCAGCTTAGGAAACTATGGGATCGTTTTATCTGTATGTCCTACCCAGGTCCAACTCTATCCATCTGCATAATTTTATCCAAATCCACTCAGTAATTTTTGCGTGAAAGCTTAATAAAGTTCTACAGTTATAATTATATTGGAGACTACAATTAAATATTATCTTATGCATGACACATAATAATTTCCTTAGTAGTATTTAGGTTTGCCTTATTATGTCGAACAGTGGGCGGTAAGGACCTACTGATGAAGTAGTTTTGCAAGTGTCTAGTTTTAAAGAGGGCCCCAATGCCATTTCTGCCCCGGGGCCCTTAGTGATGCCACTACGCCACTGCTAGGAATGTAATTTGAAACGGTAAGGTACAACGTAAAATTCAAGAGGTCCGCAGGGGCAAACAACGGGATTCGCAAGATGTTAGCAATGTTTCCAGGAGGTACTTAATTTGTACAATATCGCGAACATCTACATCAGAGGTGGGCAATGAGTGAGCCGCGCTCTCGGAGCCGCCTGCCTGAGCGGGAGCAGAGCCGCGAGCAGCTGGCGTCCATCACGTAGTTCCTGCTGAAAACACTAGATGGCGTTATGCGCAGCCAACATAGCCACAGAAATTCACCTGCCTGAGTGCGTTATAAAATAACTTATAAATGTAGCAGTGCAAACTCTTTAGTATCCTACTCGAATGAACAGATTCCACTGCTAGGGGTATCTCCTGAAAAATGCTATTATGTTTATAAGTAAGTAACTTAATTTTGTGTCCCAGCCTCGTCGCCACTATTGTGTCTCGTTTCCGTCGTAGGTGTCGGTGGCCGAGTAGAAAGACCGACACAGGAATAAAGGAAGCACGCTTGTGCAGGTAGGAGGTGACCGGCCAGTGGGACAGCAGAAACTAGAAACACTAGAGTAAATTAGAACGAGATATATATTTCTTAGAGACTTAGTAATACTTAACTTTTACATAGCTCAGTACTGCAGAATGCTGATACATAGTTGAGCTAGAGGCCTGCCTAGTGCCTATCCGATAGCCAAGTCTTCACTGGTGCCTATCTGATTCCGAAGTGTTAGCTGGTTCCTATCTCAGTCCCAAGTGAACGATGTCGTTCAGTGGTGACCACGAGCGGAGTTGTAGCAGAGGGCGCTCGTGGCTGTCGTCGTAAGAACGCCGAGCCGTGCGTGCATGGCGGCGCGCGGCGAAAGTAGGTGGCGCGCACTTTGTACTTGTGCGACACCACACTTAAAAACATAATACTGGAAACTCTTCTCTAAAACGTCCATTGCGTGCAGTAGAGCCGGATAAAGATAAGAGCGATTTTTGTTTTTGTTTCAGAAGATACCGCTAACAGTGCCATCCGTTAGTTCGAATTTTGTACTTCAGGGTTTTCGTTATAATCTACGATATTACGTTATGGTACAGTACGCTGTGGAGTTGAAATGGCTAGTCAAATCGGCGCGGTTAAACGGCGTTCTATTTTCCAGTTCAACTCTAGTTGGGAGTGTGATTACTTGTTCAATGAAAGCGAAGGATGAGCAAAATGTTTAGTATGTGGTAAAATACTAGGAATAAAAAGTACAATTTAGAACAATTAAAATAATTTAGAATTTACAACTCTCACGGAACTACGTGCGCCAGCAAGCATGCAGACCTCTAGCGGTAACTAGGATAACCACCGGCCGAGCGCGAACGCAGCTCTTTTTCCGGACTGAGCCGGAGCGCTTCTCATTGAGCCGATTTGTGCCCACCTCTGATCTACATCTACATGGGATACTCTCCGAATCACATTTAAGTGCCTGGCAGAGGGTTCATCGAACCACCATTATACTATTTATCTCCCATTCCATTCTCGAATAGCGCGCGAGAAGAAACAACATCTGAGTCTTTCTACCTATGTAAGTGGGAGTCAACAATATATTTTCGCATTCGGAGGAGAATGTTGGCGATTGGAGTTTCGCAAGTAGCCCACGCCGTAGCGATAAGCGCCGTTGTTGTAATGACTCCCATCCCAGATCCTGTATCATTTCCGTAACGCTGTCTCCCCTGTATCGTGACAATAGGAAACGAGCTGCCCTTCTTTGGACTCTTTCGATGTCCTCCGTTCAAACAACACCTGATAAGGATCCCACACTGGGCTGCAATACTCCAAAAATGGACGGACAAGTGTAGTGTATGCAGTTTCTTTTGTAGTTCTGTTGCATGTTTTAACGGTTCTGCCAATAAAACGCAGTCTCTTGTTCGCCTTTCCCACGATATTATTTACGTGTTCTTTCCAATTTAAGTCTGAAGTAATAGTAATTCCTAGGTATTTTGTGGAGTTTACGGCCTTCACTTCACTGATTTATCTTGTAAACAAAGTTTAACCGATTTCTTTTCGTACTCATGTGGACGACTACAGATCGTTCTGCAGTTGGTTTTGATCTTCAGGTGATTTTACTAGACGGTAAATGACGGCGTCATCTGCAAACAAACAAATGTTGGAGGGTAATTGCACCATATTCAAGAAAATAATTAAACAAGTTGTGATCCTACGGTGATCGTTTATTTGCTACAGGAAACAATCACGATTTCAATTGACTTGGCGTCAATTATGAACAGGCATTCCGGTATCTTACTAGGAGAAGGTCTGACACGTGGGCAACGATTTCGATCGAATTTTGCATGCACGTTCTTTATTGAAGATAGAAATCAAGTATCGAGCAAAATTTATTCGAGTTATGGGGTTGCTATGATATGACTTTTGTCGATGATCATGCTCAACCGACCTGCACTTTTTTAAAGTCATACCACCGATATACACCTTTGTCAACCTTGAGACGTTTATTTCTTTTGACAGGTCCAGAATTTTATCGCAAGACTTCCAAATCATGCTACATTACAATAGAGCAGAGAAATTCGTCATAGAGCAGATGCTATTAAAATCCATGCCTTGGTCCAAAACTATTTTTCCTCACCTGCCTTCAAGATATGTTTTATTCTCTTGATACGCATCGAAATTAATATCTAATAGACCTGTCTTCAGGAATATACGTCAAGTATGTTTTCCACAACGATAACTCGTACATGTGAATGTGGCAAATGACGGTAATTGGAATTACGTAATAATATACCTTTTTCACCGCGTATCGGAAATAAAACAATTGTGAAGTCGCTCATGTTTACGAGTATGCAAGCTACAGCATGAAAACATATAAACGTTAATTACTCGAACGTCATTAACTTTTGACACCACATATATGAGTAAACGATGCTCATCTTCAGGCGGTCTCGCAATGTATAGCAATGAAAATGCAGTTTTACATCATCGTCTACTTTGACCTTGATTTTTTTTTAAGTACTGTCTAGCAAAAAGCCGAAACACGTGTCTCTTTATATTCAATATAGAACGTCCACGGCGGATTAGACGTGCGTACTGGAGCGCCGTGTTGCGGTGCGCGCGGCAGTTCGCCGTTGGGGGTTCGAATCCCCCCTCGGGCATGGATGTTTGTGCCGTCTTTAGTATAAGGTAGCTCATAAGTAGTTTGTACGTTTAGGGACTGGTGACCCCGCAGTTAAGTCCCATAAGCTCTAGAAACATTTGAACATTTTAGAACGTCCGTGCAAAGTTCCATCTAAATCGGTGACCCACATGTCAGACTCTATCCTTGTTAGAAGGCGGCCACTGAACACTCGAGTGATGTTCCCCAACACGTAAATCCTCGCATTGCTGCACGTAATGCGATATAGGCTATCTATGGCGAAAGAAGGTAATTATTTGAGAAACGAGATAAAGGTGTGAGAAAAGGCTTAGAAAATTCGTAGTCTGGAATGTGGCAATATGTGGGTCAAAAATATGGCCATTCGGACGAGCGAATATAAAATGGCTAGAAGCATTAGAAAAGTGGATGAAGAGGAAAATGGAGAGAGGATACACTGGATGGAATGAGTGGATAATGAAAGATTCTTCCAAAAGTCTGCCGGGCGTCGTGGCTCAGCGCGCCCGGTCACAGGGCTGGTCGCTCTCTGTAATAAAAAAGCTGAGCCAAGAAAAAGTCGAACCGGCCGCAAGGACCAGACCTATCCACAGACCAAAAATGTAAATAAAAAATTTTAAAAAGGGCTGGCGGGAGTAGAAGAACTGATAAGAGAACGGCATAAGAATTCGGTCAGACATTCGCTGAGTTGAGGTACTAACAGACGATTAAAAGGTATTGACAGACAATACTGCCTTTGAGCAGAAGACTGAAAATAGTGGTCGATTTACCTATGGGACATCTGCTCCTGTAGTACTGTATAACATGGAGTGAGTGATCACCAAACGCCCGAATACACAGAATGGCTGCTATTACACCAGATCTAAAAGCAAATATACTTAAATCTATCTAAATATGTGGCTAGAAGAGTATTCCATCAGATTCCACAAATCCTGTGGGTGCCATGCCACAGAACAGTACAGAATGCGGTAACGATCGTGCTGTCAGTGTTAACTGCCACGAGCAATTTCCAGCAGGTGGCGCGAGAGTTCGAACCGAACTCCTGAATTGCATCTCGTACTTTGTCAAACATAAATTGAAGATATAATTCCAGGTTTAATTAAAAACAATAATTCACTTCACGAACCGAATCACTAATTTGACCAACTGACAGTTGCCTTGTTCTAGCTTTTACATTTCTGCGGTGTGCTCTCATTGGACACAAACATTGTTTTGTTCATACAACACATCTTCTACATCTACATCTCCTTAGATACTCTGCAAATCACATTTAAATGCCTGGCAGAGGCTTCATTGACCACTTTTAAAACTTTTCTCTACCGTTCCATTCTCTAATAGCGCGTGGGAAGAAAGAACACCTAAATCGTTCCGTTTTGGATCTGATTTCTCTTATTTTATTGTGATGGTCATGTCTCCCCAAGTACGTGGGTGCTAGTAAAATATTTTCACATTCAGAAGTAAAAGTCAGTGATTGAAACTTCGCAAACAGATCACGCCTCAATGAATAACGTCTTTCTTTTAATTATTTCCAGCCTGATTCGTGCAACATTTCCGTGACGCTTTCCCCCCGTAACGTGATAAAATAAAACGAGCTGCTCTTCTCTGAATCTTCTCAACCCCGTGAGGGTCCTACAGTGGGCAACAGTACTCCAGGAGAGGACGCACAAGTGTCATATAGGCAGTCTCTTTGGTGGAGCTGGTGCATCTTCGAAGCGTTCTGCCAATAAAACGTAATCTTTGGTTCGCCTTCCCCACATTATTTTCTATGTGTTATCTCCAGTCTAAGTTGTTCGTAATTGTAACTCCCAGGTATTTGATAGAATTTACGACCTTAAGGTTTGACTGATTTATCGCATAATTGAAGTTCAGCGGATTTCTTTTAGTGGTCATGTGTATTACTTCACACTCTTCTTATTTAGTGTCAATTGCTAATTTTCGCACCATGTAGATATTTTCCCTAAATCACCATGTAGAAATTTTGTCTAAATCGCTTTGCAGTTGATTTACAGCTTTCTGTCACTTCGTAGCAGTAGTACTTATTGCAATCGCTACATTTGCTACATTTGCACGTTCTCCCAATAACCTTGTATTTCCAACGAATTACAGAGAAATTTATTAACACTGAACTGTGAAGCAGACGCTCAGCGAAAGTTTCGAAGCCAAAGAATGGAAAGTTGCACAGGTCGCTCCACTATTCAAGAAAGGCGGCAGGAGTGAACCGCAAAACTACAGGCGTGTATCACTGACGTCGGCTTGCAGCAGGATTTTAGAACATTTACCTTCCTCAAACATTATGAACTACCTCGAATATAACGATATATTGACCCATATTCAGCACGGACTCAGAACGCTTTACTCACATGAAATAATGAGTTCTATCACAAATCGATTCCATATTTCTTGATTTCCGGAGGGCTTTCGACACCGTACCCCACAAGAGCCTTCTAATGAAATTGCGCTCTTATAGAAGGTCGCCACATTTGTGCGATTGAATTCGCGATTTCCATCGAGTAGAACAGCAGTGATATTTGGCGTTCCCCAGGGAAGCATTGTAGGGCCCCCACTGTTCCTGATCTTAATAAACGAATTACGAGACGTGTGTGCTTCCCTCTTACACTGTTCACGGATGTTGCTGTCATTTATCGGTTGGTAAAGTCATCAGAAGATCAAAAGCAACTGCAAAATCATTTAGATAAATATATCTGCATTGTGCGAAAATTGCCAATTGACGCTAAACAATGAAAAGTGTGAAGTCATCCGTATGAGCACTAAAAGAATCCCGTTGAACTTTATTTATTCGATAAATCAGTCAAATATAAAGGCCATAAATTCAACTAAACACCTAGGAATTGCAGTTAAGAACATCTTAAATTGGAATGCAGACACAGAAAATATTATAGGAAATGCGAAGCACAGGCTATGTTTCGTTGGCAGAGCACTTAGGAAATGAAACTGGGGTATCCACACCAAGTGGAGCTGACGGAAGATATAGCGAAAGTTTAGAGAAGGGCAGTTAGTTTTGTATTATCGCGACATAGGAGACACAATGCCATATAAATGATGCATGGATTGACGTTATTCATTACGGCGAGACTTATTTGCGAAATTTCTGTCATCAACTTTCTCTTCAGAATGCGAACCTACATAGGGAGACATGATCATCTTGATAAAATAAGAGAAATTTGATCGAAAAATGTTTCAGGTGTTCGTTTTACCGGCGCGCTATTAGAGAAAGGAACGATAGAGTAATATATATATATATATATATATATATATATATATATATATATATATATATATATATATATATATATATAAAGATTCCGTGAACCCTCCGCTATGCGCTTAAAAGTAATTAGCTGACTATCTGTGTAGATGTACGCATTCAGTGCCGTGTCCGAAAAATGTGACAGAATTTTGCGATGGCATGATTGTTACGCAAGACGTTATAATTGTTAAGCATCTAAAAACAGAAAATAATTGAATGAAGCACACAGAGTTAGTGTTTCCATTAGGAATATAAAGGTTGTATAAAAACAAAATTTTGAGTGGCTTAGAACTGATGGCATATGAAGAGATAACTCCCATTTTCATTGTAAGAAATGGTATATATGTCCTTGTTAGTTAGTGGTTTGCGTTAACAGATGGTTATTATTTTTTTTTTCATTCAATGAAATTATCGCAACTGTTTAAGAAAGTAAATTTTCCGATATTATGCATGTAAATAGTCGCTATGAAAACAATCCAATAACAGAATAATTGCCAGAAAAAGAAAAAAAATTGAGCAGCTAACAGACATATATTGTTTTATTAAGTGCGTGGCTTTAGAACAGTCACGTTTCGTTCGTGGCAGCTTAAACCATTCATTGGATTAAAACGCTATTGTCTACCAAAACTCCATGTTCGGCTGTGAAAGGTGAGGAGCTAAATACTAAAATTAAGACAAAAAATGGTTAACTGGCCATAAAAAAATAATAATTACAATAATACTAATACAGGCGAATGGCAATAAGTCAAATGCAAGAACTTCAAAATAAAATTGCATTCAGTAGCTCTTGGGATACAGGTCTTATGTAAAACTCTCAACTAATAAATAAATAATTTAAAATTATTATTTAAATAATTTAAAACTATCGGTAGAAATTCATGAAAAAGCATAAATCAAAAAATTCCTAATTGGAAAAATATATTTCAGATTTTTTGACGGTATGATATGGCTAGAAAGCAAAAAAGCTCAAGAAAAGACGACTCTAAAACATCTTGCATGTCAAACGATGTGTTTTCAGTGAAACTATCGCTTAGATGAAAGACAGCTTCCACTCGTTTCTAACACTAAACGTAGGTGTAGACCAGATGTGGCTCAAATTCAAAGAAGTGGTATCGACAGCAATTGAAAGTTTTATACCTAATAAATTAATAAAAGAAGGAGGCGATCCCCCTTGGTACACAAAACAGGTTAGGACACTGTTGCAAAAGCAAAGGAAAAGGCATACTAAATTTAAACGAACACGAAATCCCCAGGATTTGCGATTGTACTCAGAAACTCGAAATTTAGCGAGGATTTCAATGCGAGATGCCTACAACATTTATCACAACGAAACTCTTTCCCGTAATTTGACTGAAAACCCAAAGAGATTTTGGTCATATGTTAAATATACTCGGGGAAAGTCACAAACAATACCTTCACTACGTGATAGTAATGGCGATCCTGCCGATGACAGCGCTACTAAAGCAGAGTTACTAAACTTAGCTTTTAGAAACTCATTCACTAAAGAAGACGAAACCAATATTCCAGATTTCGAATTATGGACAGATGCCGTAATGAGTAACATAGAAGTAGATATCATCGGAGTAGTGCAGCAACTAAAATCACTTAATAAGAACAAGTCTTCTGGTCCGGATTGTATACCCATTAGATTTCTATCTGATTATGCTGAAGCGATAGCTCCTTACTTAACCCTCCTACTACCACTGGGGTCAATATGACCCCACAAGCACATTTGAAATATATATCTCCCTTATTTTCAATGCGATTATTTTCAAAATTTATGACTTTGTCTCTCTAACTTGCTTGTATGCAATGACATCATATTCAGTTTTACATTTACAACATATCAAAATTTATTCATGGACTATGCACTGAGTACCACTGGGGTCAGCATGACCCCAATCTAAATTTTTTTGTTTTATTTCTTGAATGTAACGTTATAAAAACAGAACAGCGAATATTACGTTGAACAGATGTTATAGGAAACACCTGCAACAATGAAACTAACACTTTCCACTTCTTATTTATACCCATTGTTGTCGTTTCTTTCCTCAGCAGTTGTGTGTTGCCTCAGTTGTTGCTAGTATTTTGTCAGCATGTGAGAGAACTACATTATGTCTAGAAAACGTCTGAGTAGTGTTGAAATACAAGCAATTTTGAATGAAGAAGAGGAATTAGGAGATACATCGTCTGATGACAACGAAGAGATTGATGGAGATATTTTTGGAAGTAGTGAATCAACTGAAGATTCTGATGAAGACGTTGGAGATTTGCTGAGTACTATGCATTTCAGGGAGGAAATAGGTGACGGCAAAGTAGCGAAACCTATTATAATCCTAGACTATAATGCAACAAAATCAGGTGTAGACACTATGAACAAGTTAGTCAGAACCTAAACCACAAAACGTATGACAAGAAGATGGCCCATGGTGATTTTTTTATAATATTTTGGATATTAGTGCCCTGAATGCTTTCATAATTTGGTTGGACTTAAATCCTGACTGGAATAAAAAAACCAACTACAAAAGAAGAGAATTTCTTCTGGAACCGGGAACAAGTCTAGTACAGAAAGACAGAAGTCAGCGCAGCCTCGACCTCCTCCTCCTTCAGCACAAGTGGATACGGGGGTAAAACGTGGACGGTGCTACCTGTGCGAAAGTTCAGTGGATAGAAAACGTGCATAAGATGCTTTTCTTTTGTCTGTAAACACGATTCAGACATTCTTTGTTTTAAATGTAAAGAGATGTTTTGTTTTACATGTAAGGATCTATAGGATCAAGTGTTGAGACAAGATCTGTAAGTGCTTATATATCTACTTTACCTGGTTTCGGTCACTAATGTATGCTTTTGTGTTAGTTCATTAAAATAAATTAAATACTGCCAATATATCACTTGATAATTACTTGGGGTCATATTGACCCCAACGGTACTCAGTGTAACAAAAAAATTCTGGTAGTAGGAGGGTTAACAGTCATATACAACCGCTCTCTCATAGAAGGATCTGTACCAAAAGATTGGAAAGTTGCACAGGTCACAACTATATTCAAGAAAGGCAGTACGAGTAACCCACTAAACTACAGGCCTATTTCATTGACGTCAATTTGCAGCAGGGTTTTGGAACATATCCTGTATTCAAATATTATGAATTATCTCGAACAGAACGATCTATTGACCCAAGGTCAACACGGATTTAGAAAATATCGTTCATGCGAAACACAACAAGCTCTATATTCACACGAAGTGATGGGTGCTATCGACAAAGGTTCGCAAATCGATTCCGTATTTCTTGATTTCCAGAAAGCTTTTGACACCGTACCTCACAAACGGCTTTTAATCAAATTGCGTGGTTATGGTATATCGCCCCAAATTTGCAATTGGATAGGGGATTTCTTGTCAGAGAGGACACAGTTCGTAGTAATCGATGGTAAGGCATCGACTAAAACAGACGTGATATCGGGCGTTCCACAAGGTAGTGTTATTGGTCCTCTGCTATTCCTTATTTACATAAACGATTTAGGGGAAAATCTAAGTAGCTCTCTTAGGTTGTTTGCAGATGACGCCGTCATTTACCGTCTAGTAAAATCATCTGAAGATCAAAACCAACTGCAGAACGATCTGAATAAGATATCAGTATGGTGTAAAAATTGGCAATTGACTCTAAATAATGAGAAGTGTGAAGTCGTCCACATGAGTACGAAAAGAAATCCGTTAAACTTTGTTTACAACATAAATCAATCAAATGTGAACGCCGTAAACTCCACAAAATACCTAGGAATCACTATTACTTCAGACTTAAACTGGAAAGAACACGTAGATAATATCGTGGGAAAGGCGAACCAGAGACTGCGTTTTATTGGCAGAATCCTTAAAAGATGCAACAGAACTACTAAAGAAACTGCATACACTGCGCTTGTCCGTCCATTTTTGGAGTATTGCAGCCCAGTGTGGGATCCTTATCAGGTGGGTTTGACGGAGGACATCGAAAGTGTCCAAAGAAGGGCAGCTCGTTTCGTATTGTCACGATACAGGGGAGACAGCGTTACGGAAATGATACAGGATCTGGGATGGGAATCATTACAACAACGGCGCTTATCGCTGAGGCGTGGGTTACTTGCGAAACTCCAATCGCCAACATTCTCCTCCGAATGCGAAAATATATTGTTGACTCCCACTTACATAGGTAGAAATGATCATCAGAATAAAATACGAGAAATCAGAGCTCGAACAGAGAGATTCAGGTGTTCTTTCTTCCCGCGTGCTATTCGAGAATGGAATGGGAGATAAATAGTATAATTGTGGTTCGATGAACCCTCTGCCAGGCACTTAAATGTGATTTGCAGAGTATCCCATGTAGATGTAGATGTGACAGAAACGGCGCACATTACATCAGAGTTACTTTTGACACCACAGAAAGGGATTCACGGACAGTGTATTTGTAGACTATGAAAGAGCCTTACTAGTTCTGTAAGCATGAATCGAAGCATGACACAACTCGCAAACAGCAGTATCCAACGTTCACAAACCAAGTGCTCTGTCTTGACAATGAACATCTATGCGAAGATGTAATAACCGTGTCACGCGGCTATGGCTCTTGACCTTGACATGACCGTTTAATTACACTGTAATATACTTGTTCCTGAACTTAATGAACAGCCAAAGGATACGTGCACCTCCTTCGGCATCGCATCACCTGGTTAAATATGCGTTTCTTGCGCTTTCATTTAGAGTGTCGGAAAATGGGTTCCAGATCTTCACCAGCTGTGTGATATCAATAAAGGTTTGATGTCGTTCATTACTTACCACTGACCTTGATAATTTTTAAAGATGTAAAACAAATCGATTTGCACTGGAACACTTTGCTAATTACCCCACCAAGGTAAAAAGGCCATTTACGTTTAAAGGAGGAAATGTGTCAAAGCATATGGTTCTGTAAAAGAATAGCAAGACGCAGACGCAGAAAGGTTCATCCCTGTTATTGTTACATACATCCTTCAGTCACATAAAGCTTCCTGTGTAAGTACTGGCTTAAGATATAAGCGATCCGGCACTTCTTTATAAAACATAAATTATGTTTTCCATGGACATGATGAGTTTGATAACGCATAGAATATTTCCGTACCTGGAATATTCCAGGCTTTTCCAGCACAGAAGAAATCTGGACCGAAGATCAGAATGGACAATAATTATTTGTTAGACTTATTTATTAGCAGTGCTTTCTAAAAGTCTTTTGTCATCCTTACGCAATTATTTTATGATTATCTTTTATCTCTATACTCCTATTACACCCATTATCGTTAATTAACTACCTCTTTCTAAAGATTTTAGCCGTAGCGTCTTCGACTTCACAAATGGTTTATCTGCAAAGATAAATGTTGCTGTATTTCTGTTAGATTTCCAAGTTCAGAGTCCTTATTTTTACAGCGCTTTCTAATATCACTTTAAATTTCTAGTACCACTATAGTTCATTTCGTAAGAACTTTTAAGTATAATTCCTACCGTTATAGATACTGTAACATGTAACATTTTCTAAAAGCAGGCCCATAAACAGCTTTGCAGTTGTTTCATTTCACAATTAATTGGTCTAAATAAACACTTCATTTAAATTAATTTTATACTCATACCTAAATCTGTGCATTCTGTTGTACTTGGTATTTTACGATATTTAAAAAAAAAAAAGATAGGGAACTGTGTACACTTTGCGTAGTGTATGTAAATTTTCGAAGTTGGCACTCGAATGAGAACTCATTTTCCACTTACTGTTTGTGTTATTTTTATCGTCAGTCTTCCAAAGTGTCAAACAAGAGCTGGTAAGTCGTACGTCTCGTTTCTCCTTGTGTTTATGACAACTTCACAAACAACAAACACTTAACTGCCTATTTTCTCGACGCTGACATTGACTGAAAAGCCAGAGCTCACATTCTTTTACAGGCTGCTTTTTTTTTTTTTTTTTTTTTTTTTTTTTTTTTTTTTTTTTTTGAAGGTCGGCCAACGTGACATGTTAAGTCGTACCTGAAAAATTCTCATAATAACAATGCTGCATGTACCAAACATCACGAAACTTTCCCCATTTGGTCGTCAACGCGAGACTGCAGTTACTGATTCACACTGGATGTACACCCAGCGTTCTGTTCTTATTAGAATTATTGTTATTATTTAGTGACCATTTTACGAGGTTCAAAGACGATCAGGCAACTCTGTACACGGTGTTTAACAAAGGGTAGTGAGTATTTCAGGAGGTTGTACAAAAAATTGCATACATTTGCCATATAACATGTGTCCAATTCGAAAGAATTACAAACTTAAAGGAAATGCAAGTGAGGATATTTTCACTGATTTTTCTGTCATTTCTTGTTAGAACATCTTCACCTTGAATTAAAAGCACAATTTTGTGTAATTTCTACAACTTTATTTGTAGTTAGTTCACCGTTTATCAGGTTAAAACGCTATCTTAACACTTTAAAATCCTAAAATGGTATTGTAAGCCAAAAACCGGCTAACTAAATAACAAAACAAACTTATAGGAAATCTGAAGAAGGCATGGTAAGCCGAAAATTGGTTAACTATATAGCAAAGTCCTAATCTGGTTCTAAATGGCCAACTACGGACGACAAGACCCCAACTATTAAGCTTCACATAACACAATTCAGCCAGGCGCTTACCACAGAACATAATAACCATCACACTTTCATTTTAATTATATTCTACATCACAGACAATTACAATACCGCTACAACAATACACAGTTACTTAACCTACCTTATTGACCGGAAAAACCTAATGTAAAAACAATACAAAAATTGAAAAACTGTAATGTAGTGTAATTACGTATACCATATTGCCGCATGACCACAAGTTATCCAACTGCCGGTGTGGCGTAATGAGTATTAACAGCAGAGCACTCTGACCGAGAGGCAGTCAGTGCTGCGTGTGTGTTTCAGTTCGCAATAAACCTGCTTTAAGTATAAGTGCCGTCTTCATTTGACAACCCTGCCTTCGAAGTCAAGCATGCTTTCATTTCAACGCGACACTATTAAAATTTAAACATAATATGTTAACATAATGTCTGATGCACAATAAATGTAACAAGTGTTCATCTTGACAAAACAAATGACAGGTCATGAGTCCACAAAAAGTTGTACCAGTGATTGTAAAATAATATTACGTATTTAGATCGCATGAGTAGGCCTAATGTATATAATTTTGGACTTTCTTAAGCCAAATGTTAATAAAAGACAATAAGGAAGTTTATTGATCACTATCTGTAACGTGAGAAGGAAGTGAAAACATCTCAACGAATGTCGTAACATAAGACCTTATGTTTATGTACATCTTTGAGTAAAATGACGCCGCTAGTCAGATGTTTCCAGATTATGGCGAAAATGACGAGGGCTGTTGAATAAAGAATGGTCACAACTTTTTTCGGTTATAATTTCCCGCACTAAAATTTAATATGATGGTATTTGTTAGCTTAATGTGAAACAATCAAGCCGGAGTTGTCTCATTGTTGGGACGTCAGACATGTCAGTATCGCCTTCCGCTGCATTGGAGGAAAGACGTGAGGAACAATACGTGGCTTTGAAAGTCAGCTTTCGTCTTAGCTCTTCATCTGTGGCCTACTCAGTGTTACAGGAGGCATATGGAGAGTCTGCTCTACCGTGCAGCACAGTTCGAAGGTGGTTTCAAGAGGGAAGACAATCAATTTCAAAGGAAAATGGACCCGATGTTCTAATTATTGCTCTTAAAAAGAAAACATTGTTGCTGTCATTGTGAGAGAGGATCGACGAATTACTCTAACCAAGATCAGTGAACATTTCATTGGGTGCCACCCACTCGGTGGTGACAGAGACATTATACATGAGACGTGTTTGTACGCGACGCGAAAGTTGATGTTACAGAATATCCGGCGTTTCTTTCAAATGTAATCACCGCATGAAACCTGGCTACATCATTTTGACCCTGAGACCAAACAGAATAGCTCATTGTGGAAATCTCCTACATCACCAACCACCATAAAAGTGGTCGCTTCTGCTGGGAAAGTTACGGTCATCCCATTCTTTGATATTCATGGTATGGTTTATCAGCACGTCGTACCTGCACACACATCAATAACTGGACAATACTACAGCGACGTCCTGAAAACACTGAAAGTGTATGTCAGGCGCAGAAAGCCACATGTAATCAAGCAGGCTGGATGCTGTACCACGATTATGCGCGGGCGTATAATGCCAACGTTTGTTGCTGACTGTCTTGCAAAAATCAGCGTGAAATGCATCCCTCAGACTACCTTTGTCCGGCTGGAGCCATATGTGACTGTTTTTCTATTTCCTAATCTGAAAAAAAAAGAAAAAAAATCTTTTGTGGGAGGCACAGGCAGAAACGCTGGGACAAGTGCATCGCATTCATGAAAGTATATTTTGAGAAGGACCATCAAAAGTTTGAGGATGAGAAAGGGTATGATGTCAAAAAAATTACGAACATTCTTTACTAATCAGCCCTCGTAGTTTGAAGTTGTAAAAAAAATATGCTTTAAGCCGAAAACCAATATATACAGAATTATGCTTTTAATTCAGTACGTTTATGTCCTACCAGGAAATGACGGAAGAAACAGTGAAAATGTCCTCATTTGTCTTTAAGTTTGTGTGTGTCTCTGTACTGAAGCGAGACTAACGAACAGCAATTCATTTATATACAGGGTGTCCCAGCTATCTTGTCCACCCAAAATATCTCTGGAACAATAACAGCTATTGGAAAACGAGTTTCACCTGTATCAATGTACGGCTGGGGCCCATGAATGTTATACGGCATTTTTATTGCAATTTGTGTATAGTGTTGTGTGTTGTTGTGGTCTTCAGTCCGGAGACTGGTTTGATGCAGCTCTCCACAATACCCTATCCTGAGCAAGCCTCTTCATCTCCACATAAGAACGGCAATCTACATCTGTCTGAATCTGCTTACTGTATCCATCTCTTGGTCTTCCTCTGCGATTTTTACCCCACACACTTCCCTCTAATGCTAAATTCACAATTTCTTGATGTCTAAAATGTGTCCTACCAATCTATCCCTTCTTTTAGTCAAGGTATGCCAGAAATTTCTTTTCTTCCCAATTCTGTTCAGTACCTCCTCATTAGTTACGCGATCCACCCATCTAATCTTCAGCATTCTTCTGTAGCACCATATTTCAAAAGCCTCAATCCTCTTCCTGTCCGCGCTGTTTATCGTCCATGTCTCACTCCCATACAAGGCAATACTCCACACAAATGCCTTCAGAAAGCACTTCCTTAGGCTTAAATCAATATTCGAGGTTAACAAATTTCTCTTTTTCAAGAACCTCCTAAAATATTTACTATTCCTCGCGAAACACCCTGAATAGCACATGTTTTATGTGGGGGACACTCTGTGTCGTTTGTTTTCATCGAAACCTTTCAGAGGCGAGACACGGGTTGACGTGCTCACCTGTTCAATGTGTGGCAGAACCTCTGTCGACGAGCAGCCGATCTCCGGGATGGGGACGAGGCGCTGGCCGGCCTCCCTCAGCAGGCGGGTCCTTTCGGGGGCGGCGTCGGCGGCGTCGTCTTGGGTGGTCGCACAGGCGTCGGCGTCCTCCCGCGCGCGGACGCTCGCAGACTGGCGCGGCGTCGCAGACAGCACGCGGCGCGTCGGCCGCGCTCGGCCGCCTCCGGCGCCCTTCGGCAGCTCCGCCCCGCCCCCGCCCCCGCCCCCGCCCCCGCCGCCGCCGCCGCCTCCACGCGGCCGCCGCTCTTCACCCTCGTTTGTCTGCCGCTGGGGTCATCGATCGACGACGCACTCCCGCAATATAAACATTGGTGGCCGCGCTCTGGGACCGCCGGCTCCACCACCCGTGCTACCGCGCCCTGTTCCGATTGGGACCTGTCGCAACAAGCGCACTCCTGTGATTCTTGAGTTTCTGCCGGCGTATTTGATAATCAAGATATCCACGGGTCTTGGTCAAGAGAAGAGCTGAGGGCATCCTGGCTCATGGTGTGTATCGGAAGACAACGCACACTGATCTGTATTTACACGCAGACAGCTGTCACCACCCTTCACAGAGTATAAATGATCCAGAGGCGGCGCTAGGCGTCGGCGACGTCGGCAACCGCCGACGGCTTCGCGCCTGCGGGGGCCTCGCAAAACATTGTTAAGATTTTAGTTGTTGTTGTTTGTTTTTTTTTCTTTTTTTTTTTTTTTTTTTTTTTTTCTTCTTTTACTTGATGTTTAACGGCGCTTATCAACTGCTAGGTTATGTAGCGACGACCTAGATCTAATTTACACTATCTTAACCAAAGGACGAACACAATAGCCGTACCCAAGAGTGGGATTCGACCTCAACAAGAGCGACCTCGCTCACCATGGTATGACGCCCTAGTGCGCTCGACTATACCCCGCCGGCAGCTATTTAGTTTCCCTATTTATTTCCGAATGAGTTCAGCAGTCATGGAATTTTTAGTTAAATACTTGTAAGACAACTTCTTCAGTACATTTTAGAAAACAATTTGGAAGAAGTATATCCAAATGCTTATATAACAATCAGAATCAAGCTCACAGTTTGTCAGTACAGCTTCGGCCGAGAGAAGTTTCTCAAAGTTAAAATTGATTAAGACTTACTTGAGAATCACAATGACCCAAGAAAAACCATCTGCGTTGTCAGTACTATCAATTAAAGCCGAAACAGCGGCTAGTATTAATTATGCTGTGATTTTAAAAAAAATCAATTAGGGGAAAAGCCGAAAAGTTTCTCTATGTTAATTTGTGTTTGTTTATTGTAATTCATTGCAATAATACTTGTATATTATACTAATAAAATTTTAGTGTAATTATTATTGATATACAATTGAGCTCATTTTATTTAACATTTTCTTCCCTACTGAAAAAATGAAAGGGGCCTCGCAAAGACGTGTTCGCCGACGCCCAGTTTTCGTCTAGCGTCGCCACTGAAATGATCTTATGGACAGAGTAAGTTGTAATATGCGGCTGTTTGCTGATGATGCTGTGATGTATGGGAGGTTGTCGTCTGTAATTGACTGTAATAGCATACAGGATGACTTAGACAAAATTTCTAGTTGGTGCGAAGATTGGCAGCTAGCTCTCAATGTGGAAAAATGTAAGGTGATGCGCATGACTAGAAAAAAATAATCCCATAATGTTCGAATACAGCATTAGTAGTGAGCTTCTTGATGCTGTCGCGTCGTTCAAATATCTAGGCGTAACATTGCAGAGCGATATGAAATGAAATGGAACGAGCATGTGAGGACAGTTGTGGGAAAGGCGGACAGCCGACTTCGGTTTACTGGGAGAATTTTGGGAAGATGTACTTCACCTGTAAAGGAGACCGCGTATAAAACGCTTGTACGACCACGTCTTGAGTATTGCTCAAGTGTTTGGAACCCGCAGCAGATCAGTTTAAAGGAAGACAGAGAAGCAGATCAGAGGCGAGCAGCTAGGTTTGTTACTGGTAGGTTAGACCAATGCGCGAGTGTCACGGAAATGCTCCGGCAACTCAATTGGGGATCGCTGGAAGAAAGACAACGTTCTTTTCGTGAAATTCTGTTGAGTAAATTTAGAGGGCCGGAATTTGAAGCTCAGCTGCCGCCTACTTTCATTTCGCGTAAAGATCACAAAGACAAGATAAGAGAAATTAGGGCTCGTACGGAGGCATATAGGCATTCTTTTTTTCCTCATTCAATTTGTGATTGGAATAGGAAAGGAAATGCCTAGTGTGGTACAGTGTACCCTCCGCCACGCACCTTACGGTGAATTGCGGAGTATGTATGTAGATGAAGATGTAGATTTAGATAACGTTGCCCTTGCTTCGTATGATGCCATAATTGTTAAAAGTAGATTCCGCAATTATATTTTTTGGACAAGGAATTGATGGTACCGAATGTTTGAATCTGAAATAAGTTAGTTAAAGTACGGCACAAAATGAACATTAAAGCAAATAAACCGCAGGTTGCATATTAATGTCGGGCGCCATACAAGCAACAGCACGTTATAAGACTTACGGAAAGCATCTAGCTGGATCCTGCACTTCGTATTGTAGAAGATGGAAATGATAACTTTTTTAAGAAAATTAATATATGAACGTTGAAGATACTTTCCGTAATAGATCAATGTTCAGACTGTTTACTTCGCCTTTCATTGTTGTGTGACCGTGAGTGGATTATGAAGTTACTGGTAATAATAGAATAATTTAAAAAAATGATCGGACTTCGTTGAATTACAAAAGAAATGACTGCAGGTTCTAAAATCTAGCAAAGTATTGTATAAGAATGATTGATTGATTGAAATTTTGCAGACAATGCGAAGCGATTGTAATGGCGTCTGAACATTAAACTATTACGGAGGGCCGGCCGAGGGGACTGAGGCGCTTCAGTCACGATCTGCACGGTCACTACGGTCGGGGGTTCGAATCCCCCCTCGGGCATGGATATTTGTGCCGTCCTTAGTTGTAAGTAGTTCATAAGTAGTTTGTAAGCTTAACAAACATTTGAACATTTTATTACGGAGGCGAAGGAGCTGAAAACAGTAGAAAACAAGTATTTGACGTGGAGGGATTCATTTAAACAAAAGTCAAAGAGAGGGGATGATTTTAAATTTAAGTAATATATTTTTACAACAACTTGCATCACTTACATTGAATGGATACATGAATGGAAGACGTCCGTACAGAACGAACATAGACAAGAGAGTGATTAAAACGACTATCACGGTGCCGTCTTCTCGCTTGTTCAGAAGTAAAACAATGACGAACGAAATTAAATTAGTTGCATTACGAGTCAGAGGGAACCGGAGGCGATAAGCATCGCTGACCAAAGATAAACAAAAAATAAATACAAGATTTCAGTGTATCGTTACAAGAGGAATGGAGTACTTAAAACTCTAGTACATAGGGCGCGTACTACATCCGACGCAGAGAGTCTACCCCAGGAGTTGGAACACCTGAGAACTGTATTCCGAAAAAAATGGGTACTCAGAGTGGCAGATTCAGCGGGCTCTCCGCCCAACCACTACAGCACAACCTGTGGAAACGGATGAAAACACGAGGGAGGATGTAGGCACTGCGTTCATTCCATATACCGGCGCACTCTCGGGGAAGGTCGCCCGCATTTTGAAGAAACACCAGGTTGGAACTGTCTTTTGTCCGCCTAATAAAATTCGTGCACTGGTGGGGAGCGCCAAAGATGATCTCGGGTTAAGGAAGGCCGGCGTATACCAGATTCTGTGTCAGTGTGTCAAGTAGTATATATTGGACAGACGATGCGTTCCGTCGAGGATCGATGCGTTGAACACCAGAGGCACACACGATTGATGTATCCGAGCAAGTCGGCGGTCGCTGAACATTGTTTGTCGGAGAATCACGCGATGGAGTATGAACGCACTAGGATTCTGGTACAGACGTCGAGATACTGGGACTGCGTCGTTAGAGAGGCCATTGAAATTCGCACAAGTGACGACCTCATAAACCGTGACTGTGGCTATAATATTAGCAAAGCTTGGGAACCAGCGATTGGGTTAATTAAGAGTAAATCTAGCAAGCGTAAAGAAGTGACGACCACGGCGGACAGAGCCCTCACACCGACGTCATCTCAGACACCGCCGCAATCGGTTCCACTGCGCGACCGCGGCGCGGGACGCGGACCACGGAGGGGTCGTTCCGCGGGCCGAGGGTATTTAAATGGCCCGCTACCGGGCTAGAACCCAGTTCCCCTTGAGCCGCCGTAGCGTGCAGATCTCCGTGCCGGCGCGTTTCCAGGAGCTCAGTCCGTCAGTTCACCTGATGATGGCGACATGTATGATCGCCGAAATATTGTGCCCGTTGGACACTACAGACCGTCAGTACACCCGTGGATATTTTGATTAAGTGCACTTCTAATTACCACCGATACGGTGACAACACGGGCTGTTTGTTAACACCCAGACGTTTCACACGGGAGTTGCATTTGGGCGTGTACATGTTGTGACGAATCCCTCTAGTTGCCGATCACTGGGTGCATCCAGACGAACTGTGTCCGTATTGCAGGTTGGTTGGTTGGTATTGGGTGTTTAAAGGGGACTAAACTGCTGGGTCATCAGTGCCCTCGTATTGCAGGACAAAGTAATATTAACAGGACGCCGGGGGATGGTGAGGTACACGTATATATATATATATATATATATATATATATATATATATATATAAATGAAATGGTGGTCGACGTTAAATGATGAAAATGACGAACTCACATATTTAAACTTTTCTTAATAAATGTTTTTTTCCAGTGTTCCTCGTTTTACAACATTTAATATTGCAGTAGCAGGTAACATAGATGTTAACAGGTTTGTTGCTATGAACAGAGTGCCCGAGCATGGCTCCCACTCAAACATTTTCTGCGTAACCACGTAGTAAGGCTAATGACAATGTTTTGTAATTCACAATTTAACAATATTCTTTTACTTTAAATATGTCAAAATAAATAAATTAAAATATTAAATTTAGGCTTTAACTATTTATCTCAATGTATGTTCGTGTTTTATGAAATTTCTATTTCTTTTATTTTCATTTTTTTCGGGTTCTGGGGGGAGGGGGTTCTATCCCCCTCTTCCCCCCCCCCCATAGTTACGCCACTGTTATCACCTGTTTAGAATATATTATTTTTGATTAAGTTCCTGATTGTTGCGCCTGCAGTGTCATAAATGTCGTTGAATGACATTGTAATGAAAGGTCCGGATCACTGCTTATATTTTATTACTTTATATACTTTTTATACCTTTTTTATATTTCATTTTATTATTTTTTATTTTATTTTTTGTTTACTTTAATATGTTGTTTTTGTGTAAACTAAATTATTTTGTTTATCCACCGTAACTTGTATAACAATCAATACAAGACAGAGACACAAACAGCGAGGCAGTGATAAGTTGCAGGTGTCGAAAAACATACATTATCACCCAGTGGCGTAACTAGGACTTGGCTTTGGAGGGGGGGGGGGGGATAGATCTGCTTGACTAGCAAAATTTTAGTCAGTTTCCAGACAGACTACCATCTACCACTCCCATTGAAGAAACTAATTGACTCCCATCCAATGAAAGCTTATAGTAAAACACCCCAAGTTTCCAATCTTTACCTTTACCACATTGCCGTTATACGATTTCTTTCTTCTTTTTCTTTTATTTTCATTTTTTTTCGGGTTCTGGGGGGGGAGGGGGTTCTATCCCCCTCTTCCCCCCCCCATAGTTACGCCACTGTTATCACCTGTTTAGAATATATTATTTTTGATTAAGTTCCTGATTGTTGCGCCTGCAGTGTCATAAATGTCGTTGAATGACATTGTAATGAAAGGTCCGGATCACTGCTTATATTTTATTACTTTATATACTTTTTATACCTTTTTTATATTTCATTTTATTATTTTTTATTTTATTTTTTGTTTACTTTAATATGTTGTTTTTGTGTAAACTAAATTATTTTGTTTATCCACCGTAACTTGTATAACAATCAATACAAGACAGAGACACAAACAGCGAGGCAGTGATAAGTTGCAGGTGTCGAAAAACATACATTATCACCCAGTGGCGTAACTAGGACTTGGCTTTGGAGGGGGGGGGATAGATCTGCTTGACTAGCAAAATTTTAGTCAGTTTCCAGACAGACTACCATCTACCACTCCCATTGAAGAAACTAATTGACTCCCATCCAATGAAAGCTTATAGTAAAACACCCCAAGTTTCCAATCTTTACCTTTACCACATTGCCGTTATACGATTTCTTTCTTCTTTTTCTTTTATTTTCATTTTTTTCGGGTTCTGGGGAGAGGGGGTTCTATCCCCCTCTTCCCCCCCCCCCCCCCATAGTTACGCCACTGTTATCACCTGTTTAGAATATATTATTTTTGATTAAGTTCCTGATTGTTGCGCCTGCAGTGTCATAAATGTCGTTGAATGACATTGTAATGAAAGGTCCGGATCACTGCTTATATTTTATTACTTTATATACTTTTTATACCTTTTTTATATTTCATTTTATTATTTTTTATTTTATTTTTTGTTTACTTTAATATGTTGTTTTTGTGTAAACTAAATTATTTTGTTTATCCACCGTAACTTGTATAACAATCAATACAAGACAGAGACACAAACAGCGAGGCAGTGATAAGTTGCAGGTGTCGAAAAACATACATTATCACCCAGTGGCGTAACTAGGACTTGGCTTTGGAGGGGGGGGGGGGATAGATCTGCTTGACTAGCAAAATTTTAGTCAGTTTCCAGACAGACTACCATCTACCACTCCCATTGAAGAAACTAATTGACTCCCATCCAATGAAAGCTTATAGTAAAACACCCCAAGTTTCCAATCTTTACCTTTACCACATTGCCGTTATACGATTTCTTTCTTCTTTTTCTTTTATTTTCATTTTTTTTCGGGTTCTGGGGGGGAGGGGGTTCTATCCCCCTCTTCCCCCCCCCCATAGTTACGCCACTGTTATCACCTGTTTAGAATATATTATTTTTGATTAAGTTCCTGATTGTTGCGCCTGCAGTGTCATAAATGTCGTTGAATGACATTGTAATGAAAGGTCCGGATCACTGCTTATATTTTATTACTTTATATACTTTTTATACCTTTTTTATATTTCATTTTATTATTTTTATTTTATTTTTTGTTTACTTTAATATGTTGTTTTTGTGTAAACTAAATTATTTTGTTTATCCACCGTAACTTGTTTAAACGTATGAGCACAGCAATTCTGTACAGTGCATTGTAAATAGACTGGAAAATGTACCTGAGAAACACTACCTAAGTGATCAAAATGTTCAAATGTTTGTACAGCTTATGGGACTTAACTACGGGGTCATCAGTCCCTAAACTTACAAACTACTTATGAACTACTTACGAACTAGGATGGCACAAATATCCATGCCCAAGGGGGGATTCGAACTCCCGACCGTAGTGGCCGTGCAGACCGTGACTGAAGCGCCTCAGTCCCCTTGGCCACCGCGGCCGGCACCTAAGTGATCACTTAAATATTCATTGTGCGACGACCGAAAGACGTATTTGTCAAGCTGAAGGTACTCATTTGTTTAAACTTAAATTTTGGGGGTATTATTAGTGTTAGAAATTAAAGTAAAGTATGAATTTGCATTATAATCTTAGCGCGCATCTAACGATGCCGTCGTATCAACATTTCAATCATTATTTAAAAAGTTTTGAACACTACTGGAAAGACCCCTCAGATGGTATATAAGGGGATGCCGCGAGCGGCCCAGAATCAGTGGACGGCAGTTCAGTCCTGGTGGCAGACGTGTGTTGCGAGTGCAGTGGCGTCCAGTGATGAACACAGCCGCAAAATCCGCCGCGCTGGACTCTGAAATATTTCGGACTTATGTGGATTATGATTTTGAAACAGTTGTCGGAACTCATAATTTTTATCGCATTCTAACTTGGATGTCTTTTAGATAGAACAACGAACTTTAATAGCAATCATTTTAGGAACATTATCCAAACGATTAAACATTCATATTTATATTTTGTTGGCAACATTGGGGGCTTGAGCTAATCATACCAGACGGATTCTAACTAATTTAGTAGTTCTCGCCAGACATAATCATGCAATGAACTTGAGTTAAAAAAAAAAAAAAAAAAAAAAAAAAAAAAAAAAAAAAAAAAGTATAAGTTTATGGACAGCAACGAGCCAAAAGTAGCAGAAATAAGTCATCCCCTAATCCTACGTTAGTTAGTTAGTTTAAGGGTCCGTACCGTTACACCAACCACCATTATCTTCTGCAGGGTTAATCATACGGTATCGGTTCCTTGCGTCATGTCCGAAAGAACGGATACATACACTACGTGATCACAAGTACCCGGGAACCTCGATGAAAATGACTTATAAGTTCGTCGCGGCCTTCATCGGGAATATGGAGTTGACGCATCCTTAGCTTCGATGACAGCCGTAATATTTCTGGCTTACAGCCATCACATTCAGATTTGAGAATCTTTTCTATTCAGCAGGTAAGAACCAGTAGGGAAGAGTGGAGTAATGGCAATCACTCAAGTTATTCTTGTCAGTACAAGTTTAATTTAAACGCCGTTTTAGTGATATTGCGTAAAATTGGTTACAAATACATTAAACTTCGTTGTAACATCGTTAAAATTCGTTCAATTCTCATGTCTTTTAAAAAATCTGTTTAAATAGAAATGTAGTTTTCACTGGCATTTCCTCTACCCTGGGGTAATGGCAGTCAGCATTTAAACCCATTGAAAATCACAGTAAATCTAAATATAAGGTAAAAATGACTAAAACTCTATTTCTTTTAAATCAATTGTTTATTTTAGAAAATATATAAAATTATTGCAGTTGTGAAAATAGACTTAATGAAAAATGTCACTCTTAGACATACAAATCACACTTGTAGCTCTCTGCTTGATCCATTCGGAACAAGGTTGATAAGCCCATACCCCACAAATAGTGCAACGGAACCAAAGTTCCCCAACTATACCGAATTCTTTGCAATAAAATCAAATACCCCAGACCGACTGACTGTCATTTCCCCCACAGAACGCCATGTCTGAAACCGTTAAAACTAAATAACCATACATCGTACGCCTTAAACGACTATACCATTAAAAAGTTCACACATCATAGTACCGTATACGATTGCCAACATCTTTTACATACATGAAATTCAAGTACTTACCGTGGTGTAAATAAAGCTGTTCCTTAAATCTAAGGACGTGAAAAAAACTTCTCTGTACCAAAATCAGCTAGACACTGCCACGATGGTGTCGATTTCACCAGAAGTTCCTTAAACGGCCGTTAGGCTGCAGCACAACCTACAATTTCTCTATTGCGAAGTAGTTACCAGATACTGTGGTGAACGTCATTACCAAATCAAATCAAATGTTTGTAGAGCTTATCGGACTTAACTCGCTCTCCAGCTACAACTTCTCCTCGAATTTTGCGTCTCTTTGGCTCTGTGACTGGTAAGTTGGTTTTGCAATGCCTTCCAATAGCAGATCCCTGTTTTCACGACCACGCCTTTCAGTCGCCGGTGGAAATTTTCTGTGGGCCTACATGAGACGCGCGAACTGGGGTCTTTCCCACGTTTCAAGCTTGTTGTCTTTATCTTCTGCATTCCTTCTTGCACCACATAGATGCAGTTGCTGAAAGACCACTGACAGCATTACACAGGTTGGCTGGGATCGGGCATCGGACGTTTCACCTCCCTCCCGATCTCATACAACTGTATCATAACATTATACTGATGTCTATCGTGGGATAAGGATCTCCGGTATGGGCCCATAGGCTCACGACGGTGATGCCTGGCATGGCTGTGAGGACGGTGGAGCGAAATATCCTCCTTCATTCAGTTGGAGTCTACAGGACCACTACCGGCGGCGCACTCTTGGTGTTGATGGGGCTATGCCCTCTCGACATCAAGGTCAGGGAGCAGGGAGCTTGGTACTGGGGCAAACAAGGGGATGGGGAAAATGTAGGCAAAATTCTGGGGGAACCAGTACTCAGCAAGTCAGAAATCAGACAAACAGGACTCCAACTCTGGCAACAATCGTGAGATGAGGAGGAATCTGGAAGGAGAACTTATGCTCTCCTACCAGATATCCAAGAAAGAATAAAGATGAGGCACTTCAAACCCTCTAGGGGGATGCTGCACTTCCTCACGGGGCATGGACCCTACCCGACATATCTATGCCGGTTTAGGAAACAGGCTACACCAGCTTGTGCCTGTGGTGCCGACGTTGGCACACCCGAACATGTTATTTACGAATGTCCTGCATTTGACGGTGTGGCTGCGGATCTGAGAAGGGTTCTGCCCAGTAATAGCACCTACGAGCTCATCAGGACCCCGGACACGTTCCGTAAACTTGACCAAATTCCCAACAACATTTCCACCAAAGTGCTTCAGGACTTCGTTCAGAATCACTGACTCGTCATGACATAACACCCGACTGAGACAGCCGCATCTGCCATGCCGACGGGGGATGGACTGGTCGCCAGAAATGGCAGTATCCGCCATCCCCTGTGTGGTGTCGCACTAGTTTGAAGTGCGCGCCACGTACTTTCGCCGCGCGCCGCCATGCACGCACGGCGCGGCGTTCTTACGACGTCAGCCACGAGCGCCCTCTGCTGTAACTCCGTTCGTGGCCACGACTGCTGCATCGGCCACTTGGGAATCAGATAGGCACCAGTTAAGACTTGGCTATCGGATGGGCCCTAGGAATCATAAGTAGGCAGGCCTCTATCTAAACTATGTATCAACCTTCTACTAGTCTGCTGCTCTCCAAGATAAGCATTGTACCATCTCTATGAAATATATACCTCGTTCTAATTTACTCTAGTGTTTCTAGTTTCTGCTGTCCCACTGGCTGGTCACCTCCGTACCTGCACGCGTGCATCCTTTATTCCTGTGTCGGTCTCTCTCTACTCGGCCACCGACACCTACGACAACCGGCGGAAACGAGACACAAAAGTGGCGACGAGGCTGGGACACAAAACCCTGGATTCGGGGGTTAGATGTGGCAAACACCGATTAGACGTAAGTTATATGTAAGTTTTTTTTATAAATTTCTGTGGGTTAATAACACAAACGGGGATAACTTATGCGGGGGGGGGGGGGGGCTGTGGTGATACAAGTAAATGGGCGCCCAGTGCCAGGGACACGCTACTGAGTTTCGCTCGGTGAGCTGGCCACCTCAAGTAGGTTTATCTCGCTGGCACATCTGTAACACCACAGCAGTAGCATATTAGGAACAGAACAGTCTACACCAACACATCAACTAACACCAGTAGGATGTCCAGTGGTTTGCTAAGCAAGTAGTTTGTAAAACTTAAACTTTTGTATAATACAATGACCCATTATAGTCATAGGTGATGGGTTAATTGTATGTTATTAACCCATTTCTTCCCAGTGTTGCGTACACGCAACACAAAATTTAGCCTTATAAAATGTAGTCGAAATGGACTTACTATACAAAACTCACCACACATGTGTTAGAAGGCATTCAAGATCTCTCTGTACACGGCCGGCCGCGGCGGCCGAGGAGACTGCGGCGCTCCAGTCACGGTCCGCATTGCCACTACGGTCGGGGGTTCGAATCCCCCCTCGGGCATGGATATTTGTGCCGTCTTTAGTATAAGGTAGTTGATAAGTAGTTTGTAAGTTTAGGGACTGATGACCCCGTAGTTAAGTCCCATAAGCTTAACAAACATTTGAACATTTCTCTGTGCACTTGATAAAGTTTCGCAATTACCTTAACACTTCGTAAAAAGATGCAAGATTTACAAACGTCAGACGATCTACACACACAAGAAATGTCAAGTTCAGCTTCACACAGAGTGTTTTCCAATAGTTCATGAGTGATACCACCAATGTAAGTCAGAGTTATCATATAATATAGAATATCGCACAGTTTGAACAGATAGAAGAATATGATCACAAAAACTAAATTTTTCTACTTTTTTTTTACTAGGAAACAGCGCAACATTATGGGTGATGAAAATTACAACACATACTGCTAGTTTGTAATATTTGTAATGTTATTTCAATTATTTTAAAGAGAACCTGATGACTAAATATAACACTTTTTTCCATTTTCTATTTTTGGAAAGAAATGGGTTAATAATGAAGAATTCTTTCTTGTTTCTAAACAATAGTTATTTGTGGTATCTGTACGTACCACTTTGAAGTAGTGTCCCATTAACGTATCTTGCTGAATCACCCTTTAGTGGCTCGGTATTCGAATCGAAAGCTTGTCGGCGTAGTGTTCACTTACGGAGAGGTGAATAGCACCGCGCAGGGCAGAGGGGTTGTATCGGGAGTCCTATCCCCGCCGGCAATAACCACGGCATTCAATGTTTGCAACATTGCTTCGCCGTTTGTCTCACAAGGGGAACATTAAGTATGGTACTAACGGATTTTGATGGGTCACAGGTATGTTGTGAGGGAATTCCTCCAGACCATCAACCTAAAAGGATTTATTCAAATGGGCCTTGATTTCTAAGAAAATCGAGATCAAATTCGCAGCAAATTGCCACGCGTAACGTGTCTACTTACACATGGCGGTTACCGCTCAACGAGACAGCGTGGTGTAATCGGCAAGGTGCTAGGCTCCCATGCAGGATACCCGGGTTCGATACCTAGCGGCAGAACAATTTCTAAAAATTGTAATTGCTACTTCTTATATTTAAAAAAATTAAAAAATAATTAAGCAAAGAAAAAATAATTAAGAAAGAAAAACAAAAATAATGAAAAGTCAAACGATTAAAACATTCGGAGTATTTTAAAGCGTTAGTGAGTTCACCTTTTGACTGCTCATCACACACATCCATTTCCGAAGAGGTTTCGTGTGATGGGCCTGCTTCTATCATAGCGCATTTGTCCTCCACGTTGCACTACTTGCCGCACGCATGAACGACACGCTACGAATGACTAACCGACTGGCCGTAGCATGATAGTTCACTGGGACGCGTCACGTGGGTACGCAGGTCATAGGAGGAGATAAAAACAGCACGGTCAGGAACCACATTTCGCGTGGTGATCACAAAGACAAGATAAGAGAAATTAGGGCTCGTACGGAGGCATATAAACATACTTTTTTTCCTCGTTCTATTTGGGAATTGAATAGGAAAGGAAATGCCAAGTAGTGGTATAGTGTACCCTCCACCACACAAACGTTCAAATGTTTGTTAAGCTTAAGGGACTTAACTACGGGGTCATCAGTCCCTAAACTTACAAACTACTTATGAACTACCTACAACTAAGGACGGCACAAATATCCATGCCCGAGGGGGGATTCGAGCCCCCGACCGTAGTGGCCGTGAAGACCGTGACTGAAGCGCCTCAGTCCCCTCGGCCACCGCGGCCGGCTCCACCACACACCTTACGGTGAATTGCGGAGTATGTATGTAGATGTAGATGTATTAAATGTGGCCCAAATATTATAGGTATTAACAAAAGACTGTTTACTGATTTCGAAATATGCTTTAATCGCCTTAAAAATGTGTAAAAAAAAAATGAATAAAATAATCGTCGCGCAATACATAACATATTGAGCGAATGTTACATGTTGTTATCCTGACCATTTGTTGCAAACGTTTACATAACAATGATTATAAAAATACATAATTATGCACAATCATCGGACAGGTATGAAAAACAAGTGACCCAACTCGGACTTGAACCCAGGTCTCCTGCATGGGAGCCTCGCATCTTGCCGATTACACCACGCTGTCTTGCTGAGCGGTAACCGCCATGTATAAGTAGACACGTTACGCATGGTAATTTTGCTGCGAATTTGATTTCGATTTTCTTGGTAATCAAGACCCTTTTGGAACAAATCCTAGCTTGATGGTCTGGAGAAATTCCTTAACAACATACCTACGACCCATCAAATTCCGTTGGTACCATACTTGGTGTTCCCCTTGTCCGATAGGGTCGTTTAAGGAAGCAGGAAATCGTGGAAGACGTACCCATAATGTTTCGGACACCAGACATGGAGGAGAATGTGATGAACACTGTGGAAGGCGGCTGTTGTTATAGTACCAGGCAGATGGCCCGCCATTACAGGGTAACCCAGACGACCGTATGGAATATTCTCCTTGACAATTGTTAATACCCTTATGACTTGTCAGCCGTTGCAGGGCTTACTAGTGACAGACATTCCACATCGCGGTCAGTTTTGTCACTGGTTTGTTCACCAGGCGACCACTATTCTGGAATTTGTGTTATCCATTCTATTCACGAATGAGGTCACCTATACGCGGAGTGATACCTTCAACTTTCACAACAATCTTCTGTCAACGGCCTTGTCGCGGTGGACACACCGGTTCCAACCAGATCACCGAAGTTAAGCACAATTATATATATTTTTGACGACGTTATAGCGTTCATTTTAATTAAATAAATCGCAATTTGCGATCTGTTATGGCTTCACTGTACTAGGTATAGATGGAATACCAAAGTTAGGCGAATGGGAATTTGTGCCCGGCCGAGATTAGAACTCGGGATATCCTGCTTACTAGGCAGACGCGTTGACCCCTCCGCCACCGAGGACACAGTGATCAGGCCGACTGCAGAGGACTCTTCCCTGCACGTCTCCCGCCACACCCAAATCTCCATTCGCCACGCTGTCTCTTTCCTATACCACAGCCTATTTGTTCTGTAATGCTCGCAGCCACAATACTGTATTCCCGCATTAGAGAGAACAGACTATGAGGTATCGAGACACAAATAATTGTCGTCAGCGGCCCAGCCTCGGCTCCTATACAATTATATATTTTTGACGACGTTACAGCGTTCATTTTAATGAAATAAATCGCAATTTGCGATCTATTATGGCGAATAGAGATTTGTGTGTGGCGGGAGACGTGCAGGGAAGAGTCCTCTCCAGTGGGGCTGGTCACTGTGTCCTGGGTAGCGGAGTGGTCAACGCGTCTGCCTAGTAAGTAGGAGATACCGGGTTCGAATCCCGGCCGTGCACAAATTTTCATTCGCCGCACTTTGGTATTCCATCTATACCTAGTACAGTGAAGCCATAACTGATAGCAAATTGCGATTTATTTCATTAGAAGTTAAGCACCGTCTGACGTGCTTGGACGGGTAACCGACCGGGTACGCTACGCGCAGTAGACAATTTTCCCTTTGCAGAGGGTACAGGAGAGGTGGTGGCGCAAAGTCCCTGATCAGCAGTCTTTGCACCAATGTCCTGGATTAAATTCCAAACCTCTCCGCAGTGTCACATGGAGTGAGGGCATGGGACTGATCAGTCCGTCGGATGGGGACATGAAGCTCTGCGGCCCCCTTGGTGCTTTTCTAGAGGAGTAGGCTGTGTGCCGGCACCGGGATTCACGCTCTGCCTCCTCCCATCATCTTCAACACAACACTACGTTACACACGCACCCATTACAGTCTCCTACAGTTAACACAGACACTTCAGCACATAGTTGTCACACTTCGCGAAGGAAAGGTGCCTGCGGGCGCGGATGATAGGGAAAACCTTTCCAATCCGGCGACTGAAACAGCACTTCGCTGTCTCCCGGCCATTCGTGTCATACAGCTTTACTTTTACAACAGTCTTGTGTGGGACAGTGCGCAGAACCATTGTGCTAAGGTGACAGCGAATCATGAGCGTCCTGAAGCTGGGAAGTGCTGGCCCAGATAATTGGCAACCGAATTTTGAGACAAGTGTTCTTTCCACTTCGTCTAATAGACCTTAACTATCGGCGTTTCTTACTGGTGACTTTGCCGCCCAGGCTGTAAAAAGTGTCACTGTTTATTCTAACAAGGAGACCACATGGGTATTAGATTTTAGAACTTCTTTTTATTTTTGGTACGTGAAGTTCAGAAGTTAAATAATAATCAGCCAACGCCATTCGAAGCAACTCTCAAAAATTCTCGAGAAAATCGACTAGAAGTACACGTAAGTATCAATAAATGAAACAGTTGCTGCATCTGTCGATGTAGCGCAGCACGTTCCTTCAGCATGTGGACAACCTCTGTTCTAACACAGGAAGAATTCTAAAGAAGCATCCTGTAAGAGTGATCTTCCGACCACCTGCGAAGACCTCGGCTTTGCTTGGCTCTGTGAAGGATGATTTAGGTCTGAGGAAGGCTGGCATTTATAAGATCCCTTGGCAATGTGACGAATCCCACATTGACCAAACTAGTCGCACAGTACGGGAAAGATGCATGAAACGTGAGCGCCACACACGTCTACTGCAGCCCAACAAATCAGCCATAGTAAAATCCTGTACTTCAACAGGACACTCCATGGCCGCAGCAGAGCGGCCGAGCGCATTGAGGTGCCATGTTCGGTTGCGCGAGGCCGTTCCCCGTCGGAGGTTCGAATCCTCCCTCGGACATGGGTGTTTGTGCTGTCTTTAGTATAAGATAGTTCATGAGTAGTTTGTAATTTTAGGGACTGATGTACCCGCAGTTAAGTCCCAAACATTTGAACATTTTTTGACACTACATGGATTATTCTGGAACAAATATTTTGGCAACGACCAGATCCTTTGGGATTCGATTATTGAAGAGTCAGTTTAAATAGAGTTGACAGAAGGTCTTATTGAGCGGGACGGAGGCTTTCAAATGGTTAAAGCATGGAACCCTATAATTTCTTTAATCGCTTCACACAGACATAGGTCTACATCAGTGCGACGTCTGACGGAAACTGATTTCTTTCGACAACTGCGCTTTAGCTGCGCAAAGGCGCATTCTGACAGAAGGCGCGAATTTAAGTACACCATTATGCAGACGCGGCCCGCTTCTACTGCAGATCAGCCGTGTTTGATAGGGGGCGCGCTGGTACCCACCCTCACTGCGCAGGCGCCGCCGCGCCAATCATCGGTATATATAGAACGACGCGCACCAGTAATCTTCACTCTCTGAAGATGGCTGCATGTTTGCCAGCTGAAATATCGTGGCAAGACGTCAATGTGAAACGGCTGCAAGCCCGGAATACGTAGGGATGCTAAAATTAATGCCTCCGATTTTTTTTTTTTTTTTCGGGAATGCCTTATGGCTTTTAAAATAAACCAAACTGTATTACAGTACCACATCTTTATTCACCATTTCTACATATTTATTCCTCAACATAGTCATCCTAGCGACGCACACATTTCTCCCAACGAGAGACTAGTTGTGGATCCCGTCACTGCAGAAGTTTGGACCTCGTTGTCTGAACCACTGCTTCACCTCCGCTGGCACTGCTTCATCAGTTGTAAAGTGGACACCACCAAGGTGTTCTTTAAGCTTTGGAAAGAGGTGAAAATCGGATGAAGCCAAGTCTGGACTGTATGGAGGATGATCGAAGACAGTGGATCCAAGGCGACGGATCGTTGCAGAAGTCGCAGCGCTCGTTTGCGGTCTGGCATTGTCCTGCTGAAGGAGAGGGTGTTCCAGGTGGGGACGAGTTCTTCGAATGCGTGCTTTCAGTTTGCGGAGAGTCTCGCTGTACCGTGCGGAGTTTATGGTGGTGCCTTTAGGCATGAAGTCCATATGCACGACACCTCGAACACCCCAGAAAACAGTGAGCATGCCGACAGCATGGTCTTGCACTTTCTTGGGGGTGGGGTGGCGGTACTCCTGTGATGCTCGTATGCTTAGGGTGTCAAAATGGTGCACCCAGCTTTCATCACCAGTCACAATGTTGTTAAGGAATCCATCACCCTCCTGCTCAAAACGCAACAGCAATTGTTGACAGATGTCCAATATCCTTTGTTTCATGACAGGGGTGAGCATACGGGGAACCCACCGTGCACACACATTCCTGTACCACAGTTCTGCAATCAGGGCCTGTACACGCTCCCGTGATATGCCACTTTGCAGTGAGAGTTGTGCCTGCGTTATCCGACGATTCTCTCTGATGAGTTGACCAACCCGATTCCGATGAGTCTCGTCTGTTGCCGTACGCGGTCGTCCACTCCATGCTCTGTCACAGACGTTGAGGTTAGGACCGTGTTTACGAGCACGGGCAGCCCACCGGCGCACATTACTGATGTCGATGCACTCGTCACCGTACAGTTTTCATGCTTCTGTGGATCTCAATTGGAGGCGTGTTTTATGCGGTTAGAAACTCGATTACAGCACGCTGTTTCTCACGCACCGACATAGTCATTTCGCAGACCGGCAAGTAACTCGGTACTACTCGAAGCCTTCTAGCGGCAGAAGGTTTTACTTTGCGCCAGCTACGCGGCAAGGACAACCGAGTAATATGCAGGGCATGCGAAACCTCAACCATGCTGCGAACAGACGAAAAAATTTTGGAGACTTTACTTTTCAGCATCCCTCGTATGATGGGCCAGACACAGTCTTGCACCTCTTAAGCCAGAATCACAGCACACATTGTTTCACAGAACTACTCAGTTATGTGCCGGCCAATCAGATTTGAGGCACGTGATAAATAGTGTTCGTACAAGGGTGGTCTCTTGTGGAAGTCTATCAACAGATACTACAAGCTGTCGGAACTCTCGTAGTCTTTCGGACAGTGCTGTATGCTCTTGGGAATTATCGCAATACTACAGAACCCTTAGTGAAGACTGAGACGACATAGATATCATATTCACAGAGTTTAAGTGACTTCAGTCTATTGATAAAGTCAGTAGTGTTGGGAATATGATGCGACCATTTCCCAACAAAACTTTGCAGTAAAGAGGCAAGTTGTGTAGCCAAGTCAGACGTCGGGCCGCCGACTAAACAATCTGTGGAGACACATTTACTAAGATATCTCATCACTCATGACGGCGGGTATCAACTGGACTAAACGTAGAACATGGTGATCTCTTTATACTGCCGAAAACAATTAGGGGATCAAGTGAGATATCATACACAATATACATTAGACAACGTATTTTATTTAGATATTGGTTTCAGTTGTAATGTGTGTGACACAGTACGACATATTGTAGTCTCAACTCTTTACTTGACGTTTACATGGAATTGACTTAGAGGGAGGCACCATGATAGTGAAAAAGTCATGCCCTCTAATATGGTCTGTGATCATCTCGGACGACCAATACAGTTGCACACCTGCATGGCGTGGACAGTATGAGGTTATCAATCAGCTTGTAAACTCACACCTCTTCTTGGAACTGGTTGAAGCTGCTCAAAATTTATCCCTTAAATTAAAGAGAATTTATTTCTTAACAGCCATTTAGTCAGCCAAACACTTCAGGTAGGGAAACAACTTATATGCTAGCCGGCATTGTGTTGTTACCATGGTTGGTACAATGTCTGCTCTTCACTATATGGTCCGTGTTTCAGGATCACAGTAAATGGAAAAAATCAAAATTAGTTGATGATATTTTCTTTTATGGAAACTACTTTATTTCCATCTCAGTGCAATCCATTATAGTTGCAGTTGCCCAATGTCGAAAAATCCAGCAGCAGATGACAGAGCTGTTTGCAGTTTTACATTCCGATACTGAGTTGCTTACAGTTTCACTTTCCGATACAAAGTGCCGTAACATGGTTTCCACCCAAACATTTTTTAGTTAATCCCATAATAAGACCAATGACAATGTTTTGTAGTTTTCAATCAAACAATGTTCTTTTACTTTAAGTATGCCAAAATTTATAAATTAAAAATTACATTTCCGCTTTAACTATTTAACTCAATGTGTGAACGTGTTTCACGAAATTGGTATTTAATGTAGTACCTACGCAAACTTGAGTCGTGTTTTGACTAATGTCAAATTTACTCAATTTATTTACTGTATTGGTGATTTCGAAGTACACACGTATATGTTTTGACAATATTGTCAAAATACTATTATTTAGACTCGTAATTGTAGTATATTTCAATTTGTGGTTGAATTTTTTTATAAATACGGATTTGTATAAAGTCATAACAATTTTGTTAATTTCCGCAATAGTTTCTTAGTACCAAAAAAAGAGATGAAGTAAGTGTTGAAATATTATGATCCAGTGATATATAAACCATGGTCCACCCTAATTTGTTTAAACAAACGGTTAATATGCAATAATTTTGTGGAATAGTTTTTTCATGTAGTGTTGTTGTTTTTATATTAGTATGTATATTTATAGGATCAGCAGATTCCATACTATGTGCAATGTATGTTTCGCATGTGTAGTTGTTATTTACGAAAGTATCCAAGTTGAATGTTATGTAAACAGACAGCCAAAGTTACGTTTAAATCTATATATTATCTCTTAAACGTGTTTTAATAACAGTGTTAATAGTACTTTAATCAGAGGGCGAAAATGTGTTATTTTACATGTCTGGCGGTATAGTTTTATTTAGTGATTCTAATATTTCGTGTTTGTGATGTTCGGAATGGATTTGTAAGGAGTGCGCAACATAGCAGAAATGTTACAAGCTGTTGACGGATATTTGCCCATTCCCCAACAGTTGTGGGAGGAGCTGGTCTGACTGCAATGTGTGTACCGAGTGCATCCCAGACGTGTTGAATCGGGTTATGGTGTAGAGAACAAGTTGGCCACTACATTCCTTCAATTCCCTCAGCTTCAAACACGTTCACCACCAGTGCAGCTCTGTGAGGACTAGTGTTTTCGTCTACCAGAAGGAACCCAACTCCTGTGGCACCAACGTAGGCCACAAGTAAAAGGCGAAGGATCTTGTCTCTATACCTCTGAGCAGTCAAAGCACCATTCTGAACTACATAGAGGTCCGTACGTCCGCCAATACTGACTCCCGCCCACACCATTCGTCCACGATCATGTTAGGTTTCCTGCACAAAATCAGGATTGTTCCGATTTCCACGTTCTCTCCGGCCGAACACAAAATCTTTACTCATCTGAGGAAGACCTCGACACCATTCGTTACGACTCCAAACCTGATAGTACTCCGCCCAGTTTTTGCGGGCTAAATGGTGTGATTTTAATGGGACACATATCACAGGCCTCCGTGCGTAGGGGCCACATATCAGAAGACAATTTCGGACAGTTTGTGTTGATATTGTGCGTCTTGTTGTTGCCTGGAGGGTGCGTTGCAGCTGACTTGCATTGAGAGTCGTGTCTCGATGGGAGATGTGGTGTCGCACAAGTACAAAGTGCACGCCACTTACTTTCGCCGCGCGCCGCCATGCACGCACGGCGCGGCGATCTTACGACGACAGCCATGAGCGCCCTCTGCGGCAGCTCCGCTCGTGGCCACCACTGAACATCGTTCACTTCGGACTGAGAGAGCAACGAGTAAAGACTTCGGAATCAGATAGGCACCAGTGAAGACTTTGCTATTGTACAGGCACTAGGCAGGTCTCCAACAACTATGTATCAACATTCTGCAGTACTATGTAAAAGTTAAGTATTGTTACATTCTGTGCAATATATATCTCTTTCTAATTTACTCGAGTGTTTATAGTTTCTGGCTGCTCCCCTCCGTACCTGCACCAGCGTGCTATTTTTGCTCCTGTGTCGGTCTCATTCCACTCGGCCACCGACACCTACGACGAGGCTGGGACACAAAAGCGGCGACGAAGTTGGGACACAAAAGTGGCGACGAGGAGTGATAGAACCTTGGACCAGCCCGCTTGCAGCAGCCAGACAGCAGCAGTCGGAGCACGCAAAAATTGCTCCCGCCCACCCACCCTTATTATAACAATTTTGGGGAAAGATATTTTGTTACGTGTTTTGTGGACTTTTTTCTTGCAGAGCGTCCTTTTTCATATTGCATTTGTGTTTTGTTATAAGTTACTTGTATGCGCGGCGCCTAATCGGTCAGCATGGCCACTACCCCGAACCCAAACTTAATGGAAATTATTCAGTTACAGACGGCGCAAATCACTCAACTACTGCAGGCCGTGTCGCAGTTGACGCCACAGGCTGTTCACCAACAACAACAGCCGTCACATCAGCAGCCCACACCTGCCGCTGCATCGCTTCCTACATTTCGCCAGTACAACGAACGTGAGGAAGAACGGAGCGACTATTTCGCACAGTTTCAAGAACTCATCGCGGCTCATCAAACTGCAGGTCAGAGAGTGAAGAACCTTTTCTTATCGATTGTGGGCCCCCAGACCTTCGTACTATTGCAAAAACTTTTCCCTCTCGCATCTCCTCGTGATGTAGACTTTGAACAACTTGTAGATGCACTAAATGCTCATTATGAGAGAAAAGTTCTTGTAGCCGCTGCACGGTACCGATTTTTCAGACTGAAAAAATTACCTGAACAGTCACACCAAGAGTGGATCACCGAGTTGAAGGGCTTAACCCGCAAATGTAAATTTACTTGTTCTTGTGGACTTTCTTATAGTGATGTGATGTTAAGAGATGCAATTACACAGAACATTCAGGACCCCAGAATTAGGGCAGCAATTCTAAAACAGTCAGACCCTTCATTAGACAGTGTACTGCAGCTTATAGAAGCGCATGATACTTTTGACTTAGCTGATGTAGAAATGCAAAGCCACATTGTAAATTCAGTGCGCCGCAACGGACGCTTTCCTAGCCGTAGTTCTCAGTATAGCACTAGTGATTCTTATTTTTCTACCGGCCGTGCTGAACAGACAGTGAACAGTAGCCAGTGTAAAAGTGCGACACAAAGGTCGCCCCGTCGTATTAGAAACAGTGATTTGAATAAAGGGCGCCAACGCTCATTTCAGAAAAACGTTCGTAAGTCTTGCCCCCAGTGTGTGTCTCGCCACAAGCGTGCTCATTGCCCTAGTCGCAACGCAACCTGTTATCAATGTGGCAAATCAGGACATGTACAGTCTGTGTGTATGCAAATTAAAAACTCAAAGAACGGTACCGTTAGAAACAGTGCTTCGCAGAGTGCGAGAACAGTTCATTCTGTAGATGTTGTACGGGCTGTGGAATTGAACAGTGCTTTCCTTGGATCTCAATTGCAAGAAACTAGTTCTGTGCCTATGGCAAAACTATATAGTGCACCACGTAGCAAGCGCCGACGAGCGCGTAAAACAGTGCAACGGAAAAGGGTTCGGGACAAGCAAAATGACTATGAACAGTGCATTTCTGTAGTGAAAATAGTGCCTTCTGCAACTGCTCCTTGTAATAGTGCCCAGTACTGTGTAGCTAGTGACAGTAGACATCAAGTAGCTACTCAAAAGTGTAGTGCAGTAGTTAGTGACTCTGTAGTAGCCTCGCATTGCGCGGACGCCGATCCGGCGGTAGTGCCATCTAGTGACAGTGTTGTTAATCCGCTGTGTGCCGAGTCTGTGCCGCTTCCTACCGCACACAACCCGCGCAAGTGCAGCACACAAACCGTAGCAGACGTTGCCCACATTCGCGCACCTGTCGTGCGCCAGAAGCATAAACTTTTTATAAATCTCTCCATAGAAAATAAGACTGTGCAATTTCAGCTGGATACTAGTTCCGCTGTTACATTAATTAATAAAGATACTTATGAACTTCTGGGTTCGCCAAAATTGTTGCCGTCACAGCAAGTGTTAACAGCTTATACAGGTGAAATTATTCCCGTGCTAGGAACATGTAGCCTGCCCCCCTCTTTTCAAGGTGTAACAAAAACAGTTGCTTTTGTAGTTCTTCAGGCCAAATCTACACAGAACATTTTTGGACTAGATGCTTTTGACTTGTTTGGTTTATCTATTCAAAGAGATGTGCTTCAAATTTCGTCAATAGTGCCTCAGGATAAAATCAATGCATTGTGTGACAAATATAGTGACTTGTTTTCGCCGGAACTAGGTTGTGCAAAAGACTTCGTGGCACATGTAACTTTAAAAGAATCTGCAGTTCCAAAATTTCGTAAAGCTAGACCAGTGCCTATCGCAATGCGTGATACAGTTGCCGAAGAACTTAAACGTTGGCAAGATAGTGGGGTGATTTCTCCTGTTTCTGCGAGTCAGTGGGCCTCGCCTTTAGTAATTATACCCAAGCCGTCGGGAAAACTTCGTCTCTGTGCAGACTTTAAATCAACAGTGAACAGTCAAACAATTGTCGACACTTACCCTCTGCCCAGACCTGAGGAACTTATGGACAAATTAGGACAGTCTCGCTTCTTTTCCAAGATTGATTTAGCAGAGGCATACTTACAAATTCCACTTGATGACGAGTCAAAAAAAAAATTTTTCGTCATTAATACTCACATGGGCCTTTTTCAGTTTCAACGCCTACCATTTGGCAGTTCTTCCGCCCCTGCTATTTTTCAGCGTTTTTTGGAACAGCTGACAGTTTCTGTACCGTGTTGTTCGAACTATTTAGATTATATTGTGGTATCCGGACGTACAGTTGAAGAACATTTAGCAAACCTGGAGTGCCTTTTCAAAGTGTTGACTGCAGCAGGTCTACGTTGTGATAAAGCAAAGTGTTCGTTTTTTCAAACTGAAATAGAGTACCTAGGCCATGTGATTAATGCCCAAGGAATCCATCCCTTACAGTCACATCTACGAGCAATCAAAGACTTGCCTCCTCCTAAGAATGTGCATGAATTGCAAGCAGTAATGGGAAAGCTTAACTATTATTTCAGGTTTATTCCCAATGCTTCTCAGATTGCAGCTCCACTGCATCACTTACGTAGGAAAAATGTTCCTTTTGTATGGTCCAAAGATTGTCAGGTTGCCTTTGACAAACTAAAGTCTGCACTACTCAGTGATGCATGGTTGATTCCCTTTGACCCACAGAAGCCTGTAGTGTTAGCAGATGACGCCTCGTCGTACGGTGTGGGTGCAGTTTTGTCACATCGTATTGGATGTCACGATCGTCCTATTGCCTTTGCATCCAAGCTACTGACGCCGACGCAACAGAATTACAGTCAGATAGAAAAGGAGGCCTTAGCAATCATTTACGGCGTCACAAAGTTTCATCATTATCTCTATGGCAGAAAATTCTATTTGTTGACAGTCCACAAGCCTCTCACGTCGTTGTTCTCACCCACAAAGCCAATTCCGCCACGAACGGCACAAAAGCTGCAGAGATGGTCCTTAATACTGTCAAATTATCAGTATGAGATTTTGTACCGACCTACCACTAAACATGCCAATGTGGACACACTTTCCCGACTTCCGGTTGGCCAGGATGTATCATTTGATTCTTCAGAAATGGCATGTTGTCAGATAGACTCCAGAGATGCTTCCGCTGTCGCAGACTTTCCTTTGAACTCTCGTGGGGTTGCACAGGAAACAGCTGCGGATGCAGACCTAAGTGTGGTAGCACGTTTTGTTCGCTCAGGGTGGCCTGCCAGAGCCAAAGACATTGATCGGCCTCTGGTTCGACGTTATTTTGCACAACGTCATGCATTGCATGCAAGTCAGGGTGTACTGTTGTTGCATACCGACAACGACCAAGCAAGAGTGATTGTTCCTCGTTCCCTGCAACGAGAAGTGTTACGCCTCCTGCATCAAGGACATTGGGGTATTGTTAGGACAAAGCAACTGGCCAGACGTCATTGTACCTGGGTTGGTATGGACGCTCAGATAGAGAACATGACGTCACAGTGTACTGTTTGTGCGGAGCATCAGGCGGCTCCTCCGCAACGTTTCTCAGATTGGCCACGCCCCAAGGGACCATGGCAACGTTTACATATTGACTTTGCCGGACCTTTCTGGAATACGCGCAGGTTAATTGTTGTCGACGCTTTCAGCAAGTTTCCTTTTGTGATTGCCATGAACTCAACGACAGCTTCTAGTACAATCAGTGCCTTAACATCAGTGTTTTGCATCGAAGGCTTGCCTGAAACTATCGTCAGTGACAATGGACCTCAGTTTGTTAGTGCGGAATTTCAACAGTTTTGTCGCGTGAATGGCATTCAGCATATCACCACCGCACCTTTTCACCCTCAGTCCAATGGTGAAGCAGAACGTTTCGTTCGAACATTCAAGTCTCACATGGAGAAGATGAAAGGTCAGCACTCCAGGCAGCAAGCTCTTCAAATTTTCCTGTCTACGTATCGGTGCATGCCACGTGACGGCCCGTCTCCTGCCGAGCTGCTACACGGCCGCCGTCACCGCACTATCCTTCACCTGCTGCAGCCTCCCACGCACCGAGTCGGTTCGTATGCGCTACGCGTTTTCAGGTTTCTACGCCGGTGTTGTACAGGGTGTTTGCTGGCAACAAGAAGAAATGGTTACCGGGCACCATTAGCGCGTGCTCGGTCGCAATATGTATGTTGTACGTTCTTCCACAGGGTCGGAGCTGCGGCGCCACGCAAACCAATGGCACTTGCACAGGCCGCGCGATCCTGTCTCCGGTTTCTTGATTTCAGACCCAGTTCACCGCCAGGGAGCACAACCACATCGTTCGTCCCCGGACTACGAGATCGTCCCGATGGAGATCGACGCGACGCCGCCGCTGTCGCCGCCGCAGATGACAGCGTCACCGAGAGGGACGGGACTCCGGGACCGTGCGCCCCCCCCCCCCCCCCCCCGCTTGGGCCACGAACCTCAGAAGAAGATGACCTGCTCCCTCTGGGCGGGGGCGGGCGCCCTTCCCCAGGTTTCGGCGGGTTCCCTGGAGGATCGCAAGGCGGATGCCGGGGCGCGGACGGCGTCTCGATCCCGGCCTCAGCTACGACGCCCGTCCCACCAGTAACGCCCCCGCCCAGGCCCTCCTCCCAGTGCCGTCGCCGTGGCCCTCAGCCCTACGCCACGACGGCGCGGCGGTTTGGGGGGGAGGGGTGTGGTGTCGCACAAGTACAAAGTGCACGCCACTTACTTTCGCCGCGCGCCGCCATGCACGCACGGCGCGGCGATCTTACGACGACAGCCACGAGCGCCCTCTGCGGCAGCTCCGCTCGTGGCCACCACTGAACATCGTTCACTTCGGACTGAGATAGCAACGAGTAAAGACTTCGGAATCAGATAGGCACCAGTGAAGACTTTGCTATTGTACAGGCACTAGGCAGGCCTCCAACAACTATGTATCAACATTCTGCAGTACTATGTAAAAGTTAAGTATTGTTACATTCTGTGCAATATATATCTCTTTCTAATTTACTCGAGTGTTTATAGTTTCTGGCTGCTCCCCTCCGTACCTGCACCAGCGTGCTATTTTTGTTCCTGTGTCGGTCTCATTCCACTCGGCCACCGACACCTACGACGAGACTGGGACACAAAAGCGGCGACGAAGTTGGGACACAAAAGGATATTACTATCAACCCTTGCTGATGTGGACGATATGTTGGCCTTGCCTTCTTTTAACGGCTCTTGTTGTCTGAAATCGCGTCCAGGTTCTGTGAATTACACCCTGGGACACTGTAATAGCTGCAGCCACCTCCCTTTTTGACTGTTCCGCTTCCAACCTTCCTATGGCTCTCAATGACATAGCTTCGTGTAAGTGACGTTGTTGCTGCATTGCAATACTAGTTCACTATACTATCTGAACACAACTGCTTGCATAATGCATTTGGTAGAGTAAACACATGTCAACACGAACCCCCTCTGCAGCTACTTTCTATTATTACCGCTGTCTCATTTGCCGTAATGTTGTTGTCTTCACTCTGTAGACCGAACTATTTTAGTTCATTCTATCGATGACAATATTTCACTCTAAATATCTCAATTTCCCCAGTGTATATTCTGAAGGAAAACATTTTATTGATGATCTGTTGATACCTACACGCATAGCGACATTTAAATTTTATAAATTTTACATAGGAGTCTTAGCGACAGAGGACGGACATGTAGTTTCACCTTTACAATCCGCGTCGCTCGAGAAACTGTATTCGCAGAGGGCGCGAAATTCGATAGAGAGAATTCACGTAACGACCACTTTCGCAAAATTTGATATAAAGGTGTTGTCGTGAGGTACATAGCAATGTCCAGTAGCGGACAATCGCCTGAATTTGGCGTAACGCTTGTCAACCGAAATATCGTGGAGAGGCCGCAGTGGCAATGGCCGCGTCTGCTCCTCGTCGGAGGTTCGAGTCCTCCCTCGGGCAGGGGTGTGTGCGTTGTCCTTGGGTTACTTTAAGTTAGTTTAAGTAGTTTGTAAATCTATGGACAGATGACCACTGCAGTTTGGTCCCATAGCTTTACAAACATGTAAACATTTTTCATCGTGGAAAGACCTCAACGTCAAGCGGCTGCAGTCCTGAAATTTCATAGACTACGCCGAACGCAAGAAAAACTTCAAAAATCGACCTTTCTTGTATTAGTCAGACACAGTCATCTGGATCATTGACACAGATTATGCCTGCCCTCGCTCTTCCGCAGAATCCAAAATCAGGCCACTGTCACATCAGAATGCTTTATAAATCGACGTTTTGCATCATTCGACCAGCTGGTTCATATCTAACTCCTGCAGATGCTGAAAACGCTGCCCCATATGAGAAGAGGGCATCGTCCTGTCCTTCTCTCTGATTACTCAACATCTGATACTGGTGTCGTCAGGTTTGATGTGAACAATACGAACATCAACGTTTCTCTTCGATGGCGGCTAATCGGGTTATTTGTAGGACGTAGAGTATTCCACTGTTTCATAGTTTCGAAACCATGTTTAGATACGCGGAGCTGTTTCACTGTTTGTAAACCGCCGTGTTTCACGGTTTCGAAACCGCCGGGTTTCATTCTTCTACGTTTCGGATCACATTCGCGGTCGATACTGAAACTGTCTCGTCCTGTCGGTTTCACTGTTTCAAGACCAATAATGCAGGAAAGCGGAACTGACAAATTGTATCGATGCCGTGGTGTTTCATTTTTCTGTAGCTCTGCACAGATACACATTTCACTTACTACAATATGAACAGCTTAAAGAGTGTCAAAAACTAATGGAGGGGGACTGATGACCTCCGTAGTTTTGTCCCCCTAAAACATCCAAATAACAACAACAACAAAAACTAATGGACAAACATGAGTGTTTAGCTTAAGATAACTGAATCAAGATACGTTTCTAAAGTGACTTTAGTATTTCGAAATGTAATAATGTCTCCTTTATAAACGTAAATGAACAATGAAACATTGCACACTATTTGCATTGAAATATCCAGTAAAATTCTAGGTTTATCTATCCATGTACGGTAATAATATTAAAAACACATGATTACACCTATAACTTCCATTAAAAAATAATTTAAAAAAACACATACAGTCTAAAATGACAGACTTTATAGTGACAAGGGGAGATCTCATATTTAATCTCGTTTACAGAATTAGAACTTTTCCCCATACCGTTAGTTTCTTGCGATCAATGTTAGCAGGACACTTACGTAGAGCAAAAGATATTTTTAAAAGATATAAGTACATGAAAATCTAACAATGTGCCGTATTTGACGAATTTCGTATTTATACTTAAATATTACGAAAGTTTGGACGGTACATGAAACCGCGCATTAAAGATACCTCCAAAAGTCGAATTTAAATAAAGTTTTTTTTTTTTTTTGTTTTTTTTTAATGTGTTTATTTCCGTCAACAGTTGCTATAAAATTGTTTCATAACATGTTTCGATCACTTGGATCATCTTCAGATCTAAAAAACAAAAGTAAAATAGCAATGTACAATTTGATAAATTTACTAAGGATTGATTGACAATAGTTAATTTATACATAAATGGATAGATTTTTCTTTACCTTATAGTTGCGTCCGCAACTCGTCTGGCTGAGTACTAGTTGGTACTGAGTTTTACAGTTCAAAGTAGGCATTTTTAATTTGGTTGCAGGTGGTGGTGGGGAGGGAAAGAGTAGGTGGGTGGGGGGGGGGAGGGGCAGGGATTGTAATGGATAGGTTCAGCCCTAATATTCCGTACATTTGTTTGTTATAAAAATAATTTCTAAAAGTGAGGTTCTTGAATATATCCAGACATAAAAATTATGAAACTGTATGTTATATCAGTTTAAAAATGTGGTACGATAATTAAAAAATGCATACGACACCTAAAACACTGAACGTGTAAAACAGAGATCCACAAAATTACATATGTCATACTTTAAAGGTTTTTAAACGTCAGTTTGTTAAAATATCATTAAAATGTTAAAATATAAAAATATATAAAATTTATATAAAAAACTTACATAAAACAGTATGGTATGGGCGTTAGTTGCCTCTGTCGCTACTTGGTGGCGTGGTGCGGCGCGCAGTTTTTCTTGTACGTTCGGAAGCCAGTCTGCGCGTCGGCCCGGACACCGCCCTAGCAGCAGGTCGGCGTGCAGACTGGCTTCCGAACGTACAAGAAAAACTGCGCGCCGCACCACGCCACCAAGTAGCGACAGAGGCAACTAACGCCCATACCATACTGTTTTATATAAGTTTTTTATATAAATTTTATATATTTTTATATTTTAACATTTTAATGATATTTTAACAAACTGACGTTTAAAAACCTTTAAAGTATGACATATGTAATTTTGTGGATCTCTGTTTTACACGTTCAGTGTTTTAGGTGTCGTATGCATTTTTTAATTATCGTACCACATTTTTAAACTGATATAACATACAGTTTCATAATTTTTATGTCTGGATATATTCAAGAACCTCACTTTTAGAAATTATTTTTATAACAAACAAATGTACGGAATATTAGGGCTGAACCTATCCATTACAATCCCTGCCCCTCCCCCCCCCCCCACCCACCTACTCTTTCCCTCCCCACCACCACCTGCAACCAAATTAAAAATGCCTACTTTGAACTGTAAAACTCAGTACCAACTAGTACTCAGCCAGACGAGTTGCGGACGCAACTATAAGGTAAAGAAAAATCTATCCATTTATGTATAAATTAACTATTGTCAATCAATCCTTAGTAAATTTATCAAATTGTACATTGCTATTTTACTTTTGTTTTTTAGATCTGAAGATGATCCAAGTGATCGAAACATGTTATGAAACAATTTTATAGCAACTGTTGACGGAAATAAACACATTTAAAATAACGTAGTGCAGATGCGGACTCTCTATAATCGACCATGTCGACTATAATGAATAAATAAAGTTTATTTTAGTAAAGTACCTAGCAGTACGATAACGATGTATAAAAACTTAACCCTTCCAAAAATGTTAACTCAATAAATGTTATGTGATCATATACCTTTATATCACATGTAGGTTAGCACACACACCACGTATCAATGTTAGGCACTAGAATAGAGGAAAGCCAAATGTATTAATTATATTTACTTTGATAAAAACCAATATATTAGACACAAAAACGTCAGTCCTCAGCAACTGGAAATGCAGAAACGTCACTAATTGCCAAAGCAGTGCATTCGGTACAGAGTTAAAATTTTACTTATCGTCTTAGCGGCCTCGCGTGATAATGTTGGCAATCATGTGACGTTGGCATTAGCGAATCGCGTAACAATGCAAATGTGTTGTCATGAAATCTTCGTTGTGCGAGGACAATTATTTCACTGAGCGAACAAGGCTACATGAAATAACTTGTCAATGACAGAGCAGAAAAAATATAAGGTTTTCTACCGTGTTCCTGATGTTGATAACATAACCACATGAGGCCACCGGGTGGTAGATAAAGTTTTGCCAATGTAGGAAATACATTGACGATGCTACAATAAACAGGCCCACACTATTACAAAATATACACTGTTTCATGGTTTCAAAACCGTCAGATGTTTCATTTTTACCATCTCTTGTAGGAAGCGATTCCGCCAATTGGCTTTGACCCGTGGCATCGGTGTGTTGTGTAGTAGGCAAAGTACCTTTGACAAGCTAGTCTGTAGATGTCTATTCTGACTGACGAAAGTACTTTAATATTTTTTTACGAATGTTTCATAATTTCAAGGGATGCAGTAACATAAGAGTACAGCCTAAATTGCTTGCGTGTTCGAAAAGTACCTATAGCAGTCCGCAAGTGCGATATGGAACGCGTCTTCCAAATTAACATTAAAATTTTAACGAGCCCATGCGTTAATTAAAAACACCAATCAATGAAACATTGATTATTTGCAGTTGGCTACGACTGAAATACGACACGTTAAAGACATCACGAGTCAAAGCAGACGGGTGGAACGCGTCGAAAAAATTTGCCGGCTGACCTGTGACAATCACAACTGTCTTCATCTACAAAACTGCCAATGGTATGTAGAAAGAAGTTACATTGTCGTCCGCCATCGTCTTATCTCAGCTTCAATTCTATTGTTAGGCAAAGTAATAGTTTGTTATAGCAGTTACCATTCAAACGGCTGGCTAGAAGCATAGTATATTTTGTGGAACATTGTTCCTAAGGAAAATAGCAGCGGTCTAAACAGTTTGAGTAATATAATAATTGAAGCAGTCAATTTCGCAAATAATATTTTATTTTATTGGTCCACTTTGGGTTTCGGCAGTAACACTGAAAGTGGGCTTTGCGATCATATTTTGAGAGCTCGAAATTTAAATGAAAATAACGGTTTATCCATTCATCTGACGCGAAAACTGAGTAACCGAATTTGAAGAGGAGAAAATTCTCTGCAACTTTGCTCGCTTATGGTTTATTTATGTATTTATTTTCATATCACGCATCTTTTCAGAGATATCTGCAAAAATAACGGCGATTTTCGGATGTCTGTCTCTATGTCTGTCCGTAACGTGTTCCCACTTTTTAAGTCGAACCATTCAACCGACCGGCGCCAAATTTTACACACATAATTGTTGGCCGCCAGAGACTTGAACCTCTCTTTTCCAAATATTTCAGACAAAAATACGTTAGTAACACCAAAAAAATCCGTTTGTAATGTAATTATAATTACAAACAAATCGTTCATCTGACACGAAAACTAAAGAAACAGATTTGTAGAGGAGGAAATTCTCTACAACTTTCCTCTCTTAAGGTTTTTTTATATCTTGCGTCGTTTCAGAGATATTTGCAAAAACAACGACGGTTTGATACCGTATCTTGATTTTACGTGAACCAGGCATTAGGAGATGTCACGTGACATTCCTCGCTTAGAACTCTCTCTGGCATACGCTATCTTCCTTGCTGTATTTTATGATTTTTTATTACAATTTACGCATTGTCATTTCAGAGCAATGTCGCACTGAAGAATGAACAAAAACACGTCGTTCTTAGTACTATAAATTATAATCTAGTGTCTAAAACGCCATATTAGCAGTTATCAACTGCTAGCAATATTACGAGAATTAAGAAACCGTTACATAAGTGTTGGCCTTGGTGTAATGTGCAGCGCGGTGGGTTGGATGCTTATGGTCGGTAGTTCGATACCCCCCACTATTATTCATTTTTTACCTTGGCTCCTAAAAGGGTCTCCGACACCCTCATTAATTAAAAAGAGCTATGTTCTGCAATGTTTAGAATTGTGCACATGTAAGAGTGCTGCCTCTAAAATGTGCGTTTGTTCTATTTCGTGAACATTCCGTGAAATACATAACTACGAAATGAACACTGGTCTTCTCAAGCATTTGCACATCATCGGGGAGGATACTGTGACAATGAATATTCTAAGCAACGTGCAGATATTGGTAGTTTCATATATGAATGGAGTGCTGGATTTCTATGGCAACTGTCTATGTTTACAATTCGTTGGTATGTATTTCAAGGCATGTTCTCGAAACAGAACAAATGCACTTTTCAGAGAAAGCGCTGTTACCTTTGAATAACTCGAAATCTTGCAGAATATAGTTGTGTTCAGTTGAGAGTGTGCGAAAACCTTTTAGAAAAAAATGCCATTGACAGTTTTTCTTATATTTATTTTTATTTTTTTGTTCTTCAAGTTGATCGATGCTTTGCGGCCGTTTGTTCACATTCGTTCTGGGTTGTTCGTTTAGAATTTTGCTAGGGTTTTTTTAATTACAGATGGCGTTGTACCTCTTTTTCTCTCTTTTCATTGGTTCTTCGGTTTTATCGGTGCTTTGTGAACGTTGGTATGTTTTGTTCTATTTTGATCGTTTCGTCGTTCACTCAGTTTTCTCGTTACAGAGAGCGTCGAGCTACCATGCTGGCAACCCTCTGACCGAGCGCGCTGAGCCACTGCGTCCTAGCAAGTTTCGAACCATCGTCTAACATATTTGTATATCACAAACAAATTCGTCGCCCATTACGCTATGGCGAACAGCTGCGAGAGTAATCCGTAATAATTCTCTTATAATCGATGAGAGTTATTATCTGCTAAGATGGCATTTTTAGACATTACATTATAATTCATTGTCCTAAGAACGACGTGTTGTTGATAAATTTCAGTGAGGCATTGCATTTAAATGGCAACGACTGAGCAATAATAAGAAAATCATCAAATACAGAAAGCTAGATAGCGTATGCAAAAGATAGTTTCGGGCGATGGATGTCAAGTGACTGATTTCCGAATGCCAAATGTACGCCGTGTTCCATCCAGGCTATAGTCACTCGTCCGAACGGCAAATGTACGCTACGTTCCTTCCAGAGTATAGTCATTCGTAACCAGTGCAGGCAAAGAAAATAAACTTTGAGTAAACTACCAGGAAAAAACAGGTGATAACATTTTAACGGAAAAATACAATGAAAATGTGGAAGAGATATTAAAAATAATGGTTTAAATAGGAAAAATGTAAGAAGAAAGAGCATGTTAGTCAAAGCTAAAATCAAATATCAAATAATTTTGGCTGTTTTTTAAAAGACCGTCAGAAAGAATATTACGTGTTGGGTGCATAGATATTACCACAATAGTAGAGTCGTGATCGTATCGCCCATATTTTTTTATTATTTACATTTTTATTTATTTTTGTCCGAAATGTTTGCAATAAATCATAAAACTACAACCAAATGTAAAATCGGCCGTAAAACACGCCAGTGGGTTTTTTTTTTTTTTTTTTTTTTTTTTTTTTTTTTTTTTTTTTTTTTTTTATGATGACCGGTTTCGTTCTACATGGATGAAGCAGTGTTGCGCCACAAGAGACGAACCAGCTCCTTAATGATGATACATGTAGACCGCAACCGGTCATCATAATAAAATAAAATATTATATGCGGTGTTGACTGCTTCAGTTATTATATTATTCAAGAGTAGTGTCTTATTTCTGCAGTGCAGTCGTTTTCGTCAGATTTCGGGTTAAAATCATTTTCTTCTGACACATATTACTCATAGTTATAACAATTTATGATTTCCCTTCTAGGACTAGCACTCCTAGAAACGTCCCGTAGGCTGTGCTAACCCGTGTGTCCACAACATTTTTTCCTCTGGGAGTGCTAGTCTTGCTAGGTCTGCAGGAGTGCTTCTGTGAAGTTCCGGTGATAGGGAGCGAGGATACGGTGGAAGTAAGGCTGTGATGCGTGCCATTCCTCAAGTGTCCAGGTTTTACGATTGTGGCGCCGCTTCGTTCACAGATTTGCGTTGTTGTACAGTAGTAAGGGCTTAGCAACCGTAGTTTTTCCATAAATGTTAAGCTCCAGCCGTACTGTTATTATCGAAACAACATTACTCAAGTGCGTTTTAAGATCTTCAGTCGCTTTTGCCGTGGTAGTTTCGTGTTATATGCCCACATTCGTTCGTAGCGTTTGCCGGTCGCTGGCAGTAACTCGGGTGTCACCCATTATTCCTCTTCGCCAACGATGTATTACTTTGTTTCCTGTACTCTCCTATCACCGAGGATCCTGAAGATAGTGAAGCGTTTAACACTGTGCCCGTATCCTTCAAGGGTGCTCCCACTAGCTCCACACCACAGATCTGGCCTCTTCGGTAGTGTGAGAGGTCACGCATTTTACTCATCATTCGTGTTGCCGTCGCATAACAAAACGAAAAATACACTACGAGGTAAATTCCAACATTTCTTACGTCACTTTTTTACTGCAGTCGCGTCTCAGTGTTAACAGGTACGCATTGGTGTCAACTTACGACAAGGTGTAGTACACTGCATGATGTTCATATTGTTTGGTCTACCTTAAACATTTCTTGAAGCTTCTATCACGTCAAATGTTATTTGCAGAGTACAGATGTAGATTTATGTGTCTACGTGTCGTACCCCAGGTCGTGCATCATTTCTGTGACACTCTCTCCCCTACACCGCAATTATACAAATCGAGCTGCCCTACTCTGAACTTTCTCTATATCATCCATCAGTCGCACTTGGTGGGGATCCCACACTTGGCAGCAATACTCCAAAATAGGACACACAAGTGTAGTGTAGGCAGTTTCTTTAGTAGAACTGTTGCATCTTCTAAATATTCTGCCAGTGACACATATTCTTTGGTTCGCCTTTCCTACAATATTTTCCATGTGTTCTTTCCAAATTTACGTTGTTCGTAATTGTTATTCCTAGGTATTTAGTTGAATTTACGGCATTTACATTTGACTGACGCATCGTATAAATGAAGTTTAACGGATTTCTTTTAGTGCTCATATTGATGACGTCGCACTTTTCATTGTTTAGGGTCATTTGCCAATTTTTGCACCATTTTGATGTTCTAGTGACGTTACTAACTGATAAACGACAGCATCAGCAGTTCAAATTGTCTCCTAAACCGTTTATAAATATAAGGAACAGTAGGGGCCCTATAACACTTCCCTGTGGAACGCCAGATATCACATCTGTTTTCCTCGATGACTTTCCGTCAATTATAACGTACAGAGTTCTTTCTGATAAAAAATATCAAATGCAATCGCAAAACTGTATCGATATTCCATAAGCACGTAATTTGATTAGAAGACGATTGCTAGGTACAGTGTCAAAAGCCTTAAGGAAATCAAGAAATGTGGAATCTTACGTAATTGTAAACGAAAAACGACAGCGATAAATTAAGATATTTATAAACTTACTGAGTACGATGTTTTCATTTCCGCTTCGGAGAGCTTCATCGACCTAGCAAGGTACCCGCCCGGTATGCGGATGCTCTTGTAAATGAGACTATTAAACGTGAACGTACTTAGAATGTGATTTCACGAAACGTTGTTACTTCGGTGTATCGTTTCTACCAAAGCAGCGGACTGGGATGTTGGGAAGTAGATGGCACCACTTCCATCTTCGGTGTTTACTTTTTATGACGGTCGGAGATTTTAATGCGTGATCTCTGAAGAGAGGAAAGGTAACGTCAGAGTTCTACCACAGTGTAACATACAGTACACAGTCGCGATACTTCCGCCGGTTTTTGTTATACAGCAGCGCTCCAAGTGGTCGGTAAGCTACATTTCTGAATACGATATTTGATGATTGTGAATAGTATCGTTTTGATTGGTTTTAAGCTACTTTCTACAATAGGAAACTTTTGTAGTGTCATCAGAATCGGTAATTAGTACAAAATGCGTAGGCATTTTTCTTTGTCATAATTATATGCTAAGAAAGGGTACTACGTTACAGGCCAGTTTATTTACGACTAGCTTATATGCCCATGCTTCGCAACGGTTGTTAAAGAAGGGCCTGTGCGTATCATGGCTTTTTAGCGTTCCGGACGTCAGTCATTTTTAAACATAAATGAAACGTGCATAAAGAAGGAAAGAAATGTCGTTAAGTATGTAATACACAAAGCTAAATCAGTAACACTAAGTTCAATGTTTGTTGGTATTCCTAAGATTGCGTCGCTTAAATGTGTCACAGACATACGGTTCCTTGCTGTATTACGCCATACTTATTACGAAGCAGCGGCGTCCATTAGATCTTTGGTACACTAAGCGCCTCATTAGTCTTATTTTACCCGCGAAACCCCATGAAAGCTCGTGTAGTACTTTTGGAGATTAGCCTTTGCAGATAGACACTGATTGCTTTTAGATAAATGTTTAAATTATTATATCTTTATTTTCTCTGACCCGATATGATGAAATGAAGCGTGTATCCAATCTCATGAAATGCTCAAGTTACGGCTGAAAAATCATATGAAAATTCGTCAAGTAGTTTTGAAGATAAACGGGTTCAAAGAGACAGACAGACATGACGGTCGCAGATAAAAAGTTTCAAATTACAATATTCTTTTTTCCGTGATCCGATTTTGATGAAAGAGTTACGCTGAAGTTACTTGTGAAAACCACATGCAAATTCGTGAAGTAGTTTTGAAGATAAGATGTTTTTTATAGTTGAACAAACAGATACGACGGTTACTGAAAACACTTAAAATTACGATTTTTTTTTCTTCCTTGATACGATTTTGATGAAATTATGCCTATATGTTGACCCTAACTTTTCTCATCTTTCCTGTGAAAACCGCATGAAGATTCGTCCAGTAATTTTGAAGATTAAAGTGAGCAGCGACGGGCTTACATTTACAGATTTATTACGTATATAGATTATCTTGTAACCTATGGATTTTTACTGAAGAATTTAATTTTTTAAGAATATAAAAATGGCTAGCAAACACCAGAAGACCAGCCTTTGGCAGAAAGATGTCGCTTTTCTTCACAGGAACGTTAAGGTATGTTCACTACAAATCCAGTAAAATCGGTGACGATGGAAAGAAGGAAACGTATATAGAATGCAGTACTTACATTATATAATGTAACAAATCAGCCACCACAGCGGTAGATGAAGGAAGAACGCAACAAAGGTGGCAATAAAACAGCAAAAGCTATCAAATTGTTTTCCAACAAAGAAGACACCAATTGACCAATTGCACAATTGTTGGTACAGCTACAGTCCTACAATAAAAATCCGTTTTTGAGGGGCGTCATTTAGTTTTTACGAGGTAGCCTAAGTGAGGGCTCTCAACGGATAAAAAATTTAATTCTGCGTAATTATTGACCGAATTTTGGAAAAATGCTGTCATAAAATGCTAACTGAGAGTAAAATTTTATGTTCAGTTTATCACAATGACGAAATTTTACAATCATTAACTTTGTATACATCTTGAAGGTGATTCCACTCAAATAGTCCAATATTAACTATTATTGGAAAACACTTACACCTTGCGACTTCGTGTACAATTTTCAACGTTTACGAAACTTTTTCTCGCTTAGTCTCTACACAAACTAATGAAAGTTATATTTCTCCATTTATGCGGTCAAACTTCAACATCTGCCATGAAGTTTTAATTTATTACTTTTTAACTACTAACTCGATTCACAACACACATTAGAGACAGTATTTGTGTATTACTGAATGAAACTGCAATTTGCCGGCCGCGGTGGCCGAGGGGACTAAAGCGCTCCAGTCACGGTCTTCACGGCCACTACGGTCGGGGGTTCGAATCCCCCTTCGGGCATGGATATTTGTGCCGTTCTTAGTGTAAGGTAGTTGATAAGTAGTTTGTAAGTTTAGGGACTGATGACCCCGTAGTTAAGTCCCATAAGCTTAACAAACATTTGAGTGAACATTTTTTTTGAAACTGCAATTTCATTAGAAGACGCTTGTAAAGTACAGTGTCAAAAGCCTTATTTGTTGCAGCGAAATTTATTTACGTAATACCTGTTACCAACTTTCCCTTCCGAATGCGAACATATTTTGTTCGCATCCACCTATATATGGATACGTGATCATCTTAATAAAATAAAAGAAATCAGATCGAAAACAGAAAGATTCAGGTGTTCCTTTTCCAGAGCGCTATTAGAGGATGGAACACTAAAGAAATATCTTAAAAGCGGTTTGGTGAACTGTCCGCCATGTAGTTAAATATGATTAGCGGAGTATTTATATAGTACTAGTATTGCCTGTGGTCGAAAATCGACCAATTGTGTTTACAAAGGTCACTGGGGGTAAAATTTTACGTATCATGTCGGCGGCCTAACGTGATTACGTTGGCAACATCAACAACACGCTAGAAAATCTTTGCCCATTTGTTCGAACCACATAGAATGACTCGATTAGTGTATCGTAAAGACCATGAAGTAAACAAATAATGCTGTTCCTGCTTTATGGTTGACAGGTTCTTTTATGTACCCTCGTCCACTCAGTAAAAATAAATAAAATAATAAAGATACCATGAGAAAACATCAGCGTTGTCAAGCGATTGGCTAAAATGAAGACTCACAGGATCCTCAATATTTAGCATCTGTTGCCAACATCAAAGTCAACCTCGGTCTGAGAGTGTCGGGAATATACAGCATTCCGTGCGAGTGTGGCAAAAATTACGTGGGGCAATCAATAAGAACTGTTTCTGGACGCTGCGTTGAACATCAGCGTCACCTGAAATACAGGCATTTAGAAAAAATCTGCGGTGCTTGAGCACAGCCTGTTAAACACCGGATTTTTTTTGAAGAAACGAGAGTACTGGCTCACGCTTCCAACTACTGGGATTCTGTCATCAGGGAGGCAATTGAAATTAGATTATGTGATAATAATATCAATAGAGACTCCGGACATGCACTCAGCAATGCGTGGAAGCGAGCACTGGAGAAGGAGAAGGAACAGAGGTTGGCTCCCAGAACCTTTAGCACTTCCCGCAGATTACCACCTGCTGCGAGAGATGGCGCTGCTAACAACGCGGAATAGAGTGCGCTAGAAAATTCTAGGTGGTTAGATGGCACCACCCGAGTACGCGCCATTACTGCTATGACGTAAGCTAGCCAATGAGAAGCCGTCTCCTGGTTATATAAGCGGACGCCTCCAGTTCACAGCAGTCAGTTTTACCTCTGACGACGACTATGGAGGATATAGTCGAAAGCTTGGGCTCCTACCCATATTTTTGCCCGCCAACCACCTCCCCCCGCCGCCCTCCGACCCTCACCGCCTTGATCACAAGGCTTAGTCCTTTGATTGCGAAGGAAGAGGTGTTGGAGCAACTCAACTCTCACCCCGACATCTCCATCCGTTCCGCCAAGCGGATCAACAATGACTCCGGCCCCACCCGTTTGATGCGGATATTTACTGAATCCGCATCTTCCCTTGACCACCTCTTCCTCGAGGGTGCGCTGATATACGATCGCCGCCACACGGTAGAACCCTCCCGATCCCCCCCCCCCCCCCGCAAGCCTACCGCTGCGCCAGGTGCCTCGTTTATAATGATCACCTGACGCAGAACTGCAAAAATCCTCCCACCTGTCCCCACTGCAAAGACTCCCACCTCCATAAACACTGTCCCAACCTCACCTCTCCTCCCACCTGCAACACCTGTGGCCGCCCCCACCCTACCTACTCCTACAAGTGCAAATCCGTCCCTCCATCTGCTCCCTCCAAACCCGAACTCACCGTCCCCATCCGCCCCATAGATCCTCCCATGCATCCCAATCAATCCTTGGTCCCTCCCCCCACCGCCGAAGACGTTATCCGGTTCGTCACCACCGTCCTCGCCAACATCCACCCCTTCCAACGTCCCCACACCCTCCAACAGATTGCACTGGCCGCCAGGTCTGTGTTCAATCTGGACACCTTTGCCACCTTCTCCCATGCCCACTCCCACTTCGCCTTTTCCCGCCTCGAGACCCAAGTTTAAGTCCCTCCAGTCCCCCTCCTTTCCCCACCCCTCCTCTACCCTCCCCGACCCTCCCTCTACCCCATCATGGCAGGCCCATCCTATACCCTCCTCTACCACAACATCCGCTCCCTCCCAGCCAATAAGAACCTCTTCCTCCACACTCTCTCCCAACACCGCGTGGATGCCTTCCTACTCAACGAGACCTTCCTGCAACCCCGCCGTCCCATCAACACCAATCCTTACCTTCTCCACCGCACCGACGGACCCCCACCCCTGGCCCGAGGCGGAGTGGCGATCGGCCATCTCCGTCACCACCCCGTCCGGCTACACCCTCTCCTCAATGACCCCACTGAACACTTGATCCTCAGCCTCTTTCTTCCCTCCCTCACTGTCACTCTCGCCACCATTTACATTCGCTCCACCTCTCCTCTCCCGTACGATTTCCTCTCCCATGTCGACCGCACCTTTCCGACCTATGTCATTGCCGCTGACCTCAACCTTCATTCCCGTCACCCCGCTGAACTCCGGCGGTGGCGTCAGTTCGTCACCACCTCGCTCCGGGGCGACATCCTTCCCCTTCCCCGCCCAACCTGCCCCGAAAGCAACACCGCGCCCGATGCAGTACTGTTGTCTCCCAACCTCCTGGGGCGCATCACGGCGGACGTCCTAGACCTAATAGGCAGTGACCACGCCCCTGTCCTACTTACCTTTGACCACCGCCCCCGCCCTGCCCGCGCTCCTCGTCCCATGCCCCCTCCCAAACTCGTCCACGATTATTCCCGTGCCGACTGGGATGCCTACCGTCGCTCCATCGACACCTCGGTCGAAAGCCACCCACTACCCCTCCATACTCCCGCCGATATTGACCGTGCCTCCTCCTTTCTCCAGCAGACCGTTGCTGACGCGGTCCATGCCCACATCCCTACCAGAGCGATCTATCCTCACTGCCCTACCCTTCTTCCACAGGCCGTCCTTCTCCTCCACGAATCGCGCCGTTTGTACCGCTCCTTTCTCTGGACCCGTGACCGGGATACTCTCCAACGCCACCGGCAACTCCAAAGACACATCAGAAACCTTTTGTCCGCGAAGAAACGCCGGGACTGGCGTCAGACATGCACCCGCCTTAACTCGGTCCTCCCGGTCTACTCCACCAAGTACTGGCGTGCCTTCCGCCGCCTTACTGGCAGTCACTCCTCCCCCCACTACCCACTTCTCCATGATGATCGTCCTTTCCCTGACAACGCCAGTAAGGCAGAACATTTTGCCTCCTACCTTTCCGATGTGTTTTCCATTCCTGATGATCCCCTTTTTGACTACTCTCTCTTCCCGGACGTCCACAAGCGCACCGACACCTCCTCTCCTCCGCTCGCCCCTGGCTTCCAGTACTTGGACCACATTCCTCCCTCAGAATTGAACACTCCCATTACTGCCCATGACATAATAGACACTATTCGCACAAAACGAAACACCGCTCCCAGTCACGACCGGCTAACCTACCGCCACCTTCGCGCATGCCCCCCCTCATTTCATGAAGTCCTTGCCAAACTCTACAACGTCATTCTTTATACTGGCTTCTACCCCGACCTGTGGAAAACCTCCTGTATTCTCATGTTCCTCAAACCCGACTAACTCCCGTCCCAGACCTCATCCTAACGTCCCATCAGTCTTACCTCCGTGTTCAGCAAGGTCCTGGAAACCATCCTTTCTCGTCGAATCCACCAGCACCTCCACCGCCACCATTTTCTCCCCCCCCCCCCTCCCAATGTGGCTTCCGACCCTCCTTCTTCGCCGACGACCTGCTCCTTCGCCTGACTCATCTCCTCTCCGTCCAACTCAACTCCCGTCGCTCCGCAATTTTTGTATCCCTTGATATCCAAAAAGCCTACGACCGAGTATGGCATTCCGGTCTCCTCTTCAAGGTCCAGCTTTACGCCCTTCCAATTAATTACGTCCGCCTCATCGCTTCCTTCCTTACCCGCCGCCCCTCCTATGTCACTGTCTGCAACTCCGACTCCCGTATTTTCTACCCCTCCGCCGGGGTGCCCCAAGGCTCAGTCCTCTCTCCCCTCCTCTATCTCCTCTACTCTGCCGACATGCCTCAACCCAAACCTCCCGTCTATCTCCTCCAATATGCTGACGACACCGCCTTCCTGGCCCTCGCCCCCTCCCTTGCCCGTTCCCAGGTTTTGCTCCAGTCCCACCTCACAGAGTTCGCCTCCTGGTGTAACTGGTGGCTCCTCTCCGTCAATCCCGACAAATCCCAGGCAATAGTCATAGGTCGTACCACCCGCTCCTTCTGCCTCCACGATTTCTATCTTACACTTCACAACCGACCCATCCGTCACACCCTCACCCTCAAGTACCTTGGCCTTACCTTTGACCGCCAACTGTCCTGGACTCCGTACCTCAAATCCCTCCATGAGAAAGCTCTGTCCCGCCTAAACCTCCTAAAACTCCTCACTGGCCGGACGTGGGGCCTTCACCCTTCCACTGTCCTTCACACCTACAAATCGATCATGCACCCTGTCCTTTGTTCCTTCCACCCCATCTGGATATCAGCCCCTCCTACTTTCTACAAATCCCTCCAGATCCTAGAACGCCACGCCCTCCGCCTCGCATACCGTATCAGACTCCCTTCCCCCACGCGGATCCTCTATGACCTCATCCCCTTCCCTCCTCTCCTACAACACCTTGAACATCTCCGGCTACTTTACACATCCCGAAAAATAGAGTCCCAAAACCCTCTGGTCTACCCTATTCTTACAAATCCCGGGCCTCTGCCACGCCTCCGCCAAACCGTCCCTCCCGGCCTTCACCTCCATACGCTCCGTATCCTCTCCCAAGGCAATTTCCGCATCCTTCCTCTACCGGATACCGAACTTCGTCCCGATATCTACCCCTCCTACCAACTCTGATCCCTTCCCCGTAGCATCAGCGCCCCTCCCCTCTCTCTCGTCCCTTTTCCTTTCCGCCCGCTAGGCTACCCCTCTCCCATGCCCAGAGTCTCGTCACTCCTTCCCTCCTTACGCTCTCTTCCCTCCCCTTCTCCCCCTCCCCCGCACTTCCCCCGTCCCTGCCCCACCTCCCCCCCTCCATCCCCTCCCTACCCCCTGCGGGGGCGTCTCGACTTTTTATCTACGTGTTCAGTGCAAGTGTCTCCAGTGTCGTGTGTTTTACTCAGTGCCTCCATAATCGCCGTCCCCATGTTTTATTCAGTACGCCGTCCGATGTCTTCATGTGTGAACTTAGTGTCTCTACAATGTACTTTTAACTCGCCACCGTGGCCACCTGTTTTTACTAACTATGTGTGTTTTTTATTACTCCTCGTCTGTTCATTGTTCCCTGATATATGTTTATCCCGTTTTATCCATGTACGTTTTAGTCTGTCGAAAACTCAGCGTGTAAATTGTTTTAACTTTCCGCAATTTTGTTCCTCTTTTTATATTTTATCTCTTATTTGTCAAATTTTTGTATGTCACATGGCTGAAGAGCAGCCACCGCAGCTGCTGCCAGCCTGCCAGCTGTTTCTACAGCTGGCTTTAAAACAACAATAAAGGAAAAAAAACTACCCATATTTGACGCGGCAAGAACACCGAGAGTATTTTATGCATTATCATAGGAGGCCGCTGGGATATTTGGTAAAATATAACCGGCACTGGGAGGTATGAAACGGTATCTTTTACGTATTAAGGAAAATGCCTGACGCAATAAAAACAAATAAAATCGGAAGTATATACTTCTCATGCCATTTTCGAATTATATATCTTTCATTAGCCTAATATTTGAATTGGAACTACAATTTCGGTGTTCGTATATTTATACAACGCCAAGAAATAATGTTATTTCGATACTGCGATATTCAGAATTCCAGAGCTGACAACATGTCGACTTCTTAGTTCCACCCGTGAACCGCTACATGCCTATCCCGGGGCATCATCATTTTTATATCGGCATTCTCGACTTCCTAGTTCCACCCGAGCACCGCTAGATGCCTCTCCCGACGCATCATCCCTTATATCGGCATTCATATGAAAACATCCATTTCCTTTAAACACTCTTAATCACTGCGAAAATGAAGCATTTGAACGGCACAAGAAAGTGAGTTGGGAGCACTCCATATTTCGATATTCACTTATTTTAATACTGCAGATACGCTGCATTACAGCGTCTTTGGTCGAGGCGAATAGCCAATCAGTGAGCTGATTGCTGGAGAATCTAGAACTTGATCCAAGCTGTAGATAGGAAGATTTCTACTTCCTTTTACCACTTTTAATGGCTAAATGCACACATAATATTTATATTCGTGAAATCTGCGACAAACACCTTTCGAATTATGTAACTTTCATTGGCCTTCTTGTACGAATAAATTAGTAATCTGTACCACAATTTTCGTGTTAGCGTATTTATATAATGATTCTGCTAGATACTGCAAAGTTTGATGTTCTTAATTTTTAATTTCTTGACTTTGAATAGCAACGACGAAAAAAGGAAGGCGAATAGATGGAGTAGGAGTAGCTGGACAGACGAAGAGGGAGAGTAGGAGAAGGCTGGATGGGTTGCTGAGGACAGGTGGCCAAACGGCAGAGGGAAGGGAATGAGGATAGGAACGGAGGGGAAATGCAGGGAAGAAGGGAGCAACACTGCAGCAGTTCGGAACTCCGTGCTCGCCATGCACGTTCTCGCGAAAGAACATGAGTGTGTGTGTGTGCGGGGGGGGGGGGGGAAGAATTTGTAAAACAAAAGAAAGGGAGGTGATATAGGAGCAAAGATGGGTGATGGATGGAGGGGAAGGGGGAGGAGGAAGGGGGAGTGGACCAAGCTTGGTGGTGGGGGAAATGGAGGCAACGTAGTAAACGTCTGATTTTGTGCAGGGGAATGCTCTACACTCCGAAACCGTCTGATCTGTATGTTTATGCAGAAAACGGGAAATAAAGATTAGTCAGTCCACTGCCATTACATTGTTTTCTGAGAAAAAAATATTTTTCTATGTTGCTTTTCATTTGACAAAGCACAGGAATGTAAAGCAGGGTACATATTGGTTTTATTGATTTATTTTCTAGTTGAGCTGATGTTCAAAAGAATAATTCTGGTTGCTTTCAAATTCCTTTTACATCAAACAAAGCCGCAGCAACATGTTTAGCTGGCGACGATTATATCGCTAACGTATTACTGTCTTAAAACCCTTGTGGATTGTGAAGCGATTTCCGGCCATGTAGAATGCTGTGCTCCGTTGAAGCCGTTTCTCCTGCCCTGTACAGAGGCACGCCTGGAGTGCAGTGGGGATTAAAATTAAACATTCCGACAGAATCTCCATTACCGGAACAGTACGGGAGGTCAGTTTAGTTCTTGTGTAGCCGGTCCAGCTATCGCTTCTTCTTACAAAGTGTAATTACGTTTCACGTAGTCGATTGTAAACCGAAATAGAATTTTTACCTTGCGGAAAAGCTTTGTAAATATTCCGCCTTTGAAGGTAGCGCAAGCCGTTTAGTCTTCAAAGCCTGCCGACCTTCCCTCGTGGCTGTTGAGCGCCTTTTAAAAATAGCGCTAATCTAATCAGATATTCAGGTTGCACAGACCTCGATAAAGATTCGCAGCCACGAAGCCAGCATTGCATTTTAAATTAATCCGATCTGCATATTTGAGTTGATTCAAATCGGTAAGACACCTGAAAGATAAATAAACGAAGAATTTGTTGCACATATTCTGGAACGACTCTCAGAAGTTAAAGAAGACGGAAACTACTACATTCCCTAACAGAGATGTGGTGCAAAGAATACAATTCACAGTTCACAATTAATCTCACACATGTCGCGGTGGAATGGCCGAGTGCTCTAAGGCACTTTGCTGAGGAGGGCCCGGTTGCTCGCCGTCGGTGGTTCGAGTACTCCCTCGAGCATATATGTGTGTGTGTGTGTGTGTGTGTGTGTTGACGTTACGTTAGTTTAAGTTAGTTTCAGTAAGAGGGTGAGTCAAATGAAAACAATATTTTTTAAATATTATTTATTGTGTAGGAGTGGTACAAATATGTGTCACTTTTCAACATAATCTCCCTTACGCTCAATGTAAGTCCTCCAGAGCTTACAAAGGGCATAAATTCCTTCAGAAAAAAATTCTTTTGGTAGTCCGCACAACCACTCATGCTCAGTGTAGCGTACCTCTTCATCAAAACGGAACTTCTTTCGTCCCATTGCTTCTTTGAGGTGTCGAAACATATGGAAATGACGTGGGGCAGGGTCTGGTGAGTATGGTGGGTGAAGAAGACACTCAAAATGCAGGTATGTGATTGTTGCAACACTTTGTGAAACCGGATCACGTCATGCACAATATGGTGTGCTTACCAATGACTAATCTGTAAACATGCTGCAATGTCATTCATTGTCACCTGGCGGTTTTCCTTCACTATGACTTCAACTGCTTCAATGTTCTGTGGAGTCACAACTCGTTGTGCCTGACCTGGACGAGGAGCATCTTCCACTGTAGTCACACCATTTGCGAACTTCCTACTCCATTCGTAGACTTGCTGCTGTGACAAACATGCATCACTATACTGAACCTTCATTCGTCGATGAATTTCAATAGGTTTCACACCTTCACTACGCCAACACCGAATAAGAGAACGCTGTTCTTCCCTGGTGCAAGTCGCCAGTGGGGCGGCCATCTTTATACTGATACTGCGACGGTATGTGTGCATCTGCACTATGCTGCCACCTACAGGCCATTCTGCACGCTGTTTGGAGCACGCTTACCAACTTACAGGATAATGGCGCTAAATTTCGATCCCTTATTACAAATTTAAGGTTTTCATTTTACTCGCCCTCGTAGTTTCTAAGCCTAGGGACTGATAACCACAGTAGTTTCGTCTCGTAGATTTACAGGCATTGAATTTCACACAGTACATACTAATGGAGAGAAGATACTATTACTTTTGAGGAAACAGAACCGCACGAATTCCCCAAAGTTTGGGAAATTATTGTAGCCAAGCACGTCCACGGTTTCTTTGAAAACGAGTTAAGGTTTTCTGAGATCCGCACAACTCTGATGCAAGAGTATACAAAAGGAAGGCAAACATATTTAGAAGAATCTTACCTAGGCGTATTATAGAAAACACTGTTACATAATACACCAAGCGATATTTGGGGATTGATTAACAATTTGTTTATTAGACTGTAATGTGGAAGTGTTGCCTCCTCGCTACCTTTCCACTTTATTCAGAAGTTATAATTGAGAACTTGTTCAAAGGAAAGGGAAACATATTTACCGGCGACAGGAACTGGAGTATAATTTCGTCTTGTTTATTAGGGGAACTTTAATATTAAGTGTAAGGCACGAGTTGCAGTGTACATACTATTGTGGCAGCACCGAGATGCAATTAGCAATTGGCGAAGGAAGCATGTACAAAATATCGCGAGCCACCAGCAGAGCAGTTGGTCAGCCAAAGCGAATGAGGTCAGAACGCGACGAATCGACGCTGCTCACCGTCGTGGTAAGCACCACCTGTGTGCCCGTCATTGCGCGCCAGGGGGCCAAGGATTGCATTCATTGTGAACGGAGGAGTGTCTGAGAAGGGAGGGACGCGGCGTGACAAGGCCACGTCGTCTGGGACGGCGGAAAGCAGCGTGTTTTGCGATCATGGCGTCTGTTTGTTAGGAAACGGCTCTAAGTATCGAGGATGCTCAATGGCTAGATGTCAGCTCATGTGGGCGCAGTTTGGTGCTATATGTAAGAGGCGGTGTAACTGGATTACGGCCATATACGCTTTGGCAGGACATTTGAGTCATATAAAATAACATTCATGATAGGCCTTTGAAACACGTCCACAGAATGTGTAGTCATGTTCCATTTTGACTTTTTCATTAACCTAAAGGGTTTTTGCACCATTAATGTTATCTATGTGTGTGTTAATTATTTTATTCTTCTTATTAATGATCAATGCCCCATATAAGGTTGTCCCCTGTTTATAAATGTTTCCACCCATGTGATTGAACTTGTGTGTTCTTGTGAATGTGAATGTGTGATTTTAATATTGACTGACTGGCGCGCAATGGCTTACAGTCGCCACCTCTCGCTCTAGGCCTCATTTTGGTGTAGTTAAGCACGCATGGCTTCGTTTGTTATCTGCGCTAGCGTCTTCTGGGGGGCCAGAGACAAGCTTAGATAGCAAGATGGCGAGGTGGCCATGTTCTTTAGTGTCGTACCAACCTAATCTCAGACGAAAGAGGTGACAGAAAGTCTCTCTGGGAGCGGTTGCAGAGGTAATTGTCTTGGCCAGGTAGCAAGGGTTAGTAAACACTAGTCTCTGAATGCACTATGCATCGCTTTTAGCGCGCTCTACATCCGGTGTATGGCGGAGGGGGGGGGGGGGAGATGGCCTTAGAACTACGCTCTTCACTCTTTATTCTGGGTCCGACGACTGTAGAAGTAAGTACTCCGCCAAATCATGTTGAGGGGATGGCATGCTGTTAGGACTTTGATTTATTTGTGATCAAGTAGTCTTGGGTGTTCAGTGATAGTCCTCTTGAGTAATTCTTTCGTCATGCTAGGCGTCGTGTTTCTTAATTTACAGAACTCTAGTAAATTCAGTGTAAATTTATTACTTTCATTTTCATTCCAGTGATGATTGTGTGTCCAGTTTTGCTCAAGTTAGAATACACGTGTGTGGCCTTCGGCCTTTGTGTAAACTTAGTGTGTTTGAATTCCCTTGCTGTTTTCAACTGACTTTTCATCTCATTACTGTATCCTCAAGTATGCTAAATATTTCTTAGATTTTCTTGTTTGATTCCATCTTTCCTGTCTTGTATGACCGATTGCACTATGTGCTTTCGTAACGGTTGTTACTTTGGGCTTCAGCCATGCTTTTGTTAATACTAGCTTTCTGCTATACAAATTCTCACCTGTACTCTATTCGCTTATTCTGAATTAATTTCCTTTGTAAATTCTATGTAATTCACCGTGGTCACACACCACATGGTACTTAAGAATAGTGAGCCATTGTCTCCCCACACATGAGTTCTTTTAGTGCACAGTGTACTTAAAATTAGTGATCAAGACACCTGCTATTTTGTCAAGACGCCGCCAACGCCTCGTTTTGCCGCTGCTTTCAAGTGTTCCCAGGAAGTAAAGTACCGCTAAGCAGTATGTGTGTATCTGTGAATGAATGAATGTGCTTTCAGCTACCCATTGTGTGTTTGCAAAATTCCTTCCACGTTACCTCCATATTCATAAAGGACAGAAATAATTTCATTACAACGGCCGCAGTGGCCAAGCGGTCTGCAGTGTGCCAGTCACGATTTGCATGGGTACTGCAGTCGGGGCTCCAAATCCCCCCTCGGGCATGGATGTTTGTGGCATCTTTAGGATAAGGTACTTTATAAGTTTTGGAACTGATGACCCTGTAGTTAAGTCCCATAAACTCTACAAACATTTGAACATTTGAATTTTTTATGGGCAGTAATTATCTGATTTAATTCACTTTTGTACAAGGTGTGTTCTTAATTGGTCTTCCTACATGTAGTTAGTTGTTCATTTTTCTGAATAGATTATGATTTTAAAGTATCAAACCTCTGCTTTATGATTTCATGCTCTCCGTCCCATGTTTAATTATCTATTCATTTATTTTTTAACATTGATTTTGTGTTTGTTAAAACGTTAGCTGCTCCCTTAAGGAGTGAGCAGTTAGATAAATTTCCGTTGCGCATGTTCTGTGGCCACTCAAAGTAATTTAGAGCAGCAGTGAGCGTTTCAACTTTCATTTGCGGATCTTAACTGCCCAAGATCTTGCTTTATTTTAATAATAGGTAACTTTCACCTTGTATTTGCAACGATAAAATACATTCATGTTTGTTATTTCTTCGCGCGCCCTCCAAATGGATGATGCGGAGGACATGAAAAGCGTTCAAAGCGATCAGGACTGTTGGTGCTGGTCGCCAAATGTGGCATATAAGAGTCTCCTGTTGGGCGACGCACCAACCCGGACCGCAACTCTCAACTTGGCGGCTGGCCCAACTGCTGCTAAAAAGTGCGCATCAGCCAGCTCAGACGATGCTCGATTTCTGCTGGATTGCATGCTGGGAGCTGCGGTGGCAGCAGAGATAGCGGCTGAGACGTCACTGCCGGCTCCGTTGCAGGGTCGCGTGCTAGCATTCATAGATGGGACATGTCTTATTTTCCGGCTTGTCGTCTGTGGTGGATTTTAACGTTAGACAATGAGGAAGACGCATTACGTCACGTGGGCGAGAGTTTTCGAAGCTTGCCGCTAGCGTCTACTGATGCTACTTTGTCTGGGTGCTCCAGCGTCATGTTCAAAACTTTTGTTTCGGTAGCAGTCTATTGTCAGACAAGAAACAGAAAAAAAAAAAAAAAAAAAAAAAAAAAAAAATTTAATGGAGAACTTTTCATACGAAATATAAAAATTAAAATGTTATCTTGATATAATGTATGAAGACGTTCGTTTACAAAATCATAATTCTTAACAAATCCTTTTCTTCAAGCGAATTTAATTATTACGGTGACTTATGCAAGTTCGTCAAATAATATCGTCAAAACACTTTGATCGTTATCACCGGAAACGACTCGACAATCTGCGGTTGTTACTTCGTTTAGATCTGTTATACGTGCCCAGATAACTTCACAGTTACTTTCAACCTCGATCTCAGTAGAAACAATATCTTTGTCCACAGCGATGGACACTCCTCCTCCAGTTGTATCCGATCTATCTTTCCGATATACATTCCACGCCTCGATAAATATTTCTGAACTTGCCACTTCATGGTTTAGCCAGCTTTCGGTGCCTAAAACTATCCGAGCACAATAATTTTCATGCAGTGCGGTAAATTCGGGAACTTTGTTTCTAATACTTTGTAAGTTCGCGGCTAATATTTTGATATTCGAATTTTTGTGCCGAACGTGGCCTGAATTCGCTGTTTGAATTTTGACAGGCGAGTGCTCATCACAATATCTGCTCTTTCTCAGGAACGGCGCTATCATCTACAATTACTTCACTTACAAAAGCCTATCTGATATCTTAGAAGTTCACTGCACTTTAAAAACCTTAATTATATTTTCAGTCTGCGTTTTAAGCCATTCTTAATGTCTCAACGATGTGAGGAGTCGCCAGAAACGACACGTGGTTCGGATTCCACATTAAGCTGTAGCTCCCCTTTCCCCGGTTCGATAACTGGAGTAGGCTAGGGACACGCAAGTCGCTGAAGTGGCGTCGAGTTTCAAGACTTGCATCAGGCCAATGAGCTACACGAAATTATTATTATTATATTTTCATAGACAGTGTATGCTTCTGTCTATTCGTCGTGATCTCTTGGCAGGAACATTTGTGACTTGCCTTTCGTAGATCACCAAAAATATTGAAACCTATTCTTTCTAAAAATTGTCTGTGTATAATTACTTTCAAATATCATAGATTCATTTTTGATACGCAGCGTAGTATTACGCCTTACTTAATTAAATAAACAATCATAATAACAATTTTATTCCTAAAATTGTAGAAAAATAGTCACATTTAATTTTCCTAATGGCGCGCTTCCAAACTCGAAGGTGACGCCTTGTGGTAAATCAAACCTATGTCTGAATAACTCCCACACTGCATCAAAATTGAATTTAAAAAATCGCACTGGCGTGTTTTACGGCCCACTTTAGATTTGTAGTTTTATAACTTTTTGCAAACATTTTGGACCAAAATAATAATATAAATAATAAAAAATTAATTAATAAGAGTGTATGAAACCCTTTTAGGGAAAAAATTTAGGTAGTGGCGGGTTTCGAACCATTGACCTTCACAGTCCAACGCATTGTCCACTACGCTACAACTGACAATTAGGAATAGTTTTCTTTAATCTCATACTATTGATGGCCGTTGTTAACTGATGCTAACATGGCATTTGTAGACACTAGATTATCATTTATCGTACGAAGAACGACGTGTTTTTGTTAATTATTCACTGTGCCATTGCTTTGACAACGTGTGAGTTACAATAAGAAAATCATTAAATACGCAACGCAAGATTGAGTATGCCAGAGACAGTTCTGGGAGAGAAATGTCACGTGACATCTGCGAACGGCTGGTTTCCTTTAATTTAATGGAGGATGACAAGACTCCGTTATTTTTACAAATATATCTCAAACAATACGAAATATGAAAAAAAAATTTTAAACAATAAGGGAACAAAGCTGTAGCCAATTTTCTCCTCTACAAATTCGTTTATTCAATTTTCGCGTCAGATGAACGGTTTATTTGCTATTAAAATTACATTACAAACGGCTTTTTTGGTATAACTAACGTATTTCTTGTCCGAAATATTTCAAAATGCGAGTTTCTGGTCTCAGGTAGCCAACAATTATTTCTGTACAATTTGGTGCCGATCGGTTAAACGGTTCGACCTAAAAAGTGGGAACACGTTACAGCCAGACAGACATCGTCAAATCGCCGTTATTTTTGCAAATATCTATGTAAAGATGCAAGATATGAAAAAAAAATCGTAATAGAGCGAAGTTGTGAAGAATTTTCCCCTCTACAAATTCGGTTATTCAATTTTCGTATCAGATGAACGGTTCGTTTGCAACTACAATTATATTACAAACGGCTTTTTTTATTACTACCGTATATTTTGTCCGAAAAATTTGAAAAAGGGAGGTTCTGGTTTCTGGCGGCCTACAATGAAGTCTGTAAAATTTGGTGCTGATCGATTGAGCCGTTCGTCTTAAAAACAGGGAACACGTTACGGACAGACAGACAGACATCCCAAAATCGCCGTTATTTTTGCAAATATATCTGAAACGACACGAGATATGAAGAAAACATAAGAGAGCAAAGTTTTGATAATTTTCTCCTATACAAATTCGGTTATTCAATTTTCGTGTCAGATGAATGGTTAAGCCGTAATTTTCATTTAAATTTCGAGCTGTCAAAAGACGATCGCAAAGGCCCACTTTTAGTGTTACTACCGTAACCTAAAGTGGGTCAATATTTTTACACTCTAGAGATCGATCTGATCCGAGTAGAAGGTCGACTGCAGATCTGTCGTGCCCCAGTCAATTAGTCATTCCACTCTTCAGTTAGCCCAACTCTCTGTCAATCTTCTCCTGCCTCCTCATCCTTAGCCAGTGACAGGTACTATATACTTAGTATTCCCCTAATATACAAGCACGGCAACTTCCAAGACGTCGGAATAACTCGAGTGTGCCCCCAGAGCTTCTTGTGGCGAGACACCTGCTCCTGCCCTGTGTCCATGCCGCTACCTCTGACCTCCGTCGTTTCCTGAACGAACTCTGCCAGTACCACCTGTCGAATGAATATTTGCAAGCTTAAGGGACTTAACTGCGGGGTCATCAGTCCCTAAACTTACAAACTACTTATGAACTACCTACAACTAAAGGCGACACAGACAGCCATGTCCGAGGGGTGATTCGAACCCCCGACGGGAACGGCCTCGCGCATCATAGCATAGCGCTTGCCGGCCGCGGTGGCCGAGGAGACTGAGGCGCTTCAGTCGTGGTCTGCACGGTTACTACGGTCGGGGGTTCGAATCCCCCCTCGGGCATGGATATTTGTGCCGTCCTTAGTTGTAGGTAGTTCATAAGTAGTTTGTAAGTTTAGGGACTGATGGCCCCCTAGTCAAGTCCCTTAAGCTTAACAAACATTTGAACATTTATCCCTCAGGGGCTCAGCATTAATTTGCTGAGTACGGGCTTGGCGAACCCGGGGTCCTGAGCCGTGGGCTGTGTCGCGCCAACAGTCCGCTACACCGTAAGCTCTGTGCGTGCTTCAACGACCATCGTTCGGCGCGACGGTGGAACGTTGTACGTTTCAGAACCCGGGGATCTTGGCTTAATCGCCCGGGTCGTGAGGACGGTATAAACCTCTATAAAAAAAACCTCAATCTCAAGGTGTGCTCCGTGCCGAGGAGATGCATGGCTGTTGAGGTTGAACAGCCGCTAGCGAGCAACCTCTGAGGAATCTGCCGCACCTCAGTTGTATAAGGCTTACCCAGGCAAGCGGGGCTCTGTCTGGGTGGACGCTTATTTCCCTAGCTGCTCGTGGGAACACCATGAAACGAACACGAAACGTTGGCGGACGTACAACCGCCGTCTCTAAGCGTGGTCGAGGCGATTATAACGCTGCAAGCTATGATCCCCAAACGTTTCCTTCCTTGTCCACACCATGGGAGGAACGTCGGGCGAAAATTCAGGGTGAGGCTTATGCCCCGAAATATCTGGTCTGCACTAGAAATGGTGGGGAATCTTTTATGACGACGAAGCCGATGTTCTTCGTCGAACATTTAGAGGATAAGTATGGAGAGATGGAGGGTCTGTCAAAGATGAAATCTGGATCAGTTCTGATAACGACGTCATCCCCAGCGCAGTCACGGGCTTTGCTAGCCTGCGACAAGCTGGGTGATGTTTCCGTTTCTATTACGCCACATAAGACCTTAAACTTGGTCCAGGGTATCATTTTCCACAGGGATCTGCTGCTGCAATCGGATGACGAATTGAGAGCTAACTTGGAGCGGCGTGGTGTGCATTTCATCCGCTGTATCATAGGGGTCCGAAGGACAAGAGGGTTGCCACCGGTGCCTTCATCTTGGCTTTCGAGGGCGATTCATTGCCTGAGAAGGTCAAGGTGATGGTCTACCGGGTCGACGTAAAACCCTATGTTCCTCCCCCTATGCGCTGCTTCAAGTGCTGGAGGTTTGGGCACATGTCCTCCCGATGTGATGCCAACCCAACATGTCGGGAGTGCGGGCGTGCATCCCACCTGGACGCCCCCTGTACCCCGCCTCCAGTTTGTGTCAATTGCAACCAGCAGCATCCTCCGTGTTCTCCAAACTGCTCTGTACTCCACAAGGAGCGTAAGATCATGGAGTACAAGACCCTGGACCGGCTGACATACGCGGAGGCCAGACGTAAGTATGCAAAGCTCCATCCTGTGACCATGACCACCTCATACGCCTCTGTAGCTTCCCCATCGATATCCAGACCACTTGTACCACTAATGCCAGCGGGCCCCCAGGCCCAAACCACTGCACCTGCCCCCTTGGCAGTTGGGGGCGCCACTCCTTCAGTTGCTCCCACACTTTTCACGTTGGGAGCAACAGATAAACCATCACCGGGGACGTCGGTCCCCACCCCACAGCCGGAGAAACAACAGCCCTCTCCGGCTCCTCTCGCCAGGAAGGGGTCCCACGGGACTCTCCCTTCCGAGGCTTCTCTTCATGGGAAAGTGGATCCCAGCAAATGGCTGAAGGATCCACCGGCTGCTGATCGAAGGGCCTCCTGCTCTTCGTCAGCTCCTGCCACCCCTTCTGAGAAGCCCCCATGGCCCTCAACACCGAAGGGCCAGCGAGAGGGCAAGAAAAGAGACAAGAAGAAAAGGGATACTTTGGTGGCTTCCAAGCCACCCACACCCACATCCTCTGCCTCAGAGGATGAGGTCGAGATCCTCGCTTCCGCTGAGGATCTCGCACTTCTTCATTCACCCGACCATAGGAGATCTGCACAACCAGAATCACCTGATTCTATGGTCATAGATTCTGTTGAGCCTGACCATTAGGCAGCAGACGCTCCTATGGACTGATCTTCTTCTTTTCTTTCCTTTTATGGCCTTAGTGCGTGGAGAACGAATTATTCTCCAGTGGAACTGCAGTGGCTTCTTTAACCACCTGGCTGAGCTGCGACAATTACTGTACCGCTCCCCTGCACTTTGTATCGCCCTACAGGAAACATGGTTTCCAGCACAGCGGACCCCTGCCCTTCAAGGGTATCAGGGCTATTACCGTAACAGGCCCATATACGATAGGGTGTCTGGTGGCGTCTGTCTGTACGTCCTGGACACAGTACGCAGTGCCCCGGTGCCGCTCAACACCACTATTGAGGCAGTAGCTGTTAGAATCCGGGCAACTCAGGAATTCACTGTCTGCAGCTTGTGCCTTCCTCCGGATGAGGCCGTGTCTCTCAACACCCTTTCCGCTTTGGTCTCCCAACTTCCCCCACCATTCCTCGTTTTGGGGGACTTCAACGCCCACAACCCTTCGTGGGGTGGACTCCAGACCACAGGCCACGGTAGGAATGTTGAGACATTAGAGGCGCAACAAGACCTTTGCCTCCTGAATACAGGTGCCCCCACGCATTTTAGCGTGGCACAGGGCACGTATTCAGCGATCGACCTCTCCGTCTGCAGCCCCAGCCTTCGACCACACCTCGGTTGGTGTGTGCATGAGGACCTGTGTGGCAGTGACCACTTTCCAATCTTTGTGTCGCTCCTGCGGTACCAAGCTGCAGACAGATTACCCCGTTGGTGTCTCCGTAGGGCTGATTGGATTGTGTATGCTTCAACCGCTGTCATTGCTACACCACTGCCAGATGACATTGACAACGCAGTCCAGCAGGTGACTAATAGTATTGTCATGGCCGCTGAGGCGGCAGTTCCACAAACCACCGGTTCCACTAGGCGTAGGTCCGTGCCTTGGTGGACACCGGAGATTGCTGAGGCCATCCGGGAACGTCGGCGAGCGCTCCAGCGCCGTCGACGCCACCCTTCCGTGGAGAATTTGGTGGCCTTTAAACGCCTCCGTGCGCGTGCTCGACGACTCGTACAGCAGAGTAAGCAGGATTCCTGGGAGCGGTATGTAGCCAGTATTGGCTCCCGCACCTCCCTGACTCAGGTATGGACGCAAGTCCGACGCGTCTTTGGATACCGCCCGCCGACAGGAATCCCATCCCTCACCATCCAGGGTGTGCTCTGCACGCTCCCGACAGCTATCGCCGAGCACATGGCAGACCACTACGCACAATGCTCTGCGACTGCCATGTACAGTGCTGACTTCCGCTCCCTCAAAGAGCGGGCCGAGCGGAAACAGTTATTTTTCCGCACTCGTCGAAGTATACAACGACCCGTTTACCGAGTGGGAGTTCCGAACTGCCCTTGCTGCGTGTCCTGATACAACTCCAGGACCTGATAGGATTCATGGCCAATTCCTCCGACACCTTTCACCAGAGTTTCAACGCCGCATTCTCGCCCTGTTTAATTATCTATGGGCAGAGGGCACTTTCCCGTCGCAGTGGCGGGAAAGCATTATCATCCCGGTGCTGAAACCTGGTGCAGATCCCCTGGTGGCTGACAATTACCGTCCGATCAGCCTCACCAACGTTCTCTGCAAGCTCTTCGAACGTATGGTGAGTCGGCGGCTTATGTGGACCCTTGAAGAGCGTGGACTCCTTGCTCCACAACAAGGGGGCTTTCGCCAGGGCCGTTCTACCATTGACAACCTCGTGTCATTGGAGTCGGCTATTCGCACTGCGTTTGCTAGGTGTCAGCATTTGGTTGCTGTATTTTTCGACCTTCGAAAGGCGTATGACACCACCTGGCGCCACCATATTTTGACGACTCTTCATGACTGGGGCTTACGTGGCGCCCTTCCTATTTTTATTCGCAATTTCCTCTCCCACCGATCGTTTCGGGTGAGGGTTGGGGCATCATTTAGCTCCCCCCGTATTCAAGAGAATGGTGTCCCACAGGGCTCCGTCCTCAGTGTCCCGTTGTTTTTAGTGGCAATTAACTACTTCAGATCGAGGAAACACATCGCTTCCTGGGTATGGTCTTCGATGCCCAGCTGACTTGGGTGCCACACCTACGTCAGCTGCGACAGAAGTGTTTTCGGCATTTAAATGTTCTTAGATGCCTCAGCCATACTAGTTGGGGAGCAGCACGTTCAACCCTTCTTATGCTCTACAAGTCTCTCGTTCTCTCGCGGCTTGATTATGGGAGCTTGGTGTACGACTCAGCAGCCCCTTCTGCCTTGTGGGTCCTAGACCCTGTTCACCACACAGGTGTGCGTCTTGCAACAGGGGCTTTTCGCACCAGTCCCGTAACGAGCCTTCTAGCTGAAGCTGGTGTTCCCCCTCTGCGGTATCGCCGGCAACGGTTGTTGGGTTCATGCTTCAACCCGCCATCCGAACCACAGGCTTCTCTTCCCACTTTCTGCACTCCCTTCCCCACGACGTCGGCCCAGGTCGGGTCTCCCGATTGCGGTCCGTGTCCGTTCCCTTCTCTCCTCACTTGGTTCCCTACCTCTTCCTCCACCTTTCCATTACTCCCTCCGTATCCCCCCCTGGAAAATTCCTCGCCTGGAGCTTCGGCTGGACTTGTCCCGGGATACGAAAGCCTCGATTTCACCACTGCTTCTCCGTCGCCGGTTCCATGCACTGCTTGTTGATACGTTTCACGGAGCACCCATCATCTACACGGACGGTTCTTTGGTCGATGGCCATGCTGGATACGCCTTTCTCTATGGTGACCGCATCGAACAGCGGTCATTGCCTTGTGGAAGCAGCATCTTCACCGCAGAACTGGTCGGTATTTTGAGAGCTCTTGAACACCTCAGAGCTCGCCCCAGGGGGTCGTTCGTCATCTGCAGCGACTCCCTGAGTGGCTTACAGGCCGTCGACCAGTTTCTACCGAAACACACAGTGGCGCGAGTCAGGCCGTTCTGTCGTTTTTGTCTGGACGCCAGGGCACATAGGTATACCGGGCAATGAACGTGTTGATCAGCTGGCCAAGCAGGCCACCACTATGCGGTCCCTGGATATTGGCCTCCCAGTTTCCGACCTCCAAACCCGATTGACCCGCAAGGTCTTAGGGGTTTGGAATTCTGAATGGGCAGATTCCACCGAACCAAATAAACTCCGTGCTGTCAAGCCGTCTACTGCTGCATGGAAGATGTCCCTGAGGGCTTCTCGCAGGGAGTCGGTTGTCCTTTGCCGACTTCGTATTGGGCACACGTGGTTGACCCATGGGTATCTCCTACGCCGTGAGTCCCCGCCCATGTGTCGATGTGGTGTCGTAATGACAGTGGCCCATCTTTTGATGGACTGTCCGATTTTAGCCAACCTGCGGCATTCTTTTAATCTTCCAGACGCACTACCCTTAGTTTTAGGTGACGACGCCTCTATGGCTAACAAAGTTTTACGTTTTATCCGCGCTGCTGGTTTTTATGACTCGATCTAACGATAGGTGCTGTGGCCTGACATCTTAGGCCACCACCAACCCAGCTTTTTAACTTTTCACGTCCTTAGGAGTTCTTAGTGTGTGCAGTATGGCTGGCTCATCCTGTTTTTTCTGTGTGATCAGCCAGCCAAGGTACTCTGCTATCCAGTTTTATTCGTGACTTTCTTTTACTAATGGTGTGTCATCGTTTTGTATTGTCAGTGGCTTGTCTATTGTTAACCTGCCCTTTTGTGCGGTGTCATTTTCAGGGCGTTGTTTTATCTTTATTGACAGTTGACTCTCAGCTAGGAACAGGGGACTGATAACCTAGCTGTTTAGTCCCCTTAAAACAACCAACAACCAACCAACCAACCAGCATAGCGCCTCAATGCGCTCGGCCGCTCCACCGCGGAAGTTTCCACCTGTCCCGTTTTATTTATACGACAAATCGCAGTATCTGCCTAATTCACAGTGATCGGTCAGACCATGTCAAATTAACACTGAAAAATTGTTCACAACATTGTCCGCAACATTCTTCGTAGCTGCCAGTAGACTGCCGATGTTCACAAAATGTTGGCAAGATGTTACCAACACAGAAACAGTGTTCTGTGTCGCTAAAAATGAAAGCAGTGACACACTGTATTTCCTAGGTAGATACTCGTACAAGCACAAATACACCCCCCCCCACCACCTTTTTGGTAGTTCACTACTTAGTTTTCAATCCTCTTCCTGTGAGAGAATTTCACGCCTGATTTTTACCGTTTCACGATGTTTGTCCACGATGAATTCCGAAACTAATTGACTGACCACAATGAAATTTTACATTTTACATAGTGTGTGTGAAAGACAGAAAAGTTTCTATCTCGATTAATAACGTCAATATTGACATAAAAGTTTTCTGTGTGTTGTACCGCGTCATGATGTAAGAAGGCTATCACTAAAATAACCGACGTTTCGGCCAATGCTACAGTGGCCTTCATCTGAGTATATCCAGAAACGTCGGTTTTTTAAGTAATAGCCTTCTTACGTCATGACGCGGTACAACACCCAGAAAACCTTTATGTCATCTGACACTGGCCGCGGAAGCCTACGTAATTATCACGTCAATATTATGTTATTGCAAATTAAACGGTTTTATCGAGGCTAAGTAAGTAAGTAATGATCAGCGCTGTTATTCCACTCGCCTTGTGGACTAGCGCCAGAGCTAAGTCTCGGGGATCCCGGTTTTTTTTTTTTTTTTTTTTTTTTTTTTTTTTTTTTTTTTTTCATCGCAACTTTGATCTCTCAACGAAACGACACGTGGTTCTGATTCCACGTCAAACTGCAGGTTCATTTTGAACATCGCTTGGAGAGGAGAACAGCTACTTAACTGCGAAACTCCTAAATACCTTGGAGTGAAGCTGGATCGGTCCCTCACTTTTCAAGCCCACTGTGTAAAAACGAAGCTCAAAGTAGCCACGCGAAACCACATCATCCGCAAACTTACAGGAACCGCCTGGGGTGCCCAACCACAAGTGCTTAGAACATCTGCCTTGTCATTGTGTTTCTCCGCCGCAGAATATGCAACACCTATCTGGCAAAACTCTGTACATGCTAGACAGGTAGATACAGCTTTAAACGAGACAGGACGAATTGTGACAGGTTGCTTACGACCTACTCCTGTCAATAAATTGTATCAAATTATGGGTATAGCACCACCAGGTATTTGTAGACAAGCTGCAGCGGAAACGGAGAAGAAGAGACAGGAAACCGATCCAAGACATCCTTTGTTCGGAACAGCAATTCGTGTACCTCCTAGAACTCGCAGAGAGGAGCTATGGCGAGACTCTCTCTGAAGGAAATCAAATAAAGGTCATGGAGGAGCTAGCCGAAGGCTCACACCTGCCATATGGGACCTGGAAGACCTTAAACAGGCTGCGAGTTGGAGTGTCAAGATGCAAAACCAACCTCAAGAAGTGGGGTTTCAGCAGTGAGGATGAAATGTGTTCGTGTGGTGCCGTGCAGGACGAACAACATGTACTCGTCTGTAAGAATCTTCCGGCCGCGTGTACAACTCATGACTTAGCGGTAGCCAGTGAGACTGTTGTAAATTTGTGCTGTGATTAAATACCTAGTTGGTTTGTATTTATTCCATGACTTGGACACGAAAATTAAAATAAATAATTTTTCCACAGTTGTATAACTTGGTAGGATAGAGGTATGTTAGGCGACGAACAGACGTCCAATCGAAAGTCTGACTGCAGATCACTGATCAATACGAATTAGCACGTTACCTTGATGCTGCGGCCTGATACCGCAGCGCTAGTGTTTGTTATTATTTTGCTACTCAGATGTTCAGATGTTTGTAAATCTATCGGACCAAACTGCGTGGTCATCAGTCTTTAGCTTACAAACTACTTAAACCTAGGTAAATTAACCTAAGGACGAACACACACACCCATGCCCCAGGGAGGACTCGAACCTCCACCGCGAGCAACCGCGCGCGCCGCAGCGAGACGCTTAAACCTCTGGGCTACTCCACCGCGGAATTTTGCTACTGATGGGACGCATCCGAGTATTGTGTCATCTGTCGTGGTTTTCGGCATTCTGCGACATGGAGTGTAGCAGTAAGAAAATTTACCATCTTATTATTATGTGACGAAGAGCAGTGCTTGTGGATCGTGCGTCGCGCAAGATACAATAACATAAGAAAATTGCAGTTGAGCTGGGTACCAGCTGCAATGACATTAATAAGATGATAATATACCAGCGAGAGAAAAGGAGCCACAGTGGAGTAGCCGAGCCGGTGGCCGAGGGGACTGCGGCGCGTCAGTCACGGTCTGCACGACCACTACAGTCGGGGGTTCGAATCCCCCCTCGGGCATGGATATTTGTGCCGTCCTTAGTCTTAGCTAGTTCATAAGTAGTTTGTAAGTTTAGGGACTAATGACCCCGTAGTTAAGTCCCATAGCTATACAAACAGGCACCTCACTGCGGAGCGCGCGGTTGCTTGCCGTCGGAGGTTCGAGTCCTCCCTGGGGCATGTGTGTGTGTGTGTGTGTGTGTGTTTGTCCTTAGGTTAGCTTAACTTAGTTTAACTATTTTGTAAGCTACGGACTGATGACCACGCAGTTTGGTCCGATCGATTTACAAACATCTGAACACTTAGAGAAAAGGAAAATAGAGTAAAAAATCAAGAAGTGGAGTGATGACTAATATACAATCCAAAGTGGTTTGGATATAAGACTTCCTTTTTTTTTTTTTTTAATTCAAAATCTGAAGGCGACATCCTTACGAAATTTCGAAAGTCAGAATAGAACGTCTTCCATGTTTAGTCCATAAAGCATATCATTCCTTCCATGATTTTTATAATATGTTTTGGTTCACCACAAATGGTTGCGTCATTCTTTGCTTCTTCTTTATTCATCTGTCAATAATAACGAAGCGCCACATGCTAATATTTCTTCGTCCTCACCTGACATAGCTTAGCTCTGAGAATTCCGTAACGCAAATAGAGACGCAAGCTGTCTGCAGCAGACGATATGAATACAAATGTTTCTCGCCAGCGTAGTCGCGGACACGTACAATTTTGTCAACATTAGTTGGAACAAGTTGCACCCAATGTTGCGAACAAAAACATGTTTCGAACTTCAGTGTAAACGCGTCTTTAGCCAGATGAGCGGCATGACAGAGCATAAAATACGAATATAATCCTAAGTATCGGTGCCCTGTTACGAATTTACCATTTTCGATTTCTCAGCTGTTCCTTTGGATTGTCCTTTTTTTCCTAAAACACCACTGCAATAAAGCGAACAGATCAAAGCAAACAAATATTTACACCGGTACATTTTGGAGTTTCTTTTTGTATTAGCTGGACTAACGCACAGCAATTGATTTATAGGGAAAAATTTGAATAAAATTACATATACGAAATAATTTTAAGGCACGGTTATGTGTTACGTAAATTTCGAAACAAAAATGTGTAATGCGAAATAAATTGCAGCATCAAGGTAACGCGCTATTTCGAATATCATAGTAATTTCGTGTGGCTCAGTCATCTGCAGTCAGTCTTTCGATTGGACGCCCGTTTGGCGCCTAACATGTCCCTATCGTACCCCAGTTATACAAATGTGGAAATTGAACCTGCAATTTGACGTGGAATCAGAACCACGTGTCGTTTCTGACGACTGTGCACATCGCTGAGAGGTCAAAGTTGGGATGAAACAAAGTAAAAAAAAATGCGGGATCCCCGAGACTTTGGAACCCGTAATCTTTGGCTCTAAAACCAATAAATCTGCCGCTAGTCCACAAGGGGAGTGGAATAAAAGCACTGATTATTACTTACTTATTTAGCATCGATAAAACCGTTTAATTTGCAATAAAATAATATTGACGTTATTAATCGAGATGAAAACTTTTCTTTCACACACACACAGTGTAAAATGTAAAATTTCATTGTGGTCAGTTAATTAGTTTCGGAATTCATCGTGGGCAAACATCGTAAAACGGTAAAAATCTGGCGTGAAATTCACTCACAGGAAGAGGATTGAAAACTGAGTAATGAACTACCAAAGAAGGGGGGGAGGGGTGTATTTGTGCTTGTACGAATATCTACCTGGGAAATATAGTGTTACATTGTCAGGCTAACTTGTTCCCGCTAACGTCACCGAGAGAAGACACAGGAGTGTGCGCTGTACACGTTGCGATTGAATATCTTAATATTATTCTTGAGTCCCAGCAACTCGACAGCTAACACCATAATTGTAGTAAACTGCTACAATCACGCATTTTTTTTTTTTTTTTTTTTTTTTTTGTGTGGGGGGGGGGGGAACTTCACGGTTGCCCTTGCGGCAGTTTGTTTGTTTTTACTATTGCTAGAATCACAAACAATTTACTTTAAATGAAGCGTTCTTTTTCATTCCGTGAGTTAATTCACTTTTAAGCTGTTTTCCTCCTGCCGTAACAAATTGCGAATCTGTCCAACCGGCTCAGTTCACAGAACTTGGTAATTCCTCAGTCCTCTCTCTCATCTAACTGGATCTCAAACCTGGAATAAGTAATGGCTCCGGAAGAATAGAGAAGTCTAATGAATTTTAAAACGGAGTAATAACTTGACCTCCTTTATTATCCACAAGCCGTCGACAGACGGGTTATAGAAAAACTTTTCTCCGAGTGAAAATGCTCTCCAGATATTTCGATGAGAGAGAACGTCGGTAAATCTCGCAAAGTACGAATGTCGATTCCTGAAGAACGATCCACAGCGGACGCTCATCACCTTGTGTTTTGCAAAGGCCCTCTTTCATCAGAATCATAGTACTAGGCGTAAGTGAAATGCGTCATTTTTTAAAGGACCTTATTCCAGTTTTTTACTAAATGTGTTGAAAACGGTACAAAAATATATACATACTGATATATATCTCTCTGCGTGAAATTGGCTTCATTACATTCATTGTAAATGAATGTTTCTAAGTTCGTTTTTTAAATGCACTTTACACCAGGATTAATGTCATTTCAGTGGTGAACATGTACGCATGCCATCTATCGGATGCTTCGTGCACTATGAGTTTTGCTTTTTTTAGTTCCACTGTCGACATTTGAGTTGGCATATGTAAAATGGCATCAACTGCTGAGTCGTGAACCAGTGAAAGTAGCGAGAAAACAAAAGAAGAATGCAATGTTGGAAATTACGAACAGAATGTTAGAAAAATAGGAAGAGTGATAGGTCTTCAGTATACTATCCATAGGCACTGAACAATGCAGGTCGGTAGACTTTGGACTTTATGGATAAAGTTATTTTGAATGCAGAACATGAAGAGTAATGAATTTGTCAGGCAGGTATACCTTGAAGGTATTGCGAATAAAGAAGCAAATGAAGTGTGCTCCTTCCTATTTAATTATATAAAGGAATATGCACCGTACCAGCAAATATCAAAGAGCTCTTTTTATTTTCGACAATTGCTTTGGATAAAATAAAAATCTGCGTATGATTCGAATACGTGATGTTTCGTGGATACTAAAAGCTTTGATAAGGTGGAATAATTATTTTTATCGATTAATGGACATTCTTGTAACATAAGAGAGAATTTTCCTTGGTTGAACATGTAACCTAAAGCGCTGACTATATTTTACCCCTGGTACCTTCAGAATTTGAAAGAGTGTATTCCAGTCAACAGTGTCGAAAGCTCTCTCCAGATCCACAAATGCTAAAAACGTAGGTTTCCCTTCCCTTAACCTATCTTCTAAGATAAGTCGTAATGTATTGCCTCGCGTGTTCCTACATTTCTCCTAAATCCAAACTGATCTTCCGCAAGGTCGGATTCCACCAGTTTTTCCATTCGTCTCTAAATAATTCGTGTTAGTATTTTGCAACCATGTCTTGTTAAACTGATAGTTTTGTAATATTCACATTTGTCTGCACTTGCTTTAATCGGAATAGGAATCTCTATATTCTTCTTTAAGTCTGAGAGTATTTCCTCTGTCTCATACATATTGCATACCAGGTGGAACAATTTGTTCATGATTCGCTCTCTTGACGAAAATAGCAGTTCAGACGAAACATCATCTACTCTAGTGCCCTTGTTTCTACCCAAATCCTTTAGTGTACTGTCAAATTCTTCTCGCAGTGTAGTATCTCCTATCTCTTCTTTCTCTACATCGTCTTCCACTTCTAGAATACTGCCTTCAAGTTTGTTTCCTTTGTACAGGCCTTCTATATATTCCTTCCATCTTGCAGCTTTCCATTCTTTCCTTAGTACTGATTTTCCATCTGAGTTCTTGATATTCATACCGATGCTTTTCTTGTCTCCAAATGTCTCTTTTATTTTCCGGTAGACGATATCTATCTTTCGCCTAGTTACAAATTCTTCTACGGTCTTGCATTTCTCCTCAGGCAACTCCCGCTTAGCCAGTCTGTACTTCCTGTCAACCTTATTTTTCAGCTGTCTGTACTCCCTTTTGTCTGCTTCACTTGATGCGTTTTTATATTTTCTCCTTTCATCATTAAGTTCAGTATCACCTGTGTTATCCTATTTCTATTAGTCCTTGTCCTTTTGCCTATATGATCCTTTGTGGCCTTCACAACTCTATTTCTCAGAGCTACCTTTTCTTCTCATACTGTATTACGTTCCCCCGTTTCAGACAATCCTTGCCTGATGCTCCCTATAAAACTCTCAACCACCTGTGGTTCCTTAAATTTATCTAGATTCCATCTCCTTAATTTTCTGCCTTTTTGCAGTCTTTTAAGTTTTAATCTACAGTTCATAAGCAATAGCCGGCCGCGGTGGCCGAGGGGATTGAGGCGCTCCAGTCACGGTCTGCACGGCCACTATGGTCGGGGTTTCGAATCCCCCCTCGGGCATGGATATTTGTGCCGTCATTAGTCTTAGTTAGTTCATAAGTAGTTTGTAAGTTTAGGGACTGATGACCCCGTAGTTAAGTCCCATAGACTATACAAACATTTGAACAAGCAATAAGTTATGTTCAGAGTCTATATCTGCCCCTACCAGTTTAAAATCTGATTTCTAAACCTTTGTCTTACTATTATAAAGTCAATCTGATATCTCCAAGTGTTTCCTGGGCTCTTCCACGTATATAACCTTCTTTCATGATGATTAAACAAAGTATTTGTGATGATTAAATTGTTCTCTGCATAAAATGCAATTTTTTATTGGACACAGTGGGGGTACTCCCGTGTCACAATGATAAATTTTTAGCATAATGAAATCCCAGCAATATTACAGAAACTAACATTTAAAAACATGTAATGAAATGCTATTCCTCACACCTCCGAACGAAAGGGGTTCTCGTTTAACCGTCTAGTGAACTTCGATAATTTACAAAGTTAAAAACCTAGGGAAGACGACAGACAGCCGTCTTTCACACTGCGGGGTCATCAGACCCTCTACTTACAAACTACTTATGAACTAACGTAAACTACATACGACACAAACATATGACCAGTAAGCGAATGCAATTATCGATTATTTAAAATTTCCGCTCTATATCTTCAGTTAGGATTCACGTTGTCTTTGCTACGTCGTTATCACCATAGGTTGCATAACGTGCACGTGTGATTTGTGTTCCTTGTAACTAAATGAGTTTCATAAAATATGTGACAATCCCTAAATTGAAGTGTACATTCTCAGTAACAAATTGGCACAGTTGTTTGAGAAAGTCAGTCGTTGATTGTCATTCAGAATTATTAAAATTTGCTGAATACATTTGCAGAATATTAGGGCACAATGCAAATTCAGAAACAATATTTTCACTAATTACGACATCGTGGACTGATAACTGGAATAAGAAAAACAATGAATCTGTTAAACGTATGTTGACGGTCCAACATAATTTGAGAGAATTTTCATGTGTATCGTTTTACAGCTATCTTCTAAGCACGCCTGAATTTCTGCGAAAAATGGAATCTTCAGAGAAGTATACATAGTTGTTAAGGAATGTACGTTTTGTCTACTAATAATAAACTCGTTTGCTTTTGATGCTGTTTGTCCTCTTTCTTAGCGTCTGCTCACCCTAGACATCGCAGACTGATAAGTTAATACAAAAATAAGAGTGCAAATTTTCAGTATAAATGACGTACAAGTAGGTGTACTTATGAGGTATACGGTATATGTCTTATTTCCAGTCTTTTAAATGAGGAATGAATTTCATTTTGACTAGAAAATGTAGTGATTATTCGTAAATTGAAGCATGCACTTTGACAGCGACATTTTTCTGTCAGTGATACATGTTTAGCTTTTCAAAAGAGCGTAAATTGGGTTTACAAAACATTGAATTCCTACACCAAGAATTCTAAGGGATGTTTATATCACGACAAGTGGCAAGAGGCCAGGCGCTGCGATACAGAATTTTCTCCCTTGTAAGCGTCTCACATAAAAAACGTAACAATGAAACTTGGCTGCAACACCCAGTTTCACGTAGCAACGGCCGACACACTTCACATAGCGTAGGCTTTGTGGAAAATGTTTGCAGCTATAGTGGGATTACGTCGAGAAGTGGCAGAAGTTTTGTAGTTTGCGTGTGATTATTTTGTGAGAAAAAGAATTCGGAGGTGTTAAAACTTCAATACACCTATGCAGAGTCCGTACACTCTGCAGTTTAATAAGGATAAGAATTCTTCAACCAGACAACAGGGTGGTTCTTTTTATAGCACTCTGTAACTTTGGATGATCCGAATGCACCTCTCTCTCTCTCTCTCTCTCTCTCTCTCTCTCTCTCTCTCTCTCTCTCTCTCTCTCTTCCAGTTTCTCGTATTACTTAGTTGGCAGCGTTCCCACAACAGTTTCCTTCCATGAATTACTCCTAAGCCTCGCGCAGTTCGGTCCCTGCAATCTATCAGCATCACCCCCCCCCCCCCCCCCCACGTTCCCCTGGCGTTCTGCGTCCTACCGCAGTCCCCGCTCATTAGCGATATATCACGGCCGAAACGTTCTGACAGCGATATGTTTAACGAACAATTACGTCCGTAATGACATAAAAATGGAAATCGTTGAAAGCGGTTTCAATTACCTGCCATATATAGCTCCCCATTTTCCTCGGGACGTGTAAAAACCCGTAATGGATTCGCATTACGGGGGTTAATAAAAGGTCCAGCGGTAGCGTGCATCAACATTTCATGCGCTTCTCGTAATGTTCTGCCGAGAAATAAACCAGAGCAGACATTCCGTCCGACTTCTCTGCTTGTCCCCTGGCCCGTAATTTGTCCGTCATGGCAAATATTGTCCCAGAGAGACACCTGGAAAACACGCGTGCTCTATTGGGAAGAGTTTGCCATGGGGCTGGGAATTAAACTAACGGGGCCGTCGTATTTAAACCGTGCTGCACTGTAAATGCAATTTTCCACCGGGATTAATTTCTATTGAAAACGGATTACCATATAGTCTTCGTAACTACTTTCACAAGCAAATAACTGCAGGATACTGCTCTCAAATGCACAGTTTTATGTGAAATATATGTGGGTTACCTGCTCCTTGAAACTTACTTCATTGTTCTTGTACCTGAAAATCGTTATCTGTAGAATATATAAGATGACGTAAAAGTAATAGAATTTATATGTACTGCAACGTAGTTCGGAAATACTTTAGCTGCGAGAGAAAAAAATTACATCATTTACTATTTTCTGTGTAGTAACAAATATTACGCTTTATAGTTTTCAAAATGACAAGCCAAGATCGCACACTAATAGTTTATTAAATGACGACCGGTTTCGGTGCACTGAGTCACCATCATCTGGTCACATATATGCTATAATTTGATCATCTTGTTAAAAAAAAATTGGGTATAAAATATCAAGTGCAAGATTGCACTTAGTCATTATATAAAAAAATACATAAGTTAAAAACATGACAGCTTACAAAATGGCCAGTTTGTTGCTTGTGAAGCTTATGGGACTTAACTACGGGGTCATCAGTCCCTACAAGATGACCAGATTATAACATATATGTGACCAGATGATGGTGACACAGTGCACCGAAACCGGTCGTCATTTAATAAATTGTTAGAGTGCGATCTTAGCTTGTCATTTTGAAAACTATAAAACGATTAGATCGCCTCCAGACCCGACTATGTCAGGTAATCTTAAATATTAGCTATTTGGTAGCAGTCTGCGTTTTATGAACACACGCTGATCTGTTAGTAATTAGTGTTCTGAAACTGAAACGACTCTTTTAATTTGTGAAGAGAAGTGGTTGGTGGACATTTTCTTTAGAGGCTGTGCATTTCATTCAGCAACTGGACATCTCGCGTGTTTCGCACTTTCGTTACAGCCGAATTCAGTTACTCCTCATCTACGGGAAAATTGCGGAGGTAATGGAATGAAGATACAGATAGGTATAGACTTTCATCAATACACTCCATCATTACCTATTTATCTTTCCTCATGCCGTAAACGAACTGTTATTATTCATGTTATTGCATAAATTGCGTGCGGTATATTCATCGAACGAGAATGTTGTGACCATGCGTTGACACACAGCAGACCAGCTGCGACTGCTGTTTTTAACAGAGGCTCCTGCAGATTCTAGTATCATTTGGTGCTACACAACGACATTGTAAAACATTGAAACATCTAAAATGCCGACATTTCGTCCTACTTTACAACCGTCCTCTGGATACCGACTAACTGCAGTTAAACGTCTAAATTATATCGACATTAATATCTGCAAATTAATGATAAAGGAGGGGAAGGAAGAAGGATTAGGAAGAAAGGATTGACAGTGGCTGCATTAGGGTATTTATTTATTTATTTAGCGTATGGCAAGCATACATCACGTTTATTGGAAACATATACTGCTACAATAACTTTATAACTTTGGCATTGAAATTAAACAATGGCGACAAGGGGAAATATGCCTGGCCGGGAATCGAACCCGGCTCTGACGTGTTTTTTATTTTTTATTTATTTTTTTTTTTTTTCATTACGGATTCCCGTGCGAGGTCGAACGTATGACCGCATCTGCGGTGAAGTAATTGAAGCTAACGCCGTCTTCGCGAGCAAATACTTACTATATTGGTGTGGTGTCTGTTCTTTCGGCCGCGGCGGAGTCGCCAAGCGCATTGAGGCGCTATGCTCCGATGCAAGAGGCCGTTTCCTGTCGGGCATGGATGTTTGTGCTGTCTTTAGTATGTTATTTGGTAGTAGTTTTTAAGTTTAGGGATTGATGACCCCGCAGTTAAGTCCCATAAGCTTTACAAACATTTGAATTCATTTTTTTTTTTTTTTTTTTTTTTTTTTTTTTTTTTTTTTTTTTTTTTTTTTGTTCTTCAAAGCATATTGTTGCTGCCGTCTTCAGTCAAAAGACTACTCCACTGCAGCTCTCAACGCTGCCCTCTGCTGTGCAAGACTCTTCATCTCTGAATAATAACGGCAATCTGCTTACTGTTTTAATCTCTCGGTCTTCCTCTGCTAGTCCCTTCTCCTCTCCAATGCTACATTTACGATTTCCTACTGTCTCATAATGTGCCTTAGTCAAAACGTGCCAGAAATTTTTCTCCCCAATTCCGATCAAAACCGCCTTATTAGTTACTAGATCTACCCATTTACTCTTCAGCATACTCTTGTGGCACCAAATTTCAAATTCTTTTATAATTTTTGCGTGTGAACTCCTTATGGTCCACGTTTCACACCCGTACAAAGTTTCAAAAAAGATTTCTTAATAATTAAATTAATATAAATACAATAAATGTATTCGCAATTGCGAATATTAATCAGCTTCAGCTGTGTGGTGTAATGGCGACATATGAAAATTTGTGCCGGGCCAGGACTCGACCCCGGATTTCCCGTTTATCGCGAGCGGTCGCGTTACCATTACGCTACCCGCACACGCTTCCCAGAACGACCCAAACCTTCATATGCCACACGTTGTCTACTGCCCATGAGTGCTCGTACATTCTGTGATGTAATTCCCGCACAGGGTGAGACTTATTATTACATTTGTCGCAAGCCTTGCTATGACTGATTTTAAATACGATGTGCAGTGTCCGTGTTTATTGATAGAATGTCCTTCAGATGAAAGACATTTGCTTAGTTCTATCAATAAACACGGACACTGCACACCGTAATTAAATTAATATTTGAGGTCATCCAATTTCTCTTCTTCAGACATGCTTTTCTTCTCATACCCATTCTGCATTGTATATCTCCTTTACTTCTGCCATCATATGTTCTTTTGCTACCCAAATAAAAAACCTCATCCATTACTTATGTTGTCTCGCTATCTATTCTAATTCCTTCAGCACTGCCCCATTTTCGTAGACTTCAATCCATTACCTTTGTTTTGCTCTTGTTAATGATTCTCTTTTACCCTCTTTAAAAGACGATATAAAGAACAGAAGAAATATTAGTAGCCATTTTCAGCAAACACTCCTCCTATCGCGAAGTAGGAGAGGAGTTAGGGAGAAGATGTGCTAGTTTGGATGACAGTCATCAACACAAAGTCGCCACGGTGGCGTAGCCGAGCGGTCTAGAGCACCTCGCTGCGGAGCGCGCGGTTGCTCGCCGTGGAGGTTCGAGTCCTCCCTGGGGCATGGGTGTGTGTGTTTGTCCGTAGGTTTACCTAGGTTTAAGTAGTTTGTAAGCTACGGACTGATGACCACGCAGTTTGGTCCGATAGATTTACAGACAATTGAACACAAAGTCCTGTCCTGCTGCCATCAAAACCTTTCACAAAATTTGAGGAACCAATATTCTTCTCCGAATGTGAAAGTATTTCTTGGATATCCTCCCGATTCATCATTTAAGACTAATCAGACCAACTTTCAGTGCGGAGCATAGTAGCGCTTATAAAATATCTCCATGATCCCTATTCAGTGCTAACATTGATGCTCGGTCAGATGTTAAACCTGTTACTTCAAAATCATTCTTGACCGAAACACAGTACTTTTTGCTTGATCTACCTCGACTTCTCCTACCCTCTACTGTCAGACCCACGAGTCTCTTTATCTTACCTTTCCTAAATGTCCAACATGATCACACCACCTTATCCTGTTCTCTCTAACTGCTTCATCTACGGTATTCATTCCCAGTTTTTCTTTGATTTATTCTGTATGGATACCCTCCTGCCATTTTTCCTACGTATTAGTATCGGGAATCATGAATGCTACTTTCATATCTGCAACCTCAACATTCTGAATAAGGTACCTTGTATCCACCCAGCTGTCACTCCCGTACAACAAATTTGGTCGAACGATAGAGCGGTGCACTGCTAACTTAGTCTTGGTACTGACTTCCTTCTTGTATAAGAGAGTAGATCTTAGCTGAGCACTGACTGCATTAGCTTTGCTACACCTTGATTCAAGTTCTTTCACTATGTTTCCATCCTGTGATAAAATAATCCTTGGTACTTGAAACGGTCTAGCTGTTCTAACTTTGTGGCTCCTATTTGGCACTCAATCTGTTTAAATCTCTTTCCCACAGACGTTATTTTTGTTGTGGTGATACTCATCTTCATACCGTAACCCTTCCATATCGGATCTAGCTCTGAGATATTAAACTGCAACTTATCAATCGAATCTGCGAACACCACTACGTCGTCCACATATGTGAGACTGCTATATTTGTTTTAGCTTATTTTAATCTCATCCTGGCAGTAAATTGTTTTTAACATATGGTCCATAAACAGTATGAACAACAGCGGTAACAGGTTACAATCTTGTATTATCCCTGAAACTATCGTGAACCATGAACTCAATTTGCCGCCAACTCTAACTGCTGTCTGACGATGTACATAAAGATCTTTCGTTGTCTGCAGAAGTTTGACTCAAATTCCACAATATTGTAGCACTGACAATAGTCAGGAATACTGCTATCATAAGCCTTATCCAGATCTGTAAAAGATACCAGTACCTGTTTCACTCATAGCACCTCCATTATCTGCTGTAAGGAAGATCTGGTCCTGACAGCCTCTAAGAGGCCGAAGGCCACGATATCAAACTTGTCTACCATTAATACTCGCACTCTCCTTTCAACATTACCTGAGAAAATTCTGCCCATAACGCTAATTAAAGAGATACAATATTCCCATGCTTAAAAATTAGTGTAATTACTGCTTTCGTCCAATCAGACGGAAACTGTCCCGATTCCCACGCATTCTCAATTCTCTTGTGTAACCATTTGAAATCTGACATTACACTGTATGAGTTCCGACTTAATTTCATCTACCCCAGCCGCTTTTTGACCATTCTCCACTTCCTCAAATCTGATCTTATTTACCTTCTCTTTCCTATCGTATTGTACATCGAAATCTGAAAAATTACTGAACGTTTCATCTATTTGAGCAACTCTTCCATCTGCCCAAGGCAGCTTTCATGACTATCTAAAAACACTTCCTCCCTCTCTTTCCAAGACTGCTAATTACTCCAGAAAGTTTTTCCAGCGACTTGCCCCAAAGATTCCAAAGTATATCCAATGTCTTCCAATGATGTCTCCTTGGATGCTGCAATTATCTGTTTGAGTTCGTTTCCTTCTTCAACATAAGTTTCTCTGCCTCCCTGGCTTCTAGTGTGAAGCCGTTTCTAATTTCCCTCTTTTGCCTTTTCATGTCTCCTTGACTGTGTCATTCCACCAACCTGTCTTCTTCCTGCCTCGTGTACACACTATTGTTCCCAGACATTCTTTAATTATTTCTAACAGTATTCCTGTTCATTTTCCATTCTTTTCCAAATGACTGTAAATGGCTATATTCAAGTAACTGGTACCTTTTGAGATCATTGCCCTGAAACTTCTCCATTCTTCAAAAAAATGTTCAAATGTTTGTAATTCTATCGGACCAAACTGCGTGGTCATCAGTCCGTAGCTTACAAACTACTTAAACCTAATTAAACTAACCTAAGGACAAACACACACACCCATGCCCCAGGGAGGACTCGAACCTCCACGGCGAGCAACCGCGCGTTCCGCAGCGAGACGCTTTAGACCGCTCGGCTACTCCACCGCGGCTCTCCATTCTTATCCTCTTGCATGTGGACCCCAATTCGTGCACTTTTTGCCTTACAAAACCACTTTCGCTGCATATTAAATAATGATCAGTGTCATAAAAGAATCCTCTGAATACACGTGTGTCCCTGACTGCCTTCGTGATCAGTTATTGTATAGTCAATGTCTGACCTGGTTCCCCTGCCTTCTCAAATATAGCGGTGAATGTTCTTATAGTTAAAAATAAATTTGTGACAATTAAACCCATACTGGCACAAAACATCAAAGAGCTGTTTCCCATTGCTATTGGCCTCCATATTCTCTCCAAACTTATCCATAACCTTCTGTTCGATTTCTTATCCTGGCATTGAAATCATCCATGAATAAAACACTGGTATTTTCCTTTCTGTAACAACTAAATCACTGAGTGCATCATAGAATCTGTCCACCTCCCCTTCACTTGTCCCTTAACAGGGCAAATAAACTGAGCCAATCCTAATTTCTTGATGAAAACTTCCAAATCTATGCACATCAGTCGTTCGTTTACATAATTACTGTCATTAAGCTGGGCTGAAATGCTTTCCCGTGTAAAACGCTACACATCACTGAGCTCTCTCTGATTTGACTCCTGACAGGTAGACCCTGTAGCCTCTCAATTCGTCTTCTTCCTCTTCCTAACAGCTAATACGTCGAACCCCCTCTTACCTGCAGCTTGTGCAGTCCTAAACTCTTCCCAGTGAAGACGCCGTTGATGTTAATAGCTTCACACCTCATTCCAGATCGTTTGCCAGGATGTATCTAGGAGTCCCTGTTCTACAATTGGGGGGGGAGGGGGGAAGAGACTCCATTACCTCCAAAGTTCCGAAGCATTTTGCTCTGATTGCTGCCAACATCAGATCGAAGTACCTGGGAAGCAGGTCGCTAGCCTTACTTGCCCAGGGTCCCAGTGGGTTTTACCCCTAACGCTTGAGGGACTAATCGGTGGATTTGGCAGTCTTTGCCGACTGAATACAGCATATGTCCTTGATGCCCAACCTACAACCAAATTAATTGTTATCCTGTCAGGACAAATTATTTGGCTACTCATGCCTATTCATCTTAATAAATAACAGAAACGAGAGATCCGCGGCGGAGAGGCCGAGCGTTCTAAGGCGGCTCGCTGCGAAGCGCAGTGGATGCTCCCCGTCTGAGGTTAGAGTCCTCCCTCGGGTATGCGTGTGTTTGTTGTCGTGAGGTTAGTTTCTACATCTACATACATACTCCGCAATTCACCGTAAGGTACGTGGCGGAGGGTACACTGTACCACTACTAGGCATTTCCTTTCCTATTGCACTCCCAAATAGAACGAGGAAAAAAAGAATGCCTATATGCCATCGTACGAGCCCTAATTTCTTTTGTCTTTGTGATCACCACGCGAAATGAAAGGAGGCGGCAGCAAGATCGTACTACACTCAGCTTCAAATACCGGCCCTCTAAATTTCCTGGACAGAAATTCACGAAAAGAACGTCGTCTTTCCTCCAACGATCCCCAATTGAGTTGCCGGAGCATTTCCGTGACACTAGCGCATTGGTCGAACCTACCAGTAAACTTATCTCTTTTCATTCGGGCTGTTTGAGATCCGGCCCATAAAGAGTCGCGGTTCTATTCAGCCAATATCAGACAAGCTGATAGTGGGGCAAAGGGGGATCCCAATTGGGAGTATGTGGGAGGGGCTTACCAGCTCCGGCATACGCCTTACAACCAAGGAAAACCTCCCGAAAACCTTGGTCGGAGCCGGGGGGATTGGGACCAATTTAATTTATCTCCGGAACTTGCCCCGGACAAAAATGGATTATCGAGAGAACACGAAAAAATTTCTTTGTTTCTCCCGCGCGATGTTGGAAGTTGAGCGCTAGAGAAATAGACGGAAGGTGCTCCAATAACGTTTCTGCCTTCATTTAAATGTGTATTAAGAAGTATGATTAGGTTTTAACTTCCTGTTGTATTGGTCAGCAGAGACGGAGCACATGCTGGTGTAGGAAGTGGGGTAGGAATTGGCAGTGTCCTATGAGAGGAGCCATCATGCGTTCGCCTACAGTGATTTAGGAAAGTCGAGGAAAACCCGAACGAGGATGGCCTCAGACAGGCTCGAACCGCTGAATGCGAGCTGACTATTACCACTGCGACAACTCGGTCGTTGCGTGAATTGAAGAATAGATATGAAAGTGTAGACGAAAAATTGCTCTCACCGCTATTCCTGTACAGCACTTAATCTTTATCCGACAGATGATAGGAAAGTTATACAACCCATCCCAGTGCTGCATAAATAAAATGGGTTGGAAGCGTTGTCAGGATGGAAGGCGGAGCGGTGAAGGCTTGTGGGCGCCCTAGGAAAGGGTGGCTGAATGGCCAATAAAAGATAGGATGCAAGTTAATATTTAGTATATTCTGAAATACGGGATACATGTCGGGACTCGCCCTGGGGTCGGATGCAATAAATGAATGCCAGTCTAAGGTAGAGAATTAGAAAATAGAAAAAGGTTACGGTATTGGTTCACACAGTTGGTGGCTGATACCGAACAGCCGCTAGGCGGGAGCGGACGGCATGCGGCCGTTCGCCCCGCACCGAGGCTGGACCTCTGGAGTGCGTCTGTTCTGTACGAGAACTCAAACTGAAGAGAGCGAAGGAACTGATTCTCGCACCTCTGCGTCCTGCAACAGTAGCACACGTGATCAAACGTGGGTGTCTGCTATTGGCTCCACGGTAGCATGGAAACGTCAGTAGTTTCAGCACGGACGACAGATGGGTGGCGTGATTTTAGAATCAGCAGTCAATACATCTAAATCTACATAGATACTCTGCAAATCACATTTAAGTGCCTGGCAGAGGGTTCATTAACCACTTTCATAACTTTTCTCTACCGTTCCATTCTCTAATAGCGCGCGGGAAGAAAGAACACCTAAATCGTTCCGTTTTCGATCTGATTTCTCTTATTTTATTGGGATGGTCATGTCTTCCTAAGTAGGTGGGTGCTAGCGAAATATTTTCACACTCATAAGTAAAAGTCGGTGATTGAAACTTCGCAAACAGATCACGCCGCAATGAATAACGTCTTTCTTTTAATGATTTCCACCCCAATTCGTGCAACATTTTCGTGACGCTTTCCCCCCATAACGTGATAAAACAAAACGAGCTGCCCTTCTCTGAACCTTCTCAATATCTTCCGTCAGTCCCGCCTGGTGAGGGTCCCACAAGGGGCAACAGTACTCCAGGAGAGGACGCACAAGTGTGATGTAGGCAGTCTCTTTGGTGTAGCTGGTGCATCTTCGAAGCGTTCTGCCAATGAAACGTAACCGTTGATTCGCCTTCCCCACAATATTTTCTATGTGTTCTCTCCAGTCAAAGTTGTTCGTAATTGTAACTCCTAGGTATTTGATAGAATTTACGACCTTAAGGTTTGACTGATTTATCGCGTAATTGAAGTTCAGTGGATTTCTTTTAGTGGTCATGTGTATTACTTCACACTTTTCTTTATTTAGTGTCAATTGCCAATTTTCGCACCAAGTAGAAATTTTGTCTAACTCTCTTTGCAGTTGCTTTTGATCCTCTGTTGACTTCACTAACCGATAAACGACAACATCATCCGCGAACAGTCTAACAGGGAGCTATTCAGATTGTCTCCTAAATCGTTTATAAACACGAGGAAGAGTAGGGGACCTATAACGGTTCCCTGTGGAACGCCAGATATCACTTCTGTTCTACTCGATGACTTACCGTCCATTACAGCGAACTGTGTCCTTTCTGATAGGAAATCGCGAATCCAATCGCACAATTGGGAAGATATTCCATAAGCACGCAATTTCATTAGAAGCCGCTTGTGGGGTACAGTATGAAAAGCCTTCCGGAACTCCAGAAATATGGAATCGATTTGTGATCCTTTGTCGATGGCACTTAACATTTAATACTGGTTTTGGCCGGCTCTGTCCTGCAAGGTGGACAGCCTTGGTCACGTTGTCAAGGCGTATGTCACGATGGAAGTTTACTTGTAAAACTTAGACGAAGTTTTGAAATAATTTTTTTTTAATTATTTCCCTAACCTATTTTAGACTGGCTGTTCATCCTGTACATTCCACAGAAATTTGTCGGGTGCACTGTCTCGTTCAAGTATTCCCGTCTTGTTGCATCTTGAGGCCATCTTGAAGCGATATGAGCTTCCCTTCCCTGGAGGAGAAGGAGCAGCCACGGAACCGGGTTATTCCGGGTCACGAACCGCGGCCCTCAGCCTGCCCTAATGAAGGCGCTGCTTGACCCGAGGGCGCGCTCTTGCGCCTAACACCGCGCTGCTCTTCCGGCCTCCACTGCACCGTGTGCTCGGCCGCTGCCGCGTCACGTATTGACAACAAACGCTTCCTCTCATTTACTGGTGAGTGAGTGCAGTGGATAACCCGTCAAAATTTGAACGACAGAAATAAGTACACAGATCTGTGGGGAAAAAATCGCACTGACGTGTTTTACGGCCCACTTTAGATTTGTAGTTTTATACCTTTTTGCACTCTTTCAAGTTCTGAAGCAAGCAGGAGTAAAATATAGGGACCGTAAGGTTATTTACAACTTGTACAAAAACCAGACAGCGGTTGTCAGAGTTGAAGGGCATGAAAGGGATGCAGCGGTTGGAAAGGGAGTAAGGCAGGGTTGTAGTCTTTCTCCAATGTTATTCAATTTTTACATTGAGCAAGCTATAAAGGAAAGCAAGGAGAAATTTGGAGAAGGAATTAAAGTTCAGGGTGAAGAATTAAAAACATTGCGTTTTGCCGAGGACATAGTAATTATGTCAGATACAGCAAAGGACCTGGAAGAGAAATTGAGCGGAATGGACAGTGTGCTGAAAGTTGCATATAAGATGAACATTAACAAGAGCAAAACTAGGGTAATGGCGTGCAATGTAAGAAAAACAGGTGATGCTGAAGGAATTAGATTGGGAAACGAAGCAATAAAGGAGGTAGATGAGTTTTGTTATTTGGGCAGTAAAATAACAAATGATGGTCGCAGTACAGAGGAAATAAAATGCAGAATAGCACTGGGTAGAAAAGCGTTCTTGAAAAAGAGAAATTTGTTAACATCGAATATTGATTTAAGCCTAAGGAAGTCCTTTCTGAAGGCATTTGTATGGAGTGTTGCCTTGTATGGGAGTGAGACATGGACGATAAACAGTGCGGACAGGAAGAGGATTGAGGCTTTTGAAATATGGTGCTACAGAAGAATGCTGAAGATTAGATGGGAGGATCGCGTAACTAATGAGGAGGTACTGAAGAGAATTGGGAAGAAAAGAAATTTCTGGCATACCTTGACTAAAAGAAGGGATAGATTGGTAGGACACATTCTTAGACATCAAGGAATTGTGAATTTAGCATTAGAGGGAAGTGTGTGGGGTAAAAATCGCAGAGGAAGACCAAGAGATGGATACAGTAAGCAGATTCAGACAGATGTAGGTTGCCGTTCTTATGTGGAGATGAAGAGGCTTGCTCAGGATAGGGTATTGTGGAGAGCTGCATCAAACCAGTCTCCGGACTGAAGACCACAAAAACAACAAACCTTTTTGCAAACATTTTGGCCCAAAATAATAATCTAAATAATACAAATCAATTAATAAGAGTGTCTGAAACACTTATAGCGCAAAAAAATTACGTAGTGGCGGGTTCCGAACTACTGACCTTCAGCGTCACACTCTACCGCATTGCCCACTACGCTACAGCTAACAATTAGAAGATGCGTTCTTTAATCTCATACTATTGATGGCTGTTGTTAACTGATGCTAATATGGCATTTGTAGACACTAGATCGTACGAAGAACGACGTGTTTTTGTTAAGTCTTCAGTGGGCCATTGCTTTGAAATGACAACGTGTAAGTTACAATAGGAAAATCATCAAATACGTAACCCAAGATGACATATGTTATAGAGAGCTCTGGGCGAGGAATGTTACGTGACATCTGTAAACGGCTGGTTTTCGTTAATTCAATAGAGGGTTTCAAAACTCCGTTATTTTTGTAACGATACGAGATATGAAAAAAACATAAGGGAACAAAGTTGTAGAGAATTTCCTCCTCTACAAATTTGGTTATTCAATTTTCGCGCCAGATGAACGGTTTATTTGCAATTGAAATTACATTACAAGCGGCTTTTTTTCGTATTACTAACGTATTTCGTGTCCGACATATTTCAAAATGCGAGGTTTTTGTCTCTGGTAGCCAACAATTATGTCTGTAAAATTTGGTGCCGATCCGTTGGACGGTTCGACCTAAAAAGTGGGAACACGTTACAGCCAGACAGACATCGTCAAATCGCCGTTATTTTTGCAAATATCTCTGCAACGATGCAAGATATGAAAAAACGTAATAGAGCAGAGTTGCAGAGAATTTTTCCCTCTACCAATTACGTTATTCAATTTTCGTGTCAGATGAACGGTTTATTTGCAATTAAAATTACATTACAAGCGGCTTTTTTTGGTATTACTAACGTATTTCATGTCCGAAATATTTCAAAAAGCGAGGTTTTTGTCTCTGGTAGCCAACAATTATGTCTGTAAAATTTGGTGCCGATCCGTTGGACGGTTCGACCTAAAAAGTGGGAACACGTTACAGCCAGACAGACATCGTCAAATCGCCGTTATTTTTGCAAATATCTCTGCAACGATGCAAGATATGAAAAAATAGAGCAGAGTTGCAGAGAATTTTTCCCTCTACCAATTACATTATTCAATTTTCGTGTCAGATGAACGGTTCGTTTGCAATTACAATTATATTACAAGTTGCATTACTACCGTATTTTTTGTCCGAAATATTTGAAAAACGGAGGTTCTGGTCTCTGGGGGCCTACAATTACGTCTGTAAAATTTGGTGCTGATCGGTTGAACGGTTCGTCTTAAGAACAAGGAACACGTTACGGACAGATAAAAAGACATCCCAAAATCGCCGTTATTTTTGCAAATATCTCTGAAACGATACGAGATATGAAAAAAAAAACATAAGAGAGCAAAGTTGTAGAGAATTTTCTCCTCTACAAATTCGGTTATTCACTTTTCGTGTCAGATGAATGGTTAAGCCGTTATTTTCAATTAAATTTCGAGCTGTCAAAAGACGATCGCAAAGGCCCGCTTTTAGTGTTAGTACCGTAACCTAAAGTGGGTCAAAATAATTAAAATAGAAATAGTGAAGCTTGCAAGAACAGGATATGCAACATCGAGCAAACGACAACGTTAGGCTATGTTGTTATGTGCTCGGGATGTTGGGTTGTGATGTGGAATATTCCTGTTCGATTCTCCGTTGTGCTCTGCAAGGTAACGAAACTCATTTGCACCACTTCAGGTTATGGAAGTAACACTAAAAGTGGATATTTGTGATTGCCTTTTGATAGCTGAAAATTTAAGTGAAAATAACGGCTAAATCTTTCATCTGACACGAAAATTGAATAAAAGAATTAGAAGGGAGAAAATTCTCTAAAATGTTGCTCTTGTGTTTTTTTTTTATTTTTTTTTTATTTTTTTTTTTTTTTATTTATGTATTTTTTTTTTCTTTTTTTTTTCATATTTCGCATCCTTTTAAAATAAAGGCGATTTGACACCATCAGTTGATTATACGTAAACCACGCGTTCCGAGATATCGCGTGACATTCCTCGTTAAGAACTCTCTGGCGTACGCCATCTTGCATTCTGTATTTTATGTTTTCTTATTGTCACTTACGAGTTGTCATTTTAAAGCAATGGCGCACTGAAAAATTTATAAAAACACGTCTTTCTTAGTACGATAAATAATAATCTAGTGTCTAAAATGCGATATTAGCAGTTATCGACTGCCATCAATAGTACTAGAATTATGGAACGCCGCACGGGAGTAGCCGAGCGGTCTGGAGCGCCATGTTGCGGATCGCGCGGTCTCCCGCGTCGCTGGCTCGAATCCTCCCTCGTGCATGGATGTTTGTTTAGTCTTTAGTATAAGTTAGTTCATAAGTGGTTTGTTAGCTTAGGGACTGATGACCCTGCAGTTAAGTCCCATAAGCTTTAAAAACATTGGAACATTTGAATTAGGGACTGTTTCGTAATTCTTCGGCGTAGTGTAGTGAGCAGCGCTTTAGTTGTGATGCATATGATCGGTAGTTAGAAACCCACCACTACCATTTTTTGTTCGCCTTGGCTCCTAAAATGGTTGTGGGTACTCTTATTAATTAAATAGAGGTATGTTCTGCAGTGTAAAAGTGCTTCATCCAAAATGTGAGTTTGTTCTATTTCGTGAACATGCCGTTAAATACATGACAACGAATTGAGCAATCATCTTCTGAAGCAAATGCACATAAACTGGGATAATGAATATTCTGAACAACATGCTGATACTGGTAGTTTCAAATATAATTGATGTCCTAGACTTTTGTGAAAACTGTTGTTCCTTAATGAAATAGAAGGGAAGTGTATACATTGCATCAAATTACCTTGTTTCTTTTCTTTTCTTTCTTTTTTTCTTTTTTTTTCCCCTTCTTAGCAACTATTTATTATTTAAGGAATATGTTCAAAGTCATTAATTAGAATTAATGTATCTGCTAAAATGTTTGTCTTTGGCATTTTGCTATGGACGCTTTTAACATAGATTGAATTACCATTATTGTAGTTCTGATATGACTTTGTTCATGTAACTTTGTTCTCCGCTTAAATAAAGAGGAAATATGCTGTCTCAAACAGTGACTACGTTGTATTTTACAGCTATAATAAATGGAATAACTGTAGTAATACTGAATTCCACATAATTCTAGGACTTAAAAGTTACTGCTATCATAACATAATTTACACCAGTCATTGTAACAGTATCTCCCCAATTTGTGTACATGTGATAAAGAAGTCTATGTATTTCATGGTACTCTCACAAAATAGAACACATGCACTTCTCAGAGAAAGCGCTGTTACCTTTGAACAAATTGGAATCTTGTAGAATATAGTTGTGTTCAGTTAACAAGGGTGCATGAAAAACTTTCAGGAAGCAAGATGAATAAAAAAAATCCAGTGGCGGTTTATTATTTTTTAATTTTTATTTGTTATATATTGTGTTTTTTTTTCGTGTTTGTGCTGGGTTGTTCGTTGAGTTTTATTATTATTATTATTATTATTATTATTATTATTATAGATGGTTTCTTTATCTATCTTTTCATTCATTCTTCGGTTTGATCAGTCCTTTGTCGACGTTGGTTTGTTTTGTTCTATTTTGATCATTTCGTCGTTAACTCAGTTTTTTCGTTACAGAGGGCGTCGAGCCCTCTCACCGAGCACGCTGAGCTACCACGCCGGCAACCCTCTCACTGAGCGCGCTGAGCCACCGCACCCGTCAAGTTTCGAACCACCGTCTAACAGGTTCGTACATCACAATCTAATTCGCCGCCCATTACGCTACGCTGGACAGCGGCGAGAGTAATTCGTCAGTCTCGTACCATCGATGGCACTTGTTATCTTTTAACATAACGGATTTGTGCATTAGATTATAATTCATTGTCCTAAGAACGCCGAGTTTTTATGAGTTTCTGTGCGCCCTTGCTTTGAAATGACAACGCTTGAGTAATAATAAAAAATATTCAACAAATATAGAAAGCAAGATGGCGTATGCAAAAGTGTTTTAGGCAAGATTTCGGACGAGGGATGTCACATGGCAGATTTCCGAATGTAACCAGTACAGGCAAAGAAAATGACACATTTGATTTGTTTGGTGACCATCTTCCGTTGCAAGCGTTATAATTCTTCGTTTTTGAAGGTAAAAAAAAGACTGTTTTTTCTGTAATTGATTTTATTTCTCCCAGACGCATTTTCCATTTTATTTTAAAGGCATCTTCCGTGGAATCTACAAGTACAATTCTTTTGTGTGAGATTTTGTTTCGAGATTATAAACAGTTCTCTCTTTTTCATAAATGAAGAAGTTTTCAATTACATTTTTTATGTATTTTCAAATATCTTCTACTGTTTCCTCCATCTGGTCAAGACGACATGTTGCACATCGTATAACTAACATACATTTTTGCACAGTTGTACACATTTTGAAGGTGTTTAGCAGCCATGATTTACTTTCTATATTTTCGTGTTTCATTTTTGTTGCCAACCTAACTAAATGTATATTAGTTGCTAACCTTTGTGTGTGAACAAAATGAAAGAGAATAATGTTATTTGAAACAGAAGAATAAGGAGGGAGGGAGAATCTCGCTGTATGTGTGTGTGTGTGTGTGTGTGTGTGTGTGTGTGTGTGTGTATGTGTGTGTGTGTCAGAGAGAGAGAATAGACTTATTGTGTGTGTGTACGATTGCAAAATCTGTATGAGTGTGGTAGAAATTTTGGTGTTTAGTTGATTTTTGTTTTGATTTAAATGATCTGTGATGGAGCGGGGGGTTATGAAAGTCTGGGGGATTGGGCTATGTAACTATTTTATCTAGCAGTGTAAACAGTGAATTGTTTGGTAGGTTTACTTGATCATTCAGCAGAATTTTCTTTTCGGCTCTCATTTTCTATATTTGATTATTTCCTTAAAGTGTGAGAAGGTGTTTTCTATTATTATTATTTATTCTAATTATTTTTCATGTCATCTACTCTGTAGGTTGGTCTGCGTTTCTGTTGTCTTAGATGTTCGACAAATGTGCAATGGCTTGTACCGTATTTTCAGGCTCTCATTTGTTCTTTATATTTCACATCAATAGTTCTGCTGGTCTGTCCTATATATCTGCCATCACAGGTGCTGCAGTGTAATAGGTATAGTCCAGATTTTTGTGTTATATCTGTACTTTGTTAGTTTTGGAGTGTATCTTTGGATAGAATTATCTGTTGAGTATGCTATATTGCTGGTCTGTTTTTTGAAAATGTTAGTAAATTAATGTGTGAGTTTGTATCTGTGTGTCATTGTGTGTCATTTTGAGTCTTCTTTTACATTGCTTTGGTTATTCTCGTCAGTTATGGCATTAGGTGCTTGGTTTTGAGTTTTAGTAGTCTGTGATTTTTTTGTTTTGTGCTATAATTTTTTTTCATTTTGTTGTTTAGGTTAGTGACTGTCATCCTTGTATCCATTGTTGTGCCCAGTTCTTTCAGATAGTTTTCTTTGCTGAGTGGTACTGTATTGAGCCTATGGAACATGTGTCAGAGTGCGGTCTGTTTCTGCGAGTTGGATGGTTGGATGATTGGGGGATAATAATATCAGAAGCTGTGAGTTTACAGTAAATTTCAAACATATGCTTGTTGTTTTGTTTCTTGATTGTGAAGTCTAGAAAATTTATTTGATTGTCCTGTGCTTTTTCAAATGTGAATTTAATATTTTGTGTATCTTGTTGATGACTGTATGAAGGTTTTCAATTTTTGTTTGTGGTTCATCTATTAATCATAGGATATCATCTCTATACCTGAACCAGTATATTATTTTGTATTCTTCTCCTACAAATTTTGTGAAAATGCTTTGTTCAATATGGTTCACAAAAATATCTGCTATGACACCTGACTGGGGGACCCCACTAGTAAATCATCTTTCTTGTATGTAAAATTCATTATTGAATTGGAGGTAGTTCTGTTGTGTTATGAGGTTTAATAATGTGACTCTTAATTTCTTCATTTGGGAGGAGACTGTGATTTCAGATTTATATTTTTTTTTTTTTTATCGAATGAACGGAGTGTTGCTCATGCTGGAATTTTTATACGTTTTTTGTTGTATTAGCTGTGTATTTTAATGGTTCTTTCTTCTTGTATTTTAAAGTTTTCTGTTAGAACTTTTAACATGTCTTTTTAGTTTGTAGGTGGGGGCTATGTACTGGCACCGAGTTTCACTCTGCCCCTTTTCCCAAGATCTGTAACATCAACACGTCACTGCACTACATACGCTTCGGTTATAGTCACCTACACAAATTGTAGTACTTCAGTACACAGTTCTCATACTTCGCGAAGGAAAGGTGACTGCGGGCGCGAAAGATAGGAAAAACCTTTCCAGCTAGGCGGCAGTACCTGCCCCTTCGGCTCTCCCAGCCATTCGTGCCGCATCATATTACTTGTTACAAGAAGAAAAGAAAAACGAAGGGGAAAAACGATAACGCAGCAAGTGCAATTTAACACCAGGAACTTCTACGCCGGTGTATAAAAAAACTACCTTTTACACGACAGATAAGACTTACTGCTCTAAAGAAAATTATATTTTCACTTATAACGGTAATTTGTATTTCCGAAGGAAACTTTTAAGCGTATTTTCACCCGGAAAACTGTATTTTTTACCGAGAGATTCCCCTGCCGGGCATCCTCTCTGTGGTATGGCGGAGATCCCTTCGTTTGTGGGAGGAGGCGTGGCAGGCAGTGACGAGCAATAAACTGCCGTTGGTTAAGCCAACTGTCCGACCGTGGCGAACATCCTGTCATTCATTGAGGCAGCATGAAGTGGCCTTGACACGACTCCGAATCGAGTATTGTCCTCTGACGCATGGCTATTTACTCCGTCGAGAAGATCCTCCGATTTGCGACGCTTGTGGTGTGCAAATCACTGTACGCCACATTTTACTTGAATGTATTTCCTACCGTGCTGCCAGGGCAGCGGTGGCTCTTTGTGGTACCCTGTCCTCTGTTTTAGCTGATGACGAGGCGAGTGTGACGAAAGTTTTCTATTTCTGTGAACTTTCTGGACTCTGGCCTAAGCTTTTAGGCTGGAGGTTTTAGGATTTAACGAATTGCTCGCCTACCACTTCTCTGGCACAGCATTTTGAGAAAGAGTCCAAAGAAGGGCAGCTCCTTTCGTACTGTCACGATCCAGGGGAGACAGCGTTACGGAAATGATACAGGATCTGGGATGAGAATCATTACAATAACGGCGCTTATCGCTGCGGCGAGGGCTACTTACGAAACTACAATCGCCAACATTCTCCACCGAATGCGAAAATATATTGTTGACTCCCACTTACATAGGTAGAAATGATGAGAATGAAATACGAGAAATCAGAGCCCGAAAGGAAAGATTCAGGTGTACATTCTTCCCGCGCGCTATTCAATGGAATGGGAGATAAAATAGTATAACTTAAATTTGATTTTCAAATCAGAGTATCCCATCTAGATGTAGAACCTGTACGACTCTAAACCTTGGACGATCACCTTCTATTACTACCTTACCATGTTTGGTTGGGTCTTTGCTTCGTTCTCCTTATCGTTTGGCTAGTTTTGTTACTTCCTTTTCGGATCCCTATTTGTGTTCATTACATTTCATTCAGGTCACACGTATTGCCTAATTATCTTGTACGGGCGCTAAAGACCTAGTTGGCATGCGTCCATAACATCATACCCATCCATCCTTTTTACCGAAAAATACGCGATGAACCCGAAAAAAAAAAAAAAAAAAAAAAAAAAAAAAAAAAAAAAAAAAAAATTCTTCTCCGCATATAAAACCTGCCGCAGAGGCAGGAATCAAAAGCGAAAACTACAAAGGACGCTATCATACGCGAAGGGACAGAAAGAAGCCGTATAACGCAGAGACCTGCAGAGTGCAGAGGACTCGTCACGCAGTCGGACGCCTACCTCTCATCTGCGGCTCGCTGTTTGCCGAGGTCGGTCGCGGCTGAATTATTAGACGGGGCCCGCACGCCGCTTCAAAGATTAACGCGCAGCCGCTGCGCCGCACAAAAGTCGTTAATTTCAGAACAAACACAGCGCCGCCCTCCCTCCCTCCCACCCTCGCGAGTCCCTCCTGCTCGCCCATAGCGACATTACGCGGTGGCAGCCACCGGTGGCGGCCCCACCCATCTCTGACTGAAGTCTTGTATATTATTCTACTGCCTGACGTCATTATAACGTATGCGTGCCCACTTTCGATCTGTTGTTGTCTTCAGTCCGCAGACTGGTTTGATGCAGCTCTCCACGCTACCCTGTCCTATGGAAATCTCTTCATCTGAGAATACGTTCGGCAACCAACATCCTTTTGAATCTGCTTGTAACGATACACTGAATTTTTTTTATTTATTTTTTGTTAATCTTTGATCAGTGATACTTATCGCCTCCGGTTCCCTCTGACTCGCAATGCAACTAATTTAATTTCGTTAGTCATTTTTTTACTCCCAAACAAGCGAGAAGACGGAACCGAGATAGTAGTTTTTTACTCACTCTCTTGTCTATGTTCGTTCTGTACGGACGTCATCCATTCCTGTATCCATTCCATGTAAGTGATGCAAGTTGTTATAAAAATATATTACTTAATTTTAAAATCATCCTCTTTGGCTTTTATTTAAATGAATCCCTCCACGTCAAATACTTATTTTCTATTGTTTTCAGCTCCTTCGCCTCCGTAATAGTTTAATGTTCAATTACAATCGCTTCGCATTGTCTGCAAAATTTCAATCAATCAATCATCCTTATACAATACTTTGCTTGATTTTATAAGCTGCAGTCATTTCTTTTGTAATTTCACGAAGTCCGATCATTTTTTTTTCAGTTATTTTATAATTACCAGTAACTTCATGTTCCACCCACGGTCACACAACAATGAAAAGCGAAGTGAACAGTCTGAACATTGATCTCCTACGGAAAGCATCTCGAACATTCACTTATTAAATAAGGCATAAAAGTTATCATTTCCAGCTTCTACAATACGAAGTGCAGGATCCAGCTACACGTTTTCCGTAAGTTTTATAACGTGCTGTTGCTTGTATGGTGCCCAACTTTAATATGCAATCCGCGGTTTATTTGCTTTAATGTTCATTTTGTGCTGTACTTTAACTTATTTCAAGTTCAAACATTCAGTACCATCAATTCTTTGTCCAAAAAATATAATCGCGGAATCTACTTTAACAATTATGGCATCATACGAAGCAAGGGCAACGTTATATGCTTACTGTATTCGTCCCTCTGTCTTCCTCTACGATTTTCACCTCCCACGCTTCCTTCTAATGCTAAGTTGACAATTCCTTGATGTCTCAGAATGTGTCCAACCAACCTATCCCTTCTCTTAGTCAAGATATGCCAGAAACTCCTTTTCGCCCCGATTCGGTTAAGCACCTCCTCATTAGTTACGTGATCTACCCATCTAATTTTTATCATTCGTCTATAGCACCACATTTCAAAAGCTTCTATCATCTTTTTATCTGAACTCCTTATCGTCCACGTTCCACTCCCATACAATGCTACACTCCAGACAAATGCTTTCAGACTTGAAAAACAGTCAAGATGCACTAGAGGTAATAGCCTACGCTGATGACCTCCTCCTTATGGTCGGCGGCAAGAGCCGCGAGGAATTGGAACGCAAAATTGCTAATACCATTAACATTTTGACCTCATGGTGTCAAAGGACAAAATTGACCATAGCGCCAAGCAAATCAACCTATCTTCTTTTGAAAGGAAGTCTAGTTAGAAACCCAACTGTTCGAATAAACGGAGTACCAGTTATAAGAAGACCCAAAGCCAGGTTCCTGGGCGTAATACTGGACGAGCGCTGGAATTTCGCGTCCCATGTGGATGCAGTTGCAGACAGAGCCCTGGTAGCACTTAACAGACTGGTTGGGATTGGGCAGAGAAGGTTCCACCTCCCACCCAATCTCATTAAACTTTACCACAACAGTATTCTGACATCCATCATGGGCTACGGATCCAGCAGCTGGGCCCACAGACTCACTAGGGTGGCGCCTGCAATGGCGGTGAGAAGAGTTCAGAGAAGTAGACTATCCTCCTTCATTCAATTGGGGCATACGGGACGTCGCCGGGCGGCGCCCTCTTGGTGTTGATGGGGCTTTGTACCCTAGATATCAAGATTCGGGAGCTGGCGGCGGCGTACTGGCTGAAAAAGGAAAATAGGGACAAAATACAGGAGATCATGGAAGACAGGGTGGAGGGGAAAAGGTAAATCGAAATTCGGGGACTAGAAATTTGGCAAAACATCTGGGACCAGGACAACACTGGAAGGAGGACCAATTCCTCCCAAATGTGTCAGAAAGACTTAAAATGGGATACTTCCAGCCAAGCAGAGGGTTGATTCACTTTCTCACCAGCCATGGCCCGTACCCGACGTATCTATGTCGGTTCAGGAAGCAAGCGACTCCAGAGTGTGCCTGTGGAGCTCCGGAAGGAACTCCAGAACACGTCACTTTCGAGTGCCCTACATACGATCATATTGTCTCTCATCTCAGACTACAAATACCTAACTCAGACACATACCAACTCATCAGACATGAAGCACATTTTCAAATTCTCAATGAATTAACCGACAAAATCTCAAACCACATCAGACATGAATTTATAAACCGATTATGAGACATTTTTTCCAGGCATGACTGCTGCACCAGGCCGTGCCGCCGGGTACTCCGCCGTGCCCTGGAGCAGGAGGACTGAGTGCAGCCGAATCACCGATTGCGACGCTAGATATAAGTTAGATTAAGTTAGGCTTAAGAGAAAACACGAAAACAACACAAGGACTGCAGTGCAAAAGGCCAGCCCAGTGCCAGGGGCACGCCCTCCGGAATTAGTTCGGGGGGCACAGGCCAACCAGTAGGTTTGTACATTACTGGCACACCTGTGAGCACTGCAGGGGGGAACACAAAATAAGTCACTAAACGTAGCAGTAGCGACTTCCACATGACACAGTACATACGGCAGACACAACAGCAAAAACAAAACATACCATGTAGCTCAGTAGAAACATTAGAAGTAGCATAAAAGGCACAAAAAAATGTAGTAGCATAAGAAGACCCATTTGTGTACAGGTATTGGGTTATTGTATAATTAAAAGAATAAAAAATGCTTTCAGAAAGGACTTCCTAACATTTAAATTAATATTGGATGTTAATAAGTTTCGGTTCTTTAGAAACGCTTTTCTTCCCATAGCCATTCTGCATTTTATATCTTCTTTACTTCGGCCATCAGGAGTTATCTTGCTACGCAAATAACAAAGTTCATCTACTACTTTTATTGTCTCATTACCTAATCTAATTCCTTCAGCATCGCCTGATTTTATGACATATCATTCCATTACCTTCGTTTTACTCTTGTTAATGTTCATCTTATATCTTCATTTCAAGGCACTGTCCATCCCATTCAATTGTCCTTCCAGATCTTTTGCGGTATCTCACAGAATTACTATGTCATCAGCAAACCGCAAAGTTTTTATTTCTTCTCTCTGCACTTTAATGTCCTCTCCAAATTTCTCTTTTCATTCCTTCACTGCCTGCTCAATGTACAGATTGAACAACATTGGGGAAAGACTACAACCCTGTCTTACTCCCTTCCCAACCTCTGCGTCCCTTCGATCTACGATGGTGTA